>CM041298.1:68502837-69702837 GCA_023052935.1 Piezodorus guildinii
TTATAATTTTACAGATTGCTTGGGCAAATACCAAATTTGTCGGTTGCGGAGTATCTTTTTATGAAGATTCTGACCTCGCAAATAAGCCGTATACGACTTATTTGGTCTGCAACTACAGACCACCGTAAGGTTCAACATTTTTATTACTTAATCTTTTTGCAGGTACACTAACTGCATTCTTCTAACTTTATTAATGTATTAATAATTTCTATTAACACGGGTTTTCTTTACATACAGTGAGTGTCAAAAGTATTCGGAATTCAATTTAATCGTAGTTTACTTGTTTTTAACTTATTTTTGTGTTTTTAAGAAGTTGTTAACCACTTTATAATGTTAGAACAAAGGTATAAAATAAGTAAAACCAAAAATTACGACAACAATAATTTTATTTTATACGTTTATCTACGAAAAAAATAAAAATAGTGCATGTCAATGTCTCAATAGTATTCAGAATTACATGTTTTTCTAATTATATTAATGCAGTGATCATAAAGACACATCCATTTGGTAAATTGTTTTGCATAATTATACATTTTAGCCTACTGGGAATTGATCTTACTAATTAATTGATTGTTTTGTGTGAAATGTTATCCAACTTAAGATCTGATGTAGCACTCAGCTGAGCTTGATTCGGTTTAATTATAAAAATAATGAATTCGATTAATAATTAATTAATTAATCAAAATAATAATTATTCTAGAAATCAGAAAGTAATCTAATGACGATTTAGTAGTGAGCCAATGATGAGTCGATGAGCCAATGATTTTTGGAATGATCTCCTGAAGGTTTTAGAACGTCTAAAAGGGTTATGACAGTCCTCTCCTCTTTCATCTGTTAAATATTTTAAACAATTCGCTTCTACATATTGTGCACGATAAAATGTGAACCAGAATATTTCTTCATACCAGAGCAGTAGGTTCAATAGAAAAAAAAAAAAACAACCGTTTTATCATTGGCGCACCTTCTGTGGGGTGCGCTAATGACGGGTGCGTCAATGACGAATCGAAGGTTTTCCAAAAAGTTTTCTCTCCAAAACAATGTATCAAAATAAAGAAGTACTCGTACATCAATCTACTCAGTAAGATGAACCCTATCACGGAAAAATAGAAAATTAATCAATTAAAAATAACTAGCAGAGGTTGAGTGGGTGCGACAAATGAGGCCAATAAAAATACTCTCACTCCCTAGCGTACGTCTTCCCTCCCTGCCACCGTGAAAAAAAAGAAGGCGGTTGGAAACCTCTTGGTCGGCTTGCTGAAGGTGAAACGGCTTTTGCGAGCCTTTTCCCGCCTTTTTATGGCTTGAAGGGAGATCACGGCGCCAAAAACCGTTTGGGGTGCCCCAGTGGCACAAAATACCTTGGACATTACAGTTTTTTTAATTTGAAACGGATATAACCGTTTTCTAAACCTGCAATTCTGTATTCTGAAACTATAGAGTGTATGTATGAACGCAATGAACCAAAACAGTAAAATCTTTTCAGCAACTTGACTGGGTACCACGTTGAAGTTGGCAAAGTCTGATTTGGACAGGGTGAGCCAATAATTTTTCGAAGATTTATTAAAAATTTTCATACAGGAATAATTAATCGATTTGAACCTATGAATGTGCACCAAGTAGAGCACAAAAATGTCTACCAGAAAAGAAAACAAAGTTGGAAAATAACCAGTTTCAGTACGAGGAAAATCATTTGGACAGCGTTTGTACGTTTCGTTGAGTCTTGCCTATATATGTCCAGAGTCATGGTCGCACGTATGTTAAAATTTAATTAATTTTGTCATTTTGCTTCCTATTTTAATTCCGACTTTTCGTACTTAAAAATACACAAACCTATTGATAATTCTGTCCATATTAAACTTTTTCAAAGAAATACACACCTATCACTGACCGCTCAAGGTGTTTTACTATGGCATACTAAATTATTTATTTGGTTACCTCCAAACCAATAAAACAAAACAAATAAAACACTCCCGACATCACGGTTTTGATGTTCAACCGAAAAAATACTTGCGGACTGTAGAGAAACAAACTAATAACAGTAAAATAAACTAGTATTACCACGTTTGCAGTGTATTAAAATTGCAATTCATAGAAGAATGTTAGTAATTTGTTTTCCTCCAAAATTTCGTATATTATTTTACAGTTTAACTATTGAATGATTTTGGTTCACCGTCTGTTTTGAAATTAGACATTTGAAAATCATCGGATCTTCTATTTGACTTATGGACCTGTTATTGGCCTGATTTGACGCAAAATGAAATATTAAAATGTATCCAACTACTATAAAAATTAATAAATTGATTTTCTCATCATTGTCTTAAGTGTTCTTTTGGTTGAATATTTGTTCGATATATATTTTGGCCGGTCTACAAAAGAATCTTGGATAAATGTTTTTAAATTTATTTAATTTTCTAGAGGCTGAAACGTTGCGATGTCTGAAAATTAAATAAATTTAAAAACATTTATCCAAGACTTCTTTTGTAGAACGGCCAAAATATATATCGAATTAATAAATAGAGTTTTAATATTTTTTTAATTTTTGTTTCATTCCTAGTGGAAATGTTCGTGGTGAGCCGATGTATTTAAAATATGAAAATAAGAGATGTGATAGAGGGGTTCAATCTAAAATTTACGGCGCCCTATGTGGTAAGTGTTATACATTTTTGTTATAAGATAAGTCACTTTTTACCATGTAGTCTTTATAAAATTTATTAGTATGGATACTTGTTTTTCTTCGTCACCGAGTATTTCTTCAGTTGTGTGGTGTAATTCAGGTATCTTTCTCAAAAGTTGCAAATATTTTATTTTCCACACACTGGGAGGGGAGTGGTTTATTTTTTCTCCGAGTCCTAGATTCGAATCCCAGTTGTGGCAGAATACAATTTAATCTCTAATTAACAAAGCTTATTGCACGGCCTAGAAACTATGCTTCTTTGCTCACGCAGCTAAACTGCTATTCAGTTCCAAAACTCCATAAAACACCTATGAGTTACCTTTGATCAGAACCGAGATTGTTACGGAGTAACCAAATTTCCCAAACCAGCAAAATTTCTATCCTTTGTTTTTAAACACTCCTTCGATTCCTAGGCACATTTTATGAAAGTTCACATCGTCTCTTAATTGCCACGGTTATTGTTTTGCTTGTCTTGTTCATTTAGGTGTTTTTATCTTTTTTACAAAAGAGTTATCCATGATTTTTCGCGCATATTCATTTTATGAGTCCAGAACCTTCTATATACATAGTATAATATATATATATATATATATATTATATATATATATATATATAATATTATATATATATTATATATAATATAAATTAATAAATTATATTTAAGAAGTGAATAATGAAGTATTATTTACTTGTTACAGCTCATGACCAGGACCACGCCGATGGAAACTACGTCCCGTGTTCTGGCTACATGATAAAACCTACGGCATTTTTCCTTATAGCTACATTTTATATGGCTATTGTCGTTTTAATTTGTAAAATAAAAACGTGAACAATAGCAAAACTATGTACAATAATGTTTGTTAATAAATAATTATTTTTAAGTGAATTAGAAGAATTATTGATAGCGTTAGTAAAACACATACATTAAGAAATTAGTTGATAGGCTGCATTCACTAATGTAATAATGATGATAAATATCTTAAACATTTTGAACGGTTACTTAAGAGCATATTTAGCTAAAAACAGTGGGAAATTTGTCACATCAAAATTCTTCGATTTGTAGTTTTTTTTTAGTAGTTTAACATTGCCTTATCGAGAAATAATACAATCTGCCACTATCTTGGGAACTAAGTATTAGAATTATAAGAAGTCATTCATTCCATATGTAACGCGTAAAAACTCTACCGCACAGTAGTGTGAGGGGGGTCGCTTGTAGAGGCTGATCCCGGCATTCCTATTCTGCGCCATTTCCCCTGCTGATCTCCAATCTATATCTCTTTTTCGGCAGGCCTTCCTGACCCCATCCTCCCAAGTCTTCCTCTTGGTCTCCTTCCCTCAACTTTCAGCTCATACGTTGCTTTTGCCACGCGCTCCTCCGACATTCATGAGACATGGCCGTACCATCTTAGCTGAATTACTTCAACAATATCCTCGGCCGGTCTGACATCAGGTTGGATCTTATTATGGTATTTCTCATCCTATCTCTCCTCGCCTTACCCTCAACTTTCCTCAAGTAGCGCATCTCCATAGGGTGGAGTTGGCTTTTATGTTTAGTGGTGAGGGCCCTGGATTCGCTGGCATACGTCAATATAGGTAAGAAGGTTGTTTTGTATACTACCATTTTTGTGTTTGGAGACCTCTCTTTTGCCTATAAAGCCCTTCTTAAGAGATAGGAAACACCTTCCTGTAGCTTTTATTCCTTTCCTTTATTCTTCGTCCACCCAGCCCTGATCATTTAGATGTGCGCCCAGATACTTGAAGCTCATTACGTGCTCAATCTTTTCTGCCCCTAGCCTGATGACTCGTCCAATTCGGTTCTCTCTCCTTCCTATCCTCATTATTTTCGTTTTACGGGCATTTATTCCATGTTTATGGGGTTAAGTGCTTCCTGGAGGACGCGAAGATTGAACTGGAGATCCCTTCCATTATTGGCTAATACGACGATGTCATCAGCATATACGAGGTGGGTAGGCGATAGATTCAAGTTTCCTAAGCAGTAGGGCCTTATTCTTGACTTGGCTTTCTTTAGAGCTCCATCCAGGACCATTATGAACAGCAGTGGGCTGAGACTGTAACCTTGTCTGATGCCTTGAGATATCTTAAATTCTTTCGACAAGTGGTTGCATGTTTGATGATACCTCTCTGGTTCATATAAAGCCCTGATATGGCCATTTCTAATCCTTCATTAACTCTCCTTTCATTGAGCTCCCTTACGATGTCTTGTTTCCTGACCCGATCAAATGCTTTGGCCAGATCAACAAAGCATGTCAGAACACTTTTATCCTTTTCTATTACTTTTTCAGTGATCTGCCGCATAGCGAATGTAAGATCTTGGGTACTTCTGTTTGGCCTGAATCCATATTGTTCTTCTCCATAAAAAGATAAATACAATAAAAAAAAAAAAATATAATCTTGGCCACATTCATATCTACATACAATATTTACATTCTGTCCATATGAACTCCGAATCGAACCTCTATACCCAGAAGTGGATGCTAAAGCACAATGCCTGGAGATCCCAGTGCGTGACGGCGTCTTGCTGACTTTTGGATTGATTGACTTTGATACGCCAATTTTCAATTAAGGAGAGATGTCTTTGTAGATGGGAAGATGCCAGTTCTGGGTCTGAATGAGTTGATAGAAAGGCAGTATATCGGCAAAAGATGCTAGGAAGGTATCAGGATCTAAAGTTATATCAGCTGCAAACAAGGTATAGAGGATAGGACGCTATAAAGGACCTTGGACGCTTCCTTGAGGTACACCGGCATCGACTGGGTAACAAATGGAGAACTCTGAACTAGAGCGGTCTCTGAAGGAACGGTTAGAGAGATAGGATCTCTGGATTAGATATAAGGACTGGGGTAATTGGATTTTTAGTTTGAAGAGAAAGCTATCGTGCTAGACCCGGTCGAATGCCTTAAGGGTGTCTGTGCAGTATCGATTGCTTACAAGTGCAAAACATAAATGGTCAACCATCTTAGAGTACAGCAAGGTACAGTGAGTGCGCCAAGCAGAATCATAACTGGTGGGAAGGGATTTCAATTAATACAAGTTTTAGGGTCCCCTGAGTCCAAATGTCCAATTTCCGCAAAAAGGTCTGTGTGTGTGGTAAGTCCAGCACAAAAACGAAAAGTCCTATGAAACTGAAATTTCACACACACACACACACACATATATATATATATATATATATATATATATATATATATATATATATATATAACAATCTTTAAATAAATAAATAAAAAATCAAATGTTTGAACAATAAATTTAATCAATATAGATATATTTTGTTAACACAATAAAGTTTTACGTAATAAATATAATTTTACAATCTTTAAATAAAAAAAAAAAAACAAATGTTTGTCTTCCTTCGACATCGGTGATCATAAGTTACACAAAGCATTAACTTTTTTGTTGCAATCGGGACTCTATTAAATAACCTTGAATAGCCTTGCGAATTACGGCAATCCTTATCAATTACGCAAATATTGCCTCTTACCTTCTTCAACGTAATATTCGATTTCTTTAAACGAAATATAACCATTAAGATTATGAATAAACGACACAACTTACAAATGTCCTTGCCCTGGTCTAGGACGCCATAGATTTGTGCTTCGTGGTTTAGGGTCCAGGATTCGTTCGTCATAAAAAAAAATTATTAAGTTACTATGGTTTATTTTCTTTAGAAAGCGGCATACAAAAAATAAGTAATACGGTAGAAAATTCCATAACATCAACTAAAAGTAATTAATGATAACTAGTTATAAAAAAAAAAAAAAAAAAGGAAAAAATATTGATTAATATTTAAAAAAAATTACCATAGGATGCTTACCGCTGTCTCCGAATGGGTATAAAATAATATAACGGCAAAAAAAAAAAAAAATTAAATAAAGAATAGTCTTCAACTGCTCCTGGTTATTACGGTACTCTTATTACATCCACGTATTCGGTAAGAGACTGGCTACGGAAATGGCTTAAAATTGGAGGGTTGTAGGAATAGTATCCTGCACAAGTTTCGCCGATGAGGCCAAGATGAAAAAAAAACTCTTTTTAACAGTTGATAAATATAAGGAGCTGTGATCTGAGCTGTATAGCAAAATCTGCTTCTGAAATCCTGTACTCATTGTAATTAATGAAAACAAATAAAATATAAAAGTGAATGCACGCTTCGTCGTTCAAAATGAAATGAGCGTTTCCTGTGGAGGAGGTTGGTCCGTCAGGGAGGTAGGTGGGAGCAGGCGATTCCCTTTCCTCTCCGCTTAATGTGGCCGCCTCCAATAATCGTCTTACCTTTCCTTGTCTTTCCACTCCGCTAAGTGTGGCCGCGCTTTAAGATCCGGTATTCGACATCATCCCAGTCGAATAATTCATAGGTATAAGAATCGACTTTAGTCATGCAGATGCAACAGCAATATTCGCCTTTGCCTCGCCTAACGATTGAAATGTACGCACTGCTTTAAAAAAAAAAAAAAAAAAAAAAACGGAAAACCCGCAGTTGGTCCAAGAATTTTTTAACGGGAGTAAAAAATCCTTTGTTATGCCGCTCTTCGGAGGGGAAGTAAAAAGGTGGTCACAAGCCTATGCGAAGTCAGGTATTTATTAATGATCCTATCCTAATCAAACCTGGATAGGCAAAATTTGGGATTCTTACTGTAGCATCGTCTGATTAGCTACAGTAGCATTAAGCGATGCTATATAACAATAAATGTAATAGACTTGAAGAGTAGCACAGTACAGGCATTCAGTAAAAACCAGGAGCCAAAACTAAGGAAAAAGAGGTGGTGTGATGAAGAAGTTTCGAGAACTAAAACATAGGGAGAAAAAAATTTGGTGCGCGCAACACACGACTTTCACTTACCTCGGTTGTTATAAACAATTTAAGATTTTTTAAATAAATTTAGATATAAAAATAAATTGTGAAAAAATTAATTACATTGATTTTCAATAGAAACTTTTTTCTTTTTGTTTTTTATTTTCACAAGAATTGCAACTGGCTACAAGTCTCAAAACTTGTACATATAGTATTGCAACAATTACATGTTACACTAAACAATCAGCGGTAGAGATATAATATTATCCATTGAATTATTGCTTTTTATATTACTTAATTGCCTATCAACAGCTATATAAACAGTTATGCCCTGATATTGTTATTTGGAAATAATAAACGATTGCGTAATAATTTGAAAGGTTTCATACATTTTTAAATTTTTTATCTTATATTTCTAATTGGATTCAAAAACAGATAACAACTAATCAGCAATTTTAAAGTATTTACTCCTGTCTTTATTTTCAAAACATTACAATTCATTCAGAAACATTTATTAATTAAAAAAACTACTAATCTGAAGACGCTTTGCCCTTGTTAAATTAATAATATACCAGTAAACATATATATACTAGATTTAGGAATTACCCTTAAAAAACGTACAAAATTGAAAGCATGTAGTTGAAATTAGATATTTGGGCGAAGCTTTTTATTTCATTACCTGCGATTGTTATTTCATACAATTGTAAGTTTATAGTAACCTTAGATATTGAATGTTACATTTAATTCCATCTGGAGAAATATGTTCCATTGCATGCACACAAACAAATCCCCATGCTTTTCCATCTTATAATCGCCCATAAGAAAAACATGGATTCATTAAATTCAATTCCCTATACTTAAAACCAAAGATGGGTAAATACTCAAATTAAAAGAAATGAGTACTTTACAAAAACATCAGAGCGCTGAAGTACTGAGGCAGTTATAGCATGTTCTCCAACTGCTGACTGAGTATTACGGGAACTACTCAACCTTTCCTCATAAGTACTTTCTATTTTCTTCTCGATTATTTTACGTTGAGTATTTGAATAGTTTGTTTTCCAAGTCCATCAGAGTAGAGTTTATAATTTAAAAATATTGTATATTTTTGATTAATAAGTTATCCAGGCTATGTTTTGTACGACCTAACCATCTTCAACATCATTGGTAAAGTAAAGAAACCTTAAAGATTTAAAAAATAACCCATTCTCGAGCGCGAAAACAATATTTAAACAAATTTAAAAACGTAAAATAAATTGTTGAAGGATTATTTACATTGGATTTTTAAAAAAAATTATTTTATTGATATTTACAACTGTAACAGTAAACAAGTAAATGAGCTATTTACAGAACATTGGCTTGAAAAAGTCTTGAGAAGAATCTACCAGAGGTAGCACTTCAGTGTTTATTTGGTAAGCAGGTCTCGAGGCCACCGGCTTTTCAGACGCCTCGGAGGGTTATCGGGAATAGATGCCGATGAGAGGATACGGAGAAGCGGGTTTGTATGGGTGTGTAATTTGGAATGAAAGGAGGATGTTCTTTTTTGGGTGATTTCTGCAACGAGTGGGATATTCAGGTCTCTATGGATGAGTGAGTTTTTCGAAGTAAAGAGGGAGTTTTGATCGTTTGTCAAGTAAGTGTTTTAATAGTTGATATCTAAGAGCAGTTTCTTGTCGTTTAAGTCTTGTATGAGGATTCCATGTAAGACGTTTGTCAAGATGAAGTCCAAGGTATCGTATTTGTTCTACAGTGATGAGTGGGGTATGATTAAAGGAAACAGCTGGACAGGAAGTCATAGGTTTACGTCGTAGAGTGAAGGTGATTTGATGGGATTTATTAGGATTTATTTTGATTCTCCAATTGTGACACCATTCTGCAATGGCGGATACATTGGATTTTAAAACAAAAACATGTGTTTTATTAAATAATATATTATATTATTATCTTATCATCACTCTCCGTTAACTTTTACAATAGTATGTAAAAGATAATATTTTTTCTAGAATCTTTAGCATTCCAACGGTATATTATACATGTATATTACTTTTCTTAAGTTAAAAAAAATGCATTAAACAAATATTTTAGCAGTTATTTCCTTTAGTTGGTTATCGAATTCGTTCAATTTATATATTTACCTGTTTTTTTAGATTTGCAAAGCAGATGATATGGCCAATTATATAAAAACTACAAAATTAAAGGTAATTTAGAGAAAGAAATTTTTAAATATCGGCATTTAAGTCCTGTCAGACTATTTTAATCAGAATGATAACCTAAAGCCCGTCAAATTTCCCATCGATATAGCGAGTTTAATCAAAATCGTTATAGCCTTTTTGAGAAAATCGTAAATAGATGCAAAATGCATAGTATAAAGTGGTTCTCCTTGGTTAGCTGATTTTAATGAAAAAGTTGCTGTAACATCTCGGGCGTATAGTTGTGTTAAATATTAAATTTCAGTTTTGTATGATTTTTAGTTTTTGCGTTAGACTTACACCACACACACACACACCCACACACACCTTTTTTCGGGACTTGGTTGTTTGGATTCAGGGGACCCTAAAACCTTAAAAATATTTCTTCTATTTTCTCCTTTAGTCGGTGGTCAAATTCGTTCAAAATTTACATTAAGCTGTTTTTATCAATGCTAATAAAATTATATGTTTAATTTTTTGGAATCTAAAAAATTCAATGTACTTTAAAGAAAGAAATATTGAAAAAATAGCATTAAATATAATAAATAGCATTAAACTATTTCAATCAGAGTGGCTATAATATTAAAGCCCATTAAAACTATATAGTGAATTTTATCCAAATCGTTTGAGCGGTTATTGAGAAAATCATAAAAATGTTGTGAAAATGCATGATGTAAAGTGGCACTTGCTGTAACATACCAGCTATCTTTCTATATAAATATGAAATTCAGTTTTCTACGTTCAAGATAGACTTATTAAATACAGACACAAAGCTTTTTTTGGACACTTGGTTATTTGGATCCAGGGGATCTTAAAACGTTTCGGTTGAAAACTCTGATGCGCTTCCACACGAATGGTTCCTGACTATATATCTCATAATAAGGTAAAAATGTTGTTATTTGCTATGAATAGTATTGAATGAACTGTTTGGATACTCGCTGAGGATGGGGCGACCCTGGGGTATAGAGACTCTCCTGGGCCATTCCCAACCTCTCTAAAGTGGGTACCCTAAATTTGAGAGAAATACTAAATGTGGTCTAGGCCAATGTAAATCAATGTACGGTGAAATAGTACGAATCTCAACAAGTACAGGTAAAGGTTCAGACTGTTTTTTTTTTTTTTTTTTTTTTTATCTAATAGTTGTTATTGGAAATTAGTTATAATTTACGATTGAATAATAGTGCTATAAGACAGAATTGTATCAGCTCCTTATAAAAATAGGTATTCCTTTGTTTATAACAAATTAATTTCAAGTGGCTACACTCGTGATTGCGAATATTTCAAGTATTTTAACTACTTATTCCTCAGTCAAGGACTACCTAATATCTTTATAAATATCTATCAAATTCATACTCAGATCAGTTAAGTAAAATACATGGAGTGTCTTTACACCTCTGTGTGAAGGCTTGACAGCTTCCAACATCTACTAAGCATGACTTCTTCTCAGGCACCCCAGTATCTCTACACTCTGTCAGGTCAGATTCATGTGTATATATTCCAGTACCAAAGTTTCCTGGCGGGAGTTACTTTTATAGAAGAGAGGTTCAAATTAAAATAATTTCAAAATTTTGTCATATATTTATTTTTGAACAATTACTTTCCCACCGCTATTGAGAAAGAAATACCGTTAAATATTAGTTATTCGGTTTTAAACAGAGCTCAAAATTTCAGCAAACTTCATGTCTAAAAACGCGCTCTCATTTTCTAGGTCACTGGTCAGTTTGTGTATTATGAGTGTCTCATAAAAGGCGGATAGGCTTTTCAGTTGTTTTGGTTTATTATTTTATGGTTTATTATATTGGTTGTTTCACATGAAATGTCTGTTTTCATAGTTTCTGAAATACATAAAGGATTTTGCTGGTCTCTGTTGTTTTCTTCCGAATGTTTACATATTTAAAGTAAACAGTTACTAATCCATTACGTTGGTATTATAAACATTAGCTTCCCTATTAATTGCCCACTTTTTAGTATACCTCCAAATATGAACATAGAAACACGCGATTTTCGAGTAATATTTTGTACGAGTTTAAACTCGGCCATTCAGCAGCTCAGGCTTCTAGAAATATTTGCAAGGCGTTTGGGGAAGGGAGTGTTAATGAACGGACCATTCGCCGTTGGTTTACTAAGTTTTCAGCTGGGGATACCGACTTGGAAAACTTGCCCCAAGGAAGACCTCCGTCCGTAATAGACAACGATGTCCTCAAACATACAGTAGAAGGAAACCCCTACCAAGCAGTTAAAGGACTCTCAGCACAACTAAATGCAAGTGCATCTACCGTTTCCAGACATTTAAAGTGTATTGGGAAAGTAAAAAAGCTCGATACATGGATACCTCATGATCCCACTGAGCGGCAAGACCCATGTTTCAAAAAATACCGTGCAAAAATTGAAATAACTGACCGAGTTTCCATTCTCCCACCATGCGCCCTGACGATGACCCACAAAGGGGTCGAAACGTTGGCAAACGATAAATAGTTGAAACTATTTAGCTGTTTCATTTAATGACCGCTACCCGGACTAATTCCTTCCAGTAATTCTCAACGGTCAACTAATTACTAATTTCAGCTTTTGCTTTAAAAAATTGTGTATTTCCTATCAAAGAATGTATAGTAAAATAATGAAACAAAGAGTCCATGTCCCTTTCAATCATGATTTGTTTAATATAATAATGATTGTATTAAAGACGTTCTCACGTAAATTTATTGAGATTATTTTTTTTTTTCAGAATAATTGGGTTCCTTCAAATATTAAAAAATCAATTTATTTCAAATTAAATAAAAAAATATTTAAAAATCAATGCACACCGTGTTTCCTTAATGTGATCCTTTCACAAAACGAGAATAAGACCATTCAAAAAGGTCGCAATACTAATTACTCAAGAGTTTTGTTTTCAGATCGTTATTTTAAAAAAAAAAATAATAATAATATAGACTGAGGATTTAAAAAAATCTGTTAAGTTCATCACACAATTTTTAGTTATTATTTTTCTCTACATTACTCTTTCCTGCTTCACACACAACTATTAAAAACAATTTTGATCTGCATTTAGTTTCATATGAATCTCTATTGGTTTCCAGGGAAAAAACTTTCTATCAAATTATTTTATATTTAAAATTAAACTTAGATGTTTTAAACAACTTTTTTGAGAAAGGCACACCACCTACATACACACTCTCTTTTGGGAAATTTAGTCTTAAATTTTCGTGTGCAACACGTTTTTTTTATTTTAAAAGAAAATAATGGTAAACACAATTAAATTAAACTACATTAGATTAACGGAAGTACCTTATACATAAAAAGATTAAACATAATTAAAGGTTTATCAAAAACTGTTATAATTGATCAAATTAAATTTGGTTAAATAAAGGATTTATTTAATATGGATTTTTTACTGGTATGTATTGTTCTTTTTGGGTAGTATTGAATAGATAATTTTTTATACCGAAGAATTAAAATTTTAACATTTTTTTTTTTTTTAAATCATAATTAAATCATTTACTTGTATGTGTTTTGTTAATAAGAGTTATAATATAGAGTTATTATATACTGTTGGAGAGCCCAATATTTTAAAAATAATAATACGTTTCACTGAAAGTTGTAGATGTTCATCAACCATGACCAATAACTTATAAACATGAGTCATTAATAATTTTTAGTTTTTAATTCACCAACAATGGGGTTCCAGAACCACTAACTCTCGTGGACGGACATTGCAGTCTGCACTCAACTCCCGACGCTTTCATCTCCTACCTCCCGATTCACCTACCTACTGGCCAACAAATCCTAACCGTAATCCTGACATCCTCGACTTCTTCATCCACAGCGGATTAGGCTCCCTGAACAATTCCGTAACTCGCCTTGATGAACTATCCTCTGATCATAGTCCATTAATCCTAAATGTATCCATAACTCCTATTCCGAAACCTTTCCCACCGTCATTCATTAGAGGCCCTGTGAACTGGAACCTCTTCCGCGAAATCCTCACCAATGATATTGACCTCAGAGTACCTCTCAAAACCCAAATTGACCTTGATGATGCCGTATATTCCTTTACAACCTCGATTCAACAAGCTGCCTGGACTGCCTCCTCTCCCAAACAATCCCAAAGAATTCCTAACAAAAGTCATTTAGCACAACACCTGAAGGACCTCATCAATACCAAACGCCGAGCCAGATCATTATGGCAACGCACCCGCCACCCAGAAGATCGCTGCTCTTACAACTTTCTTTGTAGAAAATTAAAGCGGGAGTTGGCGTTATTCCGTTCCCAATCCTACAATTCCTACCTCTCCTCTCTCTCGACTCGTGACAATTCCCTATGGAATGTCACGAAGAGAATTCTAAAATCCCACCATTTCCCACCCTCTCCGGCGCTGTGATAGTTCCTAGGCTGCTTCCGACAAGGATAAAGCCGAGGAATTCGCACAGCACCTTTCCAAAGTTTTCACTCCTCATCCTGAGCTCAATCCAACCCATACTGCAACAGTCGAAGAGTTCCTTATGTCACCAATACCACTATCCTTACCACCTAAAGCAGTTAATCCATCTGAGGTTAAATATCTTCTTAAAAGCTTCCTCTCCGTAAATCCCCAGGATACGACCTCCTTACTCCTCAGATCTTAAGACAACCTCCTCCAAGCCATTACATTTCTTGCATATCTCTATAACTGTATCCTACGCACTACCTATTTTCCTCTCTTATGGAAACATTCAACTATCATCCTTTTCCTAAAACCAGGCAAACCTTCTCACAGCACTTCATCTTACAGACCTATTAGCCTGCTCCCGATCCTCTCCAAAATCTTCGAAAAACTCCTATTAAAACGAATCCTAACCAAATTTCACAATTTTCCTTCACATCAGTTTGGATTTCGTCCTCAACATTCCACGGTTCACCAAGGACTCCGAGTTGTAGACCACATTTCCTCCGCCCTTGAGTGCAAGGAGTATTGTACGGGTGCCTTTCTTTTGACCGAGTGTGGCACCCGGGACTGCTCTTTAAGCTCAAAACCCATTTACCTCAATCATTATACCTAATCCTCCGATCCTATTTATCAAACCGCTCCTTACGAGTTCGCTGTGGTTCCAAATTTTCCAAACATTATACTGTTGAGGCCGGTGTTCCTCAAGGCAGCGTCTTAGGACCCGTCCTCTACATCCTCTACACCGCCGATATCCCTACCGATCCCGATACCTTTCTGGCAACATTTGCTGATGATACCGCCATTTTTTCATCCAATTCCGATCCTGAAGCAGCATCGCTAAATCTCCAAAAGCACCTTTGCCTTGTCGAAGACTGGTGCAATGCTTGGCGCATTAAGGTGAACGAAAGCAAATGCACTCACGTCACATTCACCCTTCGACGCAAATCCTGTCCAACGGTTAATTTCAATTCCATACCGCTTCCTTCCTCAGACACAGTCCGTTATCTCGGCTTTTTACTAGACAAAAGACTGACGTGGAACCCACATACATGATTAAAAAGAAAGGAACTCAACCGCAGATTCGGCCAGTTATACAGACTACTAAACAGAAAATCTCATCTTACAGTCGACAACAAATTACTAATATACAAGACAGTACTGAAACCTATATGGACTTACGGACTTGAACTGTGGGGGACAGCTAAACATTCTAACATCAAACGCATCCAATCCTTCCAATCCAAAGTCCTCCGAACAATAGTTAATGCTCCTTATTACGTTACCAACTCTACCCTACACCACGACCTTCAAATTCCGTTTATTTTAGACCTGGTACCATCCAAATTTTCCAAATTTCATTAGAACCTTAGTCATCATCCTAACCCTCTAGCACAATCTATATCCAGTACCACCCATCCCTACAATCCTCCTCGAAGATTGAAACGACAGTGGCCGCGAGACGTATTGTAAACGTTTAAATTGGAGTTCTGACACTGGTAAGATCCTCCACTCATATAATGTATGTTTGTGGCTATTGCGCCCTAGTTCGGCCTTCACTGAGTCACACCAGTGACGCGGCTGAGAGCGACGGTCTAGGATCTTTTGGATTCCGCTTTTTCCTCCACAAGTGGAGGGAAAAGCGCGTGCTGGGGTCCCTTTAGCAATTGTATATATTGTATATAGTTACGATTGTGTGTAAAATGTTTATTTATTTGCCAACGTTTTATCTATCTCAATAATAGGTTGTTGTTTCGATTTGTTTTTTTTTATTTATTATTATTTTATTGTATATATGAATTTATTTATTTTCTATTTTATGTAATTTGACTACTATTATTATTTTCTGTATATATAGTATGAATGTGGTCTCTTATCAATATTATTATTGTTTATTTTGTAACAAATTGTAATATATCTCAAAATAAAAAAAAAAAAAAGTTTTTAATTCTTTTCTCAAGCATTTTTTTTTTTTATATAACAATAATTGTTGGGTAGAGGGCCGACGAACGCGTTTGCTCACAGGCTCAACCCGGTCGTTAATATGAATCGCTTAATTATCTGCAATTTTGTTGAGGATAAATAAATGAAATAATAAAAGAGAGAACATTAACAAGCTTATATTAATCAAAACAAAATACTGTTTATAGTGTGCAAGGTGGTGATTCTTTCCATAAGTGATGACTTCCTTCCCTCTCCCGCCTGCGATGTTCCTTTCTTTCCTTCTGCGACTCCTACTCCATGCGACAATTCTGAAACAATCTTCTTGGATGATGTGCGAGTTGCGATTATACGAAAAATATGCGACATTCAGCGACAAGCTACTTAATTATTAACTCCCTCTTACAATCCCAGAATGCACTCTGCCCAGCGGTCACTTAACAGCTGATTCAAATATAATAAAACAAATGACTCTCGCGCTTGCACATAATAAATCACAAAATAAAACAAATAAAATTACAAATGGAGAGATATAGACATAAGACTATTTCAATTCTTAACAATAATAATTGTTATTAAGTATTACAAAGAATGAAAAAAAAAATTAATGAAATGGTTATCCTTGATTTTATGACTTTATCTTTGTTCTTTCAGTGACGATAATAGTAATCGGCGCGGGCACCGTGATTGGCTGGAGCTCACCTGCTCTCCCAGAACTACAAAAACCTGACTCTCAGGTCCCGATCACTGACGAACAAGGATCATGGGTGGGTTCCCTTCTCACGATTGGCTGCCTGTTTGGAGCCCTTCCAGCAGGATCAATCGCAGACTGCATTGGGAGAAAGGTAATCAACAACCTCTAACCACAACTCAATTCATGTACATCAAGTATTTATTATTAATTAAATATTCAATAGTTGACCGTGAATTGAATCTGAAGGATAAGATACTTAGGGTGTCGGAAAAAAAACAATAAAAAAAAACAAGTTTGTTCACTATTTTCTAGTCTATTTTACCGCCTCCCGCACCATCTCTCCTTCATATTTCTCATCAACAGCGCAACATTTTTACTTGATTAATCTAACATTTATCAATAATAATTTTTATTTTCACTTACCTATATATGAAGGGAAAGTATTGCGATCGTGAAAATTTTCGAATTCCAGTTTTCGACGGAAATACACGTTTTAGGGTCCCCTGAGTCCAAATAACAAAGTCCCGCAAAAAGGTCTATGTGTGCGTGTGCGTGTTTGTGTGTGGTAAGTCCAGCGCGAAAACAAAAATGCCTATGAAACTGAAATTACATATTTAAGACAACTTTACGTCTGAGATGTTACAGAATCGTTTTCATCAAAATCAGCTGACCGGAAGATCTACTTTATACCAAGCATTTTACACCTTTTTACGATTTTCTCTAAAACGGCTCTAACGATTTTGATTTAACTCCCAATATCGATGTAAAGGATATTGAAACATTTATAGTTAAATGTTCAACAAAACAAGTATAAATTAAAATCTATCAAATTTAAATTTGATGTGTCAAACAACACCGTTAAGCCATGTTTTCATGTCATGTTTTCAGTGGGCTATAATGAGTATGACCATTCCTATGATTTCATCATGGGTCATGATTTACTTTGCCCAAACTGCAATGTTACTCTACATCGCACGACTGATTGGTGGTTTAGGTCTCGGAGCGCTGTGCACAATGGTCCCAACGTATATTGCAGAAATTGCCGAAGACAGTATCAGAGGTATGCAATATTTATTATTATCATAACTTTATTGTAGCTATAAACAAAATGTACAGAAAGGAATTAGTCCGGGTGGCATTCAGTAAAAGAAACAATTAAATAGTTTTAACTCCATTGTGGGTCATCATGTTGACGGCCTTTCTCAGCTGCATATCTTGAAGTAATTATTTCGTCATATCACAATTCTTAAATACCCCTTCAATTATTTTTCAACATATTAGATCCAGAATAATTTAGGTTGAGTAAATATATATTTTGTTATGTATTGAGGATATTGAGGGGAGTTCATTATTAAATAATTTTAATATTAATCAATTAAAGATTAAGAAGCCTTTGTCGGCAAAACATCAAAAGGCGTTTACCTCCATGAGGCCCCCCAGCGATACCTCGTTAAACTTTCTAGACCCTAGGATAAAGGACCCCCGGCTTGGGGCACTTCCCATTTTAGCCCAGTCTGAGGAGACGACCACGAGAAAGCAGATTCGAAAAAGGCAGTCTTATTCCAGCCACGGGAGTTGAAGTCCAGCAAGAGGACAGTCTAGTTCCATCCTCAAGAAGAAGCGAGGACCGTCGGGGGGTCAGAGGGAACAGGTGGAGATCTAAGAGCCTAAGACAGATTCCACATTCGCTAGCCGACTAAGCGTTTTAAAGGTATTTTCTGAGTATTCTCAGGCATAGTTTAAATAGATTGTATATGCGTAAGTTGTTTTAAATAATAATATCATTTATTGAAACTTGTCTAATTTAATCTTCTCCTGATTGCCACCTATGATGATTGGTAAACACGATACCTATGGAAAAGAAATCCAATGGTTTCAGTAATATTAATCTATACATACATTAAAGATATCAAGTAAGCTAGTTTTTGAAGGTACTGCTGCCTTAGAAAAGGAGCCGGTCAAAAACATAGCAATTTTTAATCATATATTGAACTTTAAAGTGCTAGAAGACCAGTGTGTTTTATATTGGTTTTCAAACACACACATAAAAGCCAGAATCACAGTTTTCAATGTCTGCCTAAGGTGGTTACAGAAGTTAAGGACCTTCTAGAACCTCTCAAGAAAGGCAAAGTTATAGTTGCACTCTTGAGGTCAATTGCTACTCCAAACCCGAGTACGACTAAGTAGCTTTTTCTTAGCATTATCTTAAACCTTTATATCCTTGGCTTCCTTCCATTTCAGTAATATAATAATAATAATAATAGGCTTAGCGAACCCGAAGTTTCCCATTTCAGTAATATAGAAATTATAAATGTGTTAACAGCCTTAGGTCCCTGATGGACACCATCTCCTTTACCCATCCCATCACTTCTATTGTTTTTCTTTCATCCCCTGGATCACCATCAATGTATTCCTATATTAAATAAATTTCGTAAAATCCTGGTTATCGTAGCCTACCACCTGTGGTTCTTTTTCAGTCAAAATAGCATAAGCAGTCACTATTGGCAAAAGCCTTGGTCCGGAAGCTGACCTGCAAACAGTTGATCTATCAATATCTAGATAAAACTTCTTGGAAAGAATACTTAATCCTTCAAATAAAGCCTTTTAGTAGTGATGGAAGTGTAATTTATCTTAGAACTAATTATAGGAGATGACCAAAACCTCAACCAACTTCTCAGCAATCAGTAACTATACATTTTAAAAGGATTCAATTGAGAGATAATGAATTTATTGTTATTATTATATGTAGAATCTCTAGTTATAGAAAGAATTGATGCATTTAATTTTAAAAATATATCATATGATTATGATAGAAGACTATATATATAGTTTTCAACGAAATACACGAGTCAAAATGACCAAGTCCCGCACTGTGTGTGTGTCTGTGGTAACTCCCGGGCGAAAACTAAAAGTGGTATGAAACTGAAATTTCATATTTAAGACAACCATACGCCCCAAATGTTACAAAATCTTTTTCATCAAAATCTAACCAGAAGAGGCACTTCATACCATGATATTTGCACCTTTTTACGATTTACTCAAAAACGGCTCTAACAATTTTGATTAAACTCGCTATATCGATGTAAAATTTAATGGGCTTTAATATCATGCAGATTTCATTCTGATTGAAGTAGTCTGACAGGGCTTAAATGCCGATATTTTAAATTTTCTATCTCTAAAGTACCTTTGATTTTATAGATTAAAGAACAATGGAACATCATCTTATTAGCATTGATAAACAACGGTTAAATATGCAATTTGATAAACAACTAAAGGAGAAAAGCACTAAAATATTTTTTTATGCAATTTTTGTGTTTTTTTAGAACAAGAATATTAATATAGTTGTATAATATACCGTTGGATAGCTAAAGATTTTAGAATAAATATTATCTAATATACGGAATTTTAAACGTTAATGGAGAGTGATGAAAAACCGATAAAACTAACTGATAAAACTGATTGTTGTTGATAAAAATATAATAGATTATTTAATAAAACACATGTTTCTATAGAAAAAAAATATTCGTTAACAATTATAAATAAATTGTATTACTATAAATCTTTCAATGTATTATAAATTCTTAAATTGATTTTAACAACGGAGGTAAGTGAAAGTCGTGTGTTGCGCGCACCAGATTTTTAATATTATCTTACCTCACTCATTCTTATTTTTAATTTTGTTTACAATTAATTTATGATCGTTTTGAGTTTAGGTACTCTGGGTACTGGATTCCAGCTCATGTTGGTCGTTGGTATTGTGTATGCTTATAGCTTTGGAGCTGCTGTGAAGTACACGATACTGCCTTTATTCTGCGGAAGTATAAACATAATATTTTTAATTGTATTCTTCATGGCGCCTGAGAGCCCTGTTTGGTTGGTTATGAAAGGTCGGCGGAAGGAAGCGGAAGTCTCGCTTCGCCGTCTGCGGGGATCGCTTTACGATGTTGTAGGAGAAATCGAAGCAGTGGAAGAAGAGATCACCAAACAAAATGAGATGAAGGTTCCGTTCCTGAAAGCAATGTGCAAGAGAGCCAACTTTCTGGCCTTTATCATGTGCTTCGGGTGCATGCTTTTCCAACAGATGTCAGGAATAAACATTGTAGTTTTCTACGCAGGGAATATCTTCATGGACGCAGGAAGCAGTTTAGATCCGGCCATAGCAGCCATCTTGATACCCTTAGCCTTGACGATAGCAACGATTGCTACAGGTCTGCTTATTGAAAAACTTGGCAGGAAGTTGATTTTACAGATATCTGCGGCATCTATGGTAGTCTGCCTTGGTGTTCTTGGCTACTTTTTCTATATGAAGGAGCATGGTCAAGATGTTAGCAACATCGGATTCGTACCCATAGCTGCGATGATCCTCTATGTGCTGATGTATGGCATGGGGTACGGACCTATTCCGTGGCTGATGTCCAGTGAACTTCTTAGTCCAGATATCAAATCGACCTGCTCAAGCATCGCAGTCGGTTTTAATTGGCTCTTGGCGTTTGTTGTTACAAAATCTTTTCAAACTCTTGTTTCCAATTTCGGTTCTGCGGTGACTTTCTGGATTTTTGCTGGCTTCAATGTTCTATCTTTCATTTTCGCAACTTTTGTGTTATTAGAAACCAAAGGAAAGACTATAGCTGAGGTACAACAGATCCTCAGTGGCAAAAAAAACTGAGAAAAGAAAAGTATAGCAGGAACTTCCACGAATCTTCATGTTTATAAATATAAGAATAGGTATAAATACGTTTAATGTATTGTTCATTTATTTAATTTATTATTTTTTTAATAAAGTGTTGTTTTTTTTTTAATCAGCTGTTTTTATTAATTTTAATGCTTTTGGGTAATGATGGCTCTGTTCGCTGTATGAGGTCTATATAAAGCATCTACCCTGCCGGACAAAATTAAAGGTTCACTTCAATATTTTGAAATTACTGAACTGTATAGGGTATTTTTTAAATATTCTTTTTTCTTTGGAAGTCACACTTTATTATAAGGGTAATTAAAAATTATTTTCTAGAAATTTTTAATAGGAAAACAAATCAAAAAATAAAAATGTCCTACAGTCTCAAAATGAAAAAGTAAATCTTTGAAATGAAATGAAATAACAAAACTGAATAAAAAGGAAGAATTCGAGGAAAACGATCAATAATGTTATTTCCACCTCTAGCTCTGATAATTGCTTCCATTCTCCTGCCCATTCCAGCGACCAGGGCTCTTACATGTTGTTCTGGGATGTTGTTCCACTCTTTCACTAACATTTCCCTTAAATCTGCCGAACTTTGTGGGTCTCGGGCGCGGACACGTCTTCCAAGCATGTCCCATACATGCTCTATTGGGTTCATATCTGGACTTCTGGGTGGCCAAACCATAACGTCAATATCTTCTTGTCTGAGGAAATTTTGCACTAAACGAGCAACGTGAGGTCGGCCTGATGGTATCGTGCATAAAAATAAAGTTACTTGCGATATTTGTGGCGAAAGGTATTACATGTGGCTCAAGTACCTCACTAATGTACCTGTCAGCAGTTATAGAGCCCAACTCTGTACGGGAGTTTAAATTTATGCCCCTTCCCCCACACCATCACTGACCCACCACCAAACGCAACCCTTGGAGAAAAAGTGCATGGAGTATACCTCTCTCCCCGCCTTCTCCATACCTTTTCCCGTCCATCTGGAGATCGGAAACAGAATCTTGACTCATCGCTGAATAATACTGTAAACATAGTTAATTCCATGAGGATTAAAGGCATATAAATAAACATTAGCCTCGTGATTCATTTTTAGTAGAAAAAACAGAAGGTAAATTTTATTTTAAAAACCTCTAAGAAATTTTCGGACGACCCAATATTTCAAAGTATTTCTGCTTAAATGATATTTTTGGTTTTATTTTTTTGTGGCAGAAGAATATACTGATGTTCTCCGCAACCCGATCTTGACGTAAATCGATTCCTACGTGTTTAAATGCTTTCCCACGTGATTTATTAATTGTTACGACAAAAGATAACAACGGGAAATTGAATTATTTTAAAATTAAATGGTAAATCATTTGGAATCGTTGGGATTCGAGGTCAGTTTTTCCCTGTTTTTTCCCAGATCTTTCACTGATTCTTCCGTCCTATTAGTCGCAGCTTGATGTTATATAGCCTATAGCCTTCCTCGATAAATGGACTATCCAACACCAAACGCAACCCTTTGAGAAAAAGTGCATGGAGCATACCTCTCTCCCCGCCTTCTCCATACCTTTTCCCGTCCATCTTTAGATCGGGGACAGAATCTTGACTTATCGCTCCAATCTTCCTGAGTCCAGTTTAGGTGCTCCCGAGCAAACCTCAAGCGCTCAACCCGGTGTTCCCTGAAGAGAAGAGGTGCAGTAGCTGAAGGATGGGAGGTCAATCCATAATCGTTGAGTCGTCTGCTCACGGTTCGCTCTGAAATTTGCACATTCCTGAACCTCTGGAGGAGACCACGCAGACTGTTACCAGTTGATCGGCGATCCCGAAGAGCATGCAGTTGCAAAAATCTCTCGTCACGGTGGGGAGTTGACCTCGGACGGCCTTGTCCGACTCTTCTTGTATGCCCTCCAGTTTGACGGTGCCTATTAAGCACCCTGGACACCACGGATTGTGACCGCTGGAGCCGTTGCGCAATATGCCTGCAATAACAGCACGAATTGATTCCTCTTCGGTCAAGGCTCTTCTGTTGGCCATCACAACGTTCTTACTAAACTCACAAGTAAAAACTAAAGTCTCTTAAATGTTAGAAAATCTTCAATAAGATGAATCTTTGCTAACAACTAACCATTTACTGATAGGAAAGAAAGAAAAGAAGAGGATTAACTGACCCTTCTCTCCATAATAGAGGATTAACTTGATAAGATACAACACAAAGTCCAGTCTGGGATAAAGGAATTCCTATTTTTATCTCTTACTAGCTGTTGCGCGCGACTTCGTCTGCGTCAATTTCAGTTATTATGATCGCTATTAAGACGTTATTAAAAGAATATTGGGTTGTCCGGAAAGTTCGTAGGAAAATTTGGACAAATTAAAATTGAACAGCTTAAAATGTATTTATTTAATCTACCTAAACAGTTACCATCGTTAGCGATTACTATTTCCCAACGGCTTGAAAGGTACATTATCCCTTTTCCAAAAATCACTGTCCTTACTCCTGAAGAACAATAAAAGGTCCGTTTTGACGTCATCTTCTGAATGTTAGGATCTCCCTTGTAGAAAATTTTCGAGAGAACGGAAAAGATGGAAATCCGAAGGGACAATGTCAGAAAAGTACGGTGGGTAAAACCTCCCATCTGAAGCTTAATAACTTTTGCCAAGTCGTTAAAGACCCATGGAGTCTAGCGTTGTCTGGGTGAAATAGCACTCCTTTCCGATTCGCCAACTCTGGCTGTTTCTCTTTAATTGCTGCCATCAATCGATCTAACTGGGTCCGGTGAGAATTTTTCAATTTGAACCAGCAGTTTCTGAAATTAGCGCGTTCAAACAAACAAACAAACTCTTTAGCTTTATAATATTAGTATAGATGTAATAATAATATAAATATTTGTAAGTGATCCTTTAATTTTGTCCGGCAGTGTAGTTGGCATGAGTTATATGTATGCAGTAGCTATAAATTCATAATATTACACGTAAGGGGTAGTAGAGTTGTTAGCTTAGGTTAGGACATTTTGTTGGGAGGACAGTACCAGGATGGATTGGAATATCAGCTGCATATATGGTTTTAAAGGATTGGGCCCAGAATACTACCCTGAGGTACACCAGCGGACTGAGGAAATATGGATGAGTAGGAAAGGTTATGACTTACTTTAAAGGTTCTATCAGTGAGGTAGGATCGGATTAATAAGAAGTACGTAAGAGAGAGGAATTGGCGAAGTTTGTAGAGCAGCCCTGGGTGCCAAACCCGAAACAGAAGGATAAAGCCAGTTTAACTTGGTAAATAGCAAGAAATATGGTCATGTCGACGGGCACCAAAAATAAATCTTATAAAGTAATTCACTAGACGTTTTAATTTTATTTCCAGTACGTTTGTAAAAACTATTATGACTAATTATTTGAGAAATTTATAGTTTCCAAATTTTTGTATTAATCTATATATTTCATTATTATTTGCTGGCTAGCTAATTACTGATGGGAATGAAGCCAGATGTTTCTCATAAGTTGATAGTATGCTTAAATTAAGCAGAGTAAAATTATCTCTATCACATTTAAGCTGAACTAATATATGTGCAAAACCCAAGCAAGCAACCAAGGACATGCAACTTGTTAAAATCTTCATGGATTCGAAAGTCATAAAAACCCAAACAGAGAGAGGTAGGTACCCTAAATCAGTGACTTAAATTAATATATAGAATATTTACAACTATTTATCTGGTCAATGATTTTTTAATGGCATATGGATTAGTACAAAATCTCTGCTAAGCCAGTCAAGACATTTTAAGTCTTATAAATAAGGATCCCTGTCTTGGAATAAAAAAAAAAAAGAAATAAAAAACATACAATTTAAAAAAAATATTACTGTTTTATTTTATTTTATAATATAAAATAAGGCCTAATCACCTCATTGCACTACCGTTGGCCTAGAAAACAGTATGAATCTCTATATGTACTGAGCCCAACACCCTTCATGGGTTGTAGTGGTACAGGTTTTTTTTTTTTCAAAAAAGAAAAATATATGCCAGTTTTATTTCTGGCATTGTCTCAAGAAACAGAAATTAACATATTGCACTCATTATTATTAAAATTAATAGTTGTAAAGAGAATTCAAGTAAAGGTTAGGAACAAGTTAATTATAGATTAGATTGTGCAATCAATCTGTAATCAAATAAAGGTAAACTAAAATTTAATTAAAAACTAAATAATGTTTACGGGCACAAGGTCTTTTTTCACATCTTACAATTATAAAAAACTTAAGTATTTGTAAAACAAAATTTTCATTACCACATAGGCCCGGATACCCATGAGAAGGAACTCCAACATCACATTTCTTATGTCCTGATGAAGTTAATGCATTGCCTTTAACATACATTTTTTGGTTATGTACGTTGCCGCTATTCATTGTGGGGAAAACAAAAAAAGATTACATCAGTGCTCTAATTGTTGTAAAATATAACCGCAAAGGTTATTTCTAATTAATTTTATCTTTAATTTAAAATTGTTTGTTTTCTATTTGATCTGTCAATGAGATTACAGAAAATAAATTCTATTCTTAATCAGAATTTCCTATATTCATGATAGTTGAGTTATTGAGCAGAGAAACACCATGAGTTATTTTATCAAGTATATTAAAAATTTCACTTATTTCATTCTGTTGATATAAACAAATGTCTTAGGAACATAACTTGCTAACATAAGATTCAATTTCGTCCTGAAGTCAGAGACTCAAGATACCAACATAAAAATTGACTTGAAAAACTCAAACCATTGGGCTTTCTAAACTTCATTAAGTTAAAAAAACATAACATCAGATTACTTTCAGCAATACTATTTGTAGTGTACTTACTGTCACTGTGATAAAACTAAGGTTTAAGAAGGATAATTAATTTATAAATTTCCATAGTGATTTATGTTTCAAATGTTTAAGAAACGTAATCACAGTACCAAAAGGGACACAATTGCCATTATGTCTGACAAAAGGAGAGTACCTTGGCTTTGGTACAGCCATTATATTTAAAACTCCATCTATATATACCTCAGAGAGACCTGCTAGTACAAAACATATTAATTATATTTGATGCATTATGTAGGGGAAGCGTTGATGAATTCGCATCACCCTCCCTCTTGGCCATGTGTACTGTCCATTGCAAACTACTATAAATACGGTCATGTTCTGCATTCTGCCTTCATCTGAACTGATTACGAACCCTTACTTCTCCAATAAATGTTACAATACATGTCAATTGTTAAGAATCCTTTCAACAAGAATGGCGACTTCATCTTTGAATAAAAAAAGAAAAATTAAAACAGTCCTTAAAATATGAAAATTGGGCATACACTGAAATAGTAATATTAATCCTCTTCGTGCGTCTTAATATTTTCCATCTAAATATTTTGGGGAGCCTCTGAGAGACCTGTTAGGGTGAGTCAAAAACTATAGTGCTATGTTATGTAGGCAGTAATGTTGCCTAGGAAAGTCACAACTGTAACTTGATTTGCATAAGATAACAGAGAAAGATTTGGATTATAACAAGAACTGATTAACCTGGAGTAGTTTTGCTGTAATTATTATTTTTCATTCAAGAAGTCAGTCACTTATTTAGCTCAAAAGACATGATCTAGTTGAATTTAAATAAAAAATCATTTTTATGAAGTGAGAATGGTTGCCTGTGTATATATGGGATAGGTTAGTCGAGGATGCAATCAAATAAACGCACAATTAAGTACAAACTTAATGTAGTTTATACTAAATATCAAGAAATTTATACTTAATTAAGTATAAAGTAAGTTTATACTTAATTGTGTGTTTATTTGACTGCACCCTCAACTAACTTCTCCCACAAAAACTAATCTTTATTCTGGAACTTTTGTTTCCTAAGAATAAAGGACAATGAACAAAAAAGCACCAGTTTGTCTGGCTTCATTTAGATACAGAATTAATTAGCTAGCTAAGAACTGTGAACAATATAACTTTAAAAACAAATCAAAGATATAAATAAAAAAAATATGGAAAAAATGAATTTTGTTGTACAAGCCAAGACATTTTACATTTATGCTGGAGATTGATTTTTTTAGGAGGTGGAGAAATAAGAGATGTTTGGACGTGGTTAAGGATGATACTTTACAAAGGAAGATGTGTAGCGAGCTCCAAAGTATGGTAATTTAAATAGCTCCAAATAGGTACTTTTAAAGGAAGCTGTTTTCAACAGGGTACATATAAATCGGTATATTGAGATCTAGTATTTAGGGTAAGTATGTAAACCAGGGAGTGAGAAATTACAATTTTCAGGCTCTGAAGGATTGGAATAAAAAGATATTTAGTAGATATTTTATTTAGGAATCTGGATGAAGCCACTCTTGACCAGAATACCTATGAGAAATATGTAATCGTTTGGGGAGCCCATAAATGAATCTTAAAAAGCTATTCATCAATTTCTTTGACCTCATCTCATTTTTCCCAGAGAATCCTCCATATGCTAGGCATCCATAGTCAAAGTGGGGGCATAGAATTGGTATTTCTAGGAAAAGATCCACCAAAATTTAAGAGCTGTTTGAGGATACAGATCGATTTTCTGGTAATTTGGGAAAAATGATTACTCCACATAAATTTTGATCAAAGGTAATACCTAGATTTTTTATGATATTTTGGAACTTGATAGGAGTTTTATCGAGGAACAGTAATGATAATAGGGAAGGGAATGGAGGGAAGGTCTTGGGCCAATGAACATTGCTTTCGTTTTTGCTAGCTTCAGGTTAAATATATATTAGTTGGCCACTTATATTCAAACTTGTAGCCTAAACATTAGTACCTTTGATCATGGAATTGTGAATTTGAAAACTGATTTTTAGGATTATATAACTAAGTATGAAAAATATTTTTTCTATCCTTACTCACGTAGGTTTATGATTGCACACAAGTATTGAGCAATATGGTGTTTTGGGGTTATTTTTTTTATCTTGATAATACACCATTCCGCATCCAACAAACTTTGTGTCTGGCTATAGTATCTATTAGAACATTACTATTAGTTTTGCTTTAAATCTTATTTTTAGAATTGAAAATGCATTACATACAAAGATATAAGCAGGATGTTTTTAATATTTTGATTTAAACTGAATAAAAGTGAAGAATTATACTTTAGAATTTTAAAAACAAACCCAACTGGAAAATATTTGTTTACAATTCTCTGTTTAATTGAAGTTCTCAAGAAGGCATATATATCTCAAATATAGAAAGGCAGAGTCAAAATGGCATGATAAACCTTCACTTGTTATAAATCAAGGGGAATTATGCAGTATGGGAATTTCGGAGGTAACTAGATCTAAATGTAATTTAACATTTAACTTTGATTAAATAATCTCAATAATACCTGTGATAAATGACCAGTTCCAGAGCTGTTTTACCCTCTTGAAATTGTTTAATTTCATTGAACCACTGTTCCATCATTCCTAGGGTGTCTGATGTGAATTCATTCACATCCTTAGAACTAGCCCTCAAAGCAATAATTTCACCTAAATCGATTGTTGTGAAAAAAAAATCAATTAAATTAGTAAAATGCATTAACATTAATTTAAATCAATCTGTTATATCACCTTCCAAATATAATATTATAGTATAACAGTAAAAAAAAAAAAAAAGGTGGCTTTAGGATTTCTCCTTGATTTGAAAAAAGAAGTAGACATTGGTACATTGGTAAATTTTTATTCAAACCTAAATAGTCCTAAATGGTAATGCCTAGCGATAAATATCATTTAGCAAAAATATTCTCCATTAAATTTATGATTAGAAAACAATAGGCAATTTTTCAATCCCAGCAACACATACAAAACTAGAGTATCTTAAAAAGTTCCGACCCTTAAAAAATGTAGGCAAAGCTTAAAAAGGTATAAAATGTAAAAAGGACCAAAATCCTTTGGGAGAGGCAGAACAAAAAAGTGAGACTTTAGTGAGTACATGTATCCATACTTCAGTAAAACTCCATAATTTTATTTAAAAGAATTTCTCAGCGTAATGGAGGAGTAGAAAAATAGGCGCCGGGCGGTCCAGCAACAGGAGAATGGTTTAAGAGGAGAGACCGCCCCACCCGAACTCAGACTGATATGTTTAGTAATAATTAAAAATTTCAAATTCACTAACCATCATTATACCTTCTTTGGCATTAGATTCAGATTCTAACACAATAGCATACTAGAACCCTTATTTCAAATACAGTCCACTGCATTTATTAACTAACCAGCCCTCAAAATTATTAATAATGTTTAAGATTACCTAGGAACACCACAGATCTCTGAACATGAAGTTTGCACCAAATCACACCAAATAAGATTATTGTTAGCGAAGAATATTTCTTATTGGACTTATGGTATGGTAAGTCCATTATTTAATTGGAAAGAATTAAATAATGACTTTTTCATTCCAACCAATATGGGTCCTAAAGGGTAGTAGTGACAAAAGGTATGATTAAAAAAATATTTTCAATTGAATTTCCAACTAGGAATAAGTCTGCCAATTTCATATCCCAACAACAACAGAACTGAGGCATGTAAAATATATTACATTTTTGAGGGTGAAAAAAACGTTACAAAAAATGAGGCAAATATTATACAACAAAAATAGGGTAAATATAAGTTACTGACCTGCAGCTGAAATATATATCCATGTCAAAACATTAATGTAACTTTAGTGGTGATTGGAATTGAACAATGAGGTCTCATTGAAGGAAATTGAGTTTTCAATAGAAATACATGTTTTAGGGTCCAGAAGGTTCAATAACCAAGTCCCGTAATAAAAACTTTGTACCTGCCATGTAAGTCTTGCTCAAAAGTCAAATGTTTAAAATTAAAATTTCTTAGTTAAGGTAATCATCTTAAAGTAACAGCTTCACCAAAATAAAGTCATAGGATGTGGTTCAGTATACCCAGTCTTTTTTTTCCTAATGATTTTGATTAAATTTTGTATATGTATAATTAAATAGTCTTAAATATCAGACAGGTTTAGTACTTTTTGAAATATTATCAAATGCCTTACATGCTGAATTCCCTTTAAACTGCACCAAATAAAAGTTACAAAGACTAAATTGCTGACATAACTGACTTTTTAAGGTTTTTGGACATTTTGGCCATCCCATATCTCAAAAACATCTTCAATATGTTAAGTGTAGAACATGCAGTAAATTTGATTTTTTTTTTTTTTTTCTCATCATTGTCGTCATTTTTCTTTTGTTCTAATATTTGTTCGTTAATTATCAGGCCGATTTGCAAAAGAAATTCTTGGATATTTTTTTTTTTTTTAAAACACTTTATTTATTCCAGTATCGCGACGTTTCAGCCTCTAGGGCCATTTTCAAGCTTCTGTAAATCTTCTGTAATAAAAAAAAAAAAAAAAAAAAATATCCAAGAATTTCTTTTGCAAATCGGCCTGATAATTAACGAGTAAATTTGATGTCTTTTAAATTCCTTAAGCACATTGTTTTACATAAAACGCTCTGAATGTGAGTTACTGAGAAAGACCTAAAAAAAGTGCTATTTATAGGGGATTAATATACCCAATTATATATATGTGTGTGTGTGTGTGTGTGTGTGTGTGTGTGTGTGTGTGTGTGTGTGTGTGTGTGTTTGTGTTTGTGTGTGTATGTATGTATACGTTTTTCAAACTAAAATACTATCTCTACTGGACTATTAGTAAGTCGTAATAATTTAATAACTATAAATAGTTTGTTTTTTTTTAGTAGGAGGGGGAGGGTAGAGAGAAAAGAGGAAGATTTAACATATTGGGTTGTAAAATAAGTTAATAGAATTTCAAATATTTCAATTTAATCCTCTCTGTGTTTATAAAATCATGTTTACTTGGTCAATAATATTTACATATTCTAAAAAAGGATTAATTATTTAAGATGATTTTACGCATCAGTTCCTTATCTTTAAATGGTATTTTGCTTGCTCAAAATGGAAGAGAAAAAATTCATTGTCTTCATTTAATGATTTTTTATTTCTGAAAAAGAAAATCCGCTGCACAGTTACCAAAAGTATGGTAATGGTGCCTTAGGAGAAAACACTATCCGTAAGTGGTTTGATCGGTTCAGAATCGGAAATGTTTAAGTGGTATTTTGCTTGCTCGAAATGGAAGAGAAAAAATTAATAGGAAAATCCTTTGCAGAGATGGTTAACAAATTATTCAGTGTGTATAGCGATGATGCCTTGGGAGAAAGCTCCGTCTGTAGGTGGTTTGATCACTTCAGAACCGGAAATTTTGGAAGACGCAAAGCGCTCGGGTCGTCTTTCAACTGTTGATGCTGACCAAAATCAAGCATTGATCACAGATAACCCTCACTCTACGACACGGGATATCAGGTTCATGGGAAATATATAATTGATTAAAAATATTTACTAGAATCTGAAGATAGAATAGAAGTATTGAAATCACCAGTAAAAACCGTAACGAACTTACAATAAGCTAAATAAAAACTACAACAATCTGAATACAATTAGTCCATTAAATTGATGGTTGGTAAAATGGTCGATCCGACTGGTGGCTGATAAAGCTAAGGATGTTGTTACAGATCCACTTTTGAAGTTTGAATAGTTCTAGGTCTCAACGGTTCCACATTCCGTTCTTGTCGCAGTTCCATGCGAATCGTGTCTTCTCTTGGTACGATGTCTACTCTCCCCTCCTCTGCGAAGTGGCATTGGAGGACTGAAGCTTCCTGGGTAATGTCATTTGTGAGGTTTGGGATATTGCCAGATCACTTATCAGCCAGGTGTGTTGAATAACAAACTAGTGCCGAGCAAGAAACAAAATGACACACGCATACACATATACACATCAGGGATTCGGAAGTAAAATACAAAGATGAGATTCGGGCCATACCTCTGTTTGATCAATAATGAATGAATGCAGTTTTTCAAGCTAGAAATAACAATCATTTGCGTGTATTTTTTTTCTTTAACTTACCTATATATGAAATATATAGTGAGGGAAAGTATTGCGGTCGTGAAAATTTTCGAATTCCAGTTTTCAACGGAATCACACGTTTTAGGTTTCCCCGAGTCCAAATAACCAAGTCACGAAAAAAGGTCTGTGTGTGTGTGTCCATGTGTTTATGGTAGGTCTAGCGCAAAAACGAAAAGTCACACGAAACTGAAATTTCATATCTGAGAACTATACACCCGAGATATTACAGAAACTTTTTCTTAAAATCGACTGACCGGAAGTGCTACTTTATACGATGAATTTTATCACCTTTTCTCAATAACGGCTTTAAAGATTTTGATTAAACTCGCTTTACCGATGTAAAGTTTAATATGGTTCAATATCATGTAGGTTTAATTCTGATTGAAATACTCTGGCAGGGCTTAAATGCCAAACTTTTGAATTTTCTTCCTCTGAAGTACCTTTAATTTTGTTGATTTAAATAAAATAACCATATTGATAAACAACGGAATAATGTATAAGCTGAACGAATTCGATAATCAACTAAAGGAGAAGAAAGCAAACATATTTTTCATGTAATTTTTGTGTTTTTAAACCTTGAAAGAGTAAAAGTGATGTATAATATACCGATAGAAAGCTAATTATTTTAGAAAGAACATTATCATATACACAGAATTGTAAAAGTTAATGGAGAGTGATGAAAAACCGATGAAACTAACTGATTGTTGTAGATAATAATATAATGCATATTTAATAAAACACATGTTCCCATTGAAATTAAATGTTGTTTGTTTGTTTATTTAACGTCACTTTATGCTACAGTGGGAGCTCTTAATTTTGCCTATCCAGGTTTTATTAGGATAGGGATCTTTAATGAGTAACTGACATCGCACAGGCTCGGGACCATCGTTTTACGTCCCCTCCAAAGGACGGCATAACTAAGGATTTTTTACTCCCATTAAAAAATCCTAAGACCATCTGCGGGTTTGAACCCGTGAGCTTTGGCACAGAAGGCTGATATGCTAGCCACCCGGCTACAGGTGATACCTGAAATTCAATTTAATTAAATCTTTAACAATTTATTTTCACCTCTAAATGTATTTAAAAATTCTTAAATTTATTATAACAACGGAGGTAAGTGAAAGTCGTGTGTTGCGCGCACCAGATTTTTTCACGGAGTAAATATACGAGTTTCTAATAACTATCTTACTTGATAATCGGCTCATCAAAATGTGGGTGAAAACTGTTCTCAACTTTTTCCATTCTATAGTCTGAATTTTCTCATTGTTACTCCAGAAGTCCCAATGTTTTTACAGTGCTAATTGTTGATTTATTTTTCGAAATACGTTTTTATGGGCAATGAAAACTGTGGTGTAAATCTTACTTTATTACTTAATGTTATCGTATGAAGGTGTTTTTGTTTATCTGTCAGGTCTTGTTCATTAAAACAGATGATTCCGGCCCATATAACACAAAATATCTTCCTTGATTTATTTATTTTTTTAAATTTATTTTAATATGAGAGAAATATCTAATTTTTTCAACTATGTAGTTTTGTATTCCTATTTTTTCAATACAGAATTCTTGTCCTAATAAAACTACTCGTGACAGGAGCATTAGGGAAGTTAAAAAAAATCTACAAACGATTTTATCCGGTATTAAAGCTTAAATACTTTTAGTTTTTTTTTTAAAGAGTGCGTTTAAAAAGATCAAAGATGAAACTTTTGTAATTTATTGAGGATACTGAAGGATGGAAATTCTTTATTAGATAGCTATTATTTTAATTAAATAAATGTTATTTAGACTTTGTCGGCAAAACATCAAAAGGCGTTTACTTAAATCCCATTGATACCTCGGGAAAGTTTCTAGACCTTGGGCAAAGGACCTCCGGCTTGGGGCACTTCCCATATCAGCCCCGCCCGAGGTGACGAGGATGAGAAAGAAGATTTGAAGGAGTAGTAGTCTATTCCATCCTCGAGAAGAAGTGAGTCTGATTCCAGCCACAAGAAGTGGAAGTCCAACAAGAGGAGATGGCCGTCGGGGTTCTGAGAGTAGCTGGAGGATGATGAAGAATTAACAGCTTCTTTCCATTGCTGTATTAGTATTCCTATTCTTCTGAACCATGTAACCACTTGAACATAGGTTGCCCACACTCATTGGAGAAGGTATGGGTTCAAAAAGTTCATATTTGTAAATGTCTTTAAAGGCACCTGCAGGGAAAGAGCGCCATTTCTCGCAGCCTCAACCACGTCGTTCATATGAGTCGTTGACCTTTCTGTTGATCTGATTGATTCTATTGAGGGTAAAAAAAATAAAATATTAATAGAGAAAACATTAACAAAACTTATATTAATTAAAACATAACAAAATACTGTTTATGTATGTACAAGTGGTGATTCCTTCTTTTTGTAACGACTTCCTTCCCTCTCCGTCTGCGGTGCTATTCTCGTGCCCCGAGAAGGGGAGCCTAAGACTGATTGATTCCACCGTCAGCCAGCTAATTTTTAGTTAGGTATTTGTTTATTGTGATATTGTATGGTAAGGTTAACGGTAATGTCCCTTAGTATTCTCAGGCATTTTGTAAATAAATTGTATATGTAAGTTAACTTAAATAATAATGTCTTTATTGAAACTTGTTTACTTTAATCTTCCCCTGCATGCCACCTATTGGGATTGGTAAACACGATTTCTTTAGAAAAGAAATCCAATGTTTTCATTAAATATAGTTTATATATTGATTAAAGATATCAAGTAAGCTATTTTTTGAAGGTACCGCTGCCTTAGAAAAGCAGCCGGTCAAAAACATAGCACTGGTGTCTTAGATGGTCAATTACAAATTTGTAAATCCAGGCTTTGTAGGCAACTAAAACTAAATCTTTCAAAAACCTGAATTTGTCTTGTCAGCTATAAAATCAATCAGAAAAGATTTCAACATTTTATTTGTTGCTGACTTAATACGATATAAATTCACTTATTTTTATTTCGAACTGCTTTTAATTCCTCAAAGTTCCGAGCAAACCGTCATCTGCCTATATATATATATATATATATATATATATATATATATATATATATATATATATATATACTTGATAATCCTCTTAGAAGGCTGAACAGTAAATGGCCTCGGGATATGCTATATGAAATAAGACATTGAAGTATCAATTAGTAGTTCTTTTACAAGGCATTATCTTGACTCTTAATATTACTTGTACATATTTACAATTTGTATTATTGTAATATAGTTATAAATTTCTATAAACAAACGTAAATCGTTAAAGTGAAAACGAAAATAGTTCTCATAAATATTAAATAGTAAAGTATAAATGCAATTTTAAACCTTGAAGTTGACTTATATCACTAGTAAAATTCCAGTAGTTAACATTTTTTTAAATTAATAGTTGCCTTCAGCTGAATATTTAAATAGGTCATACAAACAATAAAAATGACTTTCTTTAATATAGAAACTATAGAAAATTAAACAGGCATTAGATTCAGCTGTGGTGTAGTGGCTAGCATAACAGACTTATATGCCAAAGGTTACGGGTCAACCCCGACAGATGGTCATTTTGAAAGTAGTAAAAAATCCTTGACTAGAGTGTAGAATCTACCGTGGGATATTTCTGTTTTTGAATGGTTATAAAGTACTATCAAGGGTGCTGTACTAGAGTTTCCATTCAATCGCAGAAAGAGGAATCGGTTTGTATCAAGCTGGGTTCATGATAATTAGAGGAACTGTAGATCAAATATTTACATTAAGAACAATCCTAGAAAAGGCAAGATAGTACAATATTACCACACACCATCTATTTATTGACTTGCAGTTAGCCTTTGACAAATTGTTAGGGAGAAAGTCTACAAAAATCTACTAGAACTGGGAACACTCCCATAAGTAGTGCGTTTAATAAAAAAAACTATTATGTGTACTGATATGGTGGGCGGAGGCTCCTCTGGGGATTTTAAAAATTATAAAATCCTGAGACAAGTTGACTGCCTAGCCTGTCAATTGTTCAATGTGTCCTTGGAATGTGCAGTCAGAGGCTTAGGTGTACAGATGGGAGGACGCATATTTAACAAATCAGCCCAGATTCTTGGTTGTATTATTATTATGGAAGTATTATGTCCACGAAGGAAGCGTTTCTCGCACTTAAAGAAGTAGCACAAAGAGTAGGACTGACTGTTAATGAAGCAAAAACGTAATATATGAGAGTAGGTTCTCAAGAAATGGATCAGGAGGTAGCTCAGATAGAAATAGGAAACTGCACATTTGAGTGGGTGAATGAATTTATTTATTTAGGATCCCAGGTCTAGGCAGATAACAACATTTATTGAGAAATAAACAGAATGATGATGGCTGAAAACAAGTGCTATTTCGGACTCCTAAAACAAATATAAATTAAAAGCTTTTCTCTAAGCGCGAATGTGCAGCTATACAAAACACTCATAAGCCCTATCCTGACCTATGCTTATGAATGCTGGACAATTTCACCAGCTGAGGAACTTCTACTCCTACGATTCGAGAGGCGGGTTATAAGGAGAATTTTTGGACCTATCTCCATCAAGAATGTCTGGCTCAGAGACCAATTGCTTAAATAGCTGGACTGTAACCAGACTGTAAATGTCGTAAGATTCGTTAAGATTTGAAGACATCGCTGGGCGGGGCATGTCACTAGAATGGAAAATGATAAGATTTCGAAGAAATTACTTGAAAAAAAAAATATTCTAAGAAAAGAATCGTCAGGCCAAGACTGCTGTAGGCCGATGGGGTGGCTGAGGAAGAATAGTCTATCTTAGGGGTGCGAAACTGGAAAGCAGGAGCAATACAAGATGACTGGCGGTCGATGTTACAGTAGGCTCTGGCTCACCACGAGTTATAGTGCAGAACAGAACAGAACAAAATATTTTGACGTCCTTCGGAGGGGGCGTAAAACGGTGGTTCCGAGCCTGTAAGACTCAAAGATCCCTATCATAATTAAACCTAGCTAAGCAAAATGTAGGACTCCCCCTGTGTCATCTTCATATTAGCAACAGAAGCATTAAAGTAACGTTAAATTAATGAAAAAGTACAAACACTTGGTATTTTTTTAAAAGTAAATAATATATAAAACTGATTGATCGGAATGAAAATAATACTTTTTTTTTTTTTTTTTTTAAATGCTACAAAAATGTATCACTCGGGCAGCTCTGAATAGTATGTTGGACGATTTTTAATTTTCACCATTTTTATTACTCTGTGAGTGCAATCGTTTTTATTGGTAACAAGCTACCAATTTCTCTTTAAGAATTATCCTCACGTCAAACTGATTATTAAGTAGAAACGTTCTATTGACCTAGGATTACCATTAGAATTTCTGATCGAATATACATGAAGTTTTATACCAATTTTAGTCGTTGACATATGCTGATCTAGAACACACCTAGTTAACCTATTTTTATTGCATTCTTCTGGAATTCCGTTAGGTAGATAATTAGGTTTACAAAAGTGAGGAGCAGCGTGGTCTAGTGGATAGAGGTTCGAATCTGTTGATTCTGCCGGGAGGCGGTCCTAGAGTATGGAGACGCTCCTGGGGCAGAACCAGCCTCTATAAAGTGGGTACCCGAAAAATTGGGGGGGGGGAGAGGAACCTGGCGGCTGAGAGTGATCAAGGCCAAATCACCTCATTACACGGCCGTTGGAAGTACGAATCTTTATATGTGCTGAGCCCAAGACTTCATGGGTTGTATTTGTACAAGTTTTTTTTTTATTTTTTACAAAAGTGTAAACTATTGAAAGATATTACATTTCAACAAGTCCGTGAAAATGTTTGTTATGGAATCCTAATGTAAAATTAGACCGAAAAGCTATTAGTAATTGTCAAACCTTAAACATTTTGCAAAAACCTGAAACTGCATGATCACAGGCACACAACCTACTTGCCTAACTGTTGACTCTGAAACTATGAACCTTCGAAGATTGCAATAAATTGTCTTATGGTGACACTTTTTTTTTATTTATTTATTTTTTTTATTGAGATATATTACAAATGTGGTGACATTAGGTAAAATGTTTATTGTGGGGGCTCTTATTTAAATAAAATTAAGTAAGTTATTACCAAGATTCATGTATTTAGGTTCAATGATAACAAGAAAAAATGAAATCCAGGAAGAAATAAAGTCCCGGCTAAAGGTGGAAAATGCTTGTAACGATATTATTCAGTTGTTAAGTTACTTAACTCGCGGCTTCTATCTAAAAACTTAAAGGTTCGAATTTATAAAACTATTATTTTCCGACGGTTCTTTACGGATGTGAAACGTGGCCGCTTACTTTGAAGGATGAACAACGGCTTAAGGTTTTCGAAAATAAGTTACTGTGTAAAAAATTTGGTCCGAAGAGAGATGAGGCCACTGGGGAGTTTAGAAGGTTGCACAACGCTGAATTGCGGAACTTGTATCCTGTGAATATAATTGAGTTGATAGCATCGCGGAGACTCAAATGGGCGAGTAAAGTTGTTGGGCTCGGTGAGGAACGGATTCCGAGAAAGTTGGTATTCGCTGATCCGACTGGTAGGCGTCCGAAAGGTAGGCCGAAGCGTCGATGAGAGGATTGCGTTAAGGCTAATCTCGGGGGCTTGGGCTTGAGCAGAGAACATTGGACGAGTCTGTGTAGGCGGAATTTAGTGGTATCGGCATCGAACCTTCGGGTTCGGTAAGCCTATTATTATTACTAAGTTATTACCAAGAGTTATAAAATATTTTTGCCGAAATGTGATTAGTTCAATTATCACTGATAAGATGAAAATTATGACTGATTGAACAACTCGACGTCCTCGAGCCGAAAGTGTCACTTTATATTGAGTTTAGTAAAATACTTTTTACTATCGTTTTCAATAAAAACTTGTAAATATTTGTAATCGATTATTTATTGCCCATAACCGTTTGTGCAGAGGGTTCTCCTTTTCGGAAATACAAAAATCACTAAATGAGAAAATTAATTTTTTTTTCTCTTCCACTTTGAGCCAGCAAAATGCCACTTAAAGATAAGGAATGTGTGTTGAAACTGCTGCATAAAAGCACCTTAACTAATCCTTTTTTAGAATATGTCAACATTATTGACCAAGTAAACATGATTTTTATAAAAACGGAGAGGATTAAATTGTAATATTTTACGAAGTTATTTTAAAACGCAATATGTTGCAGTATGCACTTTATTACAATTTTCTCAAAGACAACTGTTACAATTTTGTTTAAACTTATTGTATCGATCTAAAATTAAATGGGCTTTAATTTCAAGCAGGTTCTATTCACATTGCAAAACGTGACAGGGCTTGAATCGCAAATTTTCAAATACAGTTAAAGATAAAGATGAGGGAAACCATTAATTAATTAATGAAATTTAATTTCTATAGAAACATGTATTCTATTAAAAAATCTATTATATTATTATCTAAAATAATCTGTTGGTTTTATCTTCTTTTTATCACTCTCTATTAACATTTAAAAGCTTGTGTATGAGATAATGTTTTTTCTAAAATCTTTAGCTTTCCAACGGTATATCATACATGTATATTACTGTTCTTATGTTCAAAAACGAAAAATTTCATTCAAAAATATTCTTTCATTTTTCTCCTTTAGTTGTTTATCAAATTCGCTCAACTTGCATATTTAACTGTTAATTATCAATGCTAATTAATTAACATTAAAGGACTTAATTTTAAATTAGTAGAATTAAAGGTACTTTAAAGGAAGAAAAGTTAAACTATCGGCATTTAAGCCCTGTCATACTATTTCAATCAGAATGAAACTGCATTATATTAAAGAACATCAAATTTTACAACACCGTAATATAATTATTTCAAAATAATACACCATTGTATAATAATATGCAGCATTTGATTTCTCAAATTCTGTCATCTTTTTTAAAAAAAAAACATTTAAGCCAATTTTTATCATTGTAAGGGGAAAAAATTTGGTGCGCGCAACACACGACTTCCACTTACCTATCTTGTTAAAATCAATTTAAGAAGTTTTGAATAAATTTAGAGATAAAAATAAATTGTTAAAGAAATAATTACATTGAATTTCAATAGAAAAATGTATTTTATTAAATGATCTATTATATTTTTATCTACAATAATCAGTTAGTTTTATCGGTTTTTCATCACTCTCTATTAACTTTTACGTTAAACCTTTAGCTATCCAAGGGTATATTATACATCTATATTATTATTGTATTAAAAAACAGAAAAATTGAATAAAATTGTTTAAAAACTTTTCTCTTTTAGTTGTTTATCTAATTCCTTCAACTTGTTTATTCAACCGTTATTTATCAATGCTAACAAGATGTTTTGCTTAGTTTTTTGAACAGTACAAAATTAAAGGTACTTTAGAGGAAGAAAATTTAGCCCTGTCAGACAATTTCAATCAGAATGAAACTGCATTATATTAAAGAACATCAAATTTTACATCGATATTGCGTGTTTAATCAAAGCCCATTTTCGAGAAAATCATGAAAAGGTCCAAAATGCATGGAATAAAGTGGCCCTTCTGGTTAGCTGATTTTGATGAAAAAGTTGTTGCAACATCTCGAGCATATAGTTGTCTTAAATATGAAATTTCAGTTTCGTACGACTTTTAATTTTTCCTCCAGACTTACCACACATGGGACTTGGTCATTTGGATTATAGGGAAAAACTGGAATTCGAAAATTTTCACAATCGCGATACTTTCCCTTACTATGCTATTTCATATATAGCTAAGTGAAAGTAATAATGATTATATCAAGAAATATTTTTATAAATCCAAATAGCGAAACCATAGGATAATGGTTCCAATCCGTCAATAACCTAAACATTACGATATTCAGAAGATGAAGTATAAACATTTTAAATTTACTCTTTGTCAGAGATCAAGGATCGTCGTAAACTTAAGATATGATTAAAGATGGAATTCTGTAGCTGAAGAAATCCAGATGAGAAGCGGTCATTAAAGAAACATTACGGACTTTTTTATGGGAAATACCATTTACAGGATGTCGAATAAAGACATTTTATCTTTCATTTTTTGTTTCTTTAATATTTTTTTACAAACTATCTGTATATTTATGGTAGTGATGAGTATATAATGCATCAGTACAGAAGTTATAGCAGTCTGTTAGCGATCAAATTGGGTTTTTCAATATAGGTGGTAATATTAGTCGTGTGAAATTATTAAAGTTGTTCAAAGCAGCCGAAAAATCTTGGATATTCAAAAATTTTTTTTCAGTCTATAAAGGATCAATCTATTTGAATTCGTTCAATTTTAATTTATTTTGTCGCTAAACTTTTTTTATATTCATAATATTTTTACTAGCTATTCTCTTGTTTTTCCTGAATTTAAAATTAATGAATTATTCTTGGATTAAAAAAAAAAAGACTAAGAATTTTAGTTTGGCAGCATCATGTTTGAAAACATTTTTTTGGAAAATGTCTAATTTTTAAGACAGGATTTCAGCTGTAAAGCTGGTTTTAAGTGAATGTCAAACTAAAAGTATAATAATTTCTTTTCTTTTTTTATCCATGGTTTGAAATTCAGGAAAGGTTGAAAACAATTGGTAAACATATAAAAATAAAAAAAGTTCAGCTGCAAAAATAATTAAAATTAGACAAATTAATATGAACTAAAAAAAAAAGTGTCAAACATTCGAGTTTTTTCTGCTGCAAAAGTTATACTCACCACTTGTGGTGAGGGTTCTTTCTTTGTATTGAGAAACATTAAAAGGTACTGAGGCAATTCCCACCTAGCCCAAATCAATTAGTACAATTTTCAGGTCTTTACTGTTCTATTTACCGGAGGATAGAATGAAGGAAAGAATCGGAATCTGTAGGATGAGAAACGAAAATTGAAAAACAGAGGTTCCAGGAGAAATGGAATTATAGGAGATCAGAGTATACAGTAATAATAATAATAAAATAACTATATTCTGGAGTATATCCCTTAAGAATAACAATGTTGGACAGCAGATAGACTCTTATATAATACTAATATAAGTAGATGGACTCTAATATACAATTTCTGGCTGAAAGACCAATCAATTTAATCTTATTTAAAATTGTGTACAACAAAACTAAAAAGATATGTATACATGTATGTAAAAAATATATTAAATATAAAAACAAGAAAAAATAAATAAATACAAATGATATTGGGTTGATGCAAAATTAATGCAGGTTTCCTCTATTGCAATATCTTAATTCCAATTGTGTAAACAAAGCTAATCCTAACATTGATCATTATTATACCAAAACAAACCTTATCTAATACCCTCTCTTTCACCATGAATTTGTTTAGTAAAATCGTTTTGTTCAGTGTGTTCAAAGGTCTTGAATCGAAAATGTCAAAGTGCGATTTTCGTCAAATTTACTTTTACGAATTTAAATTAGGACGCAGCGCTGCGCAAACGGCTCGTAATATTAATGAAGTGTGGGGTCAGGGGGCTATTAATGAGTGCACGGTGCAGCGTTGGTTCCAGAAGTTTCGCAGAGGAGATTTCGACCTCGAAGACAAGGAAGGTCGGGGCTGTCATCTTGCTCTGGACAACGACCAGCTGAGGTCAAAAGTGGAAGAAGACCCAACCAAAACCACACGAGAAATGGCGGCGGAACTCGGAACTCAAAAATTGCAACGTCTTTGCCCAGCATTGATGAATCGGAAGGGGCCGATCCTGCTCCACGATAACGCCAGACCACACGTTGCACAACCAACGCTTCGACGACTGCACGAGTTGGGCTACGAAGTTCTCCAACATCCGCCTTATTCACCTGACCTCTCTCCTACAGACTTCCACTTTTTCAGGCATCTGGACAACTTTTTGAGGGAGAAAAATTTTTAAAAACCAGGACGACATTGAAAATTCTTTTCGTGATTTCATTGAGTCCAGGGATTCGGATTTTTTTTTCTGGTGGAATAAGAAAGCTTGTTGAACGTTGGCAAAAGTGCATTGATTCAGATGGAAATTATTTTGATTAAATATATATGGTTAAAGTAAAGATATGGCGTATTTACAATACCTACTAAAAACCTGCATTAATTTTGCATCAACCCAATAGAAAGAGAAATAATGATCTCATATGAGATATTAGAGTTGACAAAATTTAAAATTAATGAATTATTCCATAACGCCAGGATTCGAGTAAAACAATTAATTACGTTTTACATTAAAAATAGGATAATTGAACTGCAATTTCACATTTGGTTTGTGTTTGTTTGAGATACTGGAAGATGTATGAAAAGAGGAGATTTGAATGAGAGAAGAGAAGAAGCAGTGCGAATATGAGTATGTAGAGGATTCCAGAGGGCTGCAGAGCGGATATAAAAGCAACGATCAAAAATGTTACTTTTGTGGGTAAGAATGTAACAGTCAAAAAGGCGTGATCTGGTTCGAAGAGAATGGACTGAGGATTAAAATATTAAGAGACTGATTGTACGAGGGTGTTGGGAGTTGAAGATTCGGTAAAGGTATGTTCTGAGTATCCGGCGATTTTCCGATGTAGCCGATATTCCGAGGTATGTTCAGGAGTTAGGAGCGGCATGGTCTAGTGGAGTACTATTCTACTGTTTTCCGGGTCCTGGGTTCGAATCCCGGCTTTGCAAAATATTATTTATTCATTTAATTTGAGGGGAGGGAGGTGGCGACCCTAAGTTATGGAAACTCTCCTGGGGCAGATCCAACTTCTTTAAAGTGGGTAGGGTAGAGCTGGGCTAGTTGGGCACTTAAATGTCTCGCAGACTATTCACCGTACGCATAGGCATCTTTTGGCAGAAAGAAAGAGTAGTGGGAGGGATAATCACCACACGATCGCTTGTGGCGGCTGGATGAGCAAGTGAAGCGCTCGTGTCTTTTGTTTATTTTGTGATCAAAAAGTAAAAACAATCACAATTTTTCTTCTGTATTAGTCAATTTTTATCTGTTTTTAATCAGGTAAGTGTTAATCTTTCAGAGAATTTTTGTAATTTTGATATGTGGAGTTGTTCTGGGTATAATTCTTGTTATTCTTGTTTCCGGGTTGGGGTTAGTTGAGGTATAGTTGCTCAACTTATATCACCACTCAAACAACCTATGTAATGAATGTTTTATTTTTTGTTAGGATGCGGCCTTACAAGAGGAAGTCTACAACATGTTCTTAATTGCAACAGTGACAATGATCATTAAATTCAAAAGAACTAATTAATATTTTTTTTTAAGATATAAGCAATATGAGTAATAATATAAACATTTAGGTCTGATTTTAAATAGCAAGATTGAATCTAATGTTAAAGTTAATCTTAAGATACGTTAATGTTTTATTGACTCTAGTTTTGGTTAATTATTCAAAGAAAATTACTTTAAATTTTGTGGTTCCGTCACTAAAAGACGATAAATAAAGAGCTGATTGTTAAAGGCATATTTTCTTATATTTTTAGTCGAAATTGAACCAATGGCTTGGTTAGACATTCTTAGTGCTCAACTTACCTCAAATATGGGGTACATTGAGAAAACTTGACTTCCTTGATTTAAATAGATGTAGCTCTTAAATCCGACTTCTTACAAAAACATTACTATGGACACTTTTGCTAAGGGATATATTACGAATCCATCAAGCCGTTTAAAAACTCATTGAGACTTATCATTGAGGAGCTATATCCGTTCAAGTGAAAAATTACTCAACTAACCCCGCCTTTCCCTACTAAAGTTGGGGAAAAACCTGGTGGCTGAGTGTGATCTTGGCCTAATCACTTCATTTTACGGCCGTTGGCCTAAAAACAGTACGAATGCCTATATTAGGGGTGGGCATAATCGAATGACGATTATCGGATCATTCGATTATTTCAATCATTTGAATTAATCGGTTTGGAGAAACGAATGATCATTCGAACTAAAATCGTTTAACGTTAATCAAGGGATTACAAGGAGGTCGGATAATCGAACATTTTTTTTTTTTTTTTTTACTTGAATTTTGGTTAAAAAGCATATTAATCATTCGATCATTCGATTATGAAATTATTCGATTATTTAAATCATCGAAGTCCGATCATCCGATTATGCCCACCCCTAGCCTATATGTTTTTTTTTTTTTTTTTTTTTTTTTTTTATTATGTTCCGATGAAATATTGTCTACGCGTGGTAGGTAGGGGCTAATAAGTGGCTTCCTGGATTAATGAAGTACATGTTTATAATCTGCTTGATGGTAGGCGGAGGAGCTCTAGAAAGATTAAGGAAAACAGAAACTCAGGAAAAAGGGACGAGCACTTAAAATAACTTTTTAAAAATAAAAATATTTCTCAAGAGGAAATATTACGGAAGAAATGAGTACGTATTCAGGGAATCTTACCTCTTTTAAAGAAAGGTAATGATAACGTTTGACAATAAAGGCTAAGAATAATAGGAAAGTAGCTATGATATCACCCCCAATACTGATAAGAGAGCTAAGTGTTGGCCGATAAGACGATCCCCACCGCTGGGCGGATCACCTGGAGTGGGGAGGCAGGTATAGATGGTACCGCATCCTCAACTTCTAGGTCATTACCATGTTCTTCCTCTTCTTGACGTTGGTCGCGTTGGTCGAAGGAGGCTGCAGGAACGGCTACATCATCAGTGAGTATCCAAACAGTTCATTCAAAGCAAATAACAACATTTTTACCTAAATATTAGATATATAGTAAAGAACCTTTCGTGTATACGCGTATCTGAGTTTTCAACCTAAACGTTTTAAGATGCCCTGGACCTAAATAACCAAGAGCCCAAAAAAAATTTGTATGTCTGTCTTTAATAAGCCTATCTTAAAAGTAGAAAATTGAATTGCATATTTCTATAGAAAGATATATGGTTGGGATGTTACAGCAAGTGCCACTTCATATCATGCATTTTACACAACTTTTGTTTTATTTTCTCAATAACCGCCCAAACGATTCTGATAAAATTCACTATATAAATTTAAAATTTAATGGACTTTAATATGATGTAGAGCCCACTCCGATTGAAATGGTATAACAGTCCTAAAATGCTATTTTTTCATAAAACATTTCTTTAAAGTACTTTTAATTTTTTAAATTCCCATAATTAATCCTCATGCAAGACTTAAACGACAAGAAACTGCTCGTACCGATTACTACAACACTTACTTGATAAACGTTCAAAACTTCCACTCTATTACAAAAAGCTCATATATGTTACCATTATCAGGCTTATATGGACATATGGAATCGAGCTTTGGGGCTCTCCTAAACCATCTAATTCTTCCCGTATTCAATCCTTACAATCCAAAATCCTTCGCAAATTCTTAAATGCTCCTTACTTCGTCACAAATAAAATCATCCATAACGACCTTAATATCCCATTTGTTGCAGACCTTTCTCGTACCAGATATACCACTTTCAATTCCAAACTCCCAACCCATATAAACCCTCTTGTTCGCAACCTATCAACCTCACATATTCCTGATAACCATCCGAGGCGATTGAAAAGAAGATGGCTTAGGGACATACTTACTTAAATAGACATCGAAGTTCTACCACTGGGTAGTTTCTTCACAAGCCTTTACACGCCATTTATTGTAATTCAACACTTTTACTTGTTTTATTAATGTATATATAGTTGTAAAATTCAATAAAATAATAATTTTATTAGCATTGATAAAAACAGCTTAATATAAAAGTTAAACGAATTTGACTTAAGGGGAAAAGAGAAGAAATATTTTAAAGATTCTTGAGTTCCCTGAGTCCAAATAACTAAGTACCGAAAAAGGGTCAGAGTGTGTGTGTGGTAAGTCTAGCGCAAAAACAAAAAGTCGTACGAAACTGAAATTTCATATTTAAGACAACTATACGCCCGAAATGTTACAGCAACTTATTCATCAAAATCGGCTTATCAGAAGAGGCACTTTATACTATGCATTTATCACCTTTTTACGATTTTCCCAAAAACGACTAAAACGATTTGGATTAAACATGCTATATGGATGTAAAGTTTATTGGGCTCTAATATGATATAGGTTTCATTCTGTTTGAAATAGTCTGACAGGGCTTAAATACCGATATTTTAAAGAACGGTTAAATATACAATTTGGACGAATTTAATGACCAACGAAAGGATGAAAGAGGGAAACTATTTTTTATTTTTTTATGTATTGTTTGTTTTTTTGATAATAAGAACAGTAATGTAGACGTATAATATATTGTTGGAAAGAAAATGATTTTAGAAATAATATTATCTGATACACAAAGTTGCAAAAGGTATTATAAAGTGACGAATAATAAAATAAACTTATTACTGATTAACAATTTAATGTAGTTATATTATTTAAACTAAATCATACGTTTCCAGCGAAAATGAATACAAGCTTTATTAAAATTAACTTAATTATTTTTCATTCAAGTATAGTCAATAGTTTTTAAATCGACAGTCATGGTAAGTGAAAGCCGTGTGTTGCCCGCACTAGATATTTTATATTGTTAGAATATTTAATCTAAAACTTATATTTCCAACGAGACTATAATATAATATAGTTTTTTTGAACTCCAACAGTATTTTATAGTTCTTAACAACCAGGTAAGTCAAAGCCGTGTGTGTTGCCCGCACCAGATTCTTTCAAAATAGATTTTTTTTTTTCTACTGAAACAAGAATAGTAAAATTTAAATATATATATATATATATATATCTATATATATATATATATATATATATATATATATATATATAAACGAATTTTAATTTGGGACTGTGTTCCTTTAGGATGACATCATAATTAAACATGATATAAGAGCTGAATATGGCCAAGAGATGGTCTATAAGAAATAATTCAGCATACATGTATAATAATAATGATAAAACTTTTATTTAGCCAAAATTAACATAATAATAATTATAAAATAATAATTGTACTTATGATTCCGGATAATCTTTACATCCTTAGATACTTATCAAAAATAGTTAAATTCTAAAATAAAACTTATTTACTTAGGACACATTTTTATATTGCAGAAAAAATTTGTATTTATATGTATGATGTAGCGCTGAAAAATAAATATTTCGGAAAAAAAAATTACCTAACATACAAAGCCGTAGAAGGTCAATTGCTCAAATAATTAAACTATAAAACTTCAAACTTTAAAAATTGACATTAAACGAAATGTTCCCTTCAGAGTATAGAATATAGCATTTCCAAGTCAAATTCAACCTTTTCCAAGTCAAATTCAACCTTTAGCAGCAACTGAGCCTAGTATCCAATAAATACGAAAAAGTAATAATAAACCCATATTTGAGTGAGCGCACGAATAATTAATAGACTGGTCGAGAAAGAACCCCACGTAACGCAGCAACTGAGCCTAGTATCCAATAAATACGAAAAAGTCATAATAAAACCATATTTGAGCGAGCGCGATTAAAATTAATAGTGTAATCGGTAACGAACCTTTGGGAACGCAGCTACTGAGCCTTTTATCCAATAAATACGAAAAAGTCATAATAAAACCATATTTGAGCGAGCGCGATTAAAATTAATAGTGTAGTCGGTAACGGACCGCCCTTTGGGAACGCAGCTACTGAGCCTTGTATCCAACAAATACGAAAAAGTTATAATAAACCCATATTTGAGCGAGCGCGATTAAAATTAATAGTATAATCGGTAACGAACCTTTGGGAACGCATCTGCTGAGCCAATAAATACGAAAAAGTTAAAATAAACCTCTATTGATAATATTTTCGCCCGCGATTATAAAACTAAAATAAAACGAATCCCGCTAATCCGACTACCAGACCTTTTATCGAAAATGTCTTAAAATTAAAGTACCGGTTATACTTATTATTATATTCGTGACTACTTATATGTAGAAAGGCCCCTGGGAACATTTAACAAGCCACAAGGGTTAAAAACACAAGGTGTAATTAAAATAAACATTAAAACATAAAATCATATTAATTTGATTTTTATTATTTTATTGAAATCGAAAAAGGTTGAATTTGAAATGGAAAAGGTTGAATTTGACTTGGAAAAGGTTGAATTTGACTTGGAAAAGGTTGAATTTGACTTGGAAAAGGTTGAATTTGACTTGGAAAAGGTTGAATTTGACTTGGAAAAGGTTGAATTTGACTTGGAAATGCTATATATAAAGCTGTAAAAATTATTGCAGAAATACGGAAAGGGCAATAACTTAAGTGATTATTATAGATAACAATTTCTATTGATAGATTTTCTAATATGAAACACATGTTTCCATTGAATCTCAATGTAATTCTTCAACCTTTTTTCATGAATAACTTTATTGATTTGTTTGTTTTGAGCGCAACTGGTTTTTGTTTATTATACAGTTTTAAATATAATTAACATTTTTCAATAAAGAAAGTCTTTTAAAACTATATTAAAAAATGTAAGGAGGTTGTGTTACGTACAAATATTTTTAAACAATATCCCCCACTCTCTCCACACTTCATTTTCTTTTCATTCATATTTCTAAAAATCTTATCAAACTTTACCAGGAAGTTTTTAAATGCATGAAATTGCACTCCCCATTCCATTCATTCCGCGTTTCATTGTGTTCTTAACTGCTGACAAGAAAACGTCATAGTCACTTCCTCTTATTCTTAAACTTTAATATAATTAAGTATATTTTATTTATATTGCTGATTCCTAATCAACGTTATTATTAATTATCTATATTTTATTAATATTTATTATTAATTAAGTATATTTTATTTATATTGCTGATTCCTAATCAACGTTATTATTAATTATCTATAAAAAACGTAAACATTCCTGAAACATACTCATTTTGTTCGTAATATTTCCTCCTGAGACTTAATATAAACTTTATTTTAAAAAGCTTAACGCTCCCAAGGTTTTAATTCAAAACGTCATATATTTCATAGAAGGCATCATTTTTAAGGCAATATTCTGGATTTTGGTTACTGATCTCACTTTATTCCAGTTAAATCGAACGATAGGAGAATTATGTTCCTGTGGATTATCATACTTAAGACCTGACAATAAATGATCAAATATTTTTTAATGTTAAAATTTAATTAAACATCTCAAAGCGGTATATAAAACATATCCTGATTCTATGGTTTAAAATTAATAGGAAAAAAAAAGTAGAAATACAGAAAAGATACATACAGCTAGCTGAATACTAATTTTATTGGTTAGTGATCGGTACGAACGAATTAATTAAAGGAATTATATGTATTCAACAAATACGATAATAATTAACTGCTGCGAAGCATAATAAAACCTCTCCTACCGCCAAAAAATGAAATAAAAAATAATGATTAAACAAAGATTATTTCATTTAGGAAACTCGATAAATAAAATATTTGAAACACTCACCTATTATGTTGCATTTTTCCTGAGATGATGTGAATGGAGTGAGGATTAAGAAAATTGGAATGATGAAAATCATTGGATATCCTTTCTACTATTGGCTTAAACATGGATGGAAAGTTTGTTTATATGCATATACATATACACACATTTTCATGTAAATAAAGTGCATTAAAAATATTAATAACGATATTTTAGGTTCCGGACTAACCTGCCAACAGAAAATTGAAATCTTGAAGGTACATAATGAGCTGAGGAACTTGGTTGCGTCTGGTAAAGGAATAAATCTTCCATCTGCACAAGACATGCTTGAAATGGTAGAGTAAATAATGTTTTTATATATGAAATATAACTAATAATATATTACACAATAATAATAAATATATATTATCTAAATTAAAATAATGGAGAAGTTGTTTGGGTATGAGGTAATAAAAAAAAAAAAAAAAACACACTTATAAGACAAAACTTCTGTTATTTTTGTATCGAAGTTTCGGCTTACACTGTGGACCTTCAGGACTAACAAAAACAAGATAACACCCAATAAAATTAAAAGAAAAAAAAATAAGTTGTATACAATAATAAGATGAATAAAAATAAAATATGTAAACAAACATTAATGTAAACTGATAATAATTAGTGATTAAAAATGAGAAACTAAGTACCTAATTAAAGTTTAAAGAGAACAATTAGGCAAACATTTTTTAAAAAACACCGTCTATATTATTTCAAAATTGCTCTTCTTTAAAACTTTAATTATTTGCAAAATAGTTCGCCTTAAACTTTAATTAGTTACTTAGTTTCTCACTATAGTCTCCAAACATTATCAGTTTACATTAATGTTTGTTTTCATATTTTAATTTTATTTCTTTCATCTTCTAATTTAACACAACGTATTTATATTTTTTTCTTAGCCGTGGTGAAAGCCCACAGTGTAGACCGAAACATGAGCACACAAATAAAATAAGTTTCGTCTCTTTTCTTTTTAAGTTTGGTGTTTTCTGCACTCCCAAACAACTTCACTATCATATACTAATATAATAGTCAACTAAAATACCATCATTACAGAATATTGTTTTTTTTTTAACCAGAGATGGAGTGATGTAGCGGCAATCACCGCACAGATCTTGGCTAACCGGTGCACTTTTGAACATGACACTACTATTGGTAAGTAATGTTTAAAATAATGTTTCTAAGATACAGCTCTAACGTGTGTGTTGTAGTCGCCCAGTGTGAGATTTCAACAGGCGCTTCTCTCCTAATAGCCTATATTTTTAAGTTTGTGAGTTTGAACCTTCCTTCAATGGTACTTATACTTCAACTTTTATAACAATGACAACTTAAACTTCAAATCTTTAGGAGGGTTTTTGTAATTTTCAATTAAAACAAATTATAAACTTGCTTAGATTTTCCGATAAGCCCAGGGCGACACAAATACAGTGTATATTTATAATATATTATTAACAAGTGAATAAATACCTTATTGTAAACAAATTTAGTTGTTTACCTATTGTGAAAAGTTGTTGAAATACACAATATCATTCTTCTTTTTATATAGCTTGTGTCTACTAAGTCCATTGCATCTGCAAAATGGAAAAAAACAAAAACAATTTGTATATATGAATCGAAATAAAAGTGTTAGTTAATCCAAATGACGTCATTTACATAGGAATCCCATTTTAATTGGCGAAGGGTGGCCACACTCAGCGGAGTGGAAAGGCAATTGCCGGTACCTCCGATAGCAATTGTAAGGGAGGGGATTCGAAAGACGAATTTCGTTTTCCTGTCTTTCCACTCCGCCTAGTATTGCCAGTAAAACGCAGGGAAATGTCGACTCCAATGGTGTTCGGTAGACTTCGGCCGTACTCACGCGTGATTGGTCCCCCCCCCCACTTCCTAGTCCGTACCTCCTACTAATTGTTGTCGTTTTCCATTGATACTTTTGTTTTAACCTGTCCTGAGATGGAAGAAGAATTTGTTTAACAGTTGAAAAATATAAGGAACTGTATGTATGACAAAATCTTCTAAGCTGCCGCTACTCATTGTGATTAATTTAAACAATAAAACAAATAAAATAAAAAGGTGAATACACTTCGTCGTTCACAACGAACAACGTAAAAATCAATGAATTTTTCCTCCTTGAGTTGGAGGAGGTTGCCCTCAGGGAGGTAAGTGGGGGTAGGCAATTTCCTTTCCTTTCCGCTTAGTGTGGCCACCTCGAAAAATCGTCTTTGCTTTCCTCGTGGGAAGGCATTTTAAGTTTCTGGTGAAAGATTGGGAATTGAGATGGAATGAATTCAGGACTACTTACATTATTTATGACCATAGAGAGAAGTCAAATAATACCAATAACAGACGTCGTGCTAAATTAGCTAAGCTTCTACAATCATTCCGAAAATTTCCCTTTCCTATTTATCAATCCTTGCTCTAGAATTTAGTAGTTCTAACGATACTAATCCTGAATCATATTTCAACAGTATCTAAGATGGTATGGACTATGTGTCGAATAAAAAAGGTGTGATCCACTAATTAGCTCAAATTAAAAACATATAATTATAAATAAATTTAATTGATTGATATTAAACTTTTCACATTCACATAAGGGTCTTAAATATTTAAGTACATATATAACTATGCTTAGCACTTATAATAGTTTTAACAATCGAGAAGTTTTCTGTAGCAAAATTACTTAAAAACCCCATCTCTCTGATTATTAAAGAGTTAAAAAAATGAAGCAACATTAAAGTTTATTAATTTAATTAATATTAGGAGGTTTCCAAGTTGGACAAAACCTTGCTTTGATGATGACTCAGGGAAACGGAGATCTTGGAAACGTTTTACAATCTATGATGAATGGATGGATCGATGAAGGAAAGAAATACGTGGCTGGAGTATTCAACTCTGAAACCGGACATTATTCACAGGTATGATTCACCCTATTTCTATTTTTATTAAATGTTATGTAATATTAAGTAAATAATAAGGAAGAACTATATGAATAAAAAAAATAAAATGTAATAACAAGGAAACATGTGGGGTATATGGCAGTTTTTTTATTGGACAATTTTTAAGATTTTTCTTCGGTACCTCTAACAGGTATAAAGGCTGAGCACGCGGTGAGAGTAGGAGAAAATAAAATATTATGTGATTGAAGTGATTTCGGTGATAGTGAATTATCATACATTCTCATAAACGTTCAACCTGTTATAACAAATATACAATATTTTCTATTAACTTTTATCATTTTTTTTTTTTTAAACTTGTACCATAAAATAAAATATGTTTAATTTTGTAAAATGGAGTTTCTATAATAAAACAAAATGTGTTAAAAGTTATTTTTTTAAGTTTTAGTTGTTAGGCTTTCAGAATCCTACCCTCAGAGTCGGATACTTGTTGGCTAACTAGGGATACTTTCGAAGAATCATCGCCAGGAGTGGTGGCATTTTGAATATGTTTCTCCATCTTCTCTACTAAATTACGAATTTAGTTGCAGTGGGCTGCACTTGCTACAATCAGGGGTCATTACTTCTTGAAGATTTTAACTCAGCCGCCTCTAAATATACAACTTTTAATCCAGGCACTTCAACGAAGTAATAAAACCGGAAGAGCTATAGCAGAGACGCTAACTTAGGGAAAGTGAAGACTAGAAGACTTGAAAAAAACTAAGTCGGTAGATCAAACCATCAAAAAGAGAAGATTAAAATATTTCGGGCACGTATGGAAGAAGAAAGGAAAGAGTATGGTTAAGAAATTAGCTCACAAACTGTTTAAAATGAAAACGGCTGTAATCTGGATTACGGAAGTAAAAGAAGGTCTTGAAGTAGCTGGAATCAAAATTGAAGAAATATCCACAAAGAAATATTTGGAGAGGAAATATTAAAAGTCACGAGGGGGTGTTTAAAAGACGAAAACAAGAACGTAAGTATAGGAACCAAGGCTATAAGAAGAACAAATAAGAAATTGAAATGTGCTTCAAACTAATCTACAACAGTTACCTCCAAATGGTCTAAACGGAAAGAAAAGTAATAGGATTAAATATATATATATATATATATATATATATATATATATATATATATATATATATATATATATAAAAAAAAAAAAAAAACCTGTACCACTACAACCCATCAGGGTCTTGGGCTCAGTACATATAGAGATTCGTACTGTTTCTAGGTCAACGGCAGTGCAATGAGGCGATTAGGCCTTAATCACGCTCAGCCGCTAGGTTTTTCCCCAATTGATTTGGGTACCCACTTTATAGAGGCTGGGTCTGCCCCAGGAGGGTCTCCATACCCTAGGGTCGCCCCCCGACTGAATTAACAGAATACATAATATTTCTGCCACAGCCGGGATTCGAACCCAGGACCCGGAGCACAGCAGACTAGTGCTCTATCCACTAGACCACGCCGCTCCCATTTAAAAATATATATATATATATATTATATATATATATATAAAAATGTTGATGTTAATACCCGATTTTATTTTCAAAAATATGGCTCCTCTCTCTCTCGCTCCTTTCGTGACCTCTCGAAGCACTAGCTTTCATGGATTTTCACTTACTTTTTTTCTCACCGTGTAGCGCGGTCTTAATGTATCCTATAATACAATATGTACATAAAGAGGTTATTCTATCTTTTTACTTTTACTTGCCTATATATGAAATATATTATGAGAGAATGTATACCTATCATAAGATAAAAACTTTTATAGGCTTCAATACGGTATCGGTTTTATTCTGATTAAAATAGTATGTATAAAATATCCATATTTTAAATTAAAAAAATTTTTTTCTTCTAAAGTACCTTAAATTTTGTAGATTCGAAAACATTAACCTTATCATCTCATAAGCATTGATAAAAACGGATAAATATACAAGTTAAACGAATTTTATAAATAATTAAAAGAACAAAAATATTTTGTTTTTTTAAAATACTAACTTTATTCAAAAGTTCTTAGCTGATTTTAACAACGGGGGAAGTGAATGTCGTGTGTTGCTCGCACCAGATGTTTTTACTTCTGAAACCATATCCATATACTAAGCATAAAAGTATCAATAATATTATCTCCTATTTATGATGAAATAATGTTAATACTCCAAACCCATTGATATAATAATTTGAATTAATATAATTTCAATGTATTAATATGGTATGATAATTTAAATTAAATATAATATATAATGATGATTTCCGTTGAAATGATGTAACTGAATGGTGCTGGTAGTCTAATCATCTTGTGAGATATTTTTGTTTAACAAATCATCACGTCATTTGAAATAGTTGAATTTCATTCTTCAACATTTTTCAACATTTCAAAATTTATTTTATTTAATGTTATTAAGAGATTTACTTATAAATATATTTCTTTTATGTTGCAGATGATATGGGGGAAAAGTGCTTATGTTGGATGCGGTTATTCGGTGTATAAGCATAAAGGTTTTGTAAACAGACTGTTAGTTTGCAATTATTTACCACCGTAAGTCTATACACTTGGTCAATATAAATAAGAAACATGTATATCTTATAATTTATGTTAGATTCATCTACAATTAATAATATATTTTTAAGGGGCAACTACATCGGAGAACAACCTTATACCTATGGACGTCAAAATTGCCAAAGTCACGGTAAATTTAACTCTCCGAAATACAGTCATCTATGCGGTAAGTCCAGTTATAAATACTACGTTATTTTAATGATAAGTAAATGTGTTAAGCATGGTCCCTGTAAATTTACCAATCCTTCACCATCAACTTAACTCATGTAAATTACATAAATAGTAGTACTACTAAGACTTTTTTGTTTTACATTTAACACTATTTATATACATTTAACTATAATATGAATTACTTCATTTATCGTTTCCAACTAAATTGTAATTTTTTAATTTCATTGTTGGTTGTATTGTACCATTTCAGTTGAAATCTACGAATTTTCATCAGAAAAGACTATTGCAGTGCATGGGGCGATAAGTGTGGTTCCTATTCTTAGAATATATACATACAAATATATATATAGATTGAACTGAAATACGGTATTTAGAGATTTATTATTCCCCGATAGAATGACATTGTAACGGTTGGAAGACACTTATGGGCCACTACACACACTCTCTTAACTGTGGTAAACGTATTTAAAACTTTACTGTAATTTCGGTAGTTTATAGTGTTAGTTAAGCCCTGAAATGTTAGTGCGGTAACCCTAGATTCTGCAACTTTCGGGTTTGAACACGCGACGTTGTGCATGAAAGGCTGGTCATATTAGCTACTACATAGCAGGTGACCCAAGTATATGTATTTAGAGCTCGTCCTCCCTTATCAGTTTAATCAAATATTAGTAGTCGTCGTTATCAAGGTTTATTATTACGTTACTAGTACTAATTACTTCATACTGCGATTACTTCTTAACCTGACCAAAATCAAACAATACCGTTTGGCAACAATGGGTTGCTAAATTGAAGGATGCCTGTTATCCTTGTTGTAGTTGGGATAAGAGATAAATGCTTTATTTATTGGTAATGCTTCCCGAATACAATGGGTTGCTTGTTACACAGGATACTTATCAATCCCTATTGGAAATATTGCAAGTACTTTTTAATTAACATTACTAAAATTACGTATTCCACCAACACCGCTATATCTTTGATATTGACACCCAGGTCTTCTAAAAAGACCTTTTGCTGAAAGAATCACGAAAATAAGAAGTAAAAGATCCTTTAGGGATCGCTCCGCGGGACTTAAACCATCGACATCTTACGGAGAAATGTCTATCGCCGAAGGTCTCACGGAACCTTGCTTTTAGGAAAGTGATGCGTTTCCCGTAGTTGGTTCTCTTATCCCTTTTCACTCCACCTGCCTGTTCAGGGTTTAGTGCAGTGGTCTCAAATCGAATGGTAGAATCCGGGATCATTGCAGCACTTCCGGTCTTGGACGAATGCAACGATGCCTGCCTACCTCACTGATCCGTCCGTATAGATGCAGTAGTTCTTATCAAAACACGTGAAATATTTTTCCTGTAGGAGCTTTGCCAACTCTTGCTTAAGGCGTGTGGTGCCGATGTGTGATGAGAGGGAGTTGTTGGACCAATTTCTCAGCACATGGGCTAGTGTTTCAGACTTTCTGTCGCATTTGCGACTGCAATTCTAACAATATTGTCCAAGGGATTTTGGAATAACCCACGAAATGGAAAAAAAAGACCCGGGTGGACACTTGAGGAACGGTGGATTAATACTCGAAAAGGGAGTTCGCTTTGGAAATATTTTCCCACGGCAAAATCCCGTCTCGAAGCCAAATGGTTCCTCCAGGACTACTGGATATCGCAATTTCGAGCTGAACTACATATTTTTGTCCTGGATATCGAACTCCAATACACAGCTTGCCGAGTATCGGAAACCGTTAAACATGTGGTCACGATCTGCACCGCATTCGATTCCCTAAGAGCCAAACTAATGAGAGCCACGGGACTGATCGTCATCACGGAGGAGTTCGACTTGGTTTTATTTTTTTTTTTATATAATATTTCTGCGGCTGTCGTGAATAAGTGGTTAAGTCAAAATCTTTCATTTTACAGGTGAGCGACTTAAACTTTAAGTAATACCCAAAAAAGTGTAATAACATACAGCTTTCTTTCCACCTGAAATTTCTTCCACCAAGAAATTTCATTAACCAATTTAACACGATGTGGGAGACGGTCTGAGGGAGCGATACGTGGAGCTAACTCATTTTTGATATAATCGAGTTTTCCAGTTTTTTCACGACCGCCACAGATTTATTTATTGAGATATATTACAATTTGTTTCAAAATGAACAGTAGTAATAGTGATATGAGACAACATTCATAAAATATATACAGAAAATAATGATTACATGAAAAGACAAATTACATAAAATAGGAAATAAGTTAATTCACATATATATATATATATATATATATATATATATATATATATATATATATATATATATATATATATACCAAAAATAATAATTAATATAAACAAAACAAATTACAACAACAACCTGTAATTGAGATAAATACAAAGTTGGCAAATAAAAAAACATCATACTAACAATCATAACTATATGCAATATAAACAATCTGGGGCCCCAAACTGGGCGAAATTCCAGCCCCTCTCTGGTGTGAGCCAGTGGAGGCTGAGTTAAGGCGCAATAGCCACTAACATACTGTACATGGTAGGATCTGACCAGTGTCAGAACTCCGGTATAAGTGTTTACAAAAAGTCGCGGGGCCACTGCCGTTTCAATCTTCGAGGAGTATTGTAGGGGTGGGTGGTGCTGGAGAGGGAGTGAGCTAGAGGATTAGGATGATGAAGGTTCTAATGGGACTTGGAAAATTTGGATGGTCTTTATTAAATGGAATATTAAGGTCGTGGAGTAGGGTACAGTTGGTAATATAATAAGGAGCGTTAACTATTGTACGGAGGCGTTCTCAATCAGTGAGTTCTGCACACTTCAACCTTGGTATTAAAAGAAGAAGGCCAGTACAATGAATACCACTGTAGCTTCCGTAACTATGAGTCAGGAAGGAATGAATGAATAAATAAATAAAATTGTAACAACATAAAACAGTAATTAATAAAAAATAAAAAATTCCAATTCTATATAAAATAACGAAATAATGGAGTTATTGTGGACCGTTGTGAATACATAATGTTGAAGTTGGTTGAGGGTGGGGTCATCAAATAAGACAAACCAACTAGATACACTTATTTTATTGTTTGCAGACCGACCCCGGATGAATACAATTAAAATAATAATTGTATTGTTATGTTGTTTTTCTAATCCCTGATCAAGGCCGAAACGTCAGCTACTATAAAATACTCTTAACTTATTAATGTATTTTTCTTGATGAAAGTACTTATCCATCAAATATAAAATAACCTATAAGTTACATTTTTCAATTTAATTTGATCATCCGCTTTTATTATTATTTTTGTTTTTATGTTTGTTTCAGCTGTGGATCGGAACGGAACAACAGACCTCTGTTAATCAAATTATTCAAGGGACGAGCTTCTAACGCCCAATTTTGTTTTTAATTTATTTATTATTTATAATATTCTTTTAGATGAAAAGTTTTTGCCATTGTTGTATGTGAAGTTAAAGTTATGATTGTTTCACACCCGTTTTTACTCAACATCAATAAAGTTTTAATTTAAATTTGTTTTGTCATTTTCTATAATAAACCTTTTTAGTTTATCAAGAACCTTCTCAAAACTTGAATCCAAATATCAAATAAAAATAATCCTTCAGTCCTCTGAACCATTTTTTTATTTCAGATATAGCACGAACGTGACATATCACCTACAATGATCATTGCCGCTTTATATCATGCGTTCTTAATTAAACTCTTAAGGGGTACTCACTACGTTTGCTATAGCATGCTATTTGTGCTATTGTGCTAAACCCATCAATTTTATACTGGAAATAACTGTAGAAACTCGACGGGCTTAGCAAAATAACACAAATAGCATGCTATAGCAAACGTAGTGAGTACCCCTTTAATATAAAGTTATCATTAAATCAATTTTAATATCAGAAAGGTTTTATTCCCATTTAAATAGTATGGTAGGGCTCAAATGCCGCATATTCAAAATTCTTCCTCAAAAGTACCTTTAACTTCTGTAAATTTTAATTATTTTCCAAATTGTTGTATGAAATATTAAAAACTGTGGATAAGTAAAAGACTTTGGATGTTCTAGAAAAGGATTATTATTTATGCATTTAGTTTATTATTGTTATAGATTAAGGATTATTATTTATGCATTTAGTTTATTATTGTTATAGATTAAGGATTATTATTTATTCATTAGCTTCTACGGCTAGAAGTTTAGAAATTTCTAAGTCCTGAAATTTGTATATCCGGATTTAATTAGAATGGGAAACTTTAACGAGTACCTGACATCACACAGGCTTGTGACCACCAATTTACGCTAAAGATTTTTAATCTATTCATCTGGAGATTTTGAACCCGCGAACTTGGTCATAGAGGTCTGTTTTATTTAATATAATTTAAATTATTATTTTATGGACAATATACGTTTCCTAGACAATTTAAAAGAAATTTTATACGACCTTTTTCTATTGCTTTTGCTAATAACTTTATTTTAAAAATACTATTTAAATTTGCATATCTGAATGTTTTGTTTTATGCTTCATTTACAATTTAAAGAACGTCATCAGATGAGAAAAACATATTGGACTGATAGAAAAAAAAACATTAGTTTATATTAAAAAAAAAATCAATAATTGCTAATGAAATCATTAACAAAATAGTATATATATGATTGTCTATAATCAATCTTATCATCATTGGATTCAATACTATCTTGTTAAAGATTTCCTTAGCGATTATTGATTTTTTTAATTATAAACTAATGTTGTTTTTTTTCCTTAATTTCCAGACTTCATATGCTACTAGTTTTACGACGGTTTGACTCTTTCAATAGAGTTCTTTACAATGCTGAGTAATTTATTCTGTTGTATAGATACTGAGTAGTGCCGTAAAAATGTATGTTTAATTTACCTTCAGTCTTATTCCTGTTCTACGCGCCTAACAAATAGGCAAGATGATTCCGAAGCATTTACAAAAGATTTCATTGCTTTTCCAGTTAAAGAAAATCAGCCAAGGCCTGACATAAAATAATATTCTGGACTTTATTAACGTCATCTAACTGATTGTAAACTGTCCACAAATTATAGAATCTCCTAAGGGGTATAACAACAATAAATATTATAAAATGCTTCGTAGACAATATTGACAATGATCGATGAGACTAATCCAATCATTATACCTTTTCGAATTGAAAAATAGAAATTTAAGTTATATTTTAGCATTTCTCCTGGACTGGGATAGATCACGGATATGTGGTTTTATAATATACAGAGTCTTCCCAAGACAGGTAGAGAAAGAATTTATCCACTTATAAAATTTATGTATATTTAGACATTTGTACATTTAAAACTTTTTCCATTTTTCTAACCGGCAGATCATAGCGACAAATGTAGCAAAAATATTTCCATTAAATTTCCAATAAGGAAATGGTCATCAAAATTTTGATTCCAAAACACCAACAAAGCTTGAGCTTGTCAAACGTCTGTCTTTTTAAGGTTGGAAATAAGTTTACACATAAAAACTATAGATCTATTAAAAAAAAAAAAAAAGAAAAGAAAAAAAAAAAAAAAAAAAGGAAGAATATTTTTTACCTTTAAAAATCACTTTCAAGACCATGGGATTTTAACCAAGATGTTTACATATAGTTAGATGGGCTCATTGTGATCTGCAAACCCGCACAGCATATTTGGTCAACGTCATTGGTCATTGTTATGTTACTTGGATAGATGAGTTGCGAGTCTCTGTTAAATGAAAAATCAATGAATAAATGAAAACTAGTCACCTTTATTGGAAGACACAAGAGAATTAATAGGAAAAAGGATTTATCAAAAATGCATGATGTAAATAAAAACTGTTTATTTGGAATTGAAATAATAAAATATATATATATATATATATATATATATATATATATATATATATATATATATATATATTGGGTTGATGCAAAATTAATGCAGGTTTTTAGTAGGTATTGTAAATACGCCATATCTTTACTTTAACCATATATATTTAATCAAAATAATTTCCATCTGAATCAATGCACTTTTGCCAACGTTCAACAAGCTTTCTTATTCCACCAGAAAAAAAATCCGAATCCCTGGACTCAATGAAATCACGAAAAGAATTTTCAATGTCGTCCTGGTTTTGAAAATTTTTCTCCCTCAAAAAGTTGTCCAGATGCCTGAAAAAGAGGAAGTCTGTAGGAGAGAGGTGAGGTGAATAAGGCGGATGTTGGAGAACTTCGTAGCCCAACTCGTGCAGTCGTCGAAGCGTTGGTTGTGCAACGTGTGGTCTGGCGTTATCGTGGAGCAGGATCGGCCCCTTCCGATTCATCAATGCTGGGCAAAGACGTTGCAATTTTTGAGTTCCGAGTTCCGCCGCCATTTCTCGTGTGGTTTTGGTTGGGTCTTCTTCCACTTTTGACCTCAGCTGGTCGTTGTCCAGAGCAAGATGACGGCCCCGACCTTCCTTGTCTTCGAGGTCGAAATCTCCTCTGCGAAACTTCTGGAACCAACGCTGCACCGTGCACTCATTAATAGCCCTCTGACCCCACACTTAATTAATATTACGAGCCGTTTGCGCAGCGCTGCGCCATAATTTAAATTCGTAAAAATAAATTTGACGAAAATCGCACTTTGACATTTTCGATTCAAGACCTTTGAACACACTGAACAAAACGATTTTACTAAACAAATTCATGGTGAAAGAGAGGGTATTAGATAAGGTTTGTTTTGGTATAATAATGATCAATGTTAGGATTAGCTTTGTTTACACAATTGGAATTAAGATATTGCAATAGAGGAAACCTGCATTAATTTTGACCTGCACTCAACTCCCGAAATTTGAATATCCTGCCTCCTGACTCCCCTACCTACTGGCCAACCGATCCTAACCGCAATCCTGACATCCTCGACTTCTTTATCCACAGCGGATTAGGCTCCCTCAACTTTTCTGTAACTCGCCTTGATGAACTATCCTCAGACCATAGGCCACTGATCCTAAAAGTATCTCTCACTCCAATTCCAAAACCCATTCCACCATCATTCATCCGAGGCCCTGTCAACTGGAACCTTTTCCGCCAAATCCTGACCGATAATATTGACCTCAGAGTAACCCTCAAAACCCCAGATGACCTAGATAATTCCGTCTATTCCTTTACCATCGCCATCCAACAAGCTGTCTGGACTGCCTCCTCTCCTAAACACCCCAATATAAATCCTCACCAAAATCATTTTCCACAACATATTATAGACCTCATCCATACCAAACGCCGAGCAAGATCATTATGGCAGCGCACCCGACACCCAACAGATCGCCGCTCCTATAACTTCTATTGTAGACAATTGAAGAGGGAGTTGGCGACCTTCCGTTCCCAGTCCTTTAATTCCTACCTCTCCTCTCTATCAGCTCGTGATAATTCCCTGTGGAATGTCACGAAAAAGATCCTAAAATACCATCAAGTTTCCCATCCTCTCCGACGTGGTGATGACTCCTGGGCTGCGTCTGATGAAGATAAAGCCGAGGAATTCGCCACACACCTCTCCAAAGTTTTCACTCCTCTCCCGGAATCCCACGCCAATCACACCGCAACAGTGCAAGACTTTCTTATGTCACCAATTCCACTTTCCCTACCCTCCTAAAGCTATTAATCCCTCTGAGGTCAAATATCTTCTCCAAAAACTTACCCTCCGTAAATCTCCTGGACACGATCTCCTTACTCTCCAGATCCTCCGACAACTTCCGCAGAAAGCTATTATATTCCTTACTTATATTTACAACTGCATCCTACGCACCACCTATTTTCCTCTGTTATGGAAACATTCCACTATCATTCTTTTTCTAAAACCAGGCAAACCTTCCAACAACACTTCATCCTACAGGCCTGTTAGTCTACTCCCCATCCTCTCAAAAATCTTCGAAAGGCTTCTTCTTAAACGTATCCTACCCATATTAGAATCTCAAAATCTTCCTTCCCATCAGTTCGGATTCCGTCCTCAGCATTCCACAGTTCAACAGGGGCTCCGAGTTGTAGACCATATTTCCTCAGCTCTTGAATGCAAAGAGTATTGTTCTGGTGCGTTTCTGGACATTGCGCAAGCTTTAGACCGGGTATGGCACACTGGATTACTCTTCAAGCTGAAAACCCATTTACCCCAGTCTCTATACCTCATTCTCCGATCCTATCTCTCAAACCGTTCCTTCCGCGTTCGCTGTGGTGTAGAATTTTCTAACCTTTATCCCGTTGAGGCCGGTGTTCCTCAAGGCAGCGTCTTGGGACCCGTCCTCTACATCCTTTACACTGCTGATATTCCTACACATCCTGATACCTTTCTGGCAACTTTTGCAGACGACACCGCCATCCTATCATCCAGTTCCAATCCTGAAACAGCATCCTTAAACCTGCAAAGACACCTTTCTCTTATCGAAGACTGGTGTAATGCTTGGCGCATTAAGGTGAACGAAGCCAAATGCAAACACGTAACCTTCACTCTTCGACGAAACTCCTGTCCGCCAGTTTACTTCAATTCCATTCCAATTCCTCCTTCAGATACAGTCCGGTATCTTGGCTTACTATTAGACAAAAGATTGACTTGGAACCCACATACAAGACTTAAAAGACAAGAACTCAACCGACGATTCGGACAGTTATACCGACTACTCAACAGAAAATCTGAACTTACAGTTGACAACAAATTATTAATCTACAGGACAATACTGAAGCCCATCTGGACCTACGGACTTGAACTGTGGGGGACAGCTAAACGTACTAACATCAAACGCATTCAATCCTTTCAATCCAAAGTCCTCCGTACAATAGTAAATGCTCCTTATTATGTTTCCAACTATACCTTGCACCACGACCTTAATGTTCCTTTTATTTCAGACCTGATTCCATCCAAATTTTCCAAATTCCACCAGAATCTCATTCATCATCCTAATCCTCTAGCTCAATCCCTATCCAGCCCCACCCATCCATACAACCCACCTAGAAGGTTGAAACGGCAGTGGCCTCGTGACCTCTTATAACATGTATATTGGAGTTCTAGCATTGGCTAGATTCTCCACTCACGTGCTGTATGCTTGTGAATTGTATATAGGTATGAGTGACTATTGTATATATTTTTATTGATTTTATTTTGTATATATGTATATTTTATTATTATATAAATTTATAGTTTTGTATATATCGTGTGAATGTAGTATGAATGTTGTACGTTATCACTATTAAAAATGTCCTGAATTGGACAGATTGTAATATTGCTCAATGAATAAAAATAAAAAAAAAAAAAAAAAAAAAAAAAAAAAAAAAAAAAAAAAAAAAAAAAAAAAAAAAAAAAAAAATTTGCATCAACCCAATATATATATATATATATTTATATTAAACTAATTAAAATTATAAATAATTTAATGACTTGGTAGAAGTATGTTCCGAGGCAACATTGTCTACGTATGGAAGGTAGGAGCAACTTCGATTCGCTGTATAAGTGGTTCACTGGCGACCACTTCGAGGTACCGAAGATGAATCTTATAAACATATTCATAATCCGCTTGAATCTGTCATCAAGTATAGCCAAGAGTCCACCATATACCACTCAGCAATAATCTAAATGAGGAAAAACAAGCAAGGAAACCAGAATCCTACGGGTAGGAAGTAGGAGAAGATGACGGGAGCGATGAAAGTACTTAATAGTACTTAGAGTTCTTCTGGAAATTTGAACAATGTGGGGTTTACAGGAAAGGGTTTGGTCTATGGTAATACCCAGATTTTTGACAGTGGAACTGAAGGTGATTGGGTGATCATTTAGGATTAGACTCGAAAATTTAGTATTGACTCTGAGATGGGAATTGGAATCTATTAGGATAGCCAAGTTTTCATAGCATTTAGTCTTAGTTTATTCAAGGTTGCTCAGACACAGATTCTATCAAGGTCTTCCTGAATATGTTAATATATAACTATATACTACGGTAAATGCTACTAATAAATCAGAAGGAGTAAAAGATATGTAGATCTGAAAGTCGTCAGCATATAAATGATGGGAGCAGTGGATTGAATTGGGAAGATCATTGATATAAGAATTGAAAAAGAGAGGAGAGATGCTTGAGCCCTGGGCCACTCCTGTCGAAAGGGCTAGGAAGGAAGATAAAAGATGATTATGAATGGTAACAGCTTGAGCCCTGTCGGAAGGGAAAGACTGAAACCAAAGAATAGTGCTATTGGAAAGTGATAAAGGTTTTAGTTTGGATAAAGAATAGAATGATCAAGAGAGTCAAAAGATTTTGAAAAGTTCATAAGTATGAGCACTGTCAACTATTTTTCGTCCATAGCAGTATGAACGTCGCTAGTGATTTTTAGTAGAGCGGATTGTGTGGAAAAGGCGGGTCGAAAACCCGTGGAGAGGAACAAGCAGTTTGGAATTTTGAAAAAAACGAGGAAATCAGATAGTAGTGATTGAACTATTCTTTCGAGCGGTTTAGAAAGGTTTTAGAGGATAGAAATAGGGCGATAGTCTTTAGGGGAAAAGGGGTTAAAGGTTTTTTAATAGGGTGTACAATTGCTTTTTTCCTGGAGGTAGGGAATACGGAGTTTTGGAGGGAAAAGTTATATATGTAGAGTAGGACAGGTAAGATTTCAGGAAGGCATAACTGAATCAATTTAGGATGGGATTTCATAACCGAGGAAAATGGGCAAGTTGTTAAGATATTGGGAAAATGGAAATTATCGAGATGAAATGAAGAAAGTTGCGGAGAGTCAGAGGGAAGTTGGGGAGAATCGTTAGTGGAAGCAGATGAGAAATATGAATTTAGTTCATCGAGTGAGACCTGAAATACTTGAGAGGAAGAGGATTTGAAGAGGGATAGTTTGCGAAGTATTTGCTATTATGATTTGAATCAGGTGTTAAGGAGAGGGCTTCGTGGAAGTATTTTGATTTCGCTTGTCTAATTGCTGTCTGTGTCAGATTGCGGAGTGCCTTGAACGCTTGACAGTCGTCTGTCAGTTTAGTTCGTCAAAAGCGACTACCGGCTGCCTCGCACCTTTTTTTTAAAGCTTTTATCTCTTGACACATCCAAGGAGCTGGTCGACAAGGAAAGGTAGAGGTTTTAAGAGGAGCATGGGCGTCAAGGATACTGAGTAGGCTGGAGTTGAGGATGTCTACCATCGAATCGATGGATGAGCAGGAATATATTTCATACCCGTTTAAGGATTCAAGATCGGGTATAATATTAGATAAAACATATATGACAATGGAGATGAAAAACAAGGATGTGACGAGGAAGATTTACAGTTAATTATAAATAATTGATTGAATTGATAAGATATATTTGCTATTATTCATTAACAAAAAAGATCAAACCACTATAATCATGCTCTTTGCGGTGATGTTATGTTGTTTTAACTTTCCCGATATACGGAGTATATAATATATACTCCACTATTATTATTAATTATGTAATAATTATAAGTATATAATAAGGGAAAGTATTGCGAACGTAAAAATTTTCGAATTCGAGTTTTCACCGTAAATACTTGTTTTTGGGTCTCTGTAGTCCAAATGACCGTGTCCCACAGAAAGGTCTGTGTGTGTATGTGGTCAGTTTAGGACTAAAACGATAAAAAGTATAAAACTGAAACTTCATCTTTTTTGAGCGTATATGCCAGAGATATTCTAGCTTTTTTTTTTTTCAACCAATTCTACAGACCAGATGAGCTACTTTTTACCACGCATTTTATGGTTTTTTGTTAAAACTATTTTCATTAAACTGGCTCCTTTGATGTACAATTTAATTGGCTTTAATACGATATATTCTAATCAAAATAGCCTGACAGGGCTTAAATGTCCATATTTTAATTTTTTTTTTCCTCTATAGTACCTTTTCGTATAATTTTGTAGGTCCTTAAGGAGAATTTGGGACTTGGAACCTTTGGAAATCTAAAGATTTTGGGAACAAAACTTATCTCCTACACAAAAGTAGGTGATGAAGAGCGTATAAAACTAACTGATTTTTTAAGATGATTATAGATAATTTAATTAAACATGTATTCCTATCGTGACTCAATGTTATTTTTTAAACCTTTTTTCATCTCTAACTTTATCGAAAAGTTTTAACATTGATTTCGAGATAGAGCTTTTCAGCCAGAATTTCTATTTCTATTACATTTTTTAAATGTGTTTTATTCTGATTGATCTTTAACATTAAATAAAAAAAATAGATATATTTAATTTTTTTAGAATCTAGAGGTCCGAAAATTGATCATATTCATGCCCTAACAGTGAAATAAAGAAGATGGCCTCGGGATCTACTTACTTAAATAAACATCGAAGTGCTACCGCTGGGTAGTTTCTTCACAAGCCTTATACGCCTTTTATTATAATTCATCACTTTTACTTATTGTATTTATATAATATACAGTTGTAAAATTCAATAAAATATAATAAAAAAAAATAAAATAAAAAAAAACAGTGAAATAAAAAGGGGAAATTTCTCTAAATTTGCTCAAATTGTATATTTAGCCGTTTTTTATCAATGCTAATAAGATGATGTGTCTGATTTTTGAAATATACATGATCAATGGTACTTTAGAGGAAAGAAATTTTAAATATCGGTATTTTAGCCGCGTCAGACTATTTTTTTTTTTTTTTAAATATTTTATTGATATTGACAACTGTACATACAATATATAAAACAAGTAAATGGGCTAATTTACACTTATGGGCGTGATAATGTCTTGTGAAGAAACTACCCTGTGGTAGCACTTCACAGTCAATTTAATTAAAGTAGGTCTCGAGGCCATCGTATTTTCAATCGCCTCGGAGGGTTGTCAGGAATAGATGGGAATCATAAGTTGCGTTCAAGAGGATTCGTGTGGGTTGGGAGTTTGGAATGAAAAGAGGCGTATCTGTTTCGGGCTAGTTCTGAGACAAATGGGATATTTAGGTCATTATGGATGATTTTATTCGTAACGAAATAAGGAGCATTTAGGATTTTGCGAAGGATTTTGGATTGTAAGGATTGAATACGAGAGGAATTAGATGGTTTAGTAGAGCCCCAAAGCTCGATTCCTTATGTCCAGATGGGTCTAATGATGGTAACATAAATGAGCTTTTTGTAATAAATTGGAAGTTTTGAACGTTTGTCTAGTAAGTGTTGTAGTAATCGGTATCTACAACAGTTTCTTTTCGTTTAAGTCGCGTATGGGGATTCCATGTAAGACGTTTGTCAAGATGGAGTCCTAGGTAACGGATTTGTTCAACAGGTATGAGTGGGGGTCAGACTATTCAAATCAGAATGAAAGCTACATCATATTAAATCCCATTAAATTTTACATCTATAAAATGAGTTTAATAAAATTGTTGGGGCCGTTTTTAAGAAAATTCTAAAAAGGTGAGAAATGCATGGTACAAAGTCGCTCTTCTGCTTAGCTGATTTTGATGAAAAAGTTACTGTAACATCTCAGGCGTATAGTTGTCTCAAATGTAAAATTTCAGTTTCATAGGATTTCTCGTTTTCGAACTGGAGTTGCCACACACACAGACCTTTTTGCGGGACTTGGTCATTTGGGCCAAGAGGATCCTAAAACGTGTTTTTCCGGTGAAAACTCTAATTCGAATATTTTCACGATCGCAATACTTTTCCTTAATACAGCATACTACATACTTTTTTCAAGAAATGTATGTTGTATGCTGTGTTAAATCAACCCAATCCAGTTGGGGAAGACAACTTTATAAATAAAGTAAGTGTTTCTCTCCTCATCCGTTTATTGCCATGGGCTGAGCGACAGGTAACTAAATTATACAATATAAAAAAAACAAACAAAGAATTACGTTTTTGTATTTAATTAAAGATATCATTTTCTACTTCTGTTTCGTGCTTCATAGCTAATCTGAACTATCTCCTCGGCATTGTGTATGAACTATGACGAATAGCTGGCAGATAAAGAAATGACAGGTTCCAGCCTATCGGAAATGGAATGGATAAAGGTAGTCTGATAGAGGCAAAGCACCATAATCATCGATATTGTCTGTTATAACTCACGCGAGGTTTTCAGAACTTAGCGTGTCGTAATTCATAAGGTTAACGAAAGGAGGGTGATAAGAGCAAACATCAACATTTAAGTGTCACCTGTCACAAACTCTACCATGATATCAGATAACGCCATTTAGAAGTCGGGAGATACAAACACAACTCAAGGTAAGGTATATGATTTTCTCACAGCTATCATACTACCATATCATGACTATCATAGTAAATGAGACCTACCTAAAGTACTTATATGAGAAGATTATGTGTACCTTTAATGGTTAAGCTTCCGAACAAAAATAGTTCATAAGAAGGATATCTTACAGCTGACCGAAGGGCCTGGTGCTCAAAATCATTGGTTTTACAAATATGTGATTTAGTCAGGATCATAGCCAACCCTAAATGCTCGTAAAATTAAGACTGAGTGTGCCCGAAAAGGTCTGACAGCCCAATGCCGATCTATAGCTGATATTAAAAATAACTTTTGCCAGGATTTATTTATAAAAAGAAGGGGTCTAAACTATAGGATGCTAGAAATAATTATATAATATTTTCCGATCCTCCGAGGCGTCTGAAAAGAAGATGGCCTCGAGACCTTCTAGTTTAAAATAGTTACTAGAGTGCTACCGTTGGGTTGTTCCTCTACAAGTCTGTCTCATGTCATTTTTCTTTTAGCATATTTACTTGTAATATAAATTACAGTTGTAAATTTCAATAAATAAATATTTAAAAAAAATTCCAATGACCTTTATGTTATCCAATTAACTGATTAACTTTGACACAAAATTAAATGGTTTATTTTAAATAATAATAATAATTATTAGACATAGTAATTACTTGTATTTAAAACTGAGCTCAGGGTTCTGATTTAGTTCAGATGATCTGACACGGCTGGTGATAGTTCTTTCAAAGTCCGGGATGTTACTCGTCTGTTACCTTCGGGATGTTCATACTCCTTTGTTTTGTGGTTACTTTCCTGCCGATACCTTTAGCTTTTCTGTTGGCCCAGTATTCTTTCATTTTCCTGCTGAATTTACGTTCCTCAAACCATTTCTTGGATGCTTTGTGCCTAACCTCTGTAATGAACTTAAGGAAAGGCCTTGTTTGAATTGTCAGGCGGTAGCGACGTCTGTCATTGATGCTCTTACTCAATATTACGTTCAGCAAGATCCCTCTCTACTTGTTTGATCCACTAGGTTCCAGTGGCTTTTCCCTTGTTGGCTATTCTAAAAATGATGGTCCATTCTGTGGATGGCCGTAGAAAGCCAAACGTCTCCTATAGCACCTGTGAGATTTTCTAGGTGTTGGTAGAGTTCGCAATTCGGTTAATACCATTGCCTCCCATCTGGTAAGATTCTTGGTCCCACAATTCTTTGCAAGAATTTCCTTTATTGTAATTCGGCGAAGAGGATTGCTGGTCTGACTACTAAATTATAGTTTCTCTTATGAAATCTTTTTATTTTAATTTATTGTTAAGAATATTCCTGTAGGAAAGAATTGGTATGCTGTGTTATAGCAACCCAATTAAGTTGGGCAGTATCATTTTGTTTGTTTATTTATGAATAAAGTGATCACTCTTTCACACTTTAACCATTTAAAAAATCAATGTCCTTGGTACACAGCACTATTAATATAATACTAATATATTAATACCACAACCAGAATAGAATCCTCTGCCTAAATTCCAATAATTTGCTCACCTGGGAACCCTTTCTACTAAATATAAATGAAAAACGATAAGGCAAAGTTAGATCAGCACAAATAAAGTTCATCCAAAGTAATATTGACACGTTGAATCAGTAAATATCTCTAGATGTCTTTGTTTTAATGCATTTCAATTTCCTTTCCCACCATCTTTCCTTTGAGCTCTGCAATTGCTTCACGCCATAAACGTCCAATGCATTTCAGAACTGCTTTAAAAAGTAGATAATTAAAAAGTATTCTTTAAAAAGTGTATTTTATTGCTTTCTCGTTTTATTAACGTGTAAAAACTAGAACTAAAAGCTTTGAAATCAAAATGCATGAAAATATGAAGAGAAAGGAGAATACTCAAGCTACCGTAAGGTGAGATATTGGAAGGAAAATAAGGGGATAGGGGAAAAAAAAAGTGTCGGATTTTACAATTACTCCAAGAAAAAATTTAATTTGTCGGGTGTCTGTCATTAAATTTGTGTCTGTCATTAGTCAAATCCATAGGATGCAACAACATAAATAATGGACTAACACTGTATTTTGAATGTTTACCTGTAGTGCGAAATGATACCTTTATGGTTCTACATCAATGTACCGATTCCTGAAAAATCCACATATTTTCCTGGAGACTACTATATAGATTTTTAAAAGATCCTATACTTCTACTACCCAGGAAGGGTCTTCATTTCATTACGTTTAGGGATTCATATTGTTTCCTGGTGAACGGCTAATCAAGGAAGTGATTAGGCAGCAACCAAATTTTACTCTCTTTTTGGGTACCCACTTTTTGGAGGCTGTGCGAATCCCAAGATGGTCTTCCTACCCCAGGGTCTCCCCATGGCTGTAATAACATCATAAATATTTTTTAACAGTTTCCCGGTGCCCTGTCCGCTGGACCACCCCGCTTCATATTTGACTAAACTGACTAAAAATACAATCACTAAGCGAATCATGACGGTATTGGAATGTACAGAAGTCGCCTTATCACCGAGGTAATAATCAAGCTGACGTAAAGTTATTCATTGGACAAACAAAGAATGCATTATATCTATCCATCTCTGAAATAACTACTGTCTTAATAAAATTTATCTTCTTTCATGTTGAGAATTACCAACCAACCTGTAAATATCACTTACGAAAGGGATATTATCAGGAAAAAATTCGATATAACTATCGTATCAGGTTGGGAATAAAATCATAACAATCATCAAATTTACTACCGCCATCAATAGTTTTACGACTTGATAAAGCTTAGATTAATGCTAAGAATAGAAAGGAATATGGAAGTAGAACGAAATAGGTCAGTGGCGGTATTTTATTAAACGTTTTTTTAAGAAATAAAGCGATTGGAGTAATGTATATGATTTCAGTGCAAACCATTAAATTATTTGAAAGTTTATTTTTGGTGTAGAAAAATGTTAGGAAAGGCTTTTCCCTTCCTCTTGAAGAGTTTATCAAACGAAGAAATGCCTCATCCAAACCTGCGAGTTCCGGTTCCACTGTATCCTAGGGTCAAGATACATTTTTCATTAAAGACAACACAGTTAATTTTAATGGCACCGTTCTTATAAAATTTTACTTTCACTTACCCATTTATGAAATATATAGGAAAGGGAGAGTATTGAGATAGTGACAATTATACACGTAATTATAACTATACACAATATTTACAATCTGCAAAGAAACCTCAGAATGGGTTTTTTTCTCCACTTGTAGAGGAAAAAGCGGAATCCAAGAAATCTCAGCGCCTCTCTTTCAGCCACGTCACTGGTATGCGCCAGTGGAGGCTGATTTAGGGTGCAATAGCCACAAACATACAGTACATGAGAGAAGGATCTGACTAGTGTCAGAGCTCCAGTATAAATGTTAACAACTTGAGGCCACTGCCGTTTCAATCTTCGAGGAGGATTATAGAGGTAAATGGAGCTGAATAGGGATTGTGCTTGAGGTTAGGATATTAAAAAAGGTTCTGATGGGATTTGTAAAGTTTGGATGGTACCAGGTCTAAAATACATGGAATATTAAGGTCGTGGTGTAAGGTACAGTTGGTATCAGAATAAGGAGCATTAACTATTATTTGGAGGACTTTGGATTAAAAGGGTTGCATGCGTTTGATGTTAGAATATTTAGCTATCCCTTACAGTTCAAGTCCATAGGTCCATATAGGTTTCAGTATTGTCTTGTTACTTTCACTTACTATATATAGTAAGGGAAAGTATTGCGATCGTGAAAATTTTCGAATTCCAGTTTTCAAAGGAAATACACATTTTATGGTCCCCTGAGTCCCGCAAAAAAGTCTGTGTGTGTGTGTGGTAATTCCCGGGCGGAAACGGTAAGCCCTATGAAACTGAAATTTCATATTTAAGACAAATATACTCCCGAGACGTTACAAAACCTTTTTCATCAAAATGAGCTTACCAGAAGAGCCACTTTATACCATGCATTTTACACATTTTTTCGATTTTCTCGAAAACGGTTCCGACGATTTTGATTAAACTCGCTATATCGATGTAAAATTTAATGGGCTTTTCTTTCTCTAAAGTACCTTTAATTTTGTTGATTCTATAAAAATAACTATATTATCTTGTTACCAAAGATGAAAAACAGGTAAATATATAAATTGAATGAATTCGATACCCAATTAAAGGAGAAAACAGAAAAAATATTTTTTTTAAGAACAGTAAAATATATGTATGATATACCGTTGGAAAGCTAAAAATTTTAGGAAAAATATATCTTATACTCAATCTTTAAAAGTTAATAGAGAGTGATGAAAAGAAGATAAAACTAACTGATTATTTTAGATAATAATATAATAGATTTTTTAATAAAACTGTTTCTATATAAATTCAATTTAATTAATTCTTTGATAGTTTCACGTATTTTTATCTCTAACTGTATTTGAAAATTCTTTCATTGATTTCAAAAATGGAGGTAAGTTAAAGTCGTGTGTTGCCGGCACCAGATTTTATATTAGTAGTTTGTTGTCAACTGCAAGCTGAGATTTTCTGTTTAGTAGTCTGTATAACTGGCCGAATCTTTTCTTTTAAGTTTTATGTGATTTCCACTTCAATGGTTTGTCTAGTGGAAAGCCAAAATACCGAAATGTGTCTGAGAAAAAAAGTGGTTGGAAGTTTAAATTAATCGGTGGACAGGAATTGTGTCGAAGGTGACGTGTGTGCATTTACTTTCGTTCATCTTAATAACCCTAGCATTACATCAGTCTTCGACAAGGGAAAAGAGTCTTTGGAGGTTAAGCGATGCTGGATCGGAATTGGATGATAGGATGGCGGTATCATCAGTAAATGTTGCCAGAAAGGTATCGGGATCAGTAGGGATGTCGGCGGTGTATAGGCTATAAAAGATGGGTCCTAAGACGCTGCCTTGAGGATCACCGGTCTCAACAGTATTATGTTTCTGTACCACAGCGAACTCAAAAAGAGCGGTTTGATAGATAGAATCGTAGGACTAGGTATGAGGATTGAGGTAAATGGCTTTTGAGCTTAATGAGCAATCCTGGCTGCCACACCCGGTCAAAAGCTTGCGCTATGTCCACTAAGGCACCCGAAAAATACTCCTTGCACACAAGGACGGGGAAATGTAATCGACAACTCAGAGTTCTTACTGAACCGTGGAATGTTGAGAACGAAATCCAAACTAGTGTGAATGTAACTTATGAATTTTGGCTAGGATTCGTTGAAGAAGAAGCTTTTCGAAGATTTTTGAGAGGATCAGAAGTAGCTTAATAGGTCGCAAGGTCGTATTAGAAGGTTTGCGTGGCTTTTGGAAAAGGATGAGTTATAGTTGAATGTTTCCATAAGAGAGGGAAATGGGTAGTGCCTAGGATGCAGTTATAGAGGAATATATGTGTGAGAAATATAATGGCTTTGGGTGGATATTGTCTTAAGATTTGAGGAGGAAGGAAATCGTACCCAGAGAATTTACGGAGAGCAACCTTTGTAAGAAGATATTTGACTTCAAAGGGATTAACTGATTTAGGTGTAGAGTTGTATTGGCGACGTAAGGGACTCTTCAACGGTTACGGTATTGGCAACGTAAGGGACTCTTCAACTGTTACGGTATTGGCGACGTAAGGGACTCTTCAACTGTTACGGTATTGGCGACGTAAGAGACTCATCAACTGTTACGGTATGGTTCGGATCGAACTGAGGATGTGAAGTGAATAATTTGGAAAGGTCTTGTGTAAATTCCTTAGCTTTTTCTTCGTCAGAAGCAGCCCAGGAACTATCACTACGCCGGAGAGAATGGGAAATCAGTTGGGATTTTAGAATTCTCTTCGTGACATTCCACTGGGAATCGTCACGAGTAGAGAGATAGGAGAGGTAGGAATTGTTGGATTGGGAACGCTTTAGTCTACAATAAAAGTTATAGGAGCGGCGATCTTCTGGGTGGTGGATGCGTTGCCATAATGTTCTGGCTCGGCGTTTGGTGTGGATTAGGTCTATGAAGTGTTGTGGAACATGTTTTTTGTAAGGACTTATTTGGGAGTACTTGGGAAATATGGTAGTAAACAATTTATTTATTTAGTTTACAAATAGTCCATTAATAAGTACTAAACCCTCATTACCTTATTTATTCATGGAATAATGTCAGATAAATATTTTATTATACAATCCTGGTTTAGTTACTAAGTATCTAGAGATAAATTGAAAATATATATATTTATTTATTCAAAATGTTATATAGAATGTAGTTTGAAGAACAAAGGGAACAAGGAAGCATTCAGAGTGCGATATATTTTGATAACCTTCAGCGACAGGATTACAGTAATTTGTCGGTTGTGGTTTTCATCCGAATACCACAATGGACTATAGGTTAATTTATTTTGATGGTCGTTTTTTTTCACATCCAATGGACTGAAATTGGAAATAGTGAATTTTGGAGTTGGTTTATGGAGTGTAAAATTCACTCCAAATTTACAATATAAATTATGTAAAGTTTTTCAAACAGGTCGATGACATTGAAAACAAGTGTTATTAATGAGCCTAAAATGAAATTTGACATAAATATATTTTACAGGCAGGCGTAATGTTTATTAGTACCAATCAGATGTTCTAAGAATGTTGAAAGTTTTAAATAATATTCATTTTTATATTCGTTTCCAGTAATATTGAAGTATATTTCATGATGAATCCTTTTATATTGGAATAAAAGTAAAACATCAAAATCAGTATGAGTGTATAACGAGGTACAAAATAATTTGAATACAGATCTACCATCTCTTTCATTCGATTTGTGTTACCGCTAAAAAAGTGAATAGACAAAAGAACATTAGAAATATAGAGCTGAGCAGGGTTTAAAATTTTAAATATATCGGTATCAGTATTGAACTGGGTGCTTCGTGTTAAATACAAATAAAAAGAAATCGTGGTAAAAAGGATTACACCATTACTCAATTCAATATTATTGAATTAAATAAAAATATCATCTCTATTTTTTTATTTATATATTTTTTTTTCGCCCTGCCCTGCCTGTTAGGCAATACGGGTTTGCAATACTGGAATGATAAACACGACTGCTTAACAGCCCAATACTGCCTTTACAGCGATTACAAATTTTAAATCCTGTGCACACAGGTTGCTAAAGACTTCTGACCGGCGTCACACCTCAGCTCCTTCTCTGTCTGGAAGCTTCTCTGCTCTTCTGATGTTCTCATCGGTTCGGTCTTCGACACATATTGAACTGGGCTGGCCCAATTGCGTTTTTCCACCGAAATCTTTGTAGTACGGGTAGTTATATCTGTTGACGAGCTTAGGGAAGTAATTTTCCGTGAGGGCGTAGAGACCTGTATCTCTGGATAATTTCACCCTTAACGAATCGAAGGCGGTGCAGTCCATGATGATGTCCTCCGTTTTGCCTATCAAGAAAACGGCCTGGGTCTTAGAAGCAGCCATCCTTAGCTTTTTCTTCTCGCACCATTCTCCAACCGGATTGGCGCACCGTTCTGCTTGTTGTTTTAAGCCGGCTCTGCTCTTCGAGTATACCACAACAGCCAAGTCGTCAACGTAAGCAGTGGCAGGGAACCACTCTTCCTCTAGCACTCCCAGCAACTCGTCGAAAACTAGCTTCCATAGAGATAGACAGAGTACATATCCTTGAGGGCAGCCTCTCTCTATGGAAGCTTCCACTTCATAGGAGCTACCTTTTATCTTAGCACGTCTATCCTGTAGGTAGCTACTTAATAAGGCGTATAGGTTGCTATGAGCCTAATTCTTTTACTGCTGATGGAGCACGAGGGGCCACCAGACGCAGTCGGCGACGAAGGCGGAGGAAATGTCAAAGAGAATCAACATTACATATATCCCCGTTCCTCCATCAACGTCCGCCCGTACTCTAAGCAGAGCATCAGCGGTTCCCATGCCCTTTCTGGAGCCGTATTGCCGTGTATGACTTGCTCTTGCAAAAAATGGTTCCAGACTGGTGAGCATGAGGATTCTCCAGGACTTTGCTCATTATAGAAAGGAGACATATAAGTCTAAGCAGCTCCCTAAGTCTTCTACTTAGGGAGCTGCTTATCCTTGTCTCCTAACTTGTGGAGGAGTCTACATATGAAATATGTATCAGAAACACGAACTGTAAAATGTAGTCTTCAGAAAAAAATGCTTACTAGAGAAATGGACTATTTGCAACGGGTGACAGGAATACCCATAATTGAAAAAGTCAAGAATGCAACAATGAAGAAAAGATGTAAGTAAAAAACAAATTAAGAGAAAAAACAACGGATTATGTGGTACAAAAATTACAATACAAAAAGAATGCCTGATGGTACACTAACTACCTAAGGACATACAGTTGTTTAAAATATATCGAACTATTAGTTATCCAGAAAAATAATGAAGGATTTTGGTTTAAAAGTAAAATTTACAACGGTTTTATTTTATCCAAATACTCTTGTCGAGGTATGGTTGTTATAATGGACAAGAAAGGGCGTCAGAAGGTCTCGAAAATTGCGTATTCATGTAAAGAAGAGAGAAAGATGGAGATGATGCTCGCCGTGGTAGAAGCACGTACCGCAGCACCAGGTGTGATGTTACTCTACCAGGTAGGGGGCGAACCCGCACCTACCAATTAGCAGAGAAGGCTGGCTAGGATGGGCTACACACTGTGTAGCACGACATTAGAGTTGGTTTGGAGGAAATAATTCACCCTACGTGGTAGTAGCACGACAGTAGTGTTGGTTAGGAGGAAATAATTCACCCTACGTGGTAGTAGCACGACAGTAGTGTAGGATAGGAGGAGACGATACATGCAGGAAGTTAAAAGAAGATAGACCACATAATTACATTACAAAGCCAGAGTTAATCTAACCTAGGGAGATACCAGTTAAGTGATCTGATGAGCTGAGCTAGCTCTTAGGGATGTTAGTCATCCATGTCAATAATTAATGGTGGGAGCTATGCTACCAGACTAGCGTCTAGTCCCTAGGTCAAATTACCTTGACAGGTTCATTTATTCTTATAAATCAGTTAAATGTATAGAAATATTAACAATAGTATGAATGAGTTGCAATATATAATATTATTGAATATAGCGTCTTTATATATTTTTGCGGTATTCCACGTGGCCGCCGCGAGCGCTATCTGTGAGCGAGCGTGTGAAGCTTCCGCCACACTTTTCACTACTATCAACACTTTCCTGCCAACATGTTAGCAATTTTCCACTCCCTCGGCATAGAATTTCCTACCTTTAGAATTGACTAGAGCTCCAAAAAATAATCTGTTTGTCCATCAAATGTTTGTCAGGTAAGTAGTAGTTCATGTGTCTAATTAAATGATAATCCGTTGGTGAGAGTCCGGAGAATAGGGCAGGTGTGGCAGTTTCATATCCAAGCACCAAAAGCTTTTTTGTTGTCACACGAAATATGTGGGCGGGCGTTGTACTGCCACTTCATTATTGCCAATTTATAATGCATTAATTTATTCTCGTTTCAATTAGGCATTGATGGTTTCTCAAACATTTAATAAGATGTAGTGTATCAAATCAAATGAATAATTTTGAATAGAAAAGGGTCGTTCTTGTTTCGGCCAAGAAGTTAAGCAAAAACTTTACAACGCTGTTTTTTGGCGCGGGAAATCCAACTTTCCAGATTTTTTATTTCACTTTACTTTACTTCCAATCTCCTTGAGCTGGTCATTGTCGGTCGATTTGCAAAGGTCAACTTTTCCTGCAAGTTCTTGGAAGATTTGCTTTGTGATTTCCTTCCACCTAAGCCCGTGGAACACCGTAATCAACAGAGGAAGCCCTTCTCGAATTTTTTAATTTCTTTGAGAAATTAATGCTCATAAGCCACTCATTACTTTTTTACTCGCACCAGACTTGTTAGCTGTTTCTTGGCGCTTGAAACCCTTCCGGTCGAGTATAAACTCGTAAAACAAAATCATACAAATATCTTCGCATCCTCAGTACAGACTGAATTATTTCTAAGAATCGAAATGTAACAGACAAGTAATTAATAGTGTGAAAGAAATGAATAATCCAGAAAATGTAACAGTTTTTTTCTTTTATGTTTGTTTGTTTATTTATTTAACGTCACTTTATGGTACTATGGCTAATCGGACGATGCTACAGTGGGAGTCCTAAATTTTGTCTATCCAGGTTTTATTAGGATAGGGATCTTTAACGAGTACCTGACATCGTACAGGCTCGGGACCACCTTTTAACGTCCCCTCCGAAGGACGGCATAACTAAGGATTTTTTACTCCCATTAAAAAATCCTAGGATCCCCTGTGGTGAACGGATTATGGCGTATCTACCCACACTAAATATACAGATATTCCAATCCTGATACATCTCTTCTTTTTCATCGGTATATATACTTTAATTAATTAATGATGAGAATAAATAATCAGAGGAATTAAGTACATCCACACGTAAAGAGAATACGTGACAAAATCTATGAAAGAATTGTACACATTTATAGTTATTAAGGGACTTGCCAATTAAAATAACATATGGCGAAAATTCGTAAAAATAAAGATATTACAGTAATGCACAACCATAACTACAGGAGTATTATGTATCATGAAGTTTTCACTCATACCTTTTTGCAAGTTGCACTTAGTAGTAATTGTGGCTCACACTTTTGCTTTCATTGGATTGTTGCTGTAATTATTTGGGCTCATCTCGACCCCAACTACTTAAACATTATAGGTAAACTTAATGGGAAAAACTTTAATAGTTGAAAAATTCAGTTGGGGAACTTGAGTCCAATTGGTTCGCATTTCATATAAATTTAAGGGCAGTCCGATCCGATTTTGATGTCGACTTTCTTTAAATAGAAGGTACATTGCTGGCTTGTAAGCCGCGACTTTTTAACTAGCCTTTTCAACATTGCCACGCTTCAATTTTTTTCGTTATTTGTTCACTTGATACTTATTAATGTTTGATTGTTGCAGTTGTCGTGTTCTTTTTTCGTATTTTTTGGGGGATTATCAGTACTTCAAGTAAAATGATCCGAATTCAATTTCTCTTTTTAGGTATTCTCTCTATGTGGAACAGCCTAATTGAGTATAAAGGATTTTGGATGGCGTGTATCTCAAAAGGTTTGGAAGAAGATTGTGCTATTCGGCTTCGAATAAAATGGAATAAGATCGTAACGAAAGCAAAAAATTAAACAGAGGCAGGGCTGATAAGTTCGGAATAGGTTATGCGCAAATACATGTGATCTGTTATCACCATATGTGCAAGGTAAGTAGACGTTCTGATGGAGTTTAAGATTGATAGTGATATTGTATGATGTATGTTGGATAATGATATGCTCCAATGATAAGGATTTAGTGTTTAGATGGCAGGCAGAGAATGGAATATCGAAGAGTGGAGGGGAGGTACCAGTACTTGTTCAGTACCACTTCCTCCAGCGGTGGTTACGTGATGCACATCTTCGTCTTCTTGGCGTTCGTCCTGGCAGCAGCATCTGCCGAGTGCCAGAACGGGCGAGTCATCAGTGAGTTGTTATAATTCTATTACCTCCACTAAAATTTAAATATGCCCTCATAGTTCATCTCAACAATAGCTTTCAGTTTAGATGGAATCAAAGCATTCGAATAGTCTTTTTCAGGATTACAATATCACAATTTCTATGAACCTTATGAATTCAATTACCTATGTAAGTGTCCCTTAAATGTCTAGTCACATTTTAGGAGCAGATACTAGGCCTTAAACTCAAATTTTGAGTTTTTATGTCTTATTCATAGTTTCCGTCTGAAAAACTCAAATACATCTACTTGATATACACAGAAAAATAAGTGGTACCAAATGAAAGAATAGAAAATTACCCAGAAGGCTAAGAGAATATTCGGAAATTTTAAGCAGCTATTACTCTTCTATCCTTAGGTTTTCAATTCTGAGAGTATCAAAAAAAATTCTTCATTTAATTAGTTCTAAAATTGTGCAAAATCAACCTACCTTTATTGGCCAACCAACTATGCCAGGAGAAATCAATAAAACAAAAGGACTAAACAGAAAATTTGTGCTTAATATGTGTCTCACAAACGCCAAGGTGTATTTTGGTAGCAGATACTACACCTTAAGAGTAAGAAAACAAATTATACGACACATGGTCCAATTTTCAAATTTCTGGGAGGGAATTCAAATTTTGAGATTCTCTAAGCTAAGAGATCAAAATCAAACAATACTTAGAAATCTGAGCTTTCCTACTTACCCATCATATTTATATAAAAATTGAAGATAAAAAAATGTTCTCAGTTCGATGAATATTTCTAGAAATGTTAAAATTTAATTTTCTGCTTAACGCGCGATACTTACTTTCTTATTTTGAGGGTTTGACTTATTAACTTTCTGGGAAATTTTCTGATCTTTCATTTCGCACAACTTATTTTTTTGTGCGTTTACATCAAGTAGATATATTTGATCTTCCCTGATGAAAACCGTGGATAAGAGCAAATAATTCAAAATTTGATTTACCTCCCTAACCGTTGAGAATCGGACGATAAGGCTTATTAACTTTCTTCTTATTTTCAAGCTCTAGTATTTGCTCCCACAACATGACTAGACATTTATGAGGCACTCTCTATATAAAAGATATATTAGGAGGGGGATTGGGATATTAAAAAATTTCGAATTCCAATTCTCATTGCATAACATCCTCTAGTTCCGAATAACCAATTCTTGCCAAATTCGCCACATAAAAGCGATTGTAGCGGGTTCACTCATTAATTAAACACAATAACACATTAATAGCATTTATTGAAGATATATATAATAACATATAATATACCATAATGGCCGCACTTTAACACTCAAGTGGGATTTTTGGCGTCCTCTGTTGGTTCCAACGAAACACCAATGCCACCAACATTAATTTTTTTTAAAAACATTTATCAAATATTTTTATTATTATATTTATATTTATATTATATACATTTATATTACTTATAATTTAACTTTACTTAAACTTATACATTTTAACATAAAATTGTAAAACAATCATTTTGAGGTGCTGCCGCCACACGATAAAAACTAAAATTATCTAATATTTTTTATTTTAGACCGTTTTTGGATTACATGTTCAAAGTTGCTGTTGGTTTATTTTCCTTTTTTCAACCTATCTTCCAATAATTAACTTAGGTCCGCCTTTTATGCTCATTCATTAAATTTTATTTTAAGATATGTTGGCTAATCGGACGATCCTACAGTAGGAGTCCTAAATTTTGCCTATCTAGGTTTAATTAGGATTGGGATCTTAAAGAATACCTGACACAGCACAGTCTAGGGACCATTTTACGTTCTCTTCAAAGAATTAACCAACGATTCTTTACTAAAATAAACACGATCGCAATACTTCCCCTTACTATATATAGTAAGTAAAAGTAAAAAATCACAAAATTTGAACCCGCGGAGAACAAAAATTCCTGATTCCAGAACACTTATATTTTTTTTTCTCCTCAATTATAACGGAGTTATAGAGGTATTACATCTCTTATGAGTTGTGGCCAGGCCATATTGACTAAATATATGTTTAAATTTTTCACCATCTTCAAAACAACTGAGTTATGGACGTACGTACATTTAGGCAAGATTTCAAATACTTTTTCTTCTGCAATCTTACCCGTAGAGTTCATTTAGCAATTTGTAAATCTATGCTCCTATTCAATAACGAAAAACTATATAGCCCTGAAGTTACCCCAAGGATTTGTTTGTAGGATTTGTTTCATCAATCCTTCTAGTCTGTAGATATTACAAAGAATTTTTGCGATTTGGGTGAAACATTATTTTTTTCAAACACAACACTCCGAATCAAAAGTTTTACAATCTATCATTTCAAGAATTTCCTAAATGATACAAAATACATCTATTAGCAGGTTTTAGCAACTCCGAGCCATAATTAGATTTTTAGTATTATTTTTTCCGTATTCTGGGAATTCAAACGTGAAATATAGGGAAGTTTTAGATTTTAGCAAATAAATTTGATTTTTGACCATTGTGCGCTCGCCAATAGTGTCAAAAAATTAATTGTTTTCATAATTTTTTCTTATAATTTTTTAAAATATTTTTTTCTGTAATCTGGGACCCTAAAGGTTAAATATAGACAAGATTCAGAATTTTTTTTTTCTTGAGATACATTACAATTTGTTACAAAATGAACAACAGTAATAGTGATATGAGACCACATTCATAAAATATATACAGAAAATAATAATAATTACAGAAAATAATAATAATTACAGAAAATAATAATAATAACAGAAAATAATAATAATAGAAAATAATAATAATTAGTAATTTTTTCCACCTAAATCGGTCATATTGCCCAAAAAAAAAAAAAAAAAAAATCAATGATATTATAGGATTTAAAGAAAAGAGTAATATGTGTTATTAAGGTTGATGAGGGGCTGAATAAATCTTCCATTAATACTGATCATTTATTTCTTTACGTTTCGGTTATTCAGCCCCTCATCAACCTTAATAATTAAATGAGATCTTCCGTGTTTAGAACATATTGATATAATGAGTAATATGTGATGTTATTTTCCAACATTATAAAAAATAGTTAAAATAGTTATGCCTTTCTCGTCACCTGTCACTGTCATGAGAGTGCTTTTACCTATCTCACTTGCATTTCTCTATCACCGTGTAGCGCGTCCTTCAACCATTACCGTTAGACCATGACCTCGCACCCTCATCATCCCAACTACCGGGCAACACAAGAGATATTGCGGGTTTACCACTCCGAATAATTCAAAACCATTCGCAATGCGGCTGCCTGTTGTAAAAAATCATATTAACTAAATCATTCATACAATTTCTTGGAATGATTCAAATGAACAAAAGTAATAATGAAATAATGTAGATGGAGAATTAGGTGGAAAGACGGAACAGGCGAATGCTGTAAAACTTCGAATAAAGATGGGAGTATACCTTACAAGAAGAATTTTATGGCTAATTTTTCTCAGCATATAAAATCTGAGAAAAATATCTGATGCGCGAAATCACACAACTCTTACTTAACACCTTCCTTCAAATAGTTTCACAGCTTTATATTTAAATTCGATTTAGTCTCAATGGAAACATCAGTTTTCATGAATTGAACTAAAAGTATAAATCATTATATATTATTATCAATTAACATTCACGACTCGATTGTTTGCATAATTATTTATTTAAAATAAATTTTTTTCTCATCTCTATAATTTATTATCAACAAGGTTCAATGTAATACATCACAAGTGTCTAAAAGCTACCTTTTTCGAGGTACTTTAAACTCTAGACCCTTCCAAAGGATACTTTACATATAAATTATATAGTAAATTATCCTAAATAATCTCTATGTTGTCTTGTAAACTTCCAATCTTAAAAAATGATTCCAAAAGGACACTGCTTATCTTCTTGAAGCTTGGTACTCAAAGTCTGCGGCCAATAGTTTCACCCCCATTGCAATAGTTTACAAGGTATATCTTATTCTTCTTTCTCTGTCGCTATACTGCCATAAATTGTGAAAGTTTTGAATCGGAACATCTTTTCCAATGTTTGAGATCGTTCGCCATATCCTTTATTTCGTTAAGAGAACAGTCTCTTTCTCTCCCAAGCTTGATAATATAGTCTGTGAACATCATTCTCCGTTGACCTAGTAGGTGCTTTCCTACATCACCATTTGATTTTTCTTACGTCGTCCAGTATGTTCACGTTCTGATAACATTTCAATTGTTGCTGCTCCACAACCTCTCCAACGAGGACAATCTCAAGGCTCTCCCGTATTATTTCATTGCGAATTAGCCCTTTTGGGTTTTACCCTGGATTCTTCTCGGGAATTTTATATCCAACTCTCTACCCTTTAGACCAGAAAAGGTAGGAATACAGTTTTAAATAGCAGGAAATTTGTTTGGTTGTTTTTTTCGTCCTTTATTTCAATTGAGGAAAGTATCTGAGAGTATACCCTATTACCTTTCTGGAACCTATTTAGTAACTTATACTCTATAATATCGCTCCATTTCTGGAAATGATTGTTCCGAGGTACTCGTAGCTATCTACTAATTGAAGAATATATACATATGTTTATGTATACCCTTTACATATACGCTCCATCATTACCACTCCTTCCAACTAACATAGATTTACTTTTCTCAAGGTCTATGCTCATTCCTCTCACCTAAAGCTCTTTACTCCTTTCAGTTACTGCTACCTGTAATTTCTGCAGGGTGTAAGCTATCAGGACACATCATCTCCATATACAAACACTAGAAACATAATTGACTTTAGGTTCAAATATTCTACCACAGCTGTCTGTGCTCTCCTCTTGCAGACCTTCCATATCTCGCCCATGAAACAAATAAAAAGGAGAAGACTAAGGCTTTCTCTTTATTTAACACTCTTATTAAACCTGAATGGCTTTGACTTGCTTCGTTTAGCTTGTTTGTTTATTTATTTAACGTCCCCTTTATGCTACTAGGCTATTCGGACGATGCTACAGTGGTAGTCCAAAATTTTGCCGATCCAGTTTTATTAGGATAGGGATTTTTAACGAGTACCTAACATCGTACAAACTCGGGGCTACCTTTTTACGTCCCCTCCGAAGGACGGCTTAACTAAGGATTTTTTACAAATAATTACAAAAAAAATCCTAGGACCACCTGCGGGTTTGAAGCCATGACCTTTAGCATAGAGGGGTGTTACGCTAGCTACTACAGTACAGATGATCTCTGCTTCGTTTAGCCTGCCAATACCTTTTGAGTCCTGGTACACTGATTCGATAGCAGTTATCAGGCTGTTGGGTATTATTTTATTCTCCAGATGTTTCCAAAGTTCTTCCCGAGACACAAATTCAAAGGTAGCCTTCAAATCCAAAAATGCCTAATATACATATTATAGTATAATCGGACTGAGAGAATGGAAGTATTGAAAGAGAGGGATTTAAATGATGTAGGGAAGGAGCATGTTGGGTGTTTGACGGGAGAGTATTCCATAAGGCAGTCGGAAGCCGGATTGGGACAAGTTTGTTGGTTTCTTCAAGAAAACTGGATACCTGGGATAGTACTATCCGTTCAAGGGGTTTAGAAAGGTTCGATAGGATAGATATAGGTCGGTAGTCTTTATGGGAAGATGGGCTAGAGATTTGGTTTATAGGACGGACCAAAGCTTGTTTCCAAGAAGAAGGGAAAACTGAGTTTTGGAGGGAAAAGTTGTAGATGAAAAGAAGGACTGACAGGATTTCTGGAAGGCATAATTTTAACAATTTTACTGGAATTCCATCGAAACCTAATTCGAGATTTCATTATGGAAGAAATGAGGTCTGTTGGTGAAATTTAGGAGATATAAAAATTGTCAGAATCGAATGATGATGAAAGGGTTGGCGAAATGTTGGAGGAGTGGTTTAAGAAGTATGAATGTAGCTCATCGGGCGATACAGAAAAGACTGAAGAGGTAAATGATTTACAGAGCGAAAGTTTACGAAGAAGTTGCCATACACGGAGGACAGGATTTCTTGGAAATAGTTGTACTTCGATCGCCTAACTGAAGTTTGTGTCAAGTTCCGGAGGATCCTAAACGCTTCGTAGTCATTTACTTGTCTTGGACGTCTAAAGCGCCTACGGGCAGCTTCACGCTTCCTTATATAAGGAGTAATGAAAGAAAAAATGGGTAACTTGAATGGATGAATTTATATTCCAAAACATTAAAGCACCAATTTTTTTTATTAGTTTAGTTTAACACTAAGTTTTCCGAGCCTAGTCCACGAATTATGTTCCCTACAACACTTGAGAACTCTATATACAAGATTCACAGGAGCATTAATTGAGCATTTCTTTATCGCTAGATATCTGACGATAAGGAATACTCAAGGAAGGCAATGATAATTATGAAATCAGTATTTTCATCGGCCTACCGTTATTTTATCTGGCCACTTAACCAATTAGGCAAGTTAACTGGCGTAGAATAAACGTTAGTCCAAGTTACAGATCATTCTCAAGTCAAGACTAATTTTTTTTTTTTTTTTTTTTTTTGTCACATTTTGTAAATACTAATGTGAATACCTGCTGCATAGAGTGGTTTTTAACGGCTTTATAATGTCTAAAGTTTGAATTAAAAGATGAAACGACTTTTTATTAACTAGGAATCCATCTTCATTTTTTGCATTATGGATCCCACGTCACTATTGTTCTACATTGTCAATTTTCTTATGATTAATTTCCAAAATAGTGAGCAAACCTTTATATATTATCTTAGTACATTATTTTATGTTTATTATTTTGTGTCCTTTCTTTCTTTCTCTCAGATTCCTGAGGAACATGCACCAAGAATCCAATAATTTTCTTAAGAGATGTATTGTGCCTGAGTACTCATTGTATATTTTAAGCAGTTGGTCTAGCCAGCGATGTGGTGCTGTATCAAACACTTTTTTTTAGTCTATCATTAAACTAAAGTCCACTGTTTTTTGCATGCTTGATTTTTAATGAACTTCTCTATTGCCAACTATTCCTCACGAACTCTAGCTCCTATTTTACATTCCGATTTCTCTGAAGGGTCGAGTTCACTATTTGTCAAATGATAATTTATTTTTAATGCAATATCTGAGGTTTATGAACGGAATTTAGACACATAGTCGGTCTGAAATCTTTAGGTTTAGATTAGGTGGAATTACCCCTCCCTGTTTACCTTCCTACACCTAAGTCTGGACGTTATTACTAGAACATTTATAAGAGGTGTAGGTATTTCAAGACTAAATGACAGAATGCATCAGCATCATTTCACGGTTATGTAAAACAGGATATGCTTAGAAGAAAAAAATATATAATGATGAAAAATCGCAACACCACAACAACGAGGAATAACTTTTCCCTCCTTTTTTAAAAGGAATATCCATCTGTCATTTCTTTGATATAATTTTAACATTTTATTGGTATTCCTGCCGGTTGTGACCATTTACACGGATAGAGATTAGTCGATAAAAATAAAAAACATCACGCCACGATTTTCTGATGCAATGCATGTAATCATGGATTTACATTTAACTCAGTTAAGTAAATATAGTTTTTATTTTTCCAACATTGATATTGTTCAGAAAAACACTGCATAAGTAACTTTTAAGAAATTAATAGTAATCAATTGACTTTAATTGTCGTTTATTTTATTAGATTTTCTTCTATTTATATTTTTTTTGACGATGAAAGAAAAAGACTGAAATAACGTTTCATATTCGGTCCTAGGATTTTTAAAAGGAGTATCCTTGGTTATCCGTCTTTCGGAGATGAGATAAATGGATGGTTTTGAGACTGTGGTACTCGTTTAAGATCCATATTCTGATCAATTATTGACATGTAAAATTTAGGACTCCCACTGAAGCATCTTCGTCCAATTAGTGACGTTAAATAAATAAACAAAGAAATATTTCATATTTATTATGCAAACGTAAAATATGTTTAACTCTTTACAAGGGTAGCTCGTGGCTGAGTGGTTGGCGCGCTAGTCTGCCACGCCAAAGGTTGTGATTTCGAATCCCAGTCCCGGAGGGACTTTTTCAAGCATTTAAATTAATGGGGATTCACTTACAGGGTATGTGAGACCCCTCAGCCAACTGGTGGCCAGTCACAAAAATAATGACCCAGCTCTATAAAATTCATTGAGCAACGCGAGTGTATTCTTCCAACAGAATACGCCGCGCGGCCAAGGGACTACACAATCTGTCGCGCCAATGTAAAAAGAAGATGGAGAAGGAAATATTTTTAATCGTCCGCTATTTTGAAACTAATCTTCCATTTTAAAAACTGATATTTAATGTAGAGGTGTTACGATCTATTTATATTTCCGCCAAATTCGAAAAGATCGGTCCAATAGTTTTGGAGAAAAGGCGTGTACAGTGGACGGCGGAGATTTTCTTTCTGTTCAAATTCTATTTCTCTTTAAAGCTCAAACTTAAAAAATTTAAAGAGGATTCTTATGTTTTTTCTTGGCCCCTCACAAGTTCATTCCTGGAAATAATAAACAAAATGTGCTAATATGTAATCCCTAAAATATTGTTGACACTCAAGCGAACATCCGAAGGAGAGATGTAACATAGTAAATGGATATAAAATTCACGTAAAGCATAGATGATTAATTCGGAAAGTATATGGTTTTTTTTTTCCTTTAAAAAAAGATTTATGCAATTGAGGCAATCTAAATTTCATTTAGTAATTTCGAGGAAAATAAAAAGTGTATGAACAGACATTAATAAATTCTTAAAAACGATTCAAGAAAAAAAAAAAACATAAAAGAAATGTGAATTTGTATCCTTTGAGCCAAATATTCCGTTGAAATATCTAATAATAATAATAATAGGCTTAGCGAACCCGAAGGTTCGATGCCGATACCACCAAATTCCGCCTACACAAACTCGTCCAATGTTCACCATTCAAGCCCAAGCTCCCGAGATCAGCCTTAACGCAATCCTCCCATCTCCGCCTCGGCCTACCTTTCGGACGCCTACCAGTCAGATCAGCAAATACCAACTTTCTCGGAATCCGCTCGTCATCGTGCCCAACAACTTTACTCGCCCATTTGAGTCTCCGCGATGCAATCAGCTCAATTATATTCACAGGATACAAGTTCCGCAATTCCGCGTTGTGCAACCTTCTAAACTCCCCAGTGGCCTCAACTCTCTTCGGACCAAATATTTTACGCAATACCTTATTTTCGAAAACCTTAAGCCGTTGTTCATCCTTCAAAGTAAGCGGCCACGTTTCACATCCATAAAGAACCGTTGGAAGAATAATAGTTTTATAAATTCTAATCTTTAAGTTTTTAGATAAAAGCCGCGAACTAAGTAACTTAGCAACTGAATAATAAAACGCATTTCCCACCTTTAACCGGGACTTTATTTCTTCCTGGATTTCATTTTTTCTAGTTATAATTGAACCTAAATACTTGAATTTCTCTACCTGTTCAAAAGTATGCCCTGAAATAGTAATATTCTCAAGATCGCCACCATTTCGGCTACTAATCATATATTTCGTCTTATCGGTATTTAATTCGAGACCTATTTGTTTACCGGTTTTTATTAACACACTTGTATTTAGTTGTACGGTTTCCGTGTCTTCACCTAGTAGTACCAGATCATCGGCATACCCCAAAACCGGAATCTTGTCACCCATATTTAAGCCTTTCTCGGTACACATCACCTTTTCTATAACATATTCTAAGGCTATATTAAACAAAACAGGTGAAAGGGAGTCACCCTGTTTCAAACCCGATCGCACCTCAAATCTCTCGGAGTAATTATGACCGATTCTAATTTTATGGAATGTTTCCGACAAACACATCTGTACTAGGTTTACTAACTTTCTAGGTATTCCCTGTTCGATCATGATGTTGCATAGCTTCTGACGGTCTGTTGAATCATAAGCCTTTTTAAAATCGATATAAAGTTGATGGACTACACCATTGTATTCCATTTTTTCTCCAATATTTGACGTAAGAAAAATATTCGGTCAATAGTCGAGCGATTCCGCCTAAAACCACATTGGTAATCTCCGGTTGAAATATCTACGACGTAAAATATGAATAATTACCAACAATGCGTCACTTCAATAAAACTAACATAAAATCTGTCAGCATCGTCTGAAAATACTGTCTTTTAAAGCAGATAAGCTCGCCGTATTTCGGATATAAATTTCATTTAATCTCTGCATTTTACTCTTATCTTCCAAACGATTTGATAATGTATTGATAAATCTTGTGCTCGCATCATACAAAGTTCAAATTATATATGACACTATTATTATTTACTACTTCTCTAGTAAATATTTCAAATTAATTTTCAAAGAATAGGTGTTAGTTATATTGACACTATTTAGAATTAGAAATTAACAATAGAAGATATTTCTCTTTTTCTTTCTTCTCCTTTAGACATCATAGCATTCACAAGCTATATACATAAATTTCGAAATTAAATGTACTTTAGAGAGTAAAATTTCACAAATTCAGTACTTAGTTATATTTTTTACTGTTATATTTCAATTATTAATATTAAAACTAAATTTAAAATCGGACAATAACATAGACCAACTAGTATTAATAAAATGACGCATTTTAGGCTGTATATTCGTGTCATTATTATTTCTTCAATGAGTCATTGATTTTTTGAAAAACCGATCTTATTGTTTTCCTTTCTTTTTTAGGATTTTATTTTTGGATTTTTGCTATATATATATATATATATATATATATATATATATATATATATATATATATATATATATATATATATATATATATATATACGGTATGCGAATCTTAAAAAATCCAAATATTTGCCACTTAATTGTTGTTTAATATTTCACATAGTATTTAAAATAGATTTGAAACGATATATTATAATATACTTATTTTTTAAAATATATTCTTTTAAGAAAAATCAATAATCAACACAAATAACACTTCATTATTATTCAATTTACTTTCAGGGTATAGTATGGGTTCTTGACAATCAGGCACAAATGTATTATACAACTTTTTAATCATAATAATAACTTACAAAATAACACAAACAATATGCAGGCTAACCAAGATCCCTCTTCATATTCAGCTCCACTCTCCAAGTTCCCAGTCCAAAACTGACTGACTCTCCAGGTATCTCTTCAGGTACCTTTTTTACCCTATTCTACCTGCCAGGGACTTTTTTTCTTAGCATCCAAAATGGATGCTATGTTTGTAAACATACAATAAAATTGGAGCTGATATTTAAATTTTACTTCTTATCTTATTGTTAGCCTGCCTAACACAATAATAAATAATAAATAAATAATTACAATAATTATAAAAAATTGGTATATTACAATATATAGGGAAACAAATTCAATGGGACTTCAACAAAACTCCCTTGGGTGAATGAATCTGATATTTTCTTTTTTATTTAAATTTTTTGGTTCAAAAAGAGGTAAAGTTTCAATAATTAAATATAAATTAATGATCTTACTAACAGTTCATTTTATTTAAGTGAAAACTTCTTCCGGCGTGTTATACGATTTTTGAAAGGAGTAAAAGCTTTGATTTCAAAACCTAGGCGACGTTACCAACATGCTCTAGACTGGCGCATGCGCAGCTGTCTGTGTATGCCTGTCCCCTAGAGATAGAATATCGATACCATTTTCCGTGAACGCAATCGATTCTGATCTAATATCGGCTTAAAAATATAGATATTTATAATATCGGTATTTCAGTATTTAATTTAAAATTTGGAGAAAAATTTGGGGTAATACCAATGTTATTAAGTTGAGACTAATATTATTTTTGCACATGACAAAAATCAACCGGTTATTGCATTTTTAATTGAAAAATTAGGACTGTTATGTATAATGATCGGAAATATAGTACAACAAACTATAAAACGACAATCAGTTTTTTACTGTTTTAATCAGTGTTACATTTCAATAAAAAAAAAATTATTTACAAATACAAATAATTTAAATATTGTAGGAATTGATGAGGATTGAAATTTATGTAAATAGTTACAGTATATAAAAATAACATAAGAGTATTTTATCATAGGTAGAATACTCCAAAATGTGAGCCAAAACGCTGGCAAAATTAAAATATTTTTCAAACGACTGACCCCCGATTATTTCTACCTATTAAATTCCAACATTCGACCATACATCCTCAATGTAGTAGTATTGCAACTATTATTTATTAAATTACTTTGTACATAGTGTGTATTTCGATTTATAAAAAGTAGGTTGTTTGTTTATTGATTTAACGTCACTTTATGCGACTGTCGCTTATCGGACGATACTACAGAGGGAGTTCTAAATTTTGCCTACCCAGGTTTTATCAGGATAGGGATCTTTAACGAGTACCTGACATCGCACAGGCTCGGGACTACCTTTTAACGTCCCCTCCGAAGGACGGCATAACTAAGGATTTTTTACTACCATTAAAAAATCCTTGGACCACCTGCGGGTTTGAGCCCGTGACCTTTGGCATAGGAGGCTGTAATGCTAGCCACCCAGCTACAAGTGATCCAAATATATAAAAATATATTATTATATGGATGACCAATAGATGTAGAAATTAGACGAATACATTTGAGAGTTTTAATTTTTTTGTTTTTTTTTTAGACCTTGAAAATGTAAGTAGTCACCAAATTATGCTATCCCACGATATTCCGTCTGTGTTCACGACATTATCCGTTTCTGTATTTAGCGCAGAATAATGCAGAATCTCATTAACAAACATATTAATCTTACTTAAATATTAAAAATACTTAAACCATATTGTGCTCAAGGAAAGTTCCATGGCTATATCTGTTGAGAAACCGTTTGTATCACCAATTCAGTGCAATCTTCCCTAAGATAACAAATAATTTCTTAAAACCAGATCAATCATTGCCGATGACTCATAGATAAAACCGATTCGACACAATGATACGTGTAGTTCAGCAGAAGTTGAATCACTAGTACAGTGTAGGTAAACGTTATCACCTTCCATTTCATTACATCCTTCTGATAAGTATTCCCGTAAGTAATATTACCAATTACTAAAACAAAAAACATCAAGAAAAAATGTCATGGTAGAGTCTATTTTATTTGGGCAGATTGGGCTTTCATATTCTTATATGTGGCATTAATGATTAGAGAATAAAAAAAAAAAAAAAAAAAAAAACCTGTACCACTACAACCCATTAAGGGTCTTGGGCTCAGTACATATAGAGATTCGTACTGTTTCTAGGCCAACGGCAGTGCAATGAGGTGATTAGGCCTTAATCACGCTCAGCCGCCAGGTTTTTCCCCAATTAATTTGAGTACCCACTTTATAGAGGCTGGGTCTGCCCCAGGAGGGTCTCCATACCCTAGGGTCGCCCCCCGACTGAATTAACAGAATAAATAATATTTCTGCCACAGCCGGGATTCGAACCCAGGACCCGGAGCACAGCAGACTAGTGCTCTATCCACTAGACCACGCCGCTCCCAGAGAATAAAAAACAAACAAAAAAACTTATTAGATAAACTACCATTACACTCTGTTGAAGGAATGGTTAATATGCAAAAAAAAATTATACTGACGCACCTTAGATTTGAATTCAGTCATTTTTGCGGATATAAAATTCATTAACAAAAAAACATATAATATTCATTCTGTATACGTAAATCTTTTCTTATAGTTATAGCCACTTTTTGGTTTATTATTTTCAATAATGAACCTTTGTAATACGTTTCAAGATGCGTGAAACCCGAATTTTTAAAAAAAATCCGTTTGTCTGCCGTCCGCGGTATTTTTCCGAAACTACTGGACCAATTTTTTTTTTTTAAATTCGCCACAAAAATACTAGGCAACGATGATCCTAACACCTAGACGTTGATATCACCTGCTTATTTTCAAAATGGCGGCCGATAAAAAATTATTTAATTCAATAACTCAGTTATTTTTGAAGATAGAGAAAAAAAAAGTATCAATGTTTATTAACTAGAAAACCGCGAATAATTATAAAAAAATAGAAAAAAAGAAAAGAAAAAAATTGAAATTTTATCCATAAATACGCTAATAACTCAGTTATTTTTGAAAATAGAGAAAAATATGAATACAGTTTTAGAATCAGTAAAGCGCAATAAACAAAAAAAAAAATAATAAAAAAATAAGGAAAAGGAAAAAAATTGAAATCTTGCCCATATAAACGCTAATAAAAAATGTATCAGTGTTTTTTAACCAAAAAAAAAAACGGGAATAAACATAAAAAAGAGAAAAAATAAAAGAAAACAAATAAAATTGTATCCTTAGATACAACTGTAACTCAGTTATTTTATTATTGATGATAGAGAAAAAATGTAAGATGTTCTGGAATCTGGAAATTTTATTTAAAATTTTTGAATGAAAATAAAAAAAAGAATAGAAAATAGTAATACAGTCCATTATTAATGCTTTTGGTTTATTATTTTGGATAATGAACCTTGGTAATGAAGAAAAAAAAATATACCCCTTCCCCCTTCAAAATTTGAGGGATTACGTTTCAAGACGCGTAGAACCCGAATAACGAATAAAACACGGGTTACCTGTAGCATGGTGGTTAGCATAACAGCCTCCTATGCCCAAGGTCCCGGGTTCAAACCCGCAGGTGGCCCTAGGATTTTTTAATGGGAATAAAAAATCCTTAGTTATGCCGTCCTCCGGAGGGGACGTTAAAAGCTTGTCCCGAGCCTGTGCAATGCCAGGTACTCGTTAAACATCCCTATCCTATAAAACTTGGATAGGCAATATTTAGGACTCCCACTGTAGCGTCGTCCGATTAGCCAAAGCAGCATGAAGGGACATTAAATAAATAAGCAAGCAAACAAACAACGAATAAACAAAATCTGTTGGGATCACTTGTAGCTGGGTGGCTAGCGTAACAGCCTCCCATGCTAAAGGTCACGGGTTCAAACCCGCAGGTGGTCCTAGGATTTTTTAATGGGAGTAAAAAATCCTTAGTTACGCCGTCCTTCGGAGGGGACGTTAAAAGGTGGTCCCGAGCCTGTGCGATGTCAGGTACTCGTTAAAGATCCCTATCCTAATAAAACCTGGATAGGCAAAATTTAGGACTCCCACTGTAGCACCGTCCGATTAGCCATAGTAGCATAAAGTGACGTTAAATAAATAAACAAACAAACAAACAAAATCTGTTTCTCCCTATTTAAAAATTTAAAAATACCAAAAATTTTCGCGTTTAGTGCGAATATTTCACGGAGAACAGATAATTAAATTTTCTCCAAAATGAAAAAAGGATCATTGAAATTAGTTAAGGACTAGCGTTTTGAAATATAGCATTTTGAAATAAGCAGTGGTGATATGCCATTTCCTTTGAATTGCTTTTCATATTAGTTAATTGCCTATCTACAGCTTTATAAACAGTACCGCAATATTGTCATTTGAAAATAATAAACCATTGTGTAATAATTTGCAGCATTATTACTTTTTTAGGACTCTATTTAGCTGTTTTACATTATTGTATTTATAATAGGATGAGCTTTATAATAAGATGTTAGTTTATGTGTCCGTATAGCATTTACTCTCAATAATAAGTAAACGGATTCTATAATTAGAGATGTTTTAATGTACAATGAATGATGCAAGACAAAATTTAATGTACATCTATATCTCTTAACTAAAAATATCATTTAATAAATAAACTGATCGACAAAGAAAAAGAGTGTCAAAAAGGATATGAATAAAAATGATTATTGTAGGTAGTAATTTTACTTTCCCTTACCTATGTATGAAATATATAGTAAGGGAAAGCATTGTGATCTTGAAAAATTTAGAATTCGAGTTTTCAACTGAAATACACGTTTTAGGGTTCCTTTTTATTGAATTTTACAACTATATATACATTAATACAACAAGTAAAAGTGTTGAAATACAATAAAGGGCGTGAAAAGGCTTGTGAAGAAACTACCCAGTGGTAGAACTTCGACAACTAAAGGATAAATTTAATTCAACAAGGGAAATAAACGAAAGTCACTGATTTGTTTCTAATTTCAAATAAGATCTTTAAGATTTATTCATGATCAGAAAAATTGCGTGTGCGGCGAAATAATTTGCTGGGGGGATCGAAAATAACCAGGAAGCTTAGTTGGAATGAAAAAGAAAAACCGCACAAAACTACTAGGCTTCGATCGGCGATACTTACAGTTACTGCTCATCTTGTTTTACATTTCAAGGATATCTGGAAGGCCATTTCCATTATATTACTTATTCTTTTGTAATCAAAATATCGAAGAATAATAAGGACTCTGAGTTCTTGTTTGTACTAGAAGCGATTAGCTGAAATCGTGGATAGTAGCCGCTAATGTGTTTACATATTCAAACACCTATAAGCCCCTTTAGTAGGAGTCCCTTCCACGGTATAGGCTATGGCAGTAGTTCCCAACAGGTGCTCCGCGGACCGCGGTTGGCGAGATGTCATCTGGAATTTATTTCAAAGTACTTAGATGTAAAATATTTGTGAAGCCTTGAATGAATGAATGAATGAATAAATGAATAATTTTATTTGCTTTCGGGGTAACCCCCATACAAATAGAGCTGGCTACATAACAAATATAGAATAAAAAACATACTTCAATAAATGAGTTAACAAGACACTAATTCACTACGTTATCAGCTCTAGGTACATTGTATTACAATAAAACTTATAACAAAATAACACAAATACAATATATGAATAATATAAAAGTTTACAATATAATAAATATATGTTTGACATAATATGGTGAAACACGATAAATAATATGATACAGTTAAGAAACATGTTTATTCATTTATTATAAATGATCTGATTTGGCAACATTGCCTTGCATAATAATAAATATTTTTTAATTCATCAATATCATCGGTGGTAAAGAGGGCGATAAAATTTGTAATGTTCATATTTAAGGCCCTAGGGATGTAATGGGTTCAGTACGGTGCGTATATGGGACATCGAATAAAAATGTGGAATAAGTCCTCTCTTTCGTTGAGGTTACATAGCGTGCAGTTTTCCTTGGGTTTAAATTGGTAGTATATATTGTTAAATGTTAATTTAATATTGTAATTTCCAGAGAGTCTTAATTGTGCAAATATTTTTATGACAGGGAACGGTGCGTTTGATAATAAGTAAGCTTCAGGTTTATGTCTATTGTTATGAATGGACGGATAGAGTGGGTTGTATTTACCAGGAGTGATTAACTTTTGTTTATCTATTGTCTCCATATGATTTGTAAACAGTATCAATGTTTTGTGCATCTCTAACTGAAAAATAGCCGGGTTTTCTATTTCTAATATAGACTGTTTGTTTATTCGATTTAATATACAGTATAATTGGTGAAACCAGTTGTATTTTTGTACTTTATTTGTTGGTTTATAAGTTTTCTTTAATGTATTGAAGCATATTTTAGGGAGTCGGTTATCATTGAGTTTTAAAATTTTATGCACCCAAGAGAGAGAAAGCTTTAGTATTGAGATTAGGCAATGGGGAACATTAAATTCCGACCGTATTAATAAAAAAGGAATATTTTTGTTTAATGCGAATAAACGTTTATAAAAGTTTATGTTTACGCTCTCTATCCTGTCTACATATCTTAGTCCCCATATTTGCACATTATTAAAGAGGATACTCATTGCTATTGCATTATTTATTTTAATTTTGTTTTCCCACGATCTTAGCTTTGTTTTTGCACAAAGTGCGATAACAGAACCTATTGCAATTTTAGTTTTGGATTCGAAGTAGTTAGTGGCTTTGTAAAATATTCCCGTTTCGGAAAATGGTGAAGCCTTGACTTGTAATAATAATAACTAAAGACCTGATTTTCGTGCAGTGAAAGCTCTCAAAACGTGCAGTAAATACCTCGAAGCATGCAAAATCGTAAAAAAATGGTGCGCGCAACACACGCCTTTCACTTACCTCCGTTTATAATTAATTTAAGAATTTTTAAACAAATTGAGAAACGAAATTAATTGTTAAAGAATTATTTACATTGGATTTTAATAGAAACATGTGTTTCATTAAATAATCTATTATATCATTATCTACGACAATCAGTTTGTTTTATCGGCATTTCATCACTCTCCGTTAACTTTTACAATAGCATGTATAAGATGATATTTTTTCTAAATTCTTTAGCATTCCAACGGCATATTAGTCAGGTATATTACTGTTCTTAAGTTAAAAAAAATAAAAATTGCATTAAAAAACTGTTGTTGCAGTTTTCTCCTTTAGTTGGAGATTGAATTCGTTCAACTTATATATTTACCTGTTTTTAATCGTTGATAACAAGATTATAGTATCTACTAAATTAAAGGTACTTCAGATGAAGAAAATTTAAAATATTGGCAATTAGGCTCTGTCAGACTATTTCAATCATAATGAAACCTACATGATATTAAAGTCCATTAAGTTTTACATCGATGCGGCGAGTTTAACCAAAATCGTTACAGCCGTTTTTGAGAAAATCGTAAAAAGTTGCAAAATGCATGGTATATAAAGTAGCTCTTATGGTAAGCCGATTTTTATGAAAATGTTGCTGTAACATCTTGGGTGTATAGATGTCTTAAATATGAAATTTCAGTTTCATAGAACTATTCGTTTCTGCCCGGGAGTTACCGCACACAGACATAAACCTTTTCTCGGGACTTGGTCATTTGGACTCAGGGGACCCTAAAACTCGTATTCCCGTCGAAAACTGGAAGTCACGATCGCAATATTTCCCCTCACTATATATTTCATATAAAAATAAGTGAATGTAAAAATTTCGAAATTTGTAAAATAGTGCATATTTGGAGAGTAGGGTAGATTTGGCAGAGTTATATTTCAGGACTCCAAACGTTTTTGTGAGACATGTGGCTGGGCGTTGTCAAATATCAAAATGGTCCCCTTCCAATTAACCAAAGATGGCTTCATTATTGCCAATTTCTGATGCATTGCATTAATTTAGTTACAATAACTTTCGAAAGTGACGGTTTCTCTTGGATTTATGAAGCTATTGTGTATTAAAACAAATGAAGCCCCCCAAACAATCGCCTTCACCTTTTTATGATGAGTTGGGGCTTTGAAAAATGTTGTGCTGTTTCTAATTCGTCAAGCCATAGTCAAGAACGTCTACTGTTATCCTCAAGTATCCTATTTTCATTCGTTTAAATTTTGATTGGATAATTTAAAAAATGAATAGGAAAAGACCGTAAAAGTAATCTGCAGAAATAGTGATGTCACTGACAGTTGTGCGAATTTGCAAATGAAAAAACATTTATTCCAATCCGAGGTCAAATAAAGTTCGAGCTTCGTTAAAAAGTCATCATAGATAGTTATCATAGATTGGTCTTCACAGAACTTTGGAATGAACCGACAAGATTATTTCTGTTTACTGGAAATTCCCGTAGAACACGTACTGACATCCTCAGCCTAGAAGTTAGAACTTTTCCGTTCTGACCTCGAGCAGGCCAGTAAAGACCCGACATTTGTAGGAATTAATATGTAAATAATATTAGTTAGGAGTAAATACCAACGGGTATGGACCTCCGTTATCCCTGACATGATATTATACCAATTGCTATCATCCGCTTATTGTTCCCGAAGAACGACAAATATGAATACAAAAATAAATTGTGGGAGAAATTAGTTAAGGGTGCACTCAAATGAACACACAATTAGTATAAACTTAATTTAATAGTGGCGACGTTTCGGCCTACATTATAGGCCTTCTTCAGAGCGATTGAAGGAATGAGAGCCTCAACAAGTCACATTAATTGTTGTGACTCTCGCTCCTTCAGTTACCCTGAAGAAGGCCTATAATTAAGGTCGAAACGTCGGCACCATTAAATTAAGTTAATACTTTATTATGTGTTAATTTGGCTGCACCCTCAACTAACTTATCCCATATATATACAAAGTCAACCATTCTCACTTCATAAAAGTAAATTATTTTAAAAAAACAACAACTATATATATTCTAAATAGATGGAAATCGTTAAAATACTTTTTAGTAGTCCTGAATGAATGAAATCTAAAATCCTTCAAGAAACAAATCATTCCTCAAGTAAAAATAGTTTCTTTTGAGATTTCTTTTTTTTTTTTTTAAACACTCTAGTCGGTCCCGAGCCTGTGCGATGTCAGGTACTCGTTAAAGATCCCTATCCTAATAAAACCTGGATAGGAAACATTTAGGACTCCCACTGTAGCATCGTCCGATTAGCCATAGTAGCATAAAGTGACGTTAAATAAATAAACAAATAAACAAACACTCTAGTCACTGAATTAGGTTCAGTGGATAGCCTCAATCAATTATCAAAAATAGAGGAATTTTACCTACTATGTTGAAAAACCCATTTTGGTCACTAACAGCTGCAACATCAAAACAAATATCCAAATAGACAAAAAGGCGCAGAATGAAAGTTTTATTACATCATCCAACTTCAAGTGGAAAAGGCTCTCGAAATTTCAAATTTGGAACCCTGGAAAAGTAGATTTCTTGATTTTTCGATACTTGCGTTTCAGTGCGTGCGGGAAGTACTTGGCTTTTTATATCATATTTAAACATTCTGTAGTTTAACTGCTACTAAATGGTATATTGTGTATATATCTTGAATGAAAAAATGTATCAATGCAATTGGGAGCCAGTCTATCAAGGGTCAGATATGTCAATTTTAAAAGCCTTTTATCATAAAAATGAATATTTAAGTGAAGTCTGAAAACAATAGTACCTCTTAGTCAACATTTTCTCTAGTATTCTTTATTTTTTTTTTTTTATTCTGTGTAATGCATTGAAAAAAGATCAAAACATAATTTACGGAAGAAGTGTAAAAAAAGAGAAAATCATTCTTCGATATAAATATATACTTTTACTATAACAACCACTGAAGTGTCTCCAGATCAGTACACATATAGGTTCATCATGTTGCAATTAGGTGATAAGTTTGAGATCATATTCAGCTGCTAGGCTTTTCTCTAATTTTTGCGTCTCCACTTTATAGAGGCTATGTTTATATCCCAGGGTCGCCTAACGGCTGAAATAACAAAATAAATTGTATTCTGCTACAGCCAGTATTCGAACCCATGATTAGCACTTTATCCATTAGACCATGCCACCTCCAATAATATAGACATATAATACTCCTTATGTAAATTTATGTTAGTTATTGATATTAATAACTTAAAAATTATTTTTACTTACATCTTGTACAAATTTGAATCTCCCTCAGCTTATTCTCTAAACTTTGTAATTATTTTGAAAAATATATGACTGATATTATTATTAATTTATTGTTTTTTTTTTTCTGAAGACAAATGAATGATTATAAATTAAAATGAATTACTTTAATTTTCCAGTGAGTGGACATTTAAACTGCACACAAAAGCAGTTGATTGTTGATACTCACAATGAAATGAGACAAAAAGTGGCATCAGGTAAGGTGCCTACTCAACCATCAGCAGGGGACATGGTCGAACTGGTAAGTCTGTTTCCATTGTAAGTCTTGGATAAATAAGAGACGTAGTTTATTTAATTATAACAAAACGATCTTTAACAATACAAAAATAAATCAGGGCTTGACTTTCACCTTTTTTATTTATGAGAAGTCAATTGATTATTGCTATGATATGTTTTTTTTTTTTTTTTTTAATAACCGATGAGTCATCTTGAGTTCAGTAAATAATAAGGATCTGATTATGCCAAGAACCTCCAGGTTTAACTCCAAATATCATGTTCTCAGTTTAGGCTGATTGAGCCCCAGGAATGTTTCCTGACCCCAGGTTCTACCCATGATAATAAATTATTTTTAATACCTTCAGGATTATACTATTAAAGCGGCCTTTGATTCAGTCCCAAGGCATGAACTATGGAAAGCACTAGAGGCTAAGAATACTCCCAGCAACCTCATACATAAATGCTGTCAAATCAGTTTATCAAAACCTTAAAGACAACGGCCAGAACGGCCAGAAGCATACTAAAATTATGGAATATGAGACATGCTCAAGTCCATGCTTTACTGCACCCAGATGACATGGTCCTAGTGGCTAACTCGCAGCAGAAACTATAGGAAGCGAATCTAGAATGGCAGGAGGAATTAAGAAGAAAAGGCCTCTCCATAAGTACAAACAAAAGTAAAGTGCTAAATAGGAGAAGGGAGCCTCAGGCAATCAATATAATATGTAATGGTCAGGCACTTGCTCATGTGGATGATTATATTAGCCAAGAATGAGAAAGTCGAGAGAAGAGGTCAACAACAGAATCAGGAAGGCAAATAATATTTACTTCCAGATCTGTAACTCCAATGTGGGTAAGAGAGAAGTAGGAAGGGATATTATATTAAGAGAGAAATGTTTTAGTTATTTGGCAATGCTGCCCAAATAAATCAGATTGCTTAAATAACACAGCATACTATGTCAATATCTTAGTCATATTTCACATACATTTTCAATTTTTTTCTTTATTATTATTTTTATTTTTTTTTGTCAATTCTAATACAAATTTCTAATAATTACAATGTTTTCCCTCCTTTTTTCCTCTTTAGTTATTTACGCTATTTTATTTTTTATTTATTTTGCTCTTGTTTTATAAAACAGTGTTCCTTCCACGTTGCAGTTCAGTGGTGAAAGCTGGATGATACTAGACAGACATAAAAATAGAATAACCACTGCTGAAATGACATAATTGAAGAAGAATTAAATGCCAAATGACAATGACAACTAGTAGAAAAAAGGCAGCTCAAGTTGTTAGGTCAAGTCGTAGAATGGGGAATACAATGAACTCGGAAGCTTCTACAAAGCCAGGCCAACAAGGAAAAAGCCTAAGGGTAGACGTTGACTGCCTTTAAAAGTCTTTGTATTCAGGCTTGGATGTTGATTCACCATCATGAGGAAAACTAATGTGATATAGATGGGTTATGTGATGATTAAATTAACAGATGAATAATAAAATTAAATATTTTGGTGGTGGAAGAATAAAAACCTATTTTTTTTTTTTTTTTTTTTCATTTACCAAATATATGGATTAATTAGCAGAAACAATTTAAAATATCAAATGCCTTTCCTTACACTTTAATTTTTTTACATTTTTTTCTTCTTCTGATGTATCAAATATAATGGTGAAAATGCTATATAGATAACACAGGATAAGTTTTTTTTCTATCTTCTATTGTTCCTTTTCTCATTATTACTATATTAAGGGATTCAAAGTCCTTCCCGATTACAACGCATATGGATCTTTTGTGAGATACTCTTCTGTTCATCTATAGACTCGTATGAATTTTGTCCTTCTTACTAATTATATTAATTCCTTAGTGTAGCAATATTTTCAGACTTGATTATTGCCTGTTGTAAATAATTAAGTTATTAGAAAGAGGGAATTCTCATTAAAAATTAATAAGCTCTGTTTTTCTTATTATTTTCAGCCAAGTTTTCTATTAGCGAGCTCCCTCTAGAGATCAACAAATTCATTTTATTTAAAAAATAATAATAACTTAATCTTGCTTTCTTACAGTGGGTATTTAAATTTTATATCAGCAAAAAGGAATCAACCTGTAGCTGCTGTTTCATGATAAGTTTGCAGCAAAATGTTTCCTGTACTATTTGATTTTACTTAAACTTGATTAAACCTTAAATAAGAAAACAGCACACATCAAATACTTTCAATATAACAGAAAAATTATATATTAGTTGCAGCACAGCTTTTTTCTAGGATATTTTAAATCATGGGAGTGTACTCTATCCTAGATTGTTGAGAACTCTTAGTGACCAGTGTTTTGAGTTTCATAAGACCTTCCTTTACAGAGGTGGAGTGAAGCACTAGCAAAGAAAGCACAACAATGGGCAGATGGATGTGTATTTATACATGACCCAGATCTAATGTTAGGTAAACTCTTTTTTTTTTTTTTCATTTCCTTTCCTAGTAATCCTTTTTATAAATCAATAGTAATTTACTAGAAAGTTTCCAACTCTGTCAATTAGTATTAATTCCATATAAATATCCTCATAATTTATTTTAAGTAACATACAATTCTGTATTTTATACAGGTGGACAACATATTGGACAAAACCTAGCTCAAGAATCAAGTTCTAAAGATATTCTAAGTATTCCAGACTTAGTAGGAATGATGAATAGTTGGTTTAGTGAAGTTTATAAATTTGGCTATAATGGAACGTTTACGTTTGATTCTGGCCATTATTCTCAAGTATATAACAGTCAAGTATTTAAAACTAGACATAACCCTGTAGTGTATGTCATCTTTTGTCATGCCATACTAATCCATGTCAGTAAAAATATTCTAGTTTGAACTACTCTTTAAAAGCAGCCAAATAAACAGTAAAGTTTATTAAAATTATACTTTTATCATTCTAAAATTTCCCTTAAAGTAGCAGAATTATATTATTACATTAGATCAATTCTCTTAAAAACACTATGATGTGTGTTTCAAACTATTAGATCCCCCTTATACCTCTTGTGCATATTTATTTCTTAATATTTTTATTTGGGGATTTTTTTTCATTTAAAGCTTTTCGTATAATTATAAAATGTTTATAATTCTTTTTAAAATAGAATCCAATTTTTTTTCCCTTCTAAAAATATCCCCACAGTAATAATTATATTGTTTTGTTGCTATTTATTGATCATATATATTAACATTATGGCTAAAACAATTTATATATTTTTTTTGATGTGTTGAAAACTGAAATTTTTTATACTTTCTTGTAAGCTTTTTGTCAAGATAAAAAAAAAAAATCTGTTGCGGGCAACACATGACTTTCACTTACCTCCATTTTTAAAATCAATGAAAGAATTTTCAAATACAGTTAGAGATAAAATACGTGAAACTATTAAAGAATTAATATAGAAACATGTGTTTTATTAAAAAATCTATTATATTATTATCTAAAATAAGCAGTTAGTTTTACCTTCTTTTCATCACTCTGAATTAACTTTTAAAAGCTTGAGTATAAGATAATATTTTTTCTAAAATCTTTAGCTTTCCAACAGAATATCATACATGTACGTATATTACTGCTCTTATGTTCAAAAACAAAAAATTGCATTAAAAAAATATTTTTTCTGTTTTCTCCTTCAGTTGGGTATCGAATTCATTCAATTTATATATTTATCTGTTTTTCATCAGTGGTAACAAGATATTATAGTTAGAATCAACAAAATTAAAGGTACTTTAGAGAAAGAAAATTTAAAATATCGACATTTAAGCCCTGTCAGACCATTTTAATCTGAATTAAACCTAAATGATATTAAATTATCAAAAAAAGGTGCAAAATGCATGGTATAAAGTGGCTCTTCTGGTAAGCTCATTTTGATGAAAAAGGTTTTGTAACGTCTCGGGCGTATATTTGTCTTAAATATGAAATTTCAGTTTCATAAGACTTACCGTTTCCGCCTGGAAGTTACCACACAACCCCACACACACACACACCCCAACACACACACACAACACAACACACAAACATACACACACAGATACATACACACACAGACCTTTTTGCGGGACTTGGTTATCTGGACTAAGGGGACTCTAAAATGTTTATTTCCGTTGAAAACTGGAATTCGAGAATTTTCGTGATCGCAATACTTTCCCTTACTATATGTAGTAAGTGAAAATAAAAATAAAATAATTTGTTCACCTATTTATTTATTTTTATTTATTTATGGATATTCATAAACATTTAATTCTTGGATTCCTTTAAGTCTACATGAAATACTCTGTTTGTTTGTATGTTTATTTATTTAACGTCGTTTTTATGCTACTGAAGCTAATCGGACGATGCTACAATGGGAGTCCTAAATTTTGTCTATCCAGGTTTAATTAGGATAGAGATCTTTAATGAGTACCTGACATCATTAAATACTCTCCAAATGATGACATAACTACATAAATACTCCCATTAAAAAATCTTAGAGCCACCTGCGGGTTTGAACCCATGACCTTATGCATAGAAGACTGTTATGCAAGCCAATATGCTACCTGTGACCCCATACTCTGTTAGTTATCCTTTATGAGGTTTGACATACTATGAACAACTCTAACTTTGCAGAGACTAAAAGATTTCAAAGGAATCCAGATTATTTTAATATTATTAAATATATCTTTTGGGGTATTTTATTCAGTTTACAGAGATTAACACTTCTCTCTACAAAGAATGGAAGCTGAATGATATCATCATCCTCCATGTAAATATTTATTGTATGGTATTTCCCATAAATGCTATACAATATTTATAAACGATAAATGCTAGATTATGTTACTTTACCTTTATTTAAAACAAGTATCAGTTTCATGTATATTTTTTTCAAAATAAAAAAACAGATGAAAATAAATGTAGCAGAAACTAATTTTTTTATTTAGTATATATACTATTGTTTTTTTTATTTTTTAGGTAATCTGGGGATCGACTAAATATGTAGGCTGTGGAATAATTTATTACTTCAAAGCTAATGAATATTACAGCTACTTTGTTTGTGATTATTTACCACCGTACGTAAATATTAAATTACATATCTGTAGTATCACAACAGTTCCAATTAATTAATAAAATGTAATAGACAAGTAAAAAAATATAACACTTCCCTGGTTATATCTGCTGCTGTTTATTAGTGTAAAAAAAACTATTTATTTTATTTTTGATTAAATTAAATTTTTCTGAAACATTTTTCAGGGGAAACTGGATCGGTCTAAAGCCTTATGTTTACGGACCGAGGGACTGCGAAGCCCATCATCTGGTTAATTCCAAAAAATATCCCAATCTGTGTGGTAAGTGCAAAGTCGTGCTTATTACATGTTTAGCTATAAAGCTTAATCAAACTGAAGAAAATGTAAAATTCGTTAATTGAAGAAAAAAAAGATTAATAATATAATTGCATTAGAATTAATGGTTTATACCCAATGGCTGTATATTGAGAAAGTCTGGTTAATATGCATGCTGAAAAACTAATATTTAGCTCCTACCTATAGAAGATTTATTGAGAGTAGAACTAGGAATGTATCGAAATTCCTATAAAAATAACAAACTAATTGACACTAAAGCCTATGTGCAGCACCTCGTACTCTTCCTTCTGCCTTTTAGCCTTCACATCCCAAAGCTCATTTTTCACAAATCTACTTCCATATCGTCCATCCTGCCCAGGCATGGTCTCCCTTTCAATCTTCTTGATAAATTTACCTTAGTATGCAATTTCAGGTTCACATTTCTTCCATATACTTCACATGCCTCATCCATCTCAGCTTCCCTTTTTTAATTGATATATATATTTTGGCTGAGGGTCTATAACTTTCATTGTCTAATTTTTTTCAGCCTCAGTTTGACACATTATAACTCTGTTGGTGTTGCTCAGATCCAAAAATTGATGACAGTTCCCTAGTCAGAAATTTAGTGAAGAATATTTTTTTTATAAAACATTTGTTGCTAGGATCTAATGTTTTGGAGCTATATAGGTTTGAATGAAAAAAGTGACCTACGTACCTATTTATAAATCTATATTGATGATCAAAAATAATTTTTTTTAGTAGATTATTTATTTACCTTCTATACTTCATCAATCGCCCGCCTGCCTGCAAACTCAATTTCTTCCTGATTAAGAAATTCAATAAATTATAGATAGACATATCCATCATCTATTATTTTTCCAAGCCAGGAAGAAGTACTAAAGCATATACTTTACTTTCTCCATATAGGTTAATAAATCAGGCTCCCTCAACAGTTCAGCGTTTGTTTTAATTTTCTATGAGTTATTTTCACCAGTCCTCCTGAGACTGCATATTTTCCTAAGTATTTTTCTTTCCCATTTTCTGATTGTACAAATATTTTCCTCCTTCAAGACCCATGTTTCACTGGCATAGCTTGCTATGCTTATGATAGGTTGAAGTATTCTTTATAAGAGTTCCCATAAAACCTGACCTAAACAGACTATTTTCCCCTTTGGCTATTCCATCAGCCAAATGGAAGCAAATCATACCAATCACAGTTGGAGTGATTTACTCATAATCCTGAATTGTTTTGAGGTTATACAGTATGTCAAATAACTATCAGGTGGTTTGGTTCATGGATGTAATACATTATCTATTCAGTATAAAATAAATATCAGACGTAATAATATCATTTTTAATTCTTGTTTCAAATGTGTAATGTAGTTTAATTTAGTTATTAACATCTAAAGCTGAAAGCTTTCCCGATAAATTAGGGTTGCTAAATGCTAAATCCCATGTAAAGCAAACCATTGCATGATGGAGACCATGATCCTTAGCAATATAAGGATGGGGAACTCCCTTCTGGCTAGGTTTGTTACGAAGTTTGTTTGTTGGCATTAAATGTTTATTAGAAGACTACATCATACCTTCGGAGATCTTTATGGTTTCCAATGTCTAAAATGAATCATTAGTTGAGGAAGCGTGTAACGTGTTTTCAGTCCAATTTTGATGATAAATAGATCCTGATAAGCTGCAACCTTGTCTGATCCTAGGACATAACTGGTTACCTAATTAATCATTCTGTTAAAGTCTACTAGTATAACACATCTGGTGGAAAAGTAACTTTATTCCATTACACTCTCTGGAATTGGTCTTTAGTATAAGAATAGTCTAACTAAATAAAAGAATAAGTAGTTTTACAATTGAAATGTTAGCTTATTTTTTTCCAATTTGATATTCAAGACTAGGTTTTTAATTATAAAATTGTATCACATGGACAATTTACAATACATATGCATAATTGAAGGCTGACATGAAACATACAAAAAATTAATTTTACTTATCTATAAGGACCAGAATGATAATCAAATTTGGTGAAATTTTCATGAGACATATTTGTTTTACTTCCTATTTGTGTCTAATATTTGTTTATTTTCCTTTTTTTCAGCAATCGATGATACAATAGTGAAAGTACCATGTCCATGAAATGTGTAATATGTTACGAGCAAGAACTGAGCACAGTGTAAAATAAATATCAGCTTTAATAGATTTGATTTTTAATACTTGTTTTTAAAATTTAATTTAATGTAATTAGTTTAATTTATATAGTTAATTTAAATTTTAAAGTAAGTATTAATTGTAAATAAATAAAGTATATAGTGAATTCATGATCGTTGTATTTCCCCATTCATGCAAATTTAAAACTTGAAAAACTTTATGATTAAATATGTATATTGCTTTAGAGAACAGTTGAAAAAAGTAAAATTCAACCAAAGTATTGATATGTATTTTGGATACTGAGGGGGAAATCATAATTTATTATTACTTAATCTCTATATTTATAAAATGATAATTTTGATTTTGGTTCCCACTAACTCCTTCTAAACCACAAGGCGGATTTTGATACGGTTTTCTCCATTATTAGGGGTAATCTTCCCTTAAGATTTATTAGTAAAATACATTGCAATCTAGCTTTTCTTTAAACGGGATAAATGATTTTTCATAACCAAGTCATCAAAACATTATTCCTGAAGTATAAGTAGAAACAGAGACATATAATATTCCGTTGGAAAGCACAAGCATTAAGAAAAGTTAATAAGCAATAAAATAAATTGTACGGGTTAATGTAAAGCTGTTGTAAGCCCATAAACTTATGAACTCTCTCTATATAAAATGATAATGTTGTACTTTTTTCTATCGATTTGAAAATATAACTTGTAATAAAGTTTTTTTCTATTAAAAAATTCAATTTTCTTTTATCCAAGCTTCACTTAACCAATTTTGATTTATGCTTTTCATTTCTGTCGATGATTAAATATGATAATGAATAAAGGTTATTATAAAATGAAAAATCTTTCTTGCTAATCACACTTTTTGTTATAATGAGCTAAAACTACCAAGGCGATAAACTCTAAATCGGTCATGCATAGCTTTTTAAACATAAATGACTACAACTCATTCTAATTTCACCCATGCGAAACAGGGCAGGTCTACTAGTTTAAAAATAAATAAATAGTAGTAAGTCACATAATAACCAAGAGGTCCTGAACTACTGATGAAGTCCTTAACTACCAGTGATGACTAAATAACCAATACCATGATTTCATTTTTTTATAATACTGTGTGGAGAACCATAATAAATTCCTATTTTCAATATTCTTAATAAAATTAAATGAGACATGTAAAAAGAATGTATTTAATTTAACATTAATAATAAAAATAAATAAATAATTAATTTGTGCCTCTATAACCCATTAAAGGCCTTGGGCTCAGTACATCTAGAGATTTGTATTATTATTATATTGAGACTAATGGCTGTTAGGCGGTTAGGCCGAGATCACATTCAGCTGCCTGGTTTTTCCCCATTTCTTTGGGTCCTTTATAGAGGCTGGGTCTACCCCAGAATAGTCTCCATAACCTAGGATTGGTCAATGAACAATTCAAATCATTTAACAAGTTGAAAAAACAAACAATTTTATCAGGTACTAATGGTAATATACACTATTATTGACAATCATGGGATTAGAAAATAATGGAAACAACAATTATTTTTCATTTTATTTATTTATTAATTCTATCTTTTATTAATGTGATCTCTCAACATGACTCTATGAGTCTATTGTTCCATCTATAATCTATTACACATTACAAGTGCTTATTTTAAGTACAGTCTTATTATATCACTGTTTTACAAAATATTTCTTTTTGTAACATGACAATCAATGAATGCAAAATTATTATTTATGAATTATTTGTATATTGATAGGTGAAACATATGATGAAAATAATTTATCCCTTCAACAACTTAACAAAGTGGATGAATGTTTGTGTACTTATATTGTATTATTTCTACATTATACGTGTACTATTCTGACAATTTTAAGTTCTGAGAGTTGTAAACAAGCTTAATTACCAGTACAAACAATATAATAATAGATTGTACCAGGATATTTGAAAAGAAAGAATCATCAGCTAAATTGCAAAGCTTAATTTTGCATTTGCCGAGATTTTTCCATTGGCAGAAGTCCTATTTCGTCGAGAAATCGGTGAATCTTGATTCTTTCCCCTTCTTGAAGGGGCTGAATAGGCACCCTGCAGTCACCTCCAGCTAAACCTATCATGTCCATTCCAGCCTTTAAACCAGGTACTCCTTGTTCTACCATGAACTGAAAGTAAAATATAAAAAGTTATAAACAATTTCATTTAATATTTAAAAAACTTATTGTAAATAATTAAAAAATCTTTAATCACTTATTTATTTTATTATTCAGTTACATTGTAGGAGTAATTAAGGAAGTTGATAGTGCAATGCTTATTGTACAAACGACTATATGTCTGCATTTTAAGGAGAGCAAAAATTTCAAAAGACACAAAAATTTTTGTAAAATCAAAAATTTGTATAATATGCTTATGACCCAATATAGCTGCATTTATATAAATAAAAAGGAAATAACAGATGTACAGACAAAATGCAGCACATTAACTATCCAAAAGAACATATCAATAAAGGAAATAACAGATGTACAGACAAAATGCAGCACATTAACTATCCAAAAGAACATATCAATAAAGGAAATAACAGATGTACAGACAAAATGCAGCACATTAACTATCCAAAAGAACATATCAATAAAGGAAATAACAGATGTACAGACAAAATGCAGCACATTAACTATCCAAAAGAACATATCAATAAAGGAAATAACAGATGTACAGACAAAATGCAGCACATTAACTATCCAAAAGAACATATCAATAAAGGAAATAACAGATGTACAGACAAAATGCAGCACATTAACTATCCAAAAGAACATATCAATAAAGGAAATAACAGATGTACAGACAAAATGCAGCACATTAACTATCCAAAAGAACATATCAATAAAGGAAATAATTTTACTCCAAAACATCTACTCATTTATCTGAATTAGACTTATATGTAGAAACCTTAATTTATTCTTGATGTTATATTTTTATATGTGTATGTGTTTTTTTGTTTAATATAAAATAATGTTTTTAATAACTTACTAAAATATCTGCTTTTGCTATTTTATTCTGAATTTCATTTGCTTTTTTAATGTCGCCAGATTTAAAACAGCTATATATTTTACATATTTCTTCACCCATTATTCCTGCTAGTCCATTAATGCCTCCTGCACAACCTGTAAAAATTATGAGTATTAAAAATATTTAATCTTCATTACCTGAGAAGCTATGCTTAAAATAAAATAATGATCCGAGTTAAAATATTAGAAAACAAAAATTAAAAATCTTGAAAGTATAAAAGATTGAATAATAAATTTTAATATATCATATTGAGCCGATAAATGAAACCATTAGAAAGAGAAGATTAAAATATTTCCAGACACATTTGGAGAATTGAAGGAAACATGATGGTTAAGAAATTAGTCCACAAACTGCCGTTGAAATGAAAACGGCTATAACCTGTGTTAAGAAGTAAAACAAGATCTTGAACGAGCTGGAATCAGATTTGAAGAAATAACAAACAGAAAAATATTTGGAGAAAAAATCATGAAGGGTTGTTTCCAAGTCGAACACAAGAAGGTAAGAACGGGAACCAAGTGGACGGAAGAACAAAAATAGCTGAGCAGGTGAAGGATTTTGGGGAAGAAGAAGAACAAATAAGAAATTTAAATGTGCTTCAAATTAGTCTATCATCATAATCTCCAAATGGTCAATTTGGAAAAAAAAATAATGTTAAAACATTTATGAAGCATGTATGAGCAATACTTCCTATCAAGTCACGAATGGTTTCAATTTGCCTTGAGATTTCAAAACAGAAATTAAGTCTTTAACTTGTCTTAACATCAACTCTGGCTATAATTAAGGAGTGGCTATTAGTGTTTTTCCTAGTTGGAATATAAATAGACAAATCCATGTAATATTGATTTTTTTTATTTATCGGGTCGTTTCACATGAAATGTCCGTTTTTATAGTTTCTGAAATACATAAAGGATTTTGCAGGTCTCTGTTGTTTTCTTCCGAATGTATTTAAAGTAAACAGTTACTAATCCTCTACCTTTGTATTATAAACATTAGCTTCCCAATCAATTACCCACTTTTTAGTATACCTCCAAATATGAACATGGAAACACACGATTTTCGAGTAATATTTTTGTATGAGTTTAAACTCGGCCCTTCAGCAGCTGAGGCCGATAGAAATATTTGCAAGGCGTTTGGGGAAGGGAGTGTTAATGAACGGACCATTCGCCGTTGGTTTGCTAAGTTTTCAGCTGGGGATACCGACTTGGAAAACTTGCCCCGAGGAAGACCTCTGTCCGTAATAGACAACGATGTCCTCAAACATACAGTAGAAGGAAACCCCTACCAAACAGTTAAAGGACTCTCAGCACAACTAAATGCAAGTGCATCTACCGTTTACAGACATTTAAAGTGTATTGGGAAAGCAAAAAAGCTGGATCGGGTACCTCATGATCTCCCTGAGCGGCAGCAATTGAAACGCCTTGAGATCTGCGCTTCTTTGCTTGCTAGGCAAAAAACTGAGCCTTTTCTTGAAAGAATAATTACCTGCGAAAAAAATGGATCACATATGACAATCAGCGTCGGTCAGGGCAGTGGTTGAACATCAACGAAACCCTGAGACAAATGCCAAAACCGAATTCGCTTCCCAAAAAATTGATGGTTACAGTATGGTGGTCCATGGCTGGGATAATTCATTATTCCTTTTTACCTAGAGGTGAAACCATTACCTATACAATGTACTGCAATAAATTGACCAAATGCACACAAAATTATTAAAAAAACAACCTGGATTGGTAAATCGGAAGGGTCCTATACTCTTACACGACAACACTAGACCCCATGCAAATATTGAAAGAACTGGGCTGCAAAGTTCTTCCGCACCCACCATGTTCTCCCGACTTGTCTCCAACAAATTACCACCTGTTCAGGAATTTAGACAACTTCGTCAAAGGAAAACTTTTTGAAAATGATGATCAAGTGAAAAGTGTGTTTTAAGATTTTGTTTCACTTCAAAGCTCAGAGTTTTTTCGTTCGGGGATAAAAAAGTTGGAGTCACGTTGGAAAAAATGTGTAGAAAAAGAAGGTAAATACTTCGAATAAAATGATCTTGTTTTCATATCGTATTTTTTATAAAAATCCTTTACCCTGAAAACGGACATTCCATGTTATTCAAACAATAATTGGTACAAAAGATTATGTTTAGCCTCTGAGAGATTAGAGGGGCACAAAATAAATCTTTATTTCATAAAAATGCAAGTAAATCTGAACAGTAGAATAATGGGCTTGATAAAGTCGTATGAAGAAACGAGCCGCCTCGGGAAATTATCGGGAATAGATTCAGATGAGAGGTTATGAAAAAGTGGGTTTGAGTGACCTGGGAGTTTCGAATTAAAGAGGGTAAATCTATTAGTTGAGGGAGTCAGCAACTAATAGGATATTCAGGCCTTTCTAGATGAGTTTATAGGTGACAAAATAACAACAAGAACTCTTATTGCATAAAATCCAATAAATATTGAAAAATTAATAAAAAAACAGAGTCATGATAAGGTAGAGCAATAGGTATTATATAATAGCTAAATGGTGTTACCAGCTAGTAAAGCCCCAAGAAGGTAGCCAGCTGAACCAATCAGAACATCAAAGTTGGATGACCTTGTTTCTTGGACTGTAGCAGCACACTTACGAATCTGAAAAAAAAAAAAAAAAAAAAAATTATTATTAGCATTATCTTATAATTTGAAACTAGTTGATTATTCATCAACAAAAAGTTAAATAATTACATCGCTGTCTTTGACACCTCTTATCAGTTCGTGCTCTGCAAGTTTTGCCAAAGTTGGAGTACTTATATCGATTCCAGTCACAAATGGCATGTTATATATTACTACTGGAAGTTCTGTTTCTTCTGCCACTTTCTTGAAATGGTAAGAAAGTGCCTCATCCTGTAAAAAATAGATCATAATTATTTTGTCATTTTTAATAAATATTAAAGATTAGTGTTAAAGTTTAAAATATAAATAATGTTCTTTCCATGTGTAAAAAGTGATCCATTGCTTCTGCTTAGATTTAGAAATCTATTTGATGTTTTTAAATTATAATTATCGTGTGGAAAAACTTACATGAGGATTCTGGTTTACATGTACCTGTGAAGATTTGAGTATAGACTGTTCTAATAATTGATATTTTATTTGAAAATATTATTATAAATTAATTTTCCTGTAAGCATTATAATTAATAAGTGTTTGATTATTTCTTAAAGCTGGATAGATATCTTATAGAAGTAACACATATTAATTTAGTCGAAAGAAAGATATAGTCAAGATAAATAAAAGGGTTATAAATTTTATTATGAGTCTACGTTTTGAGGCTTCTCTCCATTTTCTGGACTCACTGTCAACACCCAATGGTTTCTTTTATAAAATTTTTTTTTTAATTTTGTCAAAATTAATTAAAATTTCACATAGACCCAAATTCCTTGGCTAAAGGACAACCATTTTAATAGTTGTCTTAATACAGATTTTAAGAAATTTTAATGTTTTATAAAGCTGAAGCTGAGAAATTATCTTGAACTCCTCTTGGGCTGTATTAGGACTCTTTGTTACATTAGGTAGTATATGTTATATAACAGATCATAACTTATAAAAAAAATTAAAATATTATCTTACTGTCATCCTCTTCCTAAAATAGAATGGTGCCATAACCAATAGGCCATCAGCTCCTGCATCTGCGATCCCTTTAGCAAGTTGACATGCAGCAGTGGTTGCTGAAAGATTTAAAATGTTATAATTAAAAAAAAAAAGTAACTTGAAAAAATAATGTTTTATCAATACTTGGTTATAGTTCTATATTTATATGTACTATATATGTACTACAGTACCAAGGCTGATACCAAGAAAAGAAGCAAGAAAGAACATTCAAGTAAACTTCATACTATTATGTAATGAGAATACTGGGGTTAGTTAGAATACATTATTAAATAAATGGGGTAAAAAAGCCTTTGTAGACAAAAGCTATTGTAGTAGATATACCTGGCTAATCTCCTCCAGTCTCTGGAAAACCACCGAGGCCACACAGTTTTAAGTCCAATATTTGGGCTTTGTATCATCCTCTTGCAGAATCAGGCATTTCCTCGAGAAATCAGGACAATGAATATTGGGATTTTCTGATATTCAATTTTCAAAGAGGCTGCCAAATAGTTTCCTTCTAAAGGATTTCCCTTATCAGTCCCGCCTGTCACAATACCCAAAAGGATTTAGGGGGTGTGTTCATTTTCTAATAATACTTTTGAGAAGAGAGCAGTATAGTAGATGATAGAGACAGTTAGGAATCAAAAGAAGGTAGTCTGAGTCATGAACAGAGAGTATGGGTTGAGTGTCGAGTAGCGACAGACAAGATAGCCATGGATAAAGTAGTCTGATGGTAACAAAGGCCTAGAGATTGCTGCAGTGAGAGGAAGTTGAAAAGGAATGTTTGTTAGAGGTTTACTATAAGTCCTTAATAACTTCCAAAGCCTCTGGTCCAGTTATTAATTAATATCCATGATCAATACCGTATAAGTAATATTGTGTGGCAACAATAGTAGTTATCATTTCCTCAGTATTCTCAATCACAAGTAATGCCAAATGTAAATATGTGTTTTTGTTAAATATATGTGGAATTTAATATCAATGCTAACTTTAATTGAGAACTTTCCAATTATTTTATTCCCTGGTATGCCCCTTGATATGATAGTGTGTTGGTAAACATGATACCTTTGGAAAACTATCCAATTGGATACGAAAAAATGATATATGTGAAATACATAATCTGTGCAAGTTTTTGAAACTGCTTCTGCCTTAGAAGAGCAGACTGCCTAAAACATAGTAAAATTTTCTGCCCAACTATATACCAACCAACACACATACCAATGTGTGAATTAGAGATTCCTATCCTTTTTATTTGTATCTGACTTCGGCATCATTAGGAGGACAATCACTTACATATTCTCTTTTTTATCATATACAAGTAACTCTCAAGATTTGTCACCTAATCTCATTTGGTTAAGGCAATCATTCGAGTATACTTTTATACTCTATCCCTAATATTTCTAATACTATTAGTAAAAAAAAAAAATTCAATTTATATGATTGGTAATAACTTACAAGGGCACACCAACATTCATATGAGAGATATGGCAACAACCGACATGGCTATGAAATCGAAGAGGAGATTAAAGTTGTTGGATGCGATGGATCTCCTGAGCTAACTAATAGTCGATCAGGCCAAGGAAGTCAATTGATTCTTCCTCATCCCTCACATATCAACATTTACTACAAGATTTTGAAAGAAAACAAAAATTATATGATTGTGAAGATAGTTCAACTTACATTCAGCTGTAGCTCCTCCTATTATAGGTTTGTTGGTTGCCTTTCGCACAGCCCTCACTAGCTGTATCCGTTCTTCAGGACTGATATAAGGGGCTTCCCCATTTGATCCTGCCACCACATATCCTATAATCAAAAGTTGAAATATTAATTTAGTTTACTTAACTGAGTTATTCATTGACCTTTTTTGTCATTTTAAATTTCATCTTAAACCGATGAATTAATAGGTTGAAATTTTTAATTTTATTTTAGTGGTCTCCATGTCCTTGACCATAAAAACGTTATATAAAAACTCTATTTCTTATTTTTGAATAAAATATAACAATGTACTTTAATACTTAGAAACTTCAGATTCTACCTTCCAATCTTCCAATCCTTTGGTTATTTTGAGTTGATTATTTAAATTTTCTTACAATATCTTTATATTTTATGGTAATAATATAAAAATTTATATTTTTTTATGGAATGCATTATATTTTGGATATAAGTAGATCAATTTAAGTTAATTTACCGCTATGTAAGGTTCATGAACTTATTCATTATGAATACATTTCATAAAACCTTGGAGATCTGAATATAGTCAGTCTAAGTATATGGTCATAAAAAATTTCGATTCTCAGATTCTTCATTTAAGTTGCCTTTCAAGAAATAAATGACTAATTTTCGGAAAATGGCTTTTTCCAAAGTACTTTTAATTTACTGAAGGAATTAGTCCGGGTGGCGGTCATTAAATGAAACAACTTAATAGTTTCAACTATTTTATTGTTTGCCAACGTTTCGACCCCATTGTGGGTCATCATCAGGGCGTCTGGTAGGTGAGTGGAAACTGAGTGAGTGGGTTTCCACTCACCTACCAGACGCCCTGATGATGACCCACAATGGGGGTCGAAACGTTGGCAAACAATAAAATAGTTGAAACTATTAAGTTGTTTCATTTAATGACCGCCACCCGGACTAATTCCTTCAGTAATTCTCAACGGTCAACTAATTATATCCACAATACTTTTAATTTATTTTATTTATTTTTTGATTGTTAGAAAGAATTTTCTAACTAACTAAAAAGACAAACTTTCCCAGGCTTAAAAAAAGTTTTGAAAATAAGAATAGCTTTTAAAATTAGTGTTACAATATTTCATGAGATAGTTAAATTTTTGCAAAAAATATTATCAATTAAATAAAATTGTAGATAAGAAATGGTGGTAAGAAATCACATTAACTCAAACTTAATGCATTAGAATTATTTGTTAGTTTGTTCATTTAATGTCACTTTATGCTTCTATGGCTAATCGGACGATGCTACAGTGGGAGTCCTAAATTTTTCCAATCCAGGTTTTATTAGGATAGGGATCTATAAGGAGTATCTGACATCGCACAGGTTTGGGACCACCTTTTTATGTCCCCTCAGAAGGACGCAACCCACGATCTTAGGCATAGAAAGCTGTCATGCTAGCCACTAAACTATGTGTGACCCCATTTCATAATTTTCATGGTAAATTTTTAAAGTTGTTTTAAGTAGATTGGTAGGTAAAATTTGTGGAAGTAATTATAACACAAGAACTTTGAGGCTATTATTGATAAAACATGGCTTAAATTTTCTCCTACATTAGTTTTTGAAAACACCCAATTCCTCATGAAAGATTACATAGATTAATAGTACAGACTGTAGGCAATTTAAAAGGTATGGTTCATGACTGTTGCCTGATAGTAAAACGTGATTTGAAGTACATTCTAACTTTTTAATGTTTTCTTTTTTGTCAGTTAACCTCTGTCTGATCCAGTTTTTCAGTATGTTTAATATTTTATTTCAGATCTAAATTATTATGGAGCCTTTTCTACTAATTTATATATTATTCAACTCACTTCTTTATTGTTATTAATAAATTAACGAATCGATTTGAATATCAATATGTCATGTAAAGAGGAAAAGCTTAAGACTATTGGTTTCAGCTTATTCTTTTTCCTTAGAGGAAAAGATACTTAATACCTATTTATTGGTCTAATTAATTTGAAAATTAATTAATCGCCATTTAGTGGAGTGCTAATTAGCGGCTACTCGTGCCAAGACTAGATTGATATTTCAGTTTGAGCACATGTGCGGATTAAGCTTTATTTTTTGCCCTGTAGTCGAGGAATTACTTACGAACCAAGAATAGTGGATTAGTACTGTTGTGATTAGTTCGAAGAAAATAATTTAGTCAAATTGCGAGGTACGGGAACCTACTAAGAAATAGACAAGATCCTTGACACAATTGCTTCTCTTCAAAGGTACACTGGCCAAGGAAATGTTCTCTTAGAAGAGTACAGGAACAATAGGCTAAGAGTTTTATTCAAGAAACTTTAGTTAGAACTTCTTGAGGGTCAGAATCGAGATGTGCAAACTTCACCAGAGGTTCTGGCGAAACAGGGCGTGATATTAAGCAAAAAAAAAAAAAAGACTGTTCACGAAGTAAGTTGAGCAAGTAATTGTTTATTAATTTTTTTTTTTCCAGACTTGTTCAACTTGGAATTGTTACTTGACCTAACTCAACTAATTAGAATATTGCCAACATTCCGATTGTAGATATACAAGGTTTTTAGAGCTAACAAAAAAAAAATTATAACTTAAAGTATTGCAAAATTATTTTTAATAATGTGTTTAAATTTCAATATATCAACAGTGTATGGAAAAAATCTTCGGTTTTCATTCCGTTGTGGTATTTTCGTACTACTTTATTAAAACGTTACGATGTCACCTACTCGTTATAGATTCCTATCCTAATTAGCCTGGATAGAAATAGATTAGGAGTCCAAATGCAGCATCATCTGATCAGCCACAGATGTAATGTAATATCCAGATCAATAGTGATACACAAAAAATTAATGATTAAGTGTCACCTGTAGAGTAGTGGCTAGCATAGCAAACATCTTTCAAAGCCAAGGTACAGCAAAACTCGGCAGATGATCCTAAGATTTTATAAAGGGGATAAAAAATTCTTCGGGGTCCCCCATAGCGTAGTTGCTTGCATAACAGCTTTCTATGACAAAGGTCGCGGGTTCGAACCTGCGGGTGGCAATAGGATTTTTTAATGGGAGTAAAAAATCCTTAGTTATGCCGTCCTTCGGATGGGACGTTAAAAGGTGGTCCCGAGCCTGTGCGATGTCAGGTACTCGTTAAAGATCCCTATCCTAATAAAACCTGGATAGGCAAAATTTAGGACTCCCACTGTAGCATCGTCCGATTAGCCATGGTAGCATAAAGTGACGTTAAACGAATAAACCAACAAACAAACAAAAATTCTTGGTAATGCCATCCCTTGGAGGAGGCGTAAAAAGGTGGTCACGAGCTTGTAACAAAATCCATTTTATAATTAAGCCTGGATAGGAAAATAATAGGGCTCCAACTGCAGCATCGTCCGATTATCCAAAGTACCACAAAGTGGCGTAAAATAAGGATATAACTATTGGTTAGTATAATATTTCACACATATCAGTACATTATACTGAGTAACGAGGGAACGTGTGGCTATCCACGCTAGTCTTCCACAACAAAGCTTGAGAGATCGAATCCCAGTCGCGGGAGGACCTTTTTACTTTTGAGTTATGTGAGGCCCGTCAGCTAACTGGCGGCCACTCCCTAAAATAGGCAGGGCAATTGCTGCCCTTATCCTATAACACAATGGTTCCCAAAAAAACATTTTCGCGGACCCCTCCATCCTATCATTAAAAGGACCAGGACGCATTAAATATACACACACATACATAGATGCATTTGAAGATTGTTACTATATCCAAAAGGTACTTGGTTCATATTTAATTTCATTCAAAACCATACTTACTAAACAAAATCTAGTATTAAATAGAAAAATTATAGGTTAAAAACCAATATTTCTTGATATTTCATAAAATGGATATATATTGGGTTGATGCAAAATTAATGCAGGTTTCCTCTATTGCAATATCTTAATTCCAATTGTGTAAACAAAGCTAATCCTAACATTGATCATTATTATACCAAAACAAACCTTATCTAATACCCTCTCTTTCACCATGAATTTGTTTAGTAAAATCGTTTTGTTCAGTGTGTTCAAAGGTCTTGAATCGAAAATGTCAAAGTGCGATTTTCGTCAAATTTATTTTTACGAATTTAAATTAGGGCGCAGCGCTGCGCAAACGGCTCGTAATATTAATGAAGTGTGGGGTCAGGGGGCTATTAATGAGTGCACGGTGCAGCGTTGGTTCCAGAAGTTTCGCAGAGGAGATTTCGACCTCGAAGACAAGGAAGGTCGGGGCCGTCATCTTGCTCTGGACAACGACCAGCTGAGGTCAAAAGTGGAAGAAGACCCAACCAAAACCACACGAGAAATGGCGGCGGAACTCGGAACTCGAAAATTGCAACGTCTTTGCCCAGCATTGATGAATCGGAAGGGGCCGATCCTGCTCCACGATAACGCCAGACCACACGTTGCACAACCAACCCTTCGACGACTGCACGAGTTGGGCTACGAAGTTCTCCAACATCCGCCTTATTCACCTGACCTCTCTCCTACAGACTTCCACTTTTTCAGGCATCTGGACAACTTTTTGAGGGGGAAAAATTTTCAAAACCAGGACGACATTGAAAATTCTTTTCGTGATTTCATTGAGTCCAGGGATTCGGATTTTTTTTCTGGTGGAATAAGAAAGCTTGTTGAACGTTGGCAAAAGTGCATTGATTCAGATGGAAATTATTTTGATTAAATATATATGGTTAAAGTAAAGATATGGCGTATTTACAATACCTACTAAAAACCTGCATTAATTTTGCATCAACCCAATAAAAGTACGTATTGATATTCATCTTAATTTTAAGGCGCATCCAACTAACAGTTATTTATCATTGAAATACTGGACTGCTTTTAAAATCCAATGTTAAAGATAATCCGAGATAAGTATACCGAGATAAGTATCCGAGATAAGTTGTACATTGTTCTCAGTGAATTTCTGAAATGTATGAATATAATATAAGTGTCTATTTACTATCAGTGACTGCTCGCAATTTAATTTTTTCGTCAAATTTTTGAGTGATTCTTGCTACATGCCAAGGCTTCGCATATATTTTTCATTAAGTTAATTTTATACAATTTTCCAATGACATCTCGCAGATTCCTTGGATATCGTCTGTAGACCCACAGGGTCCCGCGGACAAGTTGGGAACCACTGCTATAAAATATTATCAAGAATCTTTTTCTGGAAATTATATGGAAACACAAAAATCCCACACGGCCAGACGAGCCCTCCAGTAAAAAAGATACAATAATTATCAATTAAATATGTATTTATGGTACTTGAGAACAGAGTAAAGCGTATTATGAATTGTTGTTTGAGATTTGTTTTTGGTACCTCGAGACGGACTCACGTGACTCACCTCTATGCCGAGTTGAAGTGGCTCCTCCCTTCCACACGCAGACAGTACTTCCTTGGGTCCTTTCTCTACCAAACGATAAAGTCCCAGCATCCTTCCTATATCCACAGTCTCCTTCAATTTAAATCCTCAGTCCACTTGCTTGGGACAAGATCGCGCCACTCCGACCTTTATATCCCATCCCACAGAACAAAAGCCTATGATCGATCCTTTCTTGCCCGTTCCACTGCTTTCTGGAATTCCATTCCTTCCAATATACGTCGTGCTTCTTCCTTATCCACATTTAAATATCTCCTTTTCCAGCATCTATTATCCCTCACAGACGCTTGTTGATCTTAAATCTGATAATTTATTAATTATAATGACTAAATGCTTATTTGACTTTGCTTTTGTTTGTTTTTTTTTCGGAAAATTAGTTGTTTTTATTTTCTCATTCTATTTTACTTATTATCATTATTATTATTATTACTTTGTGATTTTTGTATGTATGTATATATATATTTTTTTAATATACTTTATTTATGTAAATTATTAAGTTTGTAATAATTCAATCAATTTAATGTATTCTGGCCAGAAGAGCTATATTTATTTGTAACATCAATGTTATTCTTAAGGGACTATGTCCCAGAATAAAGTTCATTTTTCTATTCTATTCTATTCTATTTATGCTATATTTTAATAGGATGTCATACTCGTACATTTCCCCCACAAATGGGATTCTCTCTGTTTTCCTTCTAAAACTAGTGAAATCGTCTTAAAAAAAAAAAAAAAATTAAATTAAAATGTATAAAGTCTCTACAAAAATTACTTTATCCTCATAAAAATAGCCTCATAAGGTTCAGTAACAAAAAACTTTAAGAAGCGAAGCTTGGAAATTATTTTGCGGATATCCTGCCCACTAAGGCCCCCCTCTTCCTGCTACTAAGGATGTTATGTAATATGTATAATGTTATTCAAGACCTATCTAAAATAGCCTAGTGTGATAATATACCGCGAACATTGAATTGAAATAGAACTATAATTGAAAATTATCAAAAATGAAAACAGCAGTAGCGTAATTCTGATATTATAATCGTCGTAAGTATAGTACACTTGTACGGTTAGGAAAAGCTGCTCAAGAGAAATCCGATGAAACCCTTGAATGCCTATACGATCGATTTGGAGCGGTTGAAAGGCAAAAGGCTCCAAAAGCTGTCCATCTACGAGGTCACGTTGTGCAGGTGAATGCCATAGTCTATGCACCAACCTCAGATTTAGTCATATTAACGTTAATACCGATATAAATAGATATATTCACTTAGATAATCCATATGAATATAAATAATAATACATTTTTATTTTTAAAAAACTGGTACGGGCAACACATGACTTTAACTTACTTCGGTTGTTGAAATCAATTTAAAAACTATAAAAAAAGTTAAACCTTTAACTGGAGAGGTGAAATTTGTAGTCAAAATTGGTGAGGTCTCTCAGACCCCAGACCTCTTTTTTTTTTTTAAATCATGAAACATCTAGAATTGTTTATTTTTATAAAATACGTTTATTCAACCTATTTTCAATAGGTACCATACGAAAGGACGCTTGAAAAATTGAATAAATGCCTGATATTATTAAATAAATTTTATTAATTTTTTTTAACGTTATATTTTAAGGAATGAAAACGAAAAATAATATATAAACAAGTCCTTATCTTAAACTTTATTATATTTAAAGAATAGAAAATGATAAAAAAAATGAAATTTTTATATTGCAAAGAAAGTATGCACGGCTAAAATTAAGATCAGTTTTAGCAATAGGAAATCGAACATTACTTACAAATATATTGTTCACATTTAATACAAACTATAGATGACATCCCGTCTATAGGGGAGCCCGTGGCTGAGTGGAAGCACGCTAGTCCCTCATGCTACAGGTTCTGAGTTCGAATCCCAGTCCCGGCGGGGCTTTTATAAGGATGTAAAAAAATGGGGATTCACTCACAACCTCTCCCCCAGGTATGTGAGACCCGTCAGCCAAAGGGTGGCCACTCACAAAATTAGTCGTAGGGAGTGATGACCTTCACTAAAAATAACATCGTGAAACGTGAGTGTAAACTCGCAGGAGTATGCACAGCGAGGCCCAGGGCCTACAGGTTCTGTCGCGCCACTGAAAGAATAGATGACTTCCTCTTCCTGTTTCATGGACATAAATAACATCTCCTTTCAGAGGGGTCTCCTGACTATCTGTGTTAGATTTTTCTGTTTTTTCCCTCCCTAATAATGATTGACCTTTAACCGGAGCTCCCGGGTGAGTCTGGTATTTTCTGACCGTCTGGTCCTGTGATCCTTTAACAAGGATGATCCCAGCTTTTTCAATAAAATTAAAAAGGTGCGTAAAATAACACGATCACGAGACATTTCTTTCAACAAATTGAAAAACCCTTTCAATAAATCCGAACACTAATGGTGAGATGGGTCTGTTGGACCCCAATGACACTTTCCTAAAGCAATACCGGATAAAAACTGACTAAAAAAAGCTGCTATATTACAATCATGTAGAGACAGGAAATGTCAGGTTTTCACAAGCCAATCGGATCGGGAGAATGGGATTTACAAAACTTTGAAGAGGTCCTGTAGACCCCACCTCACTAGTTAAAAGGTTGAAGAACTATATTCAATTCCGTTGGAAACATATTTTGTAGATTAAATAATTTCTAATATATAAAAATCTCGTGTAGCCGGTGTTTGTGGTCGTACTCCTACAAACGACACGACCGATTTGTATGTAATATTTCATATATAATTGGTAGGTATGAGAATCAGTTTCAAAGTATATTTCATACCGCTAGATGATTTGGGTGTCCCTATACAGATTTTATTTTACTAAAAAGATTTTTTGTATTTTTACTTTCACTTACTATACATAGTAAGGGAAAGTATTGCGATCGTGAAAATTTTCGAATTTCAGTTTTCAACGAAAATACACGTTTTAGGGTCCCCTGAGTCCAAATAACCAAGTCCCACAAAAAGGTCTGTGTGTGTGTGTTTGTGTGGTAACTCCCGGGCGGAAACGAAAAGTCCTATGAAACTTTAATTTCATATTCCATACAAATATACGCCCGAGACGTTACAAAACTTTTTTCATCAAAATGTGCTTACCACAAGAGCCACTTTATATCTTGCATTTTGCATCTTTTTCTTTTTTATCGTAAACGGTTCCGACGATTTTGATTAAACTCGCTATATCAATGTAAAATTTAATAGACTTTAACATCATGTCTGATAGGGCTTAAATGTCGATATTTTAAATTTTATTTCTTTAAAGTACCTTTAGTTTTGTAGATTCTATAAAAATAACCATATTTTCTTGTTAGCATTAATAAATAACAATAATAATAACAGCTAAATATGTAAGTTCGAAGTTTAATTCGAAAAACAACTAAAGGAGAAAACTAAACAAATATTTTTTTAATGCAATTTTTTGTTTTTGAGCATAAGAGCAGTAATATACATGTATGATATACCGTTTGAAGCTAAAGATTTTAGAAAAAATATTATCTTATACACAAGCTTTTAAAATTTAATAGAGAGTGATGAAAAGCCGACAAAACTAACTGATTATTTTAAATAATAATATAATAGATTTTTTAATAAAACACATGTTTCTATAGAATTCCATTAAATTAATTCTTAAATGGTTCCACTCATTTTTATCTCAAACTGTACTTGAAAATTCTTTAATCGATTTTTAAAACAGAGGTAAGTGAAAGTCGTGTGTTGCCCGCACCAGATTTTTTTTTATATGGCGTATAAAAATACCTATTACCCCAATTTTTACTCTTATTTCCCCACCCTCGCATTTTTATTATCGCAATTTTAGTAATTTTGTAAGAACAATATCCAAATAATTTAAGTGTCGTTCGTAATACAAAATTCCGGTGCTGCCATGACACGACTTACACATACCTCAGTAGTTAAAATGAATTAAAGAAATATCAAAAACTTCAATGTTAACAAAAAATTTCTCTCAAAACTTGAAACCATCCAATTCCGCCTTAAAAAATCACTCCTTAACCTACATATCAAAGAAACGATTTTCCTCATTCAATCAGTAAAAAAGAAAATTAATTATTTATTTAACTCCGTCCATTCCCTTCTCTCTACTGACGATATCTTTTCAATAAAATATCAAAAACCTTAGGGTTAAAAAAAAAGTTGTAAGACCTATCCGTCACTTTACATTAAAGTGTACAAATTTATATATAATACAATATTTTTGTATATGAAATATATAGTAAGAGAAAGTATTGCGATCGTGAAAATTTTAGAATTCCAGTTTTCTACAAAAATACACGTTTTAGGGTCTCCTGAGTCCAAATGACTAAGTCCCGCAAAATGGTCTGTGTGTGTGTGGTAACTTCCGGGCGAAAACGAAAAGTCCTATGAAACTGAAATTTAATATTTAAAACAACTATACAGAATCTTTTTCATCAAAATCAGCTGACCGGAAGATCTACTTTATACCATGCATTTTGAACCTTTTTACGATTTTTTCAAAAACGGCTTGTACGACTTTGATCAAACTCTCTCCATCGATGTAAAATTTAATGGGCTTTAATATGATATAGGTTTCATCCTGATTGAAATAGTATGACAGGGCTTTAATGCCGATATTTTCTTCATCTAAAGAATCTTTAATTCTATAAAAATAGCCATATCACCTTGTTACCATTGATAAAAAACAGTTAGATATATAAGTTGAATGAATTCGATATCCAACTAAAGCAGAAAACTGAAAAAAAAAAAATTGTTATGCAATTTTTGTGATTTTGAACACAAGAATAGTAGTATAGATGTATAATATATCGTTGGATAGCTAAATATATTAGACAAAATATTATCTAATACTCGGAATTGTAAAAGATAATGGAGAGTTATAAATAGCCGATGAAACTAAATGATTTTGTTGGTAAAAATATAACAGGTTATTTAATAAAACACATGTTTCTATTAAAATTCAATTTAATTAATTCTCGAACAATTATTTTTACCTCTAAATGTATTTAAAAATTCTTAAATTGATTTTAACAACGTTACAATCGTAAAAATGTGCTGAATGCATGGTATGTATGTAAGTATCACTTACAATACATTCAATATTTTTTATTTAACAACTAAAATATATACTAGTAATAATTTATATAACAGAAAAACTGGGTCAGCTAGTAACAATATAAAATTGCTATGTACAATAATCACAGAAGTTTATGTCCCATTCGTCACTTTGTCACCTTTCACAACTTCGCATATAAGATAATTTTTGTTATAAAAACCTTCAGCTTTCCAATAGTATATTATACTTCATAATAACTATATTTTTAGATTAGATTTATTGATTTTATATGTTTAAATTAAAATGGCTGAAGATTATACTCATGCATTATCAAAAATAATTTTGAAAACAGCATGAATAATTTATTTAACTTTGAAAAGACAAACCTGTGTCTTTACAATACTTTATAATTTAGTTCCATGTCAAGGAACTTGGGGAAAAAGGTTAGATGTTAAAAAAATTATCTTTTCAGAGCACAAACTACTGGGGGTTTTGATCATATTCAAGATTCATAACATTTACAGAACTATGTGAAATGTTATGTCATCCTTTAAGTATAAAATTACTCTTTGATTTCTCACGAACATCATATTTCAGCTTGTTTTGTGGTTTTGTATTTTAAAAAATAAAAAGCTCTGCAAGCTAATGAGTTAAAATAAACCGAAGGCATTGTGATGAAAGTGATATGTAATGTAACAAATGTTTATTTTTTAAAGCAGCTATCCTCATCTCGTAACATCAACATTAACAACTCAAGGTTCTTTGTTAATGGTATGGTCTACCAGTGAATAGCATTTATCATGCATTTAAAAAATAAGACAAAAAACATTACTCATCATTTTCTTAAACCTTAAATTTGTTTACATAACAATTTCATCCACTTAAATCCTCAATCTTTTGATACAGCAAGCAAATTAGAACGACACTGCTGATGAAGCGGTGTAAGAAAATATATAGATAAATATGCATGGTAGGCAAGCTTTTTTAATTTCACTTACTATGTATAATAAGGGAAGGTATTGCGATAGTGAAAATTTTCGAATTCCAGTTTTCAACGAAAATAAACGTTTTAGGGTCTTTTGAGTCCAAATGACCAAGTCCTAAAAAAGGTCTGTGTGTGTGATAAGTCTACCTCAAAAAACATAAGTCGTACGAAACTGAAATTCCATATTTAAGACAATTATACGCCCGAGATGTTACAGCGAATTTTTCACTAAATTCGGCTGACCGGAAGTCCTACTTTACTCTATGTATTTAGCATCTTTTTACGATTTTCTCAAAAACGGCTCTAACGATTTTGATTAAACTCGCTATATCGATGTACAATTTAATAGGCTTTAATATCATGTAAGTATAATTCTGATTGAAATAGTTTGACAGAGCTTAAATGCCGATATTTTAAAATTTCTTGCTCTAAACTACCTTTAATTTTGTATATTCCAAAAGATCAGCCATATCATCTTAATAGCGCTGATAAAGAACGGCTAAATATCAATGTTGGGCGAATTTGATAAACAACTAAACCAGAAAAGTGCAAACATGATTATGGAATTTTTTTGCTTTTGAACACAAGAATAGTAATATTGATGTATGAATATACAGTTGGTAGCTAAAGATTTTAGAAAAAAATATTATCTGATACACGGGATAGTAAATGTGAATGGAGAGTGATGAAGTTAAAGTAAATAATAAAAAAAAAATATATCAATAGACTTCTTTTGTGAAATGGCCAAATATATATATATCTTACAAATATTGAACCAAAAGAAAACTCAGGACAATGATGAGAAAATTATATCAACAAAATATAAGAATTTTTATAATCCTGGAATTAACCAAATTAATCGATGAAGAAGGAAAAAGAATCCATTATGTGTGGATACCAGGCCATATGGGGATAATGGGAAATGAATTGGCAGATAATGCTGCCAAGAAGCCCTTACACTCCCAGGTCATGGTAGGGCACTACTGACACCATCAGAAATAGCACGTCCACTAATAGAAAATGTATTGAAGAAATGGGAAGAAACTTGGAACAATAGCTATCCAAGTAAGCTCAAAGCGATTAAGAAAGAGGTAAAACCTTGGAAAACTTCAAGTTACTACCGACCGTAGTGAGGAGGTGGTCCTGGCCCGCCTGAGAATCGAACACACAGGGCAAACGCATGGATACATAATATCAAAAGAATTGTCCCCAAGATGCAAGCATTGTAGGGGAACCTTGACCATAGCTCATATTTTTGAAGAATGTTCCTTCTACACCAGGCAGCTGAACAAAAATAGAATACCGAGCAACGTCGCAGATGCTTTGGAAAACAATGGAAAAAGGATTGATGAATTGATGTGTCTCCTCTCTCCAATGAATTTTCACATGCAGATTTGAACTACTATTGTTTTCCTCTTGAATTAATTTTATTTTATTATTATTATTATTTTTTTTTAAATTATACTTATTACTTTCACTTACCATATATAGTAAGGGAAAGTATTGCGATCGTGAAAATTTTTTGAATTCCAGTTTTCAACGGAAATACACATTTTAGGATCTCCTGAGTCCAAATAACCAAATCCCGCAAAAAGGTCTGTGTGTGTGTCCTGTGGACCCCACCTCACCTGTTAAAGGTTGAAGAACTATATTCAATTCCGTTGGAAACATATTTTGTAGATTAAATAATTTCTAATATATAAAAATCTCGTGTAGCCGGTGTTTGTGGTCGTACTCCTACAAACGACACGACCGATTTTTATGTAATATTTCATGTATAATTGGTAGGTATGATAATCAGTTTCAAAGTATATTTCATACCGCTAGATGATTTGGGTGTCCCTATACAGATTTTTTTTTACTAAAAAGATTATTTGTATTTTTTTTTATATGGCGTATAAAAATACCTATTACCTCAATTTTTACTCTTATTCCCCCACCCTCGCATTTTTATTATCGCAATTTTACTAATTTTGTATGAACAATATCCAAATAATTTAAGTGTTTAAGTATTACAGAAATTCGGTGCTGCCATGACACGACTTACACTTACCTCAGCAGTTAAAATGAATTAAAGAAATATCAAAAACCTTAGGGTTAAAAAAAAAGTTGTAAGACCTATCCATCACTTTACATTAAATTGTACAAATTTATATATAGTACAATATTTTTATATATGAAATATATAGTAAGAGAAATTATTGCGATCGTGAAAATTTTAGAATTCCAGTTTTCAACGAAAATACACGTTTTAGGGTCTCCTGAGTCCAAATGACTAAGTCCCGCAAAATGGTCTGTGTGTGTGTGTGTGGTAACTTCCGGGCGAAAACGAAAAATCCTATGAAACAGAAATTTCATAATTAAGACAGCTATACGCCCGAGACGTTAAAAAATCTTTTTCATCAAAATCAGCTTACCAGAAGAGCCACTTTATACCGAGCATCTTACACCTTTTTTCGATTTTCTCGAAAACGGTTTCAACAATTTTGTTTAAACTCGCTATATCGATGTAAAATTTAATGGGCTTTAATATCATTTAGGTTTCATTCGGATTAACATGGTTTGACAGGGCTTAAATGCCGATATTTTAAATTTTCTTTCTCGAAAGTACCTTTAATTTTGTTGACTCTATCAAAATAACTATATCATCTTGTTTTTTAATTACTTTTTTAACTATTATATTTATTATTTTATTTGTTAAGGAATATTAATGTATTAATAGTTTTTATTATTGTTTATTTTATTTACTTATTTTTTTTATCAATATTTTTTTTCCCCTTGAATATTATCTAACATTCATTTATCTCAAATAAACTTATACATATATTATATCTTCTAATGAATATATCTTTTTATACGATATTTCAACTAATACTATTTATCTTAAATTAATGAATATATCTGGCACTGATGACCGCGATGTTTTGTGCCATTAAAATTTTAAAAAGCAACCAACCAGAAGATGATATTAGTTAATTGATATACAATCCTATCTTCAAATCTTTCGAACAGTCACCCTTCTGCCGGTGCTGTCCCTTTGGAAAAGGTTTTTTTTTCACCTCTCGGTTTTTCACATCCATCTTCCATACAAGAGACCCTTTTAACTAAACAGACCCTTTCTGGATCACAGGTATGCCATCTCCAACAAGGGGATATTCAAAAGCTAATTATTTTCTGTTTTTAGTTCGGAGATAAAATATTATATAATATTAATAATATAGGGACATAATATTCGGTCGATTGACTCTTTGAAACAAAAAACCTTTTCAGCATTGATGCTTTTAATTTTTTTAATAATGTTATCCACTGTAATGCTTTTAGCGTGTTCCTTTTTAGGTGAAGTTTTTTTTTTTTTGTTAACGGTTCAATGGGATCATTATGTTTAAAAGCATAAATTAATCAGGAGATTTCCACGATTGTTTCGAAACAATATAACCATTAAAAATTATATTGATATGTTTTTTTCAAACATTTTTTTTTCTCGTAATTTGTTGAAAGAAACAAAAAATGTAGATAGTACTCTAATCCATATTCTAATCGTTTTTTTTGCTAATTGTATTCATTATATGGAAGTGTAAGCAGCATTAGTTTCATAATTTTTCATTCAGTCCCTTTAGAGATATTACCCACTAAATATGGTGAAGAATGCATGTTCAAGAATTCATATATATACATACCTAGGACTAACATTTGACAGAAGGATGACATGGGGACCCCACATCACAGCAAAACGAAAGACCCTAAACCAATGATTTCGACTCTCATATTCTCTACTAGGACGGCGCTCTAAATTAGACCTCAGACAGAAACTCAACACTTACAATTACTTACTAAAACCAATTTGGACATATGCTTCATTTTTGAATGAAACACATATTCAAAAATTACAGATATCTCAGGCCAATCACACAAGCCCCCTGGTATATAAGCAACATAACATTACACAAAGACTTACGCAAGCTAACTCTCCAAGAACAAATACAGAATCACTACAAAAAATTTCACAGCAAGCCTCTAGGACATCGCAATAAACTCATACAAGACCTGGCTAGCTACAGAAGACATGCCAAATAACATCCGTAGAAGGCTGAGAAGGGGTTGGATGAGGAACTTCTTCAATTACGAAATAGATAATCAAGACTGAAGAATAGCCACTGGGCAATTCTCTTCCTCATTCCTTTTTATTATTGTACCACATTTTTTGCAGATCTCATTCGCTTGTTGTTTACAATTAACAGTTGTGAATTTAAAAATAAAGAGAAAAAAAAAAGAAATTCATAAATTCATAAAAAAAAAACTACGTTCTAGAGAAGCTAAGAGCTAGAGAAATTTTTACAGCTAGTACCTCAATGGCTGAGCTCTATAAAATAAAATTTAATATAGGTTATTCTCTTTTTCCTTTATCAGCATTTAACTTAGTAACTAAGCTAAAAGACTAGTGTTTTATTAAATTTCGATTATTTTTTTAGACCACTTCCTTTTCAATTTAGGTAATGTGTAGTGTCGAAGAAAAACGTAAAGCACATCCTTACCATACTATTAGCTTTTTTTTTTTTATTTGATATAACCAAAATTATAAGAGTTTATTTTAGCCTCTCAGTTGACTTCAAATAGCAGCAAATTTAAATGTATTAAACAAAAAATTGTTTTACCGACGGTTTTAATTTTTTTTTTTTAATGATAGAGAATGGTTAATAGACCATAAAAAATATAAACTGTTAAGTGACAAAATTAATTAAAATTTGACTATAACAAATGGATTGACCCATATATATTAGTATTTGTAGGTGAAAATACGAATATTGGTTGGTTTGTTTATTTATCTAACGTCCCTTTATGCTGCTGTGGCAAATCGGACGATGCTACAGTGGGAGACCTAAATTTTGCCTATCTTGGTTTTATTAGGATAAGGATCTTTAATGAGTATCTGACATCGCACAGGCTCGGAACCACCTTTTAACGTCCCCTCCGAAGGACAGCATAACTAAGGACTTTTTACTTCCATTAAAAAATCCTAGGGCTTAACCCTAGGACACCATAGGCTACCTGCGGGTTTGAACCCGAGACCTTTGGCATAGGAGGCAGTTATGCTAACCATCTTGCTACAGGGAACCCATACGAATATTGGTATTAGTTTTCATTTTCTTTAAATTTAAAATATTGGGTTGATGCAAAATTAATGCAGGTTTCCTCTATTGCAATATCTTAATTCCAATTGTGTAAACAAAGCTAATCCTAACATTGATCATTATTATACCAAAACAAACCTTATCTAATACCCTCTCTTTCACCATGAATTTGTTTAGTAAAATCGTTTTGTTCAGTGTGTTCAAAGGTCTTGAATCGAAAATATCAAAGTGCGATTTTCGTCAAATTTATTTTTACGAATTTAAATTAGGGCGCAGCGCTGCGCAAACGGCTCGTAATATTAATGAAGTGTGGGGTCAGGGGGCTATTAATGAGTGCACGGTGCAGCGTTGGTTCCAGAAGTTTCGCAGAGGAGATTTCGACCTCGAAGACAAGGAAGGTCGGGGCCGTCATCTTGCTCTGGACAACGACCAGCTGAGGTCAAAAGTGGAAGAAGACCCAACCAAAACCACACGAGAAATGGCGGCGGAACTCGGAACTCGAAAATTGCAACGTCTTTGCCCAGCATTGATGAATCGGAAGGGGCCGATCCTGCTCCACGATAACGCCAGACCACACGTTGCACAACCAACCCTTCGACGACTGCACGAGTTGGGCTACGAAGTTCTCCAACATCCGCCTTATTCACCTGACCTCTCTCCTACAGACTTCCACTTTTTCAGGCATCTGGACAACTTTTTGAGGGAGAAAAATTTTCAAAACCAGGACGACATTGAAAATTCTTTTCGTGATTTCATTGAGTCCAGGGATTCGGATTTTTTTTCTGGTGGAATAAGAAAGCTTGTTGAACGTTGGCAAAAGTGCATTGATTCAGATGGAAATTATTTTGATTAAATATATATGGTTAAAGTAAAGATATGGCGTATTTACAATACCTACTAAAAACCTGCATTAATTTTGCATCAACCCAATAGTTTGATATTTATATTAAAAGGAAACATGTTTGTGAATATATGTGTATTTTTATTAAGGAATATATAACGCTCAGCACAAGCGTATAGAAGACGCTGCTCTGGTTTTGAACCTAGGAAAATATTTCTTTGTTATCTTATACGAAAATTGTAAAACTTATCGGAGAGTGCCGAAAAGCCGATAAAACCGATTTTCGAAGAAAAACAATTATCTTATTCACAAAGTTATATAAGGTAATGGAGAGTGCTGAAAATAATAGATTATTTAATCTGAAACTCATGTTTCGATCTAAAATCATTTTTTGACCCTTTAACCTTTTTCAATTGCAACTTTATTTAAAATTTCTTCAATTGATTTTAACAACGGAAATAATTGATAGTCGTTTGATGAGCGGACTAGATTTTTTAAATATTTATTGATTTTGAAAAATTCAAATCTGACTGTGATGTGATGAAGTTCTAAGGAAAATAAATTTTAACAATAAATTTGTTTTTTATTCCCTTACTTTTGTTTTCATGTGAGTAATTATTGACTTCATGTGGTCTCGTTAATGTGTTTTTATATGTTTAGCTAATATGACATTTGTTTTATCATGTCACTGTATAATAGGCTAATTAAAGATCTATTATGAGATAATATTCAGTGACTTAAGTCGGTATATGTTTCTTATCAGACAAAATTAGTAAATGATAAATAAGTTCTTAAATTTAAATTATAAATAAGTAGCATTAAATTATCCGAGCAGGGTTTATGAGTTTTAATATTATAAATCATTCATAATTACTATTAAATATTTAATTAAAAAAAATCGTCTTGAAAAATATTTTTAAATAATTAGTTTTATAAGGGAACGAATCCGATTTAAAATGTGTTAGTTTTCTTTGTACCTGTAATTTGTATTTGTTTTATCTGATCTATTTACTATTTTCTGATCTATTTACTCTTTTTATTTTTACCTATCTATTTACTAATTTATATATAAGAAAGTCTATTGGAAAAAACCTTGATTTTCATAATACTTTCGCGAGTTAACTGTGCCAAGGTCAGAAGTGCATTGCGATCTTAGGGATCGAGATTCCCGTTTAGTCGTTTAATTATTAATTAACTTATTTATATTAATTAATTTGTAAATTGTATTTTTTTAGAAAACGAAAGTCTTATTAACAATAAAAATCCGCTTCCTGCAACAAACATCTTTTATTTACCTGCGTTGTTAAAATAAATTTAACAATTTTCAAATACAGTTAAAGAATTAATTAAATTATGTATCGATAGAAACAGGTGCTTTATGAAATATATAAAAATAATATCTATATATTATTATCTATAAAAATAAGACTTTTCATCAGTCTCCGTTAATTATTACGATTTCGTGTATACGATAATATTTTTTTTTCTATAATCTTTATATTATATTAATGTACTTATGTACCAAAACACAAAAATTGCATATTGCAAGTATTTTTTTCTCTTTTCGTTAGAGCCATTTTAAAGAAAATTTATAGTTGTATTGAATATAAAATTTCAGTTTCGTACAATTTTTCGTTTTTCGTGCTGGACTCACCATAAACACAGACCTTTTTGCGGGACTTGCTTAGAATTCGAAAATTTTCATGATCGCAATCCTGTATCCCTTACTATATATTTAATATATAAGTAAGTGGAAGTAAAAATTAATTTTTAAGTGTTCTCTGCCTAAATTTATTGACACTATTTTTAACCCGTATAAGTAATTCAAAGGTTCCTAAGCAACGTATTCAGATTTTTCGAAGGACTCAGATTTTTCCTCAAAGTAAAACGAGAACTTATTAATTCACTTTCTTTCGTATTTTTTTTTTTATCATATTTATAATTCAATCCATGTTTGAGAACATTTATTCGAAATTAAACTGGCAATCACACTTTAAAAAAAAAATAATAACGTTCTCAAAATTTTTTTTCCTAAAACTGAATTCTATCGCTAAATATTTCTATAAAAAATAAGTTTATTAAATAGATCTTGTTAAAATTTTAAATAGTTTTGAATCAGTTTATAAGCGTTTCAAATTTAAAATTAAAGCAGGAACTAACAATGTTGCAGTTTTGCCTAGTGATTCAGATTCATATCGAAAGCTAACTAGGTACCTCAAGGAAAGAAAGGCCGAGTACCACAGCTATCAGCTACCCGAGGAACGTCCTATGCGGGTCGTTATCCGTAATCTGCATCACACTCTCGGTTGTGACATGATTAAGGCCGAACTAGAAGAACTTGGATACAGAGTGCTAGGAGTCCATAACGTATTTCATCCCAAATCCAAAACCCCATTGCCTTTATTTTTCGTGGATCTCCAAAAATCCGAAAAAAGTTCCCAAATTTTTAACCTAAAATACCTGTACTACACGAAAATTAAGGTTGAGGAACCTCGACAACGGCGCGAAATACCTCAATGTAAAAGATGTCAGTCTTATGGTCACACTAGGACTTATTGCAACTTGAAGCCTAGGTGCGTTAAGTGTGCTGGCACTCACCTGTCATCAGCTTGTAAAAAGCCTAAAGAACATCCACCCAAATGTGTTCTTTGTGAGGGATCTCATCCAGCAAATTATCGAGGATGTTCAATCCATAAGGAACTAAAAAATCTTCGTCTCCAACCACCGGCAAGAAACACGGAGTTTTATGAAGCTAATAAGCAGCAGACAGGGCAAATGGCTGAACAACCTACTATGATCCGGAATGAAGCAGGTATTCTAGAACCACCGTCTCAACCTCTTTCCGACTTACAAACGCAGACTGTACCAACATTACCTAACTTCTCTCATGTTATAACTAAGACTGATATACAACCGCAAACAATCACAACATCAAACGTCACTAACAACACAACTGATATTACTACTCAACTTACAAACTTCATCACTGAGTTCAAAAATCTTGTTCCACCACTAATATCGCTGCTTACATCACTGGTGCAACATGTCATTCCAATGCTAAATAAATGAGGGGAGTTAGACTGATTCTTTGGAATGCGAATGGCATACTATCCCGTAAAAACGAACTAGAAATTTTTTTAACTGACAATGACATAGACGTTGCTTTTCTCACTGAAACTCACTTGACGAAGACAATGCAGTTCCACATACCGTCCTACGTCACCTACAGGACTGACCATCCTTCAAACAAAGCTAAAGGGGGTACTCTCATTCTGATAAAGTGCTCTATCAGCCACTACTTTAGTACCTCAGAAGGCAATGGGAGTATCCAATGTACTTCAATTGTGTTGGATATGCAGCATTTTAAAATTACTATTGCAGCTCTTTATTGCCCTCCAGGTAAAACATTATCGTTTAAAATATTGGACAATCTGCTAAATTCATTTGGCCAAACATTCATATGTGGCGGGGATTTCAACGCCAAAAATCAAGTATGGGGCAGCCGAACAACAAACTCTAGGGGTAGAGCTCTTCAGAATGCAGTTATGGGTCGAAACTGTAAATTTTTATTCCCAAGTTCACCAACTTATTGGCCCACAGATACGAACAGAATTCCAGACGTACTGGACTTCTTTATCACTAAGGGACTGAACTTACAGCATTGTGATATCACAAACCTCACTGACCTATCATCTGATCATTCACCTCTTTTGATGACGATGAACTTAAAACCAGTTGCTAGGATTCCAGGCCCGACGTTGACAACTGGAAAAACGGACTGGTGCAGGTTTAGGGCATTAATCGAAAACTCGTTATCCCTCAACACAAAGATACGTACACCGGAAGACTTGGATGATGCAGTGCAGCTCCTGACACAAACTGTTAAAAATGCTGCCTGGGGCTCCTCTATTCCCTATAAGGAAACAGAGCACCATCAAAATAAGGAATTTCTTCCACCACACATTCAACACCTAATTGAACTGAAACGAAAAGCGCGAAAAACTTGGCAAAAGACTCGTTATCCCACTGACAAACGTAAATTTAATCGACTAACAAGAGAACTTCACAACGAAATTAGACAGGCAAAGACTGAAAGATTTGATAAATTTTTAAACAGTTTGACTACTTCCGACAACACACTTTGGAAAGCGACAAAACGCATACTGGACCATCATAATGTCTCGCATCCTGTTCGACAGCCTGATGGTTCTTGGGCGAAATCTGATGCTCAAAAGGCTGAATTGTTTGCTAGGCACTTAGAAGAGACATTTAAACCGCACTCTGACATCAACAACCAACTTACAAATGAACTAGTGTCACGCCACGTTAACATACCTTTACCGATGACTCTGCCGCCAAAAGCAATACATCCTAATGAAGTTTGTGATTTTATTGCCAAATTACCAAACAAAAAAGCCCCAGGTTATGACTTAATTTCAAATTTTATACTAAAGAACTTACCTTGGAAAGCAATTCTTTTTTTAACTAATATCTACAACGCTATCTTCAGGATAACATATTACCCTGCCGTGTGGAAGTATTCTGAAGTTGTAATGATATTAAAACCCAATAAATCTTCAGACTGTCTGACTTCATATCGTCCTATAAGCCTTCTCCCTTCTTTTTCAAAATTATTTGAAAAAATTATTCTTCATCGTCTAAATTCGCTCGAAATATTTAGAGCCATTCCAAATTATCAATTCCGTTTCAGAAAACATCATTCGACCATTCAACAATGCATCGATTAGTAGACTACATTTCGAATGCTTTAGAGTCTAAAAAATATTGCCCTGGTGTTTTTCTTGATATTAGTCAAGCATTCGATAAGGTGTGGCATGAAGGATTGCTTTCCAAGCTCAAAAATTTGCTCCCTCCGACTTATTATTTAATATTACTCTCTTACTTGACAGACCGACACTTTACTGTAAAAGTAGGAGACGCATTTTCTGGAATAAAACGTGTTCAAGCAGGGGTCCCACAAGGCAGTGTACTAGGACCGTTACTATTTAATATCTACACGGCAGACTTACCAGAAAATGACCACACCTTACTCGCCACTTTTGCAGACGATACAGCTCTTTTGACATCCCACCAAAACCCAATTCTTGCATCCTTCATGTTGCAAAGCCACATTGATGACTTATCCAGTTGGGCTAATAGATGGAAAGTGAAAATGAACCAATCAAAGAGTCTATTTATCGTTTTCACGCTCAATCATGGGGATTGTCCAGCAGTATATTTTGAGGATAAACCCATTCCGACATCAGAGGAAGTACGATATTTGGGACTGTACTTAGACAAAAGACTGACATGGAGGACCCACATTAGACTTAAAAGACAACAACTGAACAGACGATTTGAACTACTATCCCGTCTGCTTGACAAACGATCCAAATTATCCGTGAACACCAAACTTACTATTTACAAAGTACTGATCAAACCATTATGGACATACGGGATAGAGCTATGGGGATCTGCCAAATGTTCTAACATCCAAATAATTCAAACCCTTCAATCGAAAATATTGCGAAAAATCGTGGATGCACCGTTTTATGTAACCAACGAATTACTTCACAAGGACTTGGACATACTCACAGTTTCAGACACAGCCACAGAATATTATAAAAGATTTCATGACAAACTGACTTACAACATGAACCCATCGGCCCAAACACTTAAATCCTACACGAACCCGTACAACCCACCCCGACGACTTTCGAGGCGGTGGCCTAGAGATGCCTTGCTTTAACCGACTTTTGGAAGTCATCATATTTGCTTATTGCAAATTTATTTTTTTTTGCAGATAGCAAATGACATTAAAGTCAAACATAAACGATTGTAAATAAATAAAAAATAAGCGTTTCGGCCTAAATTTATTAATACAATTCTTAACCAACATTTAGACAGCTTAGCTAAATGTTTTTCGACAACGTTATGTTTGGTTCAGATTTTTCCTAAAAGTAAAATAAGAAATAATTTATTTATTACTTTATTTCGAACACTAAAGCAATATTTATTTTTATTTCAATTTACGGTATTAAATATTAGTTCGAAATGTATGCGATAATTAAATATTTAAAAAAAAAAGTTACTAATTTTTTTTTTAAATCAATATTTTCCCTGCGTATCTAGAACAAAATAATAAAAATTGTGATAACATTATTAAATAGTTTTTGTTAATTTCTTTTTCTAGATATTTAGAGTTTATTTGTTGATAAAACTTTTAACCAAGGTGAAAGTCGTTTAGTCGTTTTTCAACGTTATGTTTGATTCAGATTTTTCCTAAAAGAAAAATGAGAAATAATGAATTTTTTCGCTTCATTTTGAACTTTTTACAAAATATTTATAATTAAATTGATAGTTTTAAGTATTTGTTTGAAATTTCTCGAGTGATTACATATCTAAGAAGAAAAAAACATTCCCAAAATATTGAGTTATGAAATTTCGTTTTTGAAAAATTCGTAGCGTTTTTTACTGGTGATTTCAATAAAAACTTCAGATTCTTGTAAATATTTTGAATCAATTATATGGTTTGGTTGTTTAATTAAAAATTATATTTGAATTTGGTCATCAAAGTTGAAGAACGACCTGAGCACTTTGCGTCTTCCAAATGAAAATTTCTGGTTCTGAACCGAGCACACCACTTACGGACGATGATTTCTCCAAAGACATCATCCCTACACACACTCTTAATTTTATTAACTGTCTCTTCAGCGGATTTTTATTTGGAAATAAAAAAATCATTGGTCGACGAAATTTTCGAGCTAGCAAAGTACCTTTTAAACATAAGTAGTCCCGTTTGAAACTGATTCATAAAAGCACCTTAACTAGTCCTTTTTTAGAATATGTAAGCATTATTGAAAACGTAAACATGATTTTATAAAAACGGAGAGGATTAAATGGAAGTACCGAATTTTATTAAGTACCCATTTTATTTTTATTTTATTTTTTTATTTATCGTTCGTCTCGGTGTCAGTCGGTTTATGTCAGTCGATTACAAAGGTCGCTATTAAATTAATAAACGAAAATTGATTTTATATGTATTATAAACGCTTACGTCATAAGAATTATAAATTATTGTCGGTATTTTGATTTTTTTTTTTTTTTTTTACTGCTCAACCTTTTGGGGCAATATTTAAAAAATATATATAAACTTTTGAAATTAATTTAAATCATTATCATAAGCTATTACATTTATATATCTTTATATATATATATAAAAAAAAAAAAAAAAAATATATATATATATATATATATTATATATATATATATTTTTTTTTTTTTTTTTTTTAATTTTATTTTTTTTTTTTTTTAGTTTTTTGTGTTATCACCACTGACGAACACAAAACGTTCCTAACGATTAATAATAAAAAAATATATAAATTTTTAAAATATACTTTAATATTCACTATAAATTATGTAAATACTATATATCATATTTTAAAAATCACTTAGATTGTATATTAGAAATTAATGAATTTTCAATACTTTTTAAGTCAAGTTTAATTAATCGAAATTTTCGTGGTTATTATTTTTTAAATAATGATTTATATTAAATTAATTAATTTATTTTTAAATAAATATAAAATTTATTAATAAATAAAATCAATTTTATATTTATTATTAAATATTCTCGATCAATGATTTTCCGTTCATGAGGTGAGAAATTGGACCAGCTTTCGAATGAGTACCTGTAATTTTTCATATAATTTCTCTAAACGTTTTTGCCAAAAAATAAAAAATAATAAATAAAAAAAAAAATGATCTATTATTCTCGTCTTCCTTAGTTCAGTTTCCTTGTCCCTAGTTTATATGTATATTAAAAATTTTAGAATTTTCATTTCTTTTTAAATAAGTTTTATTAATAAAAAATATCTTAATTATTGATATTATTAATTATATTAAATTAATTTTTTAATATATATTTTTTTTTTTTAAATAAATTTTGATACTCATTTTTAAAAAATACTCATATTTTAAAAATTATTTCTATATATATTAAATATTTTTATTTATTTTTAATATTCTAATAAGATAATTTTTTTGCCGACTAAATTATAATTTTTAATTTTAATTAAAAAAAAAAAAAAAAAAAAAAAATATATATATATATATATATATATATATATATATATATATATATAATAAAATATATAATATAACAGACCTGCAAAGGGAACCCTCTCATAGTGCGCTAGGTTGTGCTCCAAGGCCCGCCAGTTGATGGCTCCATCCTTGCCGAAGGGAGTGGTGAGGGGTATCCAGACCCCGTCCAGACCTAGAGCTCTTCTCACTACCCTGCCCGCTGCCATTGTGTCGTCTAATCCTCAACTTCCACCACTCTTATGCAACGTAGCATTACGTAACGCCTCACGCACCTGCGTGCCACGCTAGCGGCTTACCCCGTAGGGTATCCCTTCTTCAAACCAAAATATCACAAATGTCATTGGCAACGTATAATCGTAAAGTTTAATGCCACCCCCTCCATGTTCCGTGTATCCATCAAATATGTCATCAAATGTGTGGCTACCTGTGTACGCAACATTTGGTGGTATATGTTATACCTAGGTATTTGATACCTATCGCAGCTTTGGGTTCGCTGAGCCTATTGTTGTTAGGATAAAGGGTGTGGTATAGGCTGATTTTCCTTCCATTCCTTCTTTTTACTTGTTTTATTTTTTGGAAGGGGAGGCTATTGCTTCGTTGCATATCACAAAAATTGACATATCAAGCACGATATATTTTTTTAAATTATATTTTATTGGTTTTTACAACTGTATTTACAAATCCAATAAAAGTAAAATAGATGATTTACAGACACGTATTTATAGACACGTGAAGAGCTACCTAGTGGTAGTTCAAAGTTTATTTTATAAGAAGGTATCGAGGCCACCGTCTTCTCAGGCGCCTCGTAGGATTATTGGGAATAGATGTAGATGATAGGTTACGGACAAACGGGTTTGAGTGGGCAGGTTGTTTGGAATTAAAGGAGGTGAATCTATCGCGGGCTAAGTCTGCATCCAGTGGGATATTAAGGTCTCTATGGATGAGTTTATTCGTTACAAAGGAAGAAACATTGAAGATTTTGGATTGCAAGGATTGGATATGAGAGGAGTTTGTTAGTTTATTGGATCCCCATAGCTCAATGCAATAGGTCCAACTAGTTTAATGTCGTCACGGTTATGTAAATGAGTCTTTTGTAGTTAATGGAAGTTTTTATCGTTTGCCGAGTAAGTATTGTAGTAAGCGGTATCTGCGGGCAGTTTCTTGTCGTTTCAGCCTCGCGTGAGGATTCCAAGTAAGGCGCTTGTCTAAATGGAGTCCAAAGTAACGGATCTGTTCAACGGGGATTAGTGGGATGTTGCTAAAGGATACAGTAGGACAGATGGTCACAGGTTTGCGATGAAGGGTAAAGGTAATTTGATGGGTTTTATTAGGATTGATTTTAATTTAATATAATTAGGATTTAATCTTCATTTATGACGCTATTCTTCAATGGATTGGATGTGAGACTGAAGGGTTTGTGATGCAACTGTTGGGTCATTACTTACGGATAACACACATGTGTCATCGGCGTAAGTAGTGAGAAAGCACGATATATTAAAATATAAAGTATGTCTAAGCTGCTATAGGCAGCCAATTAACAAATTCAAAATAAGATATATGGCGTTTATAGTGGGATACTAAAGTCAAATCTAAAACTGTAATAATGGACTCTTGGCGAAGATAAAAAATAGCGTCTAAAACTTGTTGCTTTATGCTTGAAAAATTGTCGCTCTAAGGAGCAGCATCTAGCGGCTTTTTAGGTTACTAGGTGCTCCAAACTTGCCTCTTTTTAAATTAAGGCTGTGATACACAGTGAGAGAATAGGTATGTGAAAATTGGTGAGAGCAAGGTATTGTAAGAGTTTACAAAAACAGCGAGAGAGGGAGGAAGCATATTGGTTTATTATTTTCAATAATTAACCTTTCTAATGGACAAAAATAAAATTAACCCCCTTAAAAATTTGAGGGCTTACGTTTCAAGATGCGAGGAACCCGAATAATGAATAAAAAACAATCCGTTTATTAAACAGAAATTTTATCCATAAATCAGTTATTTTTGAAGATAGAGAAACATGTGCAGAGAGTTTTAGAATCAGTAAAGCACGATAAAGAAGAAAAACATAAACAAAAAAAGAAAAAAGAAACAAATTGAAATCTTGCCCATATAAACGACCATGACTGTTATTTTCGAAGATAGAGAAAAAATGTATGAGTATTTATTAAACAGAAAACCGCGAATAATTATAAAAATCTGGTGCGGGCAACTCACGACTTTCACTTACCTCCATTTTTAGAATCGATTATAGAATTTTTAAATTTAGTAAAAGATAAAAACGTTTTAAACCATTAAAGAATTAATTAAATGGACTTTCTATAGAAACATGTGTTTTATTAAAAAAGCTATTATATTATTAACTAAAATAATCAGTTAGTTTTATGTTCATTTCATCACTCTCTATTAAAAGCTTGTGTATGAGATAATATTTTTTCTAAAATCTTTAGCTTAAGAAAGGTTTATCATACATGTATATTACTGCCCCTATGTTCAAAAACAAAAAATTGCATTAAAAAATATTTTTTCTGTTTTCTCCTTTTGTTGGGTATCGAATTTATTCAATTTATATATTTACCTGTTTTTTATCAGTGGTAACAAGGTAATATAGTTATTTTTATTGAATCTACAAAATTAAAGGTACTTTAGAGGAAGAAAATTTAAAATATCGGCATTTAAGCTCTGTCTAACCATTTTAATCAGAATAAAACCTACATGATATTAAAACTCATTAAATTTTACATCGGTATAGCGAGTTTAATCAAAATCGTCTTAACTGTTTTCGAGCAAATCGAAAAAAGGTGCAAAATGCAAAGTATAATGTGCCTCTTCTGGTAAGCTCATTTTGATGAAAAAATTTTGTCACGTCTCAGGCGTATAGTTGTCTTAAATATAAAGTTTCACTTTCATAAGACTGACCGTTTCCACCCGAGAGTTACCACACACACACACACACACACACACACACACACACCACACACACACACACACACACAGACCTTTTTGCGGGACTTGGTTATTTGGACTCAGGGGACCTTAAAACGTGTATTTCCGTTGAAAACTGGAATTCGAAAATTTTCACGATCGCAATACTTCCCCTTACTATATATAGTAAGTGAAAGTAAAAAAGAGAAAAAAAAGAAGGAAAAAAATGAAATTTTATCCATAAATACGCCTATAATTCAGTTTTTTTTTTAAAGATGTTAATCAAATTTTCTACAAGATGAAAAAAAAAAAAAAAAAATCATTGAAATTGTTTACGAACTAGCAGAGATATAGCGTTTTGAAGTTAGCAGTGGTGATATGCCATTTTCCTTTGAATTATTAATTGTTTTTCATATAACTTAATTGAGTATAAACAGCTTTATAAACTGTTCTACCCTAATATTGTTATTTGGAAATAATAAACCGTTGTGTAATAATTTGCAGATTTTTTTACTTTCACTTACCCATTAATGAAATATACAGTACGGAAAAGTATTGCAATCTTGAATATTTTCGTATTCATAGTTATAGGATCCCGGTGTGTGTGTGTGGTAAGTCCAACACAATAACGAAAAGTCGTACGAAACTGAAATCTCTATTTAAGACTACTATACGCACGACATCCTACAGCAACTTTTTCATCAAAATCGGCGTACCGGAAGAGCCACTTTATAACATGCATTTTTAAATGGCTATAACGATTTTGATTAAAATCACATACCGATGTAAAATTTAATTAGCTTTAATATCATGTAAGTTTCATTCTTATTGAAATAGGCTGAAAGGGCTTAAATGCAGGTATTTTAAATTGTCTTAGTCTAAAGTATTTATAATTTTGCTTATTCCAAAAGATTATCTATATCATCTTGTTTGAATTAATAAAAAAGGATAAATACATAAGTTGTACAAATTCAACTATTCAAATATTCAACTGAAGGAGAAAGAACAAAATATTGTGTTTTTTAATATAAAAACAGTAATTTAGATATATATTATATTATGTATATCGTTGGAAAGCTAAACATTTTAGAAAAAAAACTTCTAATACACAAAACTGTAAAAGTTATTGGAAAGTGAAGAATGGCCAATAAAACTTATTTTCGTAGATAGTGACATGTACCGAGAAAGGTTTAAATATGGGTAATAAGATTCCGGTTTTGGGGTATGCCGATGACTTGGTACTGCTAGGTGAAGACACGAAAACCATACAACTAAATACAAGTGCGTTAATAAAAACCGGTAAAGAAATAGGACTCGAAATAAATACCGATAAGACGAAATATATGATTAGTAACAGAAACGGTGGTGATCTTAGTGATATTGATATATCAGGACATACTTTTGAACAAGTAGAGAAATTCAAGTACTTAGGTTCAATGATAACAAGAATAAATGAAATCCAGGTAGAAATAAAGTCCCGGTTAAGGGTGGGAAATGCGTGTTATTATTCAGTTGCTAAATTACTTAGCTCGCGGCTTCTGTCTAAAAACTTAAAGGTTAGAATTTATAAAACTATTATTATATAAATAAATTCTAAACCACGGAAGATCTCATATAATTATTAAGGTAGATTTCGGGCTGAATAAATTCTTCCATAAATACTAAATTTTTTATTTCATCAGCATGACGTTTCGGGATATTCTCCCATCTTCAGAAGTCTTGTTATATATTCAGAAACTCCCAGCATTTTCACTAATACACACATTCAGCTAGGTAAATTAGTAGTCCCAGTTGATGTTTTTAAATATTGACTTCAATTTTACTAATTTACCTAGCTGAATGTGTGTATTAGTGAAAATGTTGGGAGTTTCTGAATATATAACAAGACTTCTGAAGATGGGAGAATATCACGAAACGTCAATGCTGATGAAATAAAAAATTTAGTATTTATGGAAGAATTTATTCAGCCCGAAATCTACCTTAATAAAAACTATTATTCTTCAGACGGTTCTTTATGGATGTGAAACGAGGCCGCTTACTTTGAAGGATGAGCAACGGCTTAAGGTTTTCAAAAATAAGGTACTGCGTAAAATATTTGGTCCGAAGAGAGATGAGGCCACTGGGGAGTTTAGAAGGTTGCACAACGCGGAATTGCGGTGCTTGTACCCTGGGAATATAATTGAGTTGATAGCATCGCGGAGACTAAAATAGGCACGAAATTTTGTTGGGATCGGTGAGGAACGGATTCCGAGAAAGTTGGTATTCGCTGAACCGACGCCCAAAAGGTAGACCGAAGCGTCGATGGGAGGATTGCGTTAAGACTGATCTTGGGGGCTTGGGCTTGACCGGTGAACATTGGACGAGTCTGTGCAGGCGAAGTTTGGTGGTAACGGCATTCGGTAAGCGTATTATTATTATTATTATTATTTTCGTAGATAATAATATAATAGATTAGATGAAATTCAATGTAATAACTTCTTTAACAATTTATTTTCAAAGTCGTGTATTGCGCGAAATAGATTTTTTTAATTAAGTTATACTTGCGGTAGGTGATGCTGCAAGGATCGAAAATATACTAAAATCAGTTATAAAAACTGAGAAATATATGTACTTATCTGAGAGTTCAAACTTCTTCAATTCAAACCTTTCCACAACAATTCCAAGGTCCTTAAAAAAAAAAAATTCTTATGACCCTCTGCCTGTTTTCCCTTCTTACCTGACTTGTACCTTTATCGACAAACCATATCTTTTGACTCAGTGACTTTCAGTTCTTTTACTGATAAAAATGATTATTGAACTTCAAAATTATAGGGTTTTCAAATAAAATGGTTACGACCATATTTCATTTATATTAAGTACTGATGTCGGAAGGAACTCCTGCAGTTCGCTTAGCATATATAAGAAGGCTACTCTTAATGAAGGGGAAAACTGGCAGTTAAGCGAGGTCTTGGCCAAATCGACTCATTGCACAGCCGTCGGCCTAGAAACAGCGGAAGGCTTGAGCTCTGTGATGGGGGGAAAAGTGTTGACTCGAAATAAATTTGTGAAAGAATTTAGAACCATTTTATTAATCCTAAAATTTTTTTATTATGTTAAACACGAACAGCATTAACCAAGTATTATGATATATAATATATATATATATATATATATATATATATATATATATATATATATATATATATATATATGATCCGGCTGCTTCTCTAATTCAGCGGTACCTTCAAAAACTATATTAATTGATACCTTTAATCAATATATCGAATATATTTACTGAAACCATTGATTTCTTTTCCAAAGGAATCGTGTATACCGATCCTGGTAGGTGGCATGCAGGGTAAGATTAAATTGGACAAATTTCAATAAATTGCATTATTATTTAAATTAACCTTAAACATATAAATCTGTTTACACAATGCTGAGAATACTGAGGGACATTAAGGCGGCGATACATGGTGGAATTAGGGTTTGTGTAGGTGAGGTGAAATTCGTGATTCGTAGGTGAAAGTGAATACTACATACTTTTAATATTATAATACATATCTAATTACCGAATGTCTATATTACTTCGGCATTTATTTTTTTACCATTTATTATAAACAATGTTTAATTCCTTAAAATCGAGTTCTGCATCAAAAAAACACGTTTTCATGATGTGTATATTACACTTGTTTGTTTTATAACTTCATCATTCAGTTTTTTCATCTTTTTAAAAAAAATAATATTTAATGATATTATATGATTTTTCTAACAGTAATATTTGATGTCATTATGCAAATTTATTTTTAAAAATTAAGCATTCCCTCTCTCCTGCTACTTTCGTGAACACATACAATACTTGCTTTCACCTCACCTACACATACCTTAATTCTCACCGTGTATCGCCGCCTTTACAGTTAACCTTGCCATCCAATATTACAAAAGTGCTTCAACTCATAACTTTATTTAATAGTTCTTAAATTGTTTTTAACTACCTTTAAACTTAAGTAAGTGAAAGTCGGGTGTTGTCTCCACCAGATTTTTTTTTTTAATATAATCCCTATTTACGAAAATTTCGTAAAAGGAAATTAGACATCTCATAAATTTCGTTTTTTTTTTCCTAAATTAGAATATTTCGAAATTACCAAATTTTTATACTTTGAAATTTTTTTATTTGCTTACATAACATTTTTATAAACATTTAATATTAAATTTTAACTGTTGAGCTTTTTTTTTTATTTAGACGGCTATAAAATTATAAAGTTAATTTTTTTTTTTTTTTGTAATACAAAGGAAATATAATAGTCGAGATTCCTAGGTAGTGATCAGGGACAAGTTTGTATCATAGTAGGTTCCTAGATACTTAAAGTAACTGTAAAAACTGGTTAGTTTTTTGTTGCCGGTTTTTAGGGACTCTGAGTAGAATCTTTCATTTACAATTTAAATTATTTTATATATTCTTCAATCCTGCCACGTTTATTTTTATTGTTAACATTCCTTAATATTAAATTCACATGAAAATGGATCCGTGCCTGACTTAAGATTAACGTTAACTTAAAACTTATTGTAATGCGATAGGTTTCGCCATTGAGAAGAAGCACTACTTTTCCTTATTGTTTTTTATTTTTATAATATTATATTTTTAAACAGAATGAAATTATATAAAATTTTAATTAATCATCTAGTATTAGGAGTTTTGTTAAGATCATAATAATTGAGACGTTGATTTCCATAAGGTACTGAAGGACATTTTTTTCGAAATTGTTATTTTGACATTTTTGTATTCTGATGGTTTAGTTTTATCTAAATCCGTCATAAGATTTATCTAAAAAACATACCCGGGCTTTACAAACATATTTGAAAATTACATTTCATTCCAAAAGGCACTAAAAGCATTTCCTTCGAAAAGGTACTACATTCTTAGTCATATAAAAAAAAACCCGGCGCACCTAGATGTTTCCAAATATCTTTTTGTTAAACCAAAATTAACCTCCCAATTTTTTCTTAGCATAGTAAATACTACAGACTACTAAAAGACACAAGGAAAATTAAGAAAAAATGACATAATAAAAAAAGAAAAAAAAAAACGAAATATCATAAAAATAAAAATTTACATTTTTAAACTTTAATTAAACACAAAAATGCGTTTTCAATACCGGGTATTCCCTCCTCTGGCTCTGATGACTGCTTCAATCCTCCCAGGCATATTTTGGATGAGGATAGCTACCCGTTCCTGGGTATGGCCTCCCACTCTTCCACTAGCACTATCCTGAGGTCCTGTAGGGTAGCTGGAGGGTTTGGCCGACGTCGGACACACCTCCCTAACTGGTCCCGTAGCTGTTCCATAGGATTCAGGTCTGGGGAGTACGATTGCCGACCACATTCAGGTAGTCTGCCACTACATTTGCTGTGAGTGGCCGAGCATTATCATGCATTAGGCGAAAATTATCGCCATTGAAAGGTTTAAAAGACATCAAATATTCCTTTAGAACGTCCGTAATGTAAGAGGGGCGGTCTGTTGAACATGTGGAGGTCCATCCTCGCTTGTGATGTGATATCTTCCCACACCATAACAGACCCACCTGCGTAACACCCTCCCTTCTTCTTCATACTCTTACTCTGGCATCCTGAGTACACAGAATAAACCTGGATTCCGTCGCTTAACATAACGGATACCAAATTAGCGGTTCTGCAAAATTGGCAAAGGTAAGCATTTCGGTGAGCTGCCGTAAACTGAGGACCTGTTGCTGGTGCCCTGGAGTGCAAATTCAATTCGGCAAGCCTTCTCCTTATTGCGCATACATCGCGGGAAGCGATTTCTACAACTCTCTGTGTACGGTTCCTTAATATTTGCATCACGATGAAACGGTCATCTGCTGGCTTAGTCGTTCTGAAGCCCCCTGATCCTGGCCTCCTCGTGTAAAGTACCATCTCCTGGTACCTCTGAACGGCCCTTCGAACCGTTGTTACAGGTATGCCGAACGTCCTGGCCACTTAATATGTTAATTTTAGATATGAAATGAAAAATAGTTGCTAGGACGCGTTATACCTTCTTTAAGATACATTTATTAATTAAAATCTGATCGCTAGTGTATATTCATTGTAAAAAGATAACCTTTCCTTTAATTCCCTTCCGAAATATGCTGTATTTCCTATTATACAGCAGAATCACCTAACCCTGTAATATATTACTATTAATTTATATTTTAAATTTAATTATGCCTCCTCATTTCGGCTGCTGTCATAACGGATCTGGCAGCTTAGTACCACTCCGATCTGGATGGAGTTTCGGTTCTTATTTTGTGTAACAGGGATCATACTTCTAGATGCGCTGCATCCATCTCACACTTTGCATCACACAGACAGCAAGGTGGAGACCTTATTACTCCGATCCTATGCAAGTGCTTCCCCAGGTAATCTTCTGAAACTTTCAACATCTTTTCTTTGCAAAGCTAACGATATCCGTTCTTCCTGAAGAAGGAGTTTGACCAGGCGTTTGTAGGGCATGATTTGCCCTTAACTTAACTTCTTCCCTAGCTCTACGATAAGAAATTTTATGGTTCTACTGCTCTGAAGCTGTACATTCTTTTGTGAGCTTATCATCTACCTTATTCCTATGGATACCACAGTGGCTTGGTACCCATTGCAAAACCACCTGCCTACCCTATTAAAGCAGTTATTCAATATTTAATTAGGCAGTTCACTAAGTCATTATCTTGAGATATATTAGGCTGCGTAGCTGCAATGGTGGCCAACTGTGAATGCATAAACAAGACAATGCTCTTTCCATCCATATTTGAGAAAGCTTGCAAAGCTAGTAGTATAGCACGAATTTCGCTGTCAAAATTTGTAGGCCATTTCCTTAACAGCTTCGAGATTATAGATAGATGCATTACACGCCTGTTCCTCCATTGTAATTTGCATATTCCGCTGAACCATCGGTAAAGACATGGAGCCAGGGAGGGCTGGGATAATGCCCAGTCATGGTTTCAAGTGCCAAGGATATTATATGGTATAGCTTATTTTTTTTAATAAGTCTCATGAGTTCAAGGCGGTAAGATGATGTCTATAGAAGGATCCTTGATAGCATTAGAAAAGGTGGTTCCCTTGGAGCAGGCAATAAGCCGGTTTTTGAACTTACTTCTCTACTCATCTCCAATGGCTCTTCGTCAGCTTGCAGCTGCATAGCTGCAATAGGAGTGGACTTTGGAGCACCTGTTATTATTCGGTGTGCTGAGTTTTGGACCCACTCGATTTTTGTCTTATTAGATATGTATTGAGGGTACTGAAGGGAGTTCATTATTAAATAATTTTAATATTAATCAATTAAATATTAAGTAGCCTTTGTCGGCAAAACATCAAAAGGCGTTTATCTCCATGGGGCCCCCCAACGATGCCTCAAGAAACTTCCTAGGCTCTAGGACAAAGGACCCGGCTTAGGGCACTTCCTATATCAGCCCCGTCCGAGGTTACGTCGACGAGAAAGAAGATTCGAAAAGGGCAGTCTTATTCCAGCTACGAGAGTCAAGTTCCATCCAGGAAAAAAATTGTATCAGATATCGAGGAGAAGTCCGTCGGGGGTCGGAAGAGCAGTTGAAGGTTTAGGAGCCTAGAAGGGACGTCTGAGACAATTTCCACCTCAGCCAGCCAACTAAGTGTTTTAAAGGTATTTTCGTTGTTTGTAATATTGTATGGCAATTTTAACTACAATGTCCCTCAGTATTCTCAGGTATTGTGAAAATAAATGGAATATGTTTAAGTTAATTTAAATAATAATATAATTTATTGAAACGTGGTTTAATTTTTGAGGATGTATAGTCGACTGTAGAAACTATTATAGGTGGAATAATTAGGAGTCAGTCTTTTTTTAAATATTTTAATTTTACTGACGGTTCGGCTTAAGCTTGAGCAAGCAACTGATGATGGCTCACAAGCAACTGAGACTGACTCCTGATTATCCCAGCTACATCTGATTTAATTTAATATTCTGCATGCCACCTACTGGGACTGGTAAACACGAAATCTTTGGAAAGGAAATCCAATGGTTTAATGAATATAGTCTATACATCGATTTAAGATATCGAGTAAGCTAGTTTTTGAAGAGACCGCTGCCTTAGAAAAGCAATCGGTCAAAAACATAGCAGTATTTATGTAAATAAATACATGTAGAATCCAATAATATAATAAAAAAAATCAATAAATAAAAAGAGGTTACTCTATAATGACCCCAGGAGCTCGTCATCAACCATTTTGTTTCAAAAAGTTCCAGCCGATTAAAATGTTAAACCCCCATTACTCGGTTATAGAAAGAATATTAGATATCCAATAACGTAAGCAAAAAAACAAAAAAAAAAAAAAAAAACACGGAAGATTAAAATAAAATAAAAATGGTACACGCAATACTATAATCTTTCTCTGCCACTTTCATCTAGAGCTTAAAAAAAAAAAAAAAAGAAAAATTATTAAGTTTCGGAAATAAAATTACCTTATAATAACCTCAACGCTCAGCTTTTATGTATTCCATAAGTTGAGAGGTATTGCATCGTTCTATAAATTGAGATTAATTTAATCTCTATATATTCAGTCACTGATTCAATATTTTAAATTGATCTAGGAAATTCCTTTGCTAAACATTCAACTGGAGATTATGCAGAAAATAATTATTAAAGTAAAAGTAGGTCGGGAAGATTGACCACCATTTTGCTACCTGAGTACAAACGTAGTATATAGTCCTTGATTCAGCAACGAAAAATACAACCCATTTCACCAACACTTTTTAGTATGTTTTATGCAAAGCAGCTATCATGGTAAAGCAAAAAATACACTTCTGCCAACTCGAAACGGATGTATTACAAAATTGCGGCCATTAAAAAAGGAAATATCATTCTTTTTAACATAATTATGGTTACTATCATGCAAACGGCTCATCCAATGAGGATAATCGTTATGAAGTAAATCATCAAGTGTTTATTAAGCTTTCATTTGAAAGGTAAAAGACGTTTGGGTGTTCAATATTCAACGAAATACAGATATTACAAAAAAAAAAAAAATATATATATATAGCAAAGGAGTTGTCACTCTTTTCTAACATTATTATGACTGCTATCATGGAAATCGCTCATCCTAGGAGCATAATCATTATAAAGTAAATCATTAAACCTCTCATCTAATGAGAATAATTGTTGTAACGATTAATATAGAAAAATAAATCAACTTTCATCTTCGTCTGTGTGACTAATGATTCCTAAGAAAACACGGAAACCTATAACCTTCTTATTTTTGTTATTAATTTGGTTGATATTATGGAAACGGCTGTTCCTGACAATTTAATACTAAAAAACTACTTTACGAGGCATAAAATTAGCTTTAATTTGATTAATAATAAAAATCCGTAGGTGTAATACAATCGACACGACAGTGCAATGATTACATGGGTCAGAATTCGTCCCTAAACATCCAATATTGAAATCTTCATTTGATTCGTATTATCGCCTAGTATTATAAGGTCAAAAAGAAAATCGTGGTCGAATGAGTCAGAATTATTATAATAAAAGATATGTTAGAAAAAAGTGATATCTCGTTTTTCGCAAAAAAAAAAAAAAAAAAAAAAAAAAAAAAATTGTAATATCTATAGATCGTTGAACATTAGACATAAAAATGTCTTCTACCAATCAAATGAAAGCTTATTAAACACTTGATGGTTTACTTTATAACAATTATCTTCATAGGATTAGCCGTTTCCATGATATAAACCATAGTTGTTTTTTTTATCTATTGGCATTTACAAGTATATAATAAATTACATTTAGTACATGTGGCACAAGATATACTTTCATGATTCACATATAGGGATACTACCCATTGGCAGATCTCCAAAAAATATGCTAAACCAGAAGGTCTCGTGGCCATCTTCTTTTCAGACGCCTCAAAGGATTATCAGGGATTGTAGAAGAAACAAGGATTGAAACTAGTGGGTTAGAGTGGGAATGGAGTTTGTCATGAAAGGAGTTGTATCTAGTTCGAGCCAAGTCAGCAACATAGGGAACATTAAGGTCTTTATGAATGAGTTTATTTGTGAGAAAATAAGGAGCGTTGAGGATTTTTCGAAGGATTTTTAATTGTAAAGATTGGAAACGGGAAGAATTTGATGGTTTAGTACAGCCCAATCTCTACTCCGTAAGTCCAAATCGGTTTTAGGGCAGACATGTAGATGAGTTTGTACTTAAGTTTTGAAGTAGTCGAAAACGTCGTGCAGTTTCTTTTCATTTCAGTCTTGTATGAGGGTTCCAAGTAAAACGTTAATCAAGGTACAGTCCTAGATATCGGATCTGTTCAACCGGGACAAGAGGAGTGTTATTGAATGGTACTGGTGGTCAGGATTTCATAGGTTTACGACGAAGGGTAAAGGTTATTTGGTGGAATTTATTGGAATTTAGTAACCATAGTTAAGTTAGAGAAGAATGATATTCCCTTCTTGAATGGCTGCCTTTTTTTTAATCCACCCGTTTCAAATGAAAATACGTGTTTTTTTTTTCTTTACTATGATAGATGCTTTGCATAAAACATACTAAAAAGTTTGGTGAAATGGGTTGCATTTTTCATTGCTGGCTCACGGACTAATAGCTTAGTAGTGCCAAGACCGAAACATAGCGATGCACTCACTAGACTGGTTCAATAACTACTGTTTACATTAATTTTTTTTCAAATTTTTGATATTCTCACACAAATACTTCAAAGTATTTAAAGTATTACTTCAATACTAAAATATGAACGAAATCCCTCAGTGAGGAAAAAATTGCTGAACCATTTGAATGCAAATTACTTATCACTATAGACATCACTTCCTCAACACCAGCTTACGTCATTCATTCTAATTTTGTTGCAAATTTTAAATGATCTGTTGTTTATAATTGTGTTTTGACACTATTTAGGTATTATATAATCTAGGTATTATATAATTTAAGTTTGTATGTATGTGCCTTTTATTTTATATGTTATTTATATTTACATCCTTTACTGCTTTTTATTGGTTCATTCAATTACTGTTTGATATTGTACTTCCATTGAATTGCCGCAGGTGAACTCCTTTCCCACACACGGCTTTCCTAATAGTAGAAGATCCGAACTTGAAACGATCTGCACCGAGCTGATAATAGAATGAAACATATTTTATAACAAATTTAGTATATTAGAAAATATTTTAAGAATGGGCTGCCTAAACAAATCCTGGACAGACTATTTTTAATTATTTAAAAAAAAAATGATTTTTGATAGAATGTTGCAACATCATGATAATAAGGAAACTTTTACTCTGACATAAAGTATCAAAGGTATGAAATGTACAGCCGTTGGGTTTCCTACTCTTTTCGTGGACAAACTATCGGTTGTCAGGTTAAAGCGGGTATATCAGTTATCTGCACCAGCTTGATAATAGAAAAAAAAAATATCAATATAAGCGTTGGTTTATTGCAAACACATGTGGAAATGCGTGACAAAGATATCCGAGTTGAGTATAGCGTGTAATAATAAAGGACCCAACATTACAGTCGCACGGAATCGGACATTGAATATAAGAAAGTTTGATATCCCATATAAAATTACATGACCTCAACAAATCAGAACCAAAGATTTTGGGCAAAGCCATAACAATTATGGTTTCAAAGATGCTTTGGTACACTTATTGGCTGATTATTGAGATAACTGATATCGGCATCCCCGCTTTTACCTGACAGCCGCTAGTTTGTACCGGCTGCACATTCTATACCTTTGATACTTTAAGTCAGAGTAAAAGTTTTAGTATTATCCTGATGTTGCAACATTTAATTAAAAATCTTTTTATTTTTTTTTTATTATTAAAAATAGTCTGTCCAGAATCTGTTTAGGTAACCCATTCTTTTCTAATATACTAAATTTGTTATAAAATATGTTTCATTCTATTATCAGCTCGGTGAAGATCGTTTCAAGTTTGGATCTTAGACTATAAGCGGGATTGTGACTTCTGCTTGCGCTGTAAAAATGTATGTAATTTGATTATAATAAAAAAGTTATTAAAAAAAAAAAAAAAAAAAAAAAAACAGAAATTATCTCCAACAATCACTTCAACTTATATGATATTTGTCACTCCTTTTTGCCTTCGACGAAATTTTGTGTTAGAAATTATTTCGTCAAAAATCCTTAGCTCACTAGTTGTATATTAGTATAATTTTTGTTTATTCATTGAACGTCGCTTTATGCTTCTCGGAAGATGCTACAGTTGGAGTCCTTAATTTTGCCTGTCCAGGTTTAATTAGGATAGGGTTCTTCAAGGAGTACCTGTAACCGCACAGGCTAGGGAACACCATTTAACGTTCCCTTCGAAGGACGGTATAACCAAGTATTTAGAAAATCCAATCCTAAAACGTGTATTTTCGGTGAAAAATCGATTTTGCAAATCTGCACGATCGCAATAGTGAGAGTAAAAAACTGATATGTTTGAATAAATTCGTTATTATGACTCTGGAAAACCTTGGAAATGCAGTTTCATTTAAACATACCAGATAAATGTTTAGAAGAGTATTCAAATAAGTTTCCCTCCTATCTAAGGCCGTCTACCTGGGAAGGTAAATATATCGAAATAACAAAAAAAAAAGTACCTGACAAAAGATACCGACGCGTCGGTTAAAAATGGTTGCTACAAAAGTGGAGGGAGTCTTTCCTCTGCCACTACGGATGCTTCACAAACCACATGCACTTTGATGATCAACACACTTCCTACAGCCAGTTCACAATACTCTTCGAGCGGGTCAGGACAGAACCAATGGACTTCATCTTTAGACCGTGCACTTACTGACCTTATTGTTCATGCTTCCCTTTGCATACTAATCAGGACTTCTAATCAAGGTGGGAGAAGGAAAATATGTTTGAAAAAGGAGCGAAAAAAAAGAAGGATATTGGGAACAAGAAATAAACTAGATTTTTAAAATTGAGGTAACTTCCTTGTCGATCTTAAGAGGAGAATACTTTTTTCTGAGAGTTGGTCAAAATATCGTCGGCAAAATCCGTTTTTTAATCCTATGTTGCCTAATCCAATCAGTCTAAAAAGTTATAAAGATCATGAACACTTAGGAAGAAATATCATCAGATTAAAAATAGAATTAGATTCACAAGACTCATGTTCTTCGTCAAGAAGGTTGTATCCCGATATCCAAATACTTCATAATAAAATGAATAATTATCCTACAACAGCTTTATTCGAACTCGAGCACCTGAGCTGTGTTCCTCACTCCTAAAAAAGGATTCTTAATTTGAGCACAGTTTTCAAGAAACCTTAATAAAAGTACTGTTTTAAAGAGATCATTTTCTGGCGCGCCTGCGCATTGGAAACAGCCGACTAACGCACAGACATCTTATGGCACAGGAACCTCCTACGGACTGCCCAATTACTGTGAAACACCTTTTGACAGAGTTTAGGGCTTATGATACTCACAGAGCTCATTTTACAATGGACTGACTTATCAACTGTTCTACAAGACATCATACAGACAAATGCAAAACTTTTTGACTTCCTACGACTTGATTCAAGGCGGAAATGACCCAAGTGGCTTACGCCTACGAAATAAAAAAAGGAACAAAAAATGATTATTTACATTTTTAGGTTTATAACCGAATATAAAACTTAAATGGCTCATTTTTCAAATTAATTCTCATTAAAATAGAGTGATTTTGACACCAAACCCATTTTTCTACCTTCACTAGAACCAAAGATATTAAATTAAATGTGTTTTAGCGCCCAAAGTTTCTAATTTTTTTACGCGCTTCCTGGAGAGAGTTTGCCCCTAATATTTTGCGGGTCTAATGGTTTAATGTCTAGTTTTACCTAAAATAAATTTCATCAAAATCGGTGAGACATATCTGTAATTCTCTACCTTTTTGTAATGCAGTTCGAGCTACCTCGTTTGTTTATTTTTTAAAGTATTATAAAAACTATAAGAGCGTTTCTCGGCCGAATCTTTGGATACCAGATCTTAACACCGAATACCAATAAAACTAGGGGCCACGTGTGATGTAGTAGCTAGCATAACATCCTTCTATGCCAAAAAGGTCGAGGGTTCAAAGCTACAGGCGGTCCTAAGATTTTCTAACGAGAGAAAAAAATTCTTGGTTATTTCGTTCTTCGGAGAGGACGTAAAATATTGGTCTCGAGTATTTAAAATGGTATCCCGTTCAAGATCTCTATCCTCATTAAACCTGGATAGGCTATAAGGACTCACACTGGAGCATCTTCCGATTATCCAAAGCAGCATAAAGTGACGTTAAAGCAATAACAAACAAACAAGCAGATTAAAATACACCTTTAATAAATCTTTTGTTATTCGCACCTCCTTTTTATACACTCATTACCTTATCTATCCTCTAAAAAAACATAAATTGCCAATACATGTAACGTGAGTGTTCTATTTAAGGAGTATGTCTTGAGAATAATATTTAGTCTTGTGACGGGTGTTGACCAGTACTGGGATCCCCATTTCATTTTTCAATAAGATGAGGGTTGGGCTCCCCTAAATTCATTAATTTTTTGTTAGCAGTTAGTTCATAATACTACCTGGGTACACCCTTACTTTTTGTGATCATTTCTCCTTCAACGGATGCATACTTGTAGGCTTGTTGGAATAGACCTTTAATTTAACACAAATATGTAAAAATAAATCCAATGGTGTTAAAGTACACGTTGTAAAGGGTAAATTCATAACACCGAAACGAGGGAATACACGCCCAAGGGCTACATTGCATGTTGCACATTCTTGTTAAAAACACATGTCTTCCATATAATTATCTTCCAACTTAGCCAGAATCCCAGTTCATTTCGCATTCTCGAGAGTTAGAAACATTGTTGGACCAGCTTCATTTTCTAAAAACTATGGTCCAATCATTCACAAGCCAATTTTGGTGATTAACAAGACCATTCAGGTGATAATTGGCTTCTTCGTGTTAAACGATTTTGTTCGAAAACTTGCTATTCACTTAGTAATCCATTCAACTGGCTCTCTTCGCTTTGTATGGTTATAAGGCTTCAGTTCTCGTGTAGCGAGGCCTTGTGAGAGTTCACGAAAGTAACGGGAGGGGATAATAACATGAAATATTACTTTTTGAAAAATCCTATAATATTATTAAATATTAATTCTAAAAAATGATAAAGTTATATCAAAACTAACAAGTGTAAAATACACATCATAAATACATGTTGTTGTTTTTTTAATGTAGAAAATCCATTTTAAGAAAATAAACATTATTAATAGTAAAAGTTATTGAATATTTATAATAATATTGTACATTGAATCAGACCCTCTAAAATGAATGTAACAAATAAATTATAGTTATATAAGGGCCTGTGTGTCTACGACCAATTCATACTACGCATGCCCGATATTTATTGGGTTGTGTCACATGAAATGTCCGTTTTCAAGGTAAAGGATTTTTATTAAAAGTACGATATGAAAACAAGATAATTTTATTCGAAGTATTTACCTTCTTTTTCTACAAATTTTTCCCAACGTGACACCAAATTTTTTTATCCCCGAACTGAAAAACTCTAAGCTTTGAAGTGAAACAAAATCTGAAAACGCACTATTCACTTGATCATCATTTTCAAAAAGTTTTCCTTTCACGAAGTTGTCTAAATTCCTGAACAGGTGGTAATCTGTTGGAGACAAGTCGGGAGAATATGGTGGGCGTGGAAGAACTTCGTAGCCCAGTTCTTTCAATTTTTGCACGGTTTGTTTTGAAACATGGGGTCTAGCTGCCGCTCAGTGAGGTGGTATAAACGTACCCATGTATCGAGCTTTTTTACTTCCCCAATACACTTTAAATGTCTGGAAACGGTAGATGCACTTGCATTTAGTTGTGCTAGGACTCTCTTAACTGCTTGGTAGAGGTTTCCTTCTACTGTGTGTTTGAGGACAACCTTGTCTATTACGGACGGAGGTCTTCCTTGGGGCAAGTTTTCCAAGTCGGTATCCCCAACTGAAATCTTAGCAAACCAACGGCGAATGGTCCGTTCATTAACACTCCCTTCCTCAAACGCCTTGCAAATATTTCTAGCGGCCTCAGCTGCTGAATGGCCGAGTTTAAACTCGTACAAAAATATTACTCGAAAATCGCGTGTTTCCATGTTCATATTTGGAGGGTTGGGAAGCTAATGTTTATAATACTAAGGTAGAGGATTAGTAATTGTTTACTTTAAATATGTAAACATTCGGAAGAAAACAACAGAGACCTGCAAAATCCTTTACGTATTTCAGAAACTATAAAAACGGACATTTCATGTGAAACAACCCAACAGCTATATGTTTAAACCAGCACATAAGCATTTTTTTACACATATTTACATGTTTGTTGAAACATTAAGTTTTTATATATTTATTTTAATTTTAAAAGACTTTTAGTAATTGATATAAATGAAAAAGAAACAATGTTTGACCAAATATTGTATACAACTTTTTAAATAAAATTTACTAATATCTTTTTAATAAAAGTACAAAAAAACTTGTTTAAATAAATTAAAATATTCTTCCTGAAGGAGGAATAGTCTTCATCGGTGACCAGCTTTATCTTCTGTGTTATGAGTTCGCTGCTTTGTTTTCAATTTCTTGGCATTTTAATTCCAAATATTTTCGATCTTAAGTTTTTCTGTGCCAAGATATTCCTTTTGTTTTTTAATCTCATCTGACCATCTCTTGAGTTGACCTCCTTGCTTGCGTTTCTTCTCGGGAGGTGTCCATTCAGTTTATTCTCATTAAATGCCCAGCCCATTCTCATTTTAGCTTCCTTATACAGCCCACAGCATCCCTCACCAAAGTGGCCTCTCTCAGAGTCGCATTTTTTACTCTATGCTTTAAATTAGGATTTGTCATGCTCCTCTCCATTCTTCTTTGCCAAACGTTAATTCTTCTTTCCTGAGATTTAGTCAAAGTTGGAAGAATATAGGTATGATTTCGGAAACCAGACTACAAACAATTACAAACGTTCCAAAATAAAATTATTATCAGTGGATATTATACATACAATAATAAAATTAAAACCAAGCATACGGCATTAGGAGTACCTCTTATTAATGATTACATCATCAAGATTAGTAAGCAATTCTTTTCTAAATTAACAGAATTTCTCTTATAAGAAATATTTTAAACTATACTAAATAGTACAAGACGGAATGTACACAAACGAACTAAATATATATTACTATGAGAGACACTTGTAGTTTTTTTTTTTTCATTTTTAAGTTGAGATTTAGTTTTTCCTCCATTTATTAATGAGTCTGTATGATATGATTATGTTATTATGTGATTACTTAACATTCACGCCGGGGTGGCCCACCGGTGGGTCATACTAGTATGTTCCGTGAGCGACATGCATCACAGGTGAGTCACTTGTTTTTCGAAAAAAAATTTTTTTTTATTTATTTTTTTTTTTTTATTGAGAAATATTACAATTTGTTGCTTAATGAACAGTAGTAATAGAGATGTAGTACACATTCATACAATATATACAACCAATAATGATAAAGTCAATTTACATAAAATCGGAAATAAATAAATTCAAATATCTACAAAAAAAAAAGCAACAAGAAACAAATCAAAACAACAACCTGTAGTAGAGATAAATACAAGTTGGGAAATAAATAAAAATCATACAAGCATACTTAACTATATACAATATATACAATCAGCCAAAGGAACCCTAGACTCGGCTGCTCCCCCCACAAGTGGGGGGAGAAGGGGAATCCAAGGGATCCCAGCGCCTCCCACTCAGCGCTTCACTGGTGTATGCCAGTGGAGGCCGAGCCAGAGCGGAATAGCCACAAACATACAGTACATGAGTGGAGGATCTGACCAGTGTCAGAACTCCAGATAAATGTTTTTGTTTTTGTTACAAAACGTCGCGGGGCCACTGCCGTTTCAATCTTCGAGGAGGATTGTAGGGATGGGTGAAGCTGGAAAGCGATTGAGCAAGAGGATTAGGATGATGAAGAAGGTTCTGATGGAATTTGGAGAATTTGGATGGTACCAGATCTAAAATAAATGGAATATTAAGGTCATGGTGTAGGGTACAGTTGGTAGTTTTTCGAAAATAAATTTATTTTATTGACATTAAATGTTGTAGGAATTAACAAGCACAAGAGTTTATTTATTAAATATTTTATAACTTTCAACATGTTCCCAATTCAACATCAAATTTAATTTGATTACTCTTCTTGAAAAAAAAAAATATTTAGCTGTGCGTGATTTCATTTCTTACTTTTATCCCCATAAATAAGAATTTAATATATAATATAAAAATTATTTTTAATCATAAATAATAATATAAGAATCTTTTTTAAATAATAATATAATTACTTCTTTAAGTCATATGTGTATGCCAAAACTGTTATCAAAACAATATCACATTAAACACGTTTGAACTTGGATCAGTGCCGCCCCACAAAGCATAAGTAGCTAAGATAGTCCCGCGTAGATTTTCGCTCCGGTGTGAACATGTAAAGAGACTGGTCTACTTTGGTACATCATTACGACTGATTCATATGAATATATGTATATACACTACAATAAAGAAAAGATAGAAATAAAATAATACGTTGAAAGTGTGTGAGACTGTATGATAATTCACTCTCATCAAATCTCACGATCTTGCTATTTAGCACGGCCTTAACATACATAGATGGCTTTATCCTGCGTGGGGAAATGGTCTCCTGTAATATTAACCGACAGTTCTCTTTGATGCTCTCTAATTTCGTATGGTTTGGATGTTCAAAGCATCCGCCGCAAAGCTATAGTATGTCTTTATGTAGGTTCATGGTAGACCGCTGCTACCATGAGGCATTGTAAAGGATAGCTACTAATATTTTCCTTTCAAACCATTAAGTTAGAAGAAGCTTCATGGGAGCCCAGCATCCTAAAGCGTGGGTTATGAACGGTCGTATTAACGTTTTAAACAATTTTATTTTGTTGGCGCGTGAAAGAACTTAGGGGACATTTTTTTGTGACCCGAAGAAGCACCCATTTTCTGCCATTATTCCTTTTTGGATTGTTGGTTGCTTCTCTTTGTTGCCTGAGAAGAAAATTATACAAAGGTTGCTTCCTGATATATTAAAAAATTACTTCATAAAACAGATAGAAATGTTTATTTATCTATCTATCTATCTATCTATCTATCTATATATATATATATATATATATATATATATATATATATATATATATATATATATATATATAAAATGATAGCGCGATTTTGGTTTCCGCGAAATCCTTATAAGCCACAAGACGGATTTCGATAGGGTTTTTACCATTATGTAGGGCATTCTTTCCTGAAGGTTTATAAGCGAAATACATTGCAATTTAGCTTTTCTTTAAACGGGAAAAAATAAATTTTCTGTAATCAAAAAAATATTTCTGAACTGTAGTAAAATAGACGTATATATTGTACCAGCAAATATAACGTTGTTATAAGCCCATAAGCTTATGAACACATGTTATAATAGTTAAAATATTTCCAACTCCGTCTGAATTGTGCAAGTTATATTCTTTTCCATTTGGTACGCAATATTTTAGAACAATATTACGTACCGAATTGTAACTAAGATTTTAATATAAATCGTGAGTTGTTATAAATCTATCAACTAGCATTGCTATTAATTATATTAAATTTAATAATGTATCATGAAAACTGATGTTTCACTGCAAACTAAATGAGATACCTATGAAAGCTAAATTAAACCTTGTAAATGTATTTTAGATAGTTTATTAGAGATTTTTAAAAGTAATAAACCTAATAGGATAGGAACCTTTGTTATTTCTGTAGTTTTTGAATACATGCATAGCAACCAAGTTTCCATTATATGGGATAATTAAATTTTCCGTTACCTTTGCTTAACTTTAAAATAATAAAAACATAAACTTAACACAATTTTGATTAATATATTTTATTTCTGCCGATGATTAATTATAATAATGAATAGACGATATAAAATAAACATATTTTCCTGCTAATTGCACCATCGTTTTTTTTTTATACTAAAATTCCCAATGCGATAAACTCTAAATCGGTCAGACTGAGATTTTTTAAACATAAATGGCACCTCATTTAAATTACACGCTTGCGAAGAAGGATTGATCTACAGGTTTATCATATTTTATTTTTTATTGTGTTTTGTACATTTAACTATATTATTTTATTAAAAATTTTACATGTATTGGAGCTAACCTTTTTTTGACTTGAACCTACCCCCGTATACTGGACTAAAAATAAATGATAATATTTAGTTTAACTAAAACTGGTAACTGCAGAAAATTGGACTAAAATAATGAATAATAGGGGATTCTCTTTTTTGTTTTTAATTTAGATATATTAAAATCTAAAAGGTTACTGTAAAATATTTTCGAATCACTTTGCCGTTGAAATATTGAAACGAATAAACAGGGAGATTAATGCACAAAGGTTGAACTGTTAATGTCGATAAATATATTTGAAAAAAGAAATGTCACGAACAAGAGAAAAGTCAGGGAACGATTAGCGTGACAATAAGTTATTAAACGAAATCTACACGACATCCCTCTACTGCTCACTGCAAACTCCGCATTCCCCTTTTCCACAAAGCTAAAACTCTCTGACGGTCATGAAATTGTTTTTCACCTTTGAATTTTAAAGGAGACTCATTGGAAACCTTTCCTTCTCATTTCTAATTATTATTTCTTTACTGCCTCATGTACTCAAACAAATCTGGTCCGCGGACCGAACTTCTTTGTTTCAAAATTATCTAATTGTTTATCAAACAAATCATACAATATACAAAAAAATATAACATAGCAGAAATGCATAATAATTGTTCTTCTTTTCCCCGAAGGCATTTAAAGGTGTAATATACACAAAGTGCAGTGTATATGATTTTAGCATTATGGAATTCGCTTTTTACTATTTGTGATTGGGGAGGATTCTATTGGCTATGATAAATGTTAGGATGGGTTCAGACTGCAGAGTCTAGACTACTCCCCTCGGCGAAGACGTCGACCAAGTGCCTTTGCATTTCCTGGGCCTGGGTTTCGTGGCATTATATCTCTGAAGAGAGGGATACCACAGGCCTTCAGCCCATCAAAGAACTTGGTGTACCTCCACCGCAATGAACTCAGGCACCGTGGATAGGTGAAACTTTTAGAAGCAAGAATTCATGGAAGAGGAGAAATGGAAGGCCAGACTAAGATGGGCCAATGGAGTGGCAGGGGATGCGTGGTCTATCTTAGGAGTTAGAAACTAGAGGGCAGTGGCGACAAATTAAGACTGACGGTTAACGGAGGCCTCATTACTCAGTTGCTATACCGGAAGAAGAAGAAAAAAAAACAAGAAAAAAAAAACTGTACCTCTACAACCTATGAAGGGTCTTGGGCTCAGTACATATATAGATTCGTACTATTTCTAGCCTAACGACCATGCAATGAGATGTGTGCTGAAATCACACTCAGCCGCCAGGTTTTCCTCCACTTTTTTGGGTACCCAATTTAAAAAGGCTGTGTCTGCCCCAGTAGGGTCTCCATACCCTGGGGTCGCCCCCTAATAAATTAACAGAATATATAATATTCCTCCACAGCTGGAATTCGAACTCAGGACCCGGAGGACTGTAGACTAGTGCTCTATCTTCTAGAACAGACCACTTCCGTGAAGAAAAGAAAAAATATAAATATTGAATGTTGTTTAAATCTAAAAAACAATTGTACAATTTAATGAAAGTTAACTAAAATGCTGTTATCGAAAAGTTTCTAGTCTAATTTAATAGTTATAGAGAAGTGTGTGGATAACAGAGAAGAAATATCTAAAACCTTAGTATTTTGATATTAGTAAGGTTAGATTTCTATAGCGGTGTTATTCGATAGCATTTTTTTCCCATTATTTCTGAGGTGTTGGATTACGATAGAAATAAAAAATATCTGATACAAAACGATCTCATGATATTCGGAATGTTCATATAAAAAACTAACGCCAATTTTCATGTATAGTTCATCCATGTAATACCTAATTTGAGATAATACACTGTATTAGTGTTAAACGGTCAGCTGCCAAACACACACACAAAAATGGATTCTTTATGTTCTAAGATAAAAATGACAAAAAAAAAAAAAAAATATCAGCTATAAGGATGATACAATTATTTAAATTATTGCGCTACGCTTATTATTTTTAGGGATTTTTAATATGCTAGATGAATTTGACAAAAAATTCTTTGCAATAGCTTACTGGACAATGAATTGCGTGCTTTGAAAATTAACATTTTATTTTATAACGCAAAATTTGATTTTGATTTTAAAGCAATAAACGGGAAAAAAGTCAGAAACGCTGATACAGTTGAACCTGGGTAGAAATTTTAATTAAAGGAATAAAATTAAACGATAATGAATGAATGAATGAATGAATGAATAAATGCTTTATTTACATAATATACAAAATAGTAATAACATATATATATATATATACATTTTTTTGAGATCAAAGCCCACAAGACAATGGCGTTAAGCCGTCTGTCGAGTTGCCCCTTTTTCTTTTCTTTTTTTTTTCAGTTTTGATAATAATTTATACATATTTTTTTTTGTAACGTTATGATTTATTTTTATTTATTGTAAAGATTTAATAATTAAAATGCTGCACTAAAAAAAATTTCTGTAGTTTATCTTCACAAAATTCCGCGACTTTAATTCCTCTTTCATCTATTTTACCGTCTTTTGAATTTCTTATTTCAGTTGTTAAGTTTGTTCCCTCTAAAATTCCATTAGGACATATTTTCAATTTTCTAGTGTGAGCATTTCAGTCACCGATAAGAACAACATCATAATTTCTAGTCAATTCAATTAATTCTATTACTTCATCAAATTCACTATTCCAATTACTGGAATTTAAATAGATCGGAACCAGATATATTATTTTTTCATTAATTTTTAACTTAATACAAATTTTATTTTGAATAATGCAGTATTCAGCTTGATTTTTATTGAATTTTGTTTTATTAAAGCGCCATATAGATAGATATCCCCCACTGGTTCTTCCCATTATCCCTCCCTTTATAGCATCTATAAACTTCAATTCGAAATCTAAAAATTTTTGTTTATAAAATAAAACATTTTCTTATACTAAAAATGTCTACCAACAAAAAATATCGAATTTTTTGACAAATTAAAAAAACAAAAAACATTTTCTTTAGATTTAATTCCCCTTATATTATAAAATGAAATATTTATCTCACCTAAATTATTAATAATAGCTTTATCACTCTCACTTATACCATTTTTTACACTAACTTTCCTTCGTTTTTTGAACTAGCACTGGAGGTAGACGGTTGACTGTTATCGGGGGCCGCCTCACCGCTACGGAGATCCTCTTCAAGAACTGCTTTCATGCTCTTCATCACTTCTTCGGAAAATGTAGTTCCCATTATTTCTTCCAGAATCCTTATTCCATCTTTTCCATCACATTTAAGACCCTCATCAAAGTCCCAGAAGAACCTTTTGTTTTTAAATAAAAGGTAGAAATCTCTAATTTGGACAACAGCGCTCTTATCCACTTGTATAATTTTTTCCTTTATCCTCCATAGGCACCTTCTTCTCTTCCTAGTTCTTCCAGAAAGATCCCTGTGTATAAAGATCCCACTGCCTTTTAACTTCCTTGAATTTTTCAGAATATCCCATATAATTTTTTCGTTATCGAATTCTGCTAGAACTATGTTTTTTTGCGTGTTATTCTTGATTTTAAAAGCATTATTAATTGTGACATTATTTACACTAAGCACTTCGTCGCATAAAGTCTTGATAGTTTTTGGAATATCTTCGTTACTTTCTCTTAGGCCCCTGAAAATGAGGTTTTTCATTTTATTTTTATTAATCAAATTCTCAATAATATTACTCATATGTTTCTCTTTTTCTTTTAATGTTTTGATTTCTTTTCTTAACTCTTCATTTTCTATTAGTAATTTATTTTCTAACAATTTAAAATCTTCTTTTGATGGTATATCTTTTTTTAGAGATTTAAATTTAACGTCTAACATTTTATTAAACCGTTCCATCATTTTTTCTATTTCCATGGCTTCTATTGTTTCAGTCTGAACTTTTTTATTTTTTATTTCTTCAGGGGAATTTATAATCCGTTTTCTTTTCGTTGAATCTACAGATTTTGGTGAAGAGATACCTTCATTAAGCTCTTTTTTTCTATTCATATATTTACGAGCCAATAGGTTTGACAAGTAAATAAACAGTACTGCCACTGACCTTGCTAGATAAGAGACCAGATACGAGACGGCTTACAGATCCCGGGTGGGGGCTATCCTGTTCAGGCCCGCTCCAGATAACACCAGGTGAAGCCAAAAATTAGCAAATAGTTTCGCAATCACCACGGAGGTATCCGTCGTCCGATTTTCTTCAAAATTCACAGAAATACTTTGAAACACTATATTTCCGCGTATACTAATTCTTATTTCGAAACGGCTTCACAAACGAATTCTAAGATCAATCGGTACGGAGACGATGTTACTACACTGCCGGTCTGGGCGCAACTCTCGATAATCGTATAATCCCATTTTAATGTAAAATTAAGTGTTCATAATAATTTCCTGTTTTTCAGAACTCAACTACTATTAATACTCAGATGCTTCAGCAGTAGCCTTTTCTTGTATGAGCTGCTATTTATATTCACATTTCTCCCAAAAGGTATTTTCCTGATAATAATTAGATAATTGTTGTTCCCGGAATCATGATGATCTCAGAAGCTTATAACACATAAAATAGAGTGCTAGGAATGGGATTTTCTTGTTTTTGTTTTCATGTTAATAATTATTCTAACAACCTCCGCCTGAGTGAATCACATGTGGCGTGCCATTCACAGTTGTTCACATACTCATTGAAGGTTACACCCAGGACAACATCTATGGAAATTACCTCGAAGGATCATTCCAAATAGAAGATCAAGTTGAAAATCGAATATTTCAGTGGCGCGACAGGCTGTGTAGACCCTGAGCCTCGTGGTGTAAACTTCTTGGAGATTACACTCACGTTTCTCGAAGCATTTTGTAGTGTAGGGTCATCACTCCCTACGCCTGATTTAGTGAGTGGGCACCATTTGGCTAACGGGTCTCACTTACCCGGGGAGAGGCTGTGAGTGAATCCCCATTTAATTACATCCTTATAAAATCCCCGCCGGGACTGAGATTCGAACTCACAACCTTAGCTTGAGAGACTAGAGCGCTAGCCACTCAGCCACAGGCTCCCCCTGATAATTGAATAGTGTTTTTTAAAACACGGAATTATCTAAAAATATCGAGAAAAAAATTATGTAGCACATCGGAAACTGTTAGAAGTGGCGCAATAGACTTTTGCGGTTGAGAAATACTAATGTATAAAAAGATCAAGCAGAAAAAATAATATTTGTATTAATTTAAAATATTAAATATTGACAACATAGGGGTCCAAAATATGATATTCCCAAAGTAGACTCCTATAAATACCTTGGATCGATGGTAACCTCCATCAACGACCAAATGTGCGAGATCGACTTGAGAATAAATAATGCAAATAGAGCATTCTTCTCTATCTCTTCTGTTCTGAAATCTAAGATATCCAAACGTCTCAAAATTAGGGTATATAATATCATCATGAAACTTATACTGATGTCTGGCTGTGAAACCTGGGCATTAACAGGTACCCTAGAAAGAAAAATTGAAACGTTCGAAAGAAAAGTCCTAAGAACAATTACAGGACCTAAATGGGATCAGGACCTAGGGCTGTGGAGACGTAAGGGAAAATCGGAACTGATAGAGGAAAAGAAGCAGTCGATCTCCCATGACATAAAGGCAAAGAGGTTACGATGGGCAGGACATGTGGCCAGAAGTGATCCATCCGGTCCTTTCTTCAAAGCTGTGAATGCGATGGCGGTCGGAACTAGGCAAAGAGGAAGACCGATAATGAGATGGGGCGACATAATCAAGAAGGACGCCACGGAGTTCCACGCGGTGAACTGGAGGGCCATTGCCTAAGATAGGCAGAGGTGGAATAGGCTAATTGCGGCAGTTAGAGATCTCCAACGTCTATAAAAGCCAACCGACAAAAAAAAAAAAAATCTTTTAAACAATTATATTTTCGGGAAATTAAAAATTTTCTTTTATAATCGCAATTCTTACAAATAAAATTTAAACTCAATCAAACATCTAATTTCATTAAAACGCTGATGAAAAAAATTGCCAATTTTATGTCATAAAAACCCAGCCCTGCTCATTTGTGCCCAGACATATAAAATACTTTACATGCAATTGTACTTATGATTATAAAAATATATCGATGTAGGATCTGATTGAGAGTACAAGTCAGGGTTTTGAATATCTGGAAGCACCAGAAAGTGTTACGAAATTCTCTGAATCAGACATTATCGGCATTACCAAACCAGTTTACAGTTTTTTTTATTTCCTCCAACCAGTATCAAGCAAATAATCCCTTTAGAGTAGGTCAGGATCATATTTAGGGCATTGCCTATTGCAGGTAAATTATGCTAAGGTCACAGCCTACCGGTTGTTACGCATTATTGAATATGTAATGTGGATGTTATTCAGAAATGAACCTCTTTTAGGCGAATTTTGAAAGTAGCTTAAGCCTAAATATTATCTTTAATTGCTTGGATTACTTGTCACCTTTTGTGGGTGGTTAAGGACAACCTTTACCGCATATGGAAATCAACATTTTACAATAAATGTTATAATACAATAAAATAATAATATTATAATATTACAATAAAATAAGATATAAATTAAAATGACAGTGAAAAAAAAAATATTATCGACCTACCAAACTGAACTGGGTTAAATATAAAAATAATTTGGTCATAAAAGGGATGTCTCCTTCTCATTTGGTTTATTAGATATTTTTTAAATTGTAAAAAAAATATATATAGCTGAACTCTTGAATCTTATCCTGCGAACTTGATATTTTGGTGTTAATCGGATTGAATGTCTACAGCGGTGATATTCGATAGCATTTCAAAAGTATTGGATTACCATAAAAGGGAATCTGATATGAAATTATTTTATGATATTTGAATATTAAAATGAAAAAAAAATATGTGTTGTACTTTTGGAGTGGTCTGAATTTGGACAATTATATGGCATAGCTTTACCGGAAATTCTTGGTTGCTCTGCTTCTAGCAATGGAGAGTGATGTGTATTGGTTTCAGTATTTGTTTAATACAAATATTATTATTAACACATTAGTATGTGATGCGATTCTACCGATTCATGTGTTAAACCGCCAATATAAGAGTAAAAACACCATTTTGTATAAAACAGTACATCAGAATTTGAAACTGTAAAGATGAAGATGAGTGTCTGATTTTTTCAGTTACTTTATACGATACTAGCGGACACGCTGGGTGAAGTTTAAATGAGGTGACATTTTTGTATAAAAAATCTCAGTCTGACAAATTTAGAGTTCATCGCATTGGGAGTTTTAGTTTATCGAAACGAATAAGACATTATTTTTTTTTTTTTTTTGTGTTTATACTTATTTAAATCAAAATACAGACATTTTACAGTTCGAATAGAAGTCACTATCCCACTAAGACGAGCCCTTGTGTGGGAAAGGAGTTCGCCTGCGGCAATTCAATAAAAGTACAACAAAAAACAGTAACACAGTACATGGTGAGATACAATACAGTACTTAAATAATATTACACATTTTTGTATGAAGAAACAGTAACACACTACACAGTTAGAAACAATATAATACTTAAGAAATATAAAAATACAATTATAAAGAAACAGTATTACAGTAAACAGTATAAAGCAGTAATTGACTAAGCTAAAAAGCTATAAGGACAACATATACATATATACAAGATATTAAATTTAAGGTATGAAAATTCAAAATTGAATTATATAATACCTAATTAATACAAAAAACAATTATAAGAAACAGTAAAACAGTACACAGTAATAAACAGTAATTGACTTAACCAAAGCAATAAAGAATACAAATTCATATATACAAGATATAAAATTAAGGCAAGTAAATACATGATGAAATACATAATAAGCAATTATAAAGATACATAACATAGTACGCAGTAAGAAACACTAATTGACAACATCAAAAGGCAATAAAGCATACATATACTTGTATACAGGATAAATATCAGAATGAGTGACGCAGGCTGGCATTGAGGACATGTCTAAAGCGATAAGTAATTTGAATTCAATAATTCAGCAATTTTTTCTTCACTGAGGAATTTCGCATATTTTAACGTTGTAGTAATAATTTGAATACTTTGGAGGATTTGTGTGAGAAAATTAAAATTTGGAGGAATAATTATGTAAACAGCAGCAATGGAATAACAAGTCTGGTGTGTCGTCCATGTATGTTTTGGTCTTGGCACAACTAACCTATAGTAATTTTTCAGGCTTGTAGAAGAACGGTGGTCAATCTTCCCGACTAGCTCATCCTGTCTAAGATACAGCTCCTTCATAATTGAGACCATGTATAATTTTTTTGCAGACTTTACATTAAGGTCCGAGAATATATTAATTGATGGGGGTCCTTTATTGATACCCAAAATTACCTTAATAATCATTCTCTGCACAATCTCAGTATTAAGCTTCACAACAACCAAGACTTCACAAATATTTTAAAGCAGTCTAAAATTATTTCCCAACGACATCTCGCGGACAACCTGAACGTCGTCTGCGGACTCCCAGGGGTCCACGGACCATCTGTTGGGAGCCACTGGTCTAAATCTCTGATAAACAACTTTTCCTTCTAGAGGCTTAACTCTGAAAAAAGTTTTAGTTCGTAGAGGATAGGTCAGAGGAATATATGAGGTGTGCAAGGACTTCATAGACCAACTCCTTTAATTAATTCACTGTCTATTTAGGAACACGAGGTCGGGCGTAATCATGAAGGAGAACGAATCATGAAAGGTCCTTTCCGTTTTACCAGCGCCGGTTGTTGCTTGATCAAATGTATTGGTTAATGCATTTGGTCTATTTCTTTTCAGTATGATGTTGAATTAACTTTCCACGGTTTTTCCTATAGCAGGAAAAAACACACCACCGACTTTACCTCCGTTTTTAAAATTGATTAAAGAATTTTCAAATGCAGTTAGAGATAAAAATGAATGAAACCATTAAAGAATTAATTGTTTGTTTGTTTATTTATTTAACGTCACTTTATGCCTCTATGGCTAATCGGACGATGCTACGGTGGGAGTCCTAAATTTTGCCTACCCAAGTTTTATTAGGATAGGGATCTTCTTTAACGAGTACCTTACATCGCACAAGCTCGGGACCACCTTTTAACGTCCCCTCCGAAGAACGGCATAACTAAGGATTTTTTACTCCCGTTAAAACATCTTAGGACCACCTGTGGGTTTGAACCCGCGACCTTTGGCATAGGAGGCATTTTATGCTAGCCACCCAGCTACAACTGATCCCAAAAAAGAATTAATTAAATTTAATTTCTATAGAAGCTTGTGCTTTATTAAAAAATCTATTATATTATTATCTAAAATAATCACTTAGTTTTATCGCCTTTTCATCACTCTTTATTAGCTTTTACAAGCTTGTGTAAGGTAATATGTTTTCTAAAATCATTGGCTTTCCAACAGTATATAAAACATGTATATGACTCTTCTTATGTCCAAAAACAAAAAATTGCATTAAAAAATATTTTTCAGTTTTCTCCTTTTGTTGTTTATCAATTTTAGTATATGTACCGCCGAACCGGTCATATCAGACATCAGGATAACAACAGTTATTATTGGAGCAAACAACGGTAAGTTGTGTTATAATTTACACTGTAAAGTGAATGCTGTGTCACCTCTTCATATCAGCTGATTGCCAATAGCTCGGCAAGGCTGGCCTTGCTTACCATTTTTTAATTTATTGATTTTCCTCACATCTGGTTATTATTTAATTATTTTCTTTACATGAAATGCGATATTATCATCAAGTAATGTCCTCCAAAGCTTCAACTAAAAGATCTAGATCTAGTGGTTCAATCCCGTCTCCTACAAAACAAAGACCCCACCGTGATACTAATAAATGATTAAATCTACAAGCAACCCCTTCGGGTACTAATTCAGAATCTGAACCACAACCTGGCGCATCATCACAAGGGATGACTGACGAATCTCCGTTTTTCATCCCAAATCCTTTTCAGATTTTTTTATAATGAAAAAGAAAATATGGGATCTACTCCTATACCCAGTGAACCACGGTCTCCTCCAACAATTGTCAAGCAAAACAAGCACTCACTCTCCCAGGGCGAGGAACAGTCATCTTAACCCCGTCTGAGCTTAGTCGACCACTCAAGGTAAAAGTAGAGGACAACTGGCAGGCAATGTGAGTTCCAGATACTTGCATGGCAAAGAGAGTCCAACAAGTAAGTTAAAGCTTATAAAAAAAAAAAAAAAACTGTAAAGCCCTGGTCCACATCAAACCGTGGCAGCCGCAGGGAGGAAGTTGCATTGACCAGACTGCGGATAGGACACACCCGCCATAGGACACCCGACACTTTCCTACATTTTCGCTCGCAAGCCTGTACCCCTGTGCCAACATTGCAATGGAGCCCTCTCGATTAATCATATCGTTCAAGAATGGAATTATACGTCGCAGCTTTACAGAATGGGACTCATTCCAGATACATCGAAAGTTCTGAGAGATAATGAGGATTTAATTAAATTAATCTTTAAATTTCTTCGGAAAAACTCCCTACTACCTAAATTATAAACTTTACTATCTTCATCATTGAAACTTTATTCCAAAAACAGATTTTTTTTTTGTTACAACTTTATTTATTTATTCTTAATTAGCTTTTCGCAACTTCACACTTATCTTTATAAATTAATTTTGTCATTCATACTTAATTTATTTCCCTATTTATACAGTTTATTTATAATTACTATTATTTATTTATTTCCTCCTTCTTCTAAAAGTCTAACAATTATGTGTGCGTTCGTATAGGCGTTGATGACCTTTCATGTTTTACGCCTTAAAGCTCTAATTAACAAATAATAGACACACACACAGACCTTTTTGCGGGGCTTGGTTATTTGGACTCAGGCGACCCTAAAACCTGTATTTCCGTTGAAAACTGGAATTCGAAAGTTTTCACGATCGCAATACTTTCCCTTACTATATATTTCATATATAGTGGTTGTAATTAGTTGACCTTTGAGAATTACTGGAAGGAATTGGTCCGGGTGGCGGTCATTAAATGAAACAACTAAATAGTTGTTTCATTTAATGACCGCCACCCGGACCAATTCCTTCCAGTCTTTCATATATAGGTAAGTGAAAGTAAAAATTTACTTTTTTTGGAAGAAGATTCTCTTTTGGCATGTACCCAGGAGACTGATCTGCATCTAAACCATTGACCTTGTCGGCGTCGATCCTCCTTCATGATCCGCTTTTCGTCACGAGTTATCTCGCGCTTAAGAAAGAGTTCGTTTCTTTGACGAGCAAGCAAAAAGACACACGTCTCTTGACGTTTCAACTACTGACGTTCGTTGGGCACGTGTGAAACACGAGAATTAAGTTTTTTTTTTGCTTTTCTGTTCAATTTAAATGCTTTGAAACCGCCATAAGACTTGGGCGTAGGTCTGACGCAAGTTCTTTGACTGTTTTACGATGCTTGAGGTCATCCATGTCATGGGGTCCATGGAACATATTTTCTAACGTCGTATCTCCTGAAGACAATCTTATTAATTAACTAAGAAACTCCCATTAGAACTTCCTTTACCTAGCGAATGATTAATATTTCTTATTACTATTTATTTAAAATGACCCTGTTTAATATCATTAAAAAAATCTTTAGGAAGTTGTGTCTTTTCATGGGCACAATTAAAATCATCCTAAAATCTGTACGCCTACTTGAAAAAAAATGTGATGCAGGCAGCACACGACTTTCACTAAGCTCTGTTTTTTAAACAATCAAAGAAATATATCCTAGGCCATTTTGACATAATATAGGATTAACAAGTATTTATTATTTATTGAAGATGGTAAATATTTTGCATAAATCAACAGAAAACGCTTTAAGCCTCTAAGAAGATTAAGATTTATAATATCGGACTATTCATGTGTTAAATTGTCTATTAGTAACACCGAGGTCTTCCAGAAGGATTTAGTTCAGAAGGATTTTCCTTAGAATCTAATGTCATTAGGCGTCATGGGACTGAATGGGTGCTGTCAAAAAGTGGGTTGTTGACTAAATTAATGCATCAAGTTTATGTCATTGCTTCACGAATTCCTCAAATATAATCTGGTGAATGTCAGTAGCTTTTTTTCAGGGAGAAATATGGACTTGAAACTCCAGTAATATATTTAATTAATATATTAACCTGTCTGAGAAGTGTATTACTCAAATAAAGATTATGCGTATGTAGGTTGAGCTAGTTTCATTGCTGGAGTCATTATGTAAAGCCGGTGTTGTAACAGATGTCTTGAGTACGGGATGGTGAAAAACTACGAAAAAAAAAACGTTTGTTTACGGATGCTGCAAAAAAAAAAATGTAGGCCAGACGGGAACGTATTATTTTAGCAAAAACCGGTTCTGTCAACTCGAAAGCTATAACCAGAACAGAGACGGAGTGAGTTTATCGCTGATTTATTCTCACATCTTCAAGGTCTCGGAGACAATTTATTGGTGCTAGTTGCCTTTGGAAATAGTTTATAATAGTTTTCGGAATCAAAAACCTCAATGTTATCTTAGGGTAAACACCTCGGCATCCTTTAGCCTAGCTCCAAAAACGTGTTAACTTTTTTTTTTTCATCAGACGAATCTACTTCTTAGCACTTCATCAATAATATATCGACAACCTGTAGGACGACTCATTCTTCATATCTGGAGTATAGATTGACAAGTTAAAGCTAATAAACGATATCAAATGTCATATATGTTGAAAGTAACCAACTTTCAGTTATCTATATATTAAATATGTTTAATTTGTTCATTTGTAAATATTACAATTAATTTCAATGGACAATAATATTATTGCTATAAGATCACATTCATGCAATATGTACAGTATAAACAAAAGGAAAATCAAATTACATAACATAAAGTAAAAATAATTAAAGGTATAGCATTTCCAAGTCAATTGTAACCTTTACCAAGTCAAATGTAACTTTTTCCAAGTCAAATGTAACCTTTTCCAAGTCAAATGTAACCTTTTCCAAGTCAAATGTAACCCTTTCCATTTCAAATGTAACCCTTTCCAAGTCAAATGTAACCATTTCCATTTCAAATGTCACCTTTTCCATTTCAAATGTTACCTTTTCCAAGTCAAATGACACCTTTTTCTTCACTTCTAGCCTTAAATATTCCGTTTTATTTATTTATTAATTGAAAAATAATTAGTTTAATTAAAATTATGACTTTTTTAATAATTTTGGCATATCAAATCACTGTTTTTTAAAAATATTTGATATCAAGTTCTGTTTTTTACGAACTAATATTTAAAAAAATATTTAGTTTTAAAATAGTTGTTTATTTTGAATTTTTAGAGGGGAGGAATAGTTTTTGTGAATAAATAATGTGTTTTCGGGTATTATAATTACGTTTTTCGAGATGTATTTTTTATCGCTCGCGGGCATATTAACTCGCACTTATTTTTAATGATTTTTATTGATATAGGGATTAATTAATGTGCTTTCGGGTGGTTATGATTACGTTTTTCGAGCTGTATTTTTTATCGCTCATGCGTATTTCAACTCGCATTTATTTTTAATGATTTTTATTGATATAGGGATAAATTAATGTGCTTTCGGGTGGTTATGATTACGTTTTTCGAGCTGTATTTTTTATCGCTCATGAGTATTTCAACTCGTATTTACTTTTTATGTTTTTTATGATATAGGGATTAATTATTGTGCTTTCGGGTGGTTATGATTACGTTTTTCGAGCTGAATTTTTTATCGCGCATGCGTATTTCAACTCGCATTTACTTTTTATGTTTTTTATTGATATAGGGATTAATTATTGTGCTTTCGGGTGGTTATGATTACGTTTTTCGAGCTGAATTTTTTATCGCGCATGCGTATTTCAACTCGCATTTACTTTTAATGTTTTTTATTGACATAGGGATTAATTAATGTGCTTTCGGGTGGTTATGATTACGTTTTTTGAGCTCTATCTTTTATCGCTCATGCGTATTTTAACTCGCATTTACTTTTAATGTATTTTATTGATATATATAGGTTATTAATTTATGTTACTACAAATTAATTAATTAATTAATTAGTCTTTGCGGGTCTTGTAATTACGTTTTTTGTGCTGTATTTATTGTCGCTTGTTCGCATTACAACTTGCATTTACTTCTAATCTTTTTATTGTTATAGGGATATATACTTGTGTTTTTGGGTGGTTATGAAAAAACTTTTTTTGGACTGCTTATTCTATAGCGCGCGCGCCTTTAAACTTAGTGCTAATATCATTTTATATTTTGATAGAGTGGTCTTTCTTTGTTTTTGTTTTGGGGGATTCTGATTACGTGTTTTGAACATTATTCTTTTATGAGCTTGGGAATTTCTACATACCGTAGATATTATGTTATAATTTGAAGTAAAAACTATTTGTTGTGTTTTTGCACGTTCTGATTACTTTTTTTAACTGGATGTTACATCGCAATTGCGCATTGTTCTAGATCACTTTTTATTTAAGTTAAAATGTGCACTAGCTATAAAAAAAATGTCATAAACTCTATTAGTATTCCCCAAAACACTATAAACGATCCCTCTATCAAATATTTATGAAATAGGAACAGTAACTTAAAATGAGTAAAAGCGATAACAAATAAGGTTCGAATAATGTTATATAAAAACACCCAAAAATAGAATAAACGATTCCTAAATTAAATTATCAAATAATTGTATGAACAAGTGAGGAAGTGAGTCCATTATAAAATATTTAGTTAAAAAAACTTACTCAGGACGCTAAAAAAAGAACTATAACTGATCCTTTTATAAACAAATAATAATAAAAATTTTAAATAAAAATAAATAAATAAATAAAAAAGCTAAATGATGTATATTCCAGCAACGTTATAATGAGAACTAAAAACATAAAAATCAATCCCAATATCAATCAAAAACTTAATCATAACCACCCGAAAGCACAATAATTAATCCCTATATCAATAAAAAACATAAAAAGTAAATACGAGTTGAAATACCCATGAGCGATAAAAAATACAGCTCGAAAAACGTAATCATAACCACCCGAAAGCACATTAATTAATCCCTATGTCAATAAAAAACATTAAAAGTAAATGCGAGTTGAAATACGCATGCGCGATAAAAAATTCAGCTCGAAAAACGTAATCATAACCACCCGAAAGCACATTAATCAATCCCTATATCAATAAAAATCTTTAAAAATAAATGCTAGTTCATATGCACGCGAGAGATAAAAAATACATCTCGAAAAACGTAATTATAATACCCGAAAACATATTAATTAATCCCTATATCAATAAAAAACATTAAAAGTAAATGCGAGTTGAAATACCCATGAGCAATAAAAAATACAGTTCGCAAAACGTAATCATAACCACCCGAAAGCACAACAATTAATGCCCATATCAATAAAAAACATTAAAAGTAAATGCAAGTTGAAATACAAATGAGCGATAAAAGATAGACCTCAAAAAACGTAATTATAATACCCGAAAACACATTAATTAACCCCTATATCAATAAAAAATATTAAAAGTAAATGCGAGTTAATATGCCCGCGAGCGATAAAAAATACATCTCGAAAAACGTAATTATAATACCCGAAAACACTTTAATTATTCCCAAAAACCATTCCTCCCCTCTAAAAATTCAAAATAAACAACTATTTTAAAACTAAATATTTTTTTAAATATTAGTTCTTAAAAAACAGAACTTGATATCAAATATTTTAAAAAAAACAGTGATTTGATATGCCAAAATTATTAAAAAAGTCATAATTTTAATTAAACTAATCATTTTTCAATTAATAAATAAATAAAACGGAATATTTAAGGCTAGAAGTGAAGAAAAAGGTGACATTTGACTTGGAAAAGGTAACATTTGAAATGGAAAAGGTGACATTTGAAATGGAAATGGTTATATTTGACTTGGAAAGGGTTACATTTGAAATGGAAAGGGTTACATTTGACTTAGAAAAGGTTACATTTGACTTGAAAAAAGTTACATTTGACTTGGAAAAGGTTACAATTGACTTGGAAATGCTATATATAACAACAAAATTTATAAATTAAATAAATACTATCTATCTATCTTCGTTGCGCTACAACCCTTGCTGGGTCTTGATCTCCTCAATGAGTCGCCGCCATTTTGTTCTGCCGCTCTTCAGTTCCTGACTCAACAGGCTCCCTGCGTCCGTCACTCTATCAATCCATCGCAGCCTTGGCCTACCGGTTCGTCGAATACAGTGAAGGGAGGTTTCCAAAGCTCTTTCGGACAGTTCATCTCCTTGCTTCCTTGTGACATGGCCAGCCACACTGAGCCTTCCCAGCTTTGTAAATTTTTGGATATCTATTTCCCCAAAAAAGTTCTCTGTTTCTTTCAATTCTCCACCCATCTCATTCTCTCCCAGGGCCCACTATTCTCCTCAAATTTTTATTTCAAAGGTTAATAGGAAATTTTCATTTTTTGCTGAGATGATGTAGGTCTGAGAAGCATAGGTAAGAACAGGACGTATCAAGGTTTTATATATGACCAGATTGGTACACCTAGTAATAGACCTGCTGCGGAGAGTCTACAGATAAGCGAAGTTGACGTCAGCATATCCCAATATCTGTGCACTACGGGTGAAGATCGTCTGGATTCCTGATTCCCGTACAACTTTCTCCAATGTAATATTGAAGAGAAGACATGCCAAGTCCGCGAACGGGAATAATCTGCTGAAAAGGATATTTGAGAGGATCTTGCAGGCACAAGACAACAAGGATATGCCGCAATTGTTCGCGCAATTAAATTGATCTCCCTTCTTGTGGAGAGAGCATATTATAGCATTAGCCCATTGTCCTGGCAATCTTTCCAATTCCCATATTGACAAGACCATGTCAGACAGTGCTCTATGCAATTCTTCTCCCCCATACTTAAACAGCTGGAATCCATCCGGTCCCGGCGCCTTATTGTTTTTCATGCTAAGGATTACATCCAATACTTCCTCAAAGTTCGGAGGTTCTTTATCTTTAAGTTCGTCAGCCATACCATCGCCAGTGGTGCCGTCTGCTTCTATATCCTCCAAAACCGCGATTATTCATTAATCAGCGATTGGAACTGTCTAGCCCATTGCTCTAGAATGTCAGGCTTGTTGGTAACAAGTATCCCATCCTCTTTCTTACATGCTTGAATCCTTGGCCTAAAAACCGCACGTCCGCTGTTTACCTTCTGGAAGAATTTCCTGCTTTCCTTTACATCCAATATCCTCCAGTTCTTTCCTCTCCCATACTCTCATTTTATTCTTAAGGAGTTTCTTCTCTATTCTTCTTCTGTTCCTATATTCCTAGCTCTCCTGGCGAAGTGCTGATTTATCATGTTTCGGTACGCTTTGATAAAATAAATACTAGGTTAACAAATAAATGAACAAACTATGAACACACTCATACTTATTTACAATATTTACATACTGGGACACCCCGCACGGTGCTTGTTTCCCCACTTTTGGAAGGGCAAGCGAAATCCGAGGGATCCCAGCACCTCAGCCGCGTCACTGGTTCGGGACAGGGGAAGCTGAGTTAAGCTCCATAGCCACACACACCGCACATGAGAGGAGGATCTGAGTGTAAGAGCTCAAGCATAGGCATTTAAAAAATGTCTTGATTTATGAAATATATAACAAGGAAAAGTATTGCGATGGTTATAATTTTCGAATTTAATTTTTCAATGGAAATTCACATTTTTGGGTCCCCTGAGCCCTACAAAAAAGTCTGTGTGTAATTTGTTTCTGGTAATAAAAAACAAAAAGCCGTTCAGAACTGAAATTTCATATTTAAGACAACTATACACCTTCTAGACAACTTTTCCTAGATACAAGATTATGGTAGGAAGGTACTGAAAAGTGAGGAATAGGGTATAAATCTAAGAGATTATTGTACATAACAATGTTATATTGTTATATTATTTAATCTGAAACATATGTTTTAAATGAAACAATACAATTATTTAACATTTTTTAAATTCTTTAATTTGGTTTTATAGTTTTTAAATTAATTTTAACGACCGAGATTCGCTCCTAATTATACAGTATTGTATAAAATTGATTATATGAAATGTTTAGGGTCGCAAAAACATCCAAGACACAGAAGGTCGGCGAAAACAAAACAACTCGTTTAGACGTGTTCATAATTGTAAATGAAATGATTAATTTGTCATATATTTACTGAGGGTACAGAAGACCACCTTGAGTCTCACCCTACTTTGATAAAGAACAATATGTCATGTTTTAGGAATATATCTACAATCTCACGCTATGACTTATATATATTGTTTTAACCTTTTTAATCTTGATATATGTTATGTCATTGACGTCTTATGCTTCAAGAGAACACCAGAAACCAGTTTCTATTGATGAATGCTAACTACAAGCAACCAATAACCTCTAGGAGGCCAGACGGCGAGTTCTCGAAACCTATTTTCTGAATACATGGTCGTAACTTGGAAACATTTAAGTTGTTGTAGAGCATATTGCGCCAGAAAGTCCCAAATCTGAATTTATTTTTAATCTATTCTTTCGGTAATGATATCTGTCAAAACTAAATTCAAAATAAAATTCAACTGAATATAATAGCTGAATTTGAGACGTTGAAGAGATGTCTAAGAGTACTCTTCAACGAATAACTGTAACCCATAACCTTCGATAAACAAGTCCATGAAACGACAGTTCAGGCACCTCCGAAGTAGGCATTTTCTATTAAGGAACCTACCCTTCAAAAGCCGGAAAGAAGACGTTAACGACTATGAATAAAAAGCTACGCTAAACATTTCTCTTTGTCACAAGAGAATATCCGTTAGGAATGTTCATCATCGTTCGCCTGGAACGACTGCACCCAGCGGGTCTGTTCAGAATGGACAATTTTAAGTGTTATGAAACTTGTTGTTTACTCGATCTGAAACTCTGACTAATATAGATGACCGTGGTCGAAGACTGAAGAAATAAATGGATAAATACATGTACAACAAAAAAATATGGGAAATGTTAAATAAGTGTAGTATGAGTAATTTTATTCATCAAAAAGTTATAGTGGATTTTCATTAAGTATATTTTATATGTAAATAAATCGTATTTCAGTAAAGTCATATATAATTTTTAACCCAAAGGCTAACTGAAAATGTTGAGATACATTTAAAAAAAGGTGAATATTGACAATATTGACAAATATTGGTTTGCAGTCAAATGTGACGGACATAACTCTTATTCCTGATCATATCAACTCAATGCAATTTTCATGGATTGTAATACCTATTATCTATATGGTTCTATATTAATTTTTCCAGTTTACATTCAGTAATTTTGCTTATTGAGGCGCTAAAATATTATTTTTAATATGGTTATATTTCGAAAACCACTGGTCCGACTTGACCCGAATTCGCAAAGGAGTTGCGTATTAAAGATACTTTCGGCTTACGCAGGTGCGAATCATTTCTCAATCTCGTTATCACTTATTAATAATTTCTAAATTGGGTGGTCCGGTTTGGGCCAAACCTGGATAAAAAAAATAAATAAATAAAACCTGTAACTTTACAACGCATGAAGAATCTCGATTATATTGGCGGGTCCATGAGGAGTACTACTCGGATGAAAACTGATTTATTCTTAGACCCAAGACTTATTTTATTATATTTAGTTATCAATAATAAATAAAATTAAAAAATAAAACTATACCTCTACAATCCATGAAGGATCTTGGGCTCAGTACGTAAACAGATGCGAACTGTTTCTAGGCCAACGGCCGTGCAAGGAGGCCAAGATCGCCTCATATTTCTCCGCAATTTTCTCCCTATCGTAGAGTCATTTCGCGGCTCAAGATCTTATCTCGAGAAAGCCAGCTAACTTCAATGTGTATGAGGATCTGATCATGTTCGGTGCACAATAACGAAAATAGTCTGGATTCCAGAGGTCGAGTTTTAATATAATTAATTATTTTAACAACATCATTAAGGTTTTTTTGTAACGTTTCAGGCAACCGTTTGGCCACTAGAGCTTCTCGATGAATACAGCAGTGTGTCCACCTTACATTGGGGGCTACTTTTTGGATACGGGCACGACGTCCTGTTTTACAACCAGACATAGATTTGGCCCCATATTAGATAAACCAACACATTTTTTCCAAATGTCATATTTAATTTTAAAAAATCATTTAATGCCGAGAATATATCATCTTCTGTTGTGTGAATTAAATCACAAGAGAAGAGAAAATCTTCATATAATTTGTCCTCCAATAAATAGCGCACAAAAACAAATAATATTGCTGTTTTTGATATGTCAGTACTGTCATCCAATTGAAATGAAAACATTTGGATATGTATTTCTCCAAAAAGGTCATGAAGTTCCCTGTTCCTCTTAATTCTCCACCCATCTCCATCTCTCACAGGGCCCACTATTCTCCTCAAGATTTTTATTTCAAAGTTTGATAGGATATTTTCATTATTTGCTGAGATGGTCCAGGTCTGAGAAGCATAGTTAAGGATAGGACGTATCAAAGTTTTATATATGACCAGATTGGTACACCTAGTAATAGACCTACTGCGGAGAGTCTTCAGCAAAAAACATTTCACATATGCATAGCCGAGTCAATAAGGCATTTTCTATATCATTTGCCATATCCGAAATTAGCCTTTGAACTGCGATGTTAGAAAGCGGGACATACTTATTAGCTTGTCGGCTGCATCATCCTGTGCACATTCTTTTGCATAGGATTACAGCTGATGGTAGTATTAGTTCTTCAGCGATAGTATGATTTTTCCCACATTTTGTGATAAGCTGGGATACCTCATATGATACAAGTGTAGCATTTTCGTTCATATTTACTCCAGAATATTTTGTAATAATTTTCCGCGACTTTTTGAGCTCTCCTAATTTAATTTTAAAAGAATGCGACAATTCATTTTCTGTTCCGGATGCTTTGTTTCAAGAGTTTTGCAGGCTTCATACATTCATTAGAAAGACTTTCGTAGCAAAGCACACATTGGTGTTTAGGCTCATGTTCAGAACCAGTATATGAGAAACCAATCTTCAATTTCCTCACTTTAACAAAATGCCGAACACTGCTTGAGAAAGAACAAGGTTCGTAGGCATATCAACTTTAATATCAAGATCTAACTCCTGTTTCTCTTTATTTGGAGACCTTACACGTTTAAGTGAACCACTTTTTAACCAAAGAGCCGTTTTCAGCAGATAACTCCCCGGAAAAAGAACTTTTATCAATAATAAATTTAAAAACGCACAGTGGCACATACCTCCGAACTACAATATGGTTCAAGATACACTCAAGATGAGTAGGGATGGATGTGAAAACGGGCGAATTTTAAAGTTGTTTTGAACAAGCAACAATAGTTGTTTTTGTTTCGTCCTCCTGTTCGAATCTGTTACACATTTTATATAATTTATTTTATAGTATCAATATTATCATAATATTTAAAAAAAAATAAAAATAAGCAAAAATAGAATTTACAATTGTTTCTCCTATTATCTTTTTTATTCATCTATCTCCAAAACGAATATTTTATTATAATTTATTATATTAAAAAAAAAAAAAAATCATAGAGAGCTCGCCGACCCCCTGGACCACCACTTGGGAACCACTGTCCTGTACAGTGAAAGAGATCCCCTATATAACATTTCACTTAAATCTGCTAAATTTTGTGGGTCTCGGGCGTGGACACGTCTTTCAAGTATATCCCATACATGCTCTATTGGGTTCATATTTGGACTTCTGGGTGGCCAAACCATAACGTCAATTTCTTCTTGTCTGAGGAAATTTTGCACTGATCGAGCAACGTGAGGTCGGGCATTATCGTGCATAAAAATAAAGTTACCAGCGATATTTCTGGCGAAAGGTATTACATGTGGCTCAAGTACCTCCCTAATGTACCTGTCAGCAGTTATAGAGCTACGGTTCACAAAAAGTGCATGGAGCATACCTCTCTCCCCGCCTTTTCCATACCTTTTCTCGTCCATCTGGAGATCGGAGACAGAATCTTGACTCATCGCTGAATAATACGAGGCTCCAATCTTCCTCAGTCCAGTTTAGGTGCTCCCGAGCAAACCTCAAGCGCTCAACCCGGTGTTCCCTGGAGAGAAGAGGCCCAGTAGCTGAAGGATGGGAGGTCAATTTATAATCGTTGAGTCGTCATCTCACGGTTCGCTCTTGCACATTTCTGAACCTCTGGAGGAGACCACGTAGACTTTTACCAGTTGATCGGCGATCCCGAAGAGCATGCAGTTGCAAAATTCTCTCGTCACGGTGGGAAGTTGACCTCGGACGGCCTTGTCCTACTCTTCTTGTATGCCCTCCAGTTTGACGGTGCCTATTAAGCACCCTGGACACTACGGATTGTGACCGCTGGATAGATATCACCTTGCTCAAAGATCCGACATGACAACTTTTTTTTTTATGTTTCCATTAAATGCATTATACAATGTTTTGCCATTTATTGAAATATTAGTGAAATAAATCTAAGTTATCTCAGAACAACATAATAACATTAGTATGCGCAGGAAAGTAGTGCCACTATTTCTCAATGCAATGTCATTTAACGCCTTATTGTCTGTCAATATTGATCGATGATATCGGGAAGTCATTAATTTCACAACTGCTACATAATAAATTAATTACTATTTAAATATTCTGTGAAAACTCTGAAATTTATTACTATCTGTATCGAACATCAATGCGATAATTTATTGCTTTGTCCGGAATGTTGTGCAGGATTTTGAGTTTTACATGAAATTCCCGCTCTATATTTTATTTATTTATTTGTTTTTGGGTAATCATAATTAAGATATATATATACACACACACACACACACATTATATATATCTGTCATTGATTTTAAAATGAAAATAAACATGAAAAAGTATTTTCTGACTAATATAAGGCATATACATACACCATTTCACCCCCCTCCCCTCCCCCAAAAAAAAAGGAAAAAAAGAAGAAGGATGGAAAAGTAGTTATACAATAATTAAAGAAAACTTAGGAGATTTCAACCTGGAAGACGATATTCGTATTATTTCCTTATTGGAGTTTGAAATCGGCCGGAATCAAACCCAGACGACCAGAAACATAAGTTAAGTCTGGGGCTATGGCAGCTTTGTTGAGTGCAATATTCAACGGTGCTTCTTGAAGGTTAGGGTGGGAGACTTCTGTCTCGAAGAAAAAAAGGGCTTCTTCCCTTTATGATGATGTTTTGCGAGCTTTGATTGTACAACAACTGTTCGAGATCTGCAGGGAAACTAATGTAAGAAAGAATACCTAAAGGCGGTAAGGTAAAAAGAACTTTGAAAGTTGGGTATCAAACACTTTAAACGACCGGAAAAAAAAGAGCCTCATGAAGTTCATAATATAGTTACTTTATAGTTTGTCAGGAAATGTCTTTTATACTCATCAATATTCAGAATTTTTTTCGAATTTTTTAATGAGTGGAATAATCTGAAAAACATTAAAAACTTTTATTTTCTGAAATATTTATTTAAAAAAACTTATCCTTTTTTGATTATAGGAAACTTATAGAAAATTATTTATTTATCGAAACTTCATAATTAAATTACTTATTAACCCTTTTCAATAATTTTACTACAAAATGATTGCATCAAGACTATGTTTTTCAAAACGCGCTCCAGGCTAGTGCACTATAACGCCGCCTATTTAGCCATTAATAATCAACTCTTCTAAGGTTCGAAATAAAATGGAAGAAAGTTGTTTTTTTTCGAATTTCCCGAAAAGTAATATCCCGAAAGTTGAAATTTTTAGAAAAATAATTTTTTTTTTGTTCGATTTCATAGGTTAATTATTGAAAAATCAATCATACTAGACTGCGTTACTATTTCCTTTTCTTTTCATTCGAATAATTCAAATAAAATTTCCTGATTCCAGAATACTTTACATTTTTTCTCTATCATCAATAATAACGGAGTTTTAGTGGAATTACATCTGTTATGAGTTGTGGCTTGACCATATCAGATTTTTTTTTCTCTCTTTTCATCCCACCTTACAGAATCTACAACTCGATACATATTTTTCTCTCAAAGGTTCCGGGTTCGAACCCGCAGGTAGCCCTAAGATTTTTTAATGGGAGATAAAAATCCTTAGTTATGCCGTCCTTCGGAGGGGACGTTAAAAGGTGATCCCGAGCCTGTGCGATGTCAGGTACTCGTTAAAGATCCCTATCCTAATATAACCTGGATAGGCAAAATTTAGGACTCCCACTGTAGCATCGTCCGATTAGCCACAGTAGCATAAAAGTGACGTTAAACGAACAAACTAAACTAAACTAAACATATTTTTCTCTATCTTCAAAAATAAGTGAGTTATGGGCGGATTTATGGGTATAAGTTCATTTCGTAATTTTCTTTTTTCCCTTTTTATAATTGTTTGCGGTTTTTTAGTTAAAAAACACTAATATAAATTTGTTCTTAATCTTAATAATAACGGAGTTTCAAGCGTCTGTATAGGCAAGGTTTCCTGTTTTTTCCTTTTTCTTTTTTTATTTGTTTATTTATTTATTTTTTGCGCTTTACTGATTCTAAAACTCGATACATATTTTTCTCTACCTCAAATAACCGAATTATGGTCGTATTAAGGTGTGAAATTTTAATTTTGTTTCTATTTTTTTATATGTATTCGGGGTTTTTGGGTAAAAAAAAATAAAATAAATTTTTTCTCCATCTTCAAAAATGACTGAGTCAATGAATTAAATCACTTTTAATCAGCTGTCATTTTAAAAATAAACATCTTGGTGTTAGGATCACCGATGGACGCCCTATTATGGTATTTAAGAAGAATTAAAAAAAAAAAATTGGTCCAGTAGTTTTGCAGAGATTCCGTGAAAGGCGTTCGGCGGACGGCAGACAAACGGATTTTTTTTTCGTTATTCGGATTCTACGGATCTTGAAACGTAAGCCCTCAAATTTTGAGGGAGGGGGGAGTATTATTATTATTATTTTTTTTTTTGGTCGATTACAAAGGTTCATTATTGAATATTTCCCTTAGAGGAAAACTAGAAGCCAGCTGTTCAATTCCTTACTGATACCAACATTTGGTTTTTGAATTTAGAAGGTTTTCTAGCCTAGTTTTGACTTCCTTCAATGTACGAAAAGTTTTCCCCTCAAGGAAGTCAGCCATAGCTCTGAAGAGTTTGTAGTCTGATAGTGCAGGATCAAGGATGCATTTTGGGCTCGGTTCCGATGACAGCATGATTTTGCGTCGTATATCAAAAGGTATGTGATCGGGCGTTGTCTTGCTGGATCAAAACTTTTATCTGATTCACAAAAGCCGGTTATCCTCTCACCAAAACTTCGTACATCCGTTCTGAATACCCTACTGAATCAACAGAACGTCCATCTGGCACAAATTCATAGTGAACTACTCGTTCAAAAGTCCCCTGAGCATGACTGCCTTTGTAAGCTTGTATGGCCACTTTCAAATTTAGCAAACCAAATCCACATACTCCGTTTATTTAGGTGAGGTTCCTCTTCAATTTCCGGTATTAAACGTATGGTTTTGACGACTGTAAATTTTCCAATAGGGCCGCAATAAGATCTAAAATTTTGTAACCTAGTGTTATTTTGGTTGAAAGAATGCCTAACAAACACTGAGTCTCACAGGGAGCCATTATGTTTACAAAATGATTTAATATAGTATTAGTATTAAAATGATACCAATAACAATAAAATTGGAAACTGAAGCAGAAAGAAACGTCAATAAATATCTTGAGTATTAAAAAAACTCAATTTTTACTTTCACTTACTGTATATAGTAAGGGGAAGTCATTGCGATCGTGAAAATTTTCGAATTCCAGTTTTCAACGGAAATACACGTTTTAGGGTCCCCTGAGTCCAAATAACCAAGTCCCGCAAAAAGGTCTGTGTGTGTGTGTGTGTGTGTGGTAACTTCCGGGCGGAAACCGTAAGTCCTATAAAACTTAAATATCATATTTAAGACGACTATACGCCCCAGACGTGACAAAACTTTTTTCATCAAAATGAGCTCACCAGTAGAGGGACTTTATACCATGCATTTTGCACCTTTTTTCGATTTTCTCGAAAACGGTTCCGACGATTTTGATTAAGCTCGCTATATCGATGTAAACATTAATGGGCTTTAATATCATATAGGCTTTATTCTGATTAAAATGGTTTGACAGGGCTTAAATACCGATATTTTAAATTTTCTTCCCCTGAAGTACCTTTAATTTTGTAGATTCAATAAAAATAACTATATTATCTAGTTAACGCTGATGAGAAACTGTTAAATATATAAATTGAAGAAATTCGATACCCAACTAAAGGAGAAAACAGAAAAAATATTTTTTTAATGCAATTTTCCGTTTTTGAACATGAGAGCAGTAATATACATGTATGATATACCGTTGGAAAGCTAAAGATTTAAAAAAAATATTATCTCATACACAAGCTTTTAAAAAAAGCCGATAAAACTAAGTGACTATTTTAGATAATAATATAATCGATTTTTTAATAAAACACATGTTTCTATAGAAATTCCATTTAACTAATTCTTTAATCGTTTTACTCATTTTGATCTCTTACTGTATTTGAAAATTCTTTCATTGATTTTAAAAACAGAGGTAAGTGAAAGTCGTGTGTTGCCCGCACCAGATTTTTTTTAATATTTATTACCCAATTATATTTGTAAAGATACATATGTTGATACATATTAAACCCCAAAGAGTTGAGTGAATTGAGGCCTAAGCCATTAGGTTCCTGGTTGCTCAAAAACTACCCGCTAATCCAAGGAAGGCCTTACTATTATTAAACAAGATAATCGTAGCATTACTTATTTAGTAACGGATGCTGGCCGGATGAAGTAAGTACTTTCAGATCACGCACGGAACCTGGAGAACCACAAACCACTATGCCTTTAGAATAAATCAGGAGACCACCGTGGCCGAAGATTGAATTTAATCGAGATTTCTGTGCTAATTTGTATTTATTTCTTTTGATTTAATTTTATGTCACGTATACTGTCTTATTCTTTCCTCTTTTACCAAAGGAGAGCTTTTTCCTCCTTCCGGCAGAAATTATCTTCTTTTGATCAATCCATTGAAAGTAAGATGAAGTGGATCGCATGCAGCGAGTGGTCATCAAATAGTTTTGGTTTATTATTTTCAGTAATGAACCTTTGTAATCGACCAAAAAAAATGATTAAAAAAAAAAACTCCTCCACCCCTCAAAATTTGAGTTTCAAGGTAATAGAACCCGAATAACGAATAAAAAAAAACCAAAACGATTTTTACTTTCACTTACTGTTGGGAAGAGGGGCGACTAACGCGTTTGCTCGCAGCCTCAACCCGGTCGTTATTATGAGTCGCCGAATTTTCTGTCAATCCGTGTAATTTTGTTGAGGGTAAAATGAATGAAATAATAAAAGAGAGAACATGAACTTATATTAATTAAAATGAAACAAAATACTGTTTATAATGTGCAAGGTGGTGATTCTTTTTATCCGAGATGACTTCCTTCCCCCTCTCGTCTGCGATGTTCCTTTCTTTCCTTCTGCGACTCCTACTCCATGCGACAATTCTGAGAAAATCTTCTAGGATGATGTGCGAGTTGCGATTATACTAAAAATATGCGACATTCAGCGAAAACCAACTTAATTAAAACACTCTACCCTCGCGAGTCACTCTCTTCCCCTTTCTCTTTTACAATCCCAGAATGCACTCTGCCCCGCGGTCACTTAACAGCTGATTCAAATAGAATAAAACAAATGATTGTCGCGCTTGCACATAATAAAACAAATAAAATTACAAATAGAGAGATACAATAAACATAAGACAAATTCAATTCTTAACACTTACCTATATGAGATATATAGTAAGAGAAAGTATTGCGATCGTGAAAATTTTCGAATTCTAGTTTTCAACGGAAATACACGTTTTAGGGTTCCCTGAGTCGAAATAACCATAGCAAAAAGGTCTCTATGTGTGTGCGTCCGTGTGTGGTAACTCCCGCGCGTAAACGGAAAGTCCTATGAAACTGAAATTTCATATTTATGACAACTATCCGCCCGAGATGTTACAAAAACTTTTTCATTAAAATCTGCTGACCGAAGTGCTACTTTATACAATGCATTTTGCACCTTTTTTTTTATTTTCTCAAAAACGTCTCTAACGATTTTGTTTAAACTCACCATATCGATGTAAAATTTAGTGGGCTTTAATATCATGTATGTTTCATTCTGATTGCAATAGTCTGACAGGGCCCTAATGCCGATATTTTAATTTTGTAGATTCTATAAAAATAACCATATTATCTTGTTAGAATTGATAAATAACATCTAAAAATGCAAGCGAATATGAAAAACAACTAAAGGGAAAAACTGAAAAAATAATTTTTTAATACAATATTTTGTTTGTTTTGTTTTTGAACATAAGAACAGTAATATACATGCATGATATGGCATTGGAAAGCTAAAGATTTTAGAAAAAATATTTTCTCATACACAAGCTTTTAAAAGTTAATAAAGAGTGATGAAAAGCCGATTAAACTAAGTGATTATTTATGTAATAATATAATAGATTTTTTTATGAAACACGTGTTTCTGTAGAAATTACATTTAATTAATTCTTTAATAATTTCACGTATTTTTATCTCTTGTATTTGAAAATTCTTTAATCGATTCTAAAAACGATGTTGCCCGCTTTAGATTTTTTATTATATAGCTTTAAAAAAATCTATTTGCTTTTAAGAAATAAGAATTCTGTTTAACAGCTTTCCCCGATATTTTTTGGCTCCGATATTTAGCTTTATCCGATTCGATAGTGTTTGGCTCAAAGGTATGGAATGGAAAATAAAACCTCACTACTTACTTTATAATTCTCTAATCTTTTGATTACAAACTTCAAACCTTTCAAGAAGGTCTTTCTTTGTTTCCGTTAACTCTTCCTTTTTCTTTTCTCAAAGCGCGGGGGCACCACAAGGAACCCTGTTTTTCACTCCCTTTTCACACATCTACCTAAAGCGACGACAAAGGAATGCTTTCTTCTCACATAAATCCTACTTTATCATCGATTTTTACTTTCACTTACTATATATAGTAAGGGGAAGTATTGCGATCGTGAAAATTTTCGAATTCCAGTTTTCAACGGAAATACACGTTTTAGGGTCCCCTGAGTCCAAATAACCAAGTCCCGCAAAAAGGTCTTTGTGTGTGTGGTAACTCCCGGGCGGAAACGGTAAGTACTATGAAACTGAAATTTCATATTTAAGACAACTATTCGCCCGAGACGTGACAAAACTTTTTTCATCAAAATGAGCCTACCAGAAGAGGCACTTTATACCATGCATTTTGCACCTTTTTTCGATTTTCTCAAAAACGGTTCCGACGATTTTGATTAAACTCGCTATATCGATGTAAAATTTAATGGGCTTTAATATCATGTAGGTTTTATTTAGATAAAAATGGTCTGACAGGGCTTAAATGCCGATATTTTAAATTTTCTTCCCCTAAAGTACCTTTAATTTTGTAGATTCAATAAAAATAACTATATTATCTTGTTAACGCTGATGAAAAACTGGTAAATATATAGATTGAATAAATTCGATACCCAACTAAAGGAGAAAACAGAAAAAATATTTTTTAAATGCAATTTTTCGTTTTTGAACATAAGAGCAGTAATATACATGTATGATATACCGTTGGAAAGCTAAAGATTTTAGAAAAATTATCATCTCATACACAAGCTTTTAAAAGTTATTGGAGAGTGATGAAAAGAAGATAAAACTTACTGATTATTTAAGATAATAATATAATTGATTTTTTAATAAAACACATGTTTCTATATAAATTCAATTTGATTAATTCCTTAATAATTTCACGTATTTTTATCTCTAACTGTATTTGAAAATTCTTTCATTGATTTTAAAAATGGATATAAGTGAAAGCCGTGTGTTACCCGCACCAGATTTTTTTACCTAGAGTGGTTTTAGAAATTTATAATTAAAATAAATCCCGTTTAACTGTAAAAGTCGTAAAACTCAATACATTCAAGGACATATGTAAGCATCCGAAAAAGACTAATTTTACTATTTCGAAGGATATGAAAGATTCGATATCTAACTAAAGAAGAAAACTGAATATATATATATATATATATATATATATATATATATATATATATATATATATATATATATATATATATTATTTTTTAAATTATTTATTGGCATTTACAGCTCTATTGTACATCTAGTAAATAGGCTAAAAGAAAATAGCCATAACCAAGACATGTAGAGGAGCTATACAGCGACATCCCGAATATTAAGGTCTTTGTGGATATTACCTAAAAAGGAGGATTTTACAAAGGATTTTGGATTGTGGAGATTGGATACGGGAAGAATTCGATGCTTTAGCAGAGCCCCAAAGCTCTACTCCGTAAGTCCATATCGGCCTTATGATATTCATGTAGATAAGTCTTTTGTAGTTAAGTGGAAGATTAGAACGTTTGTCTATTTTCAACAATTAGTAGTCGAAAACTTCGTGCAATTTCTTGTCGTTTGTATGAGGGTTCTAAGTGAGACATTTGTCAAGGTGGAGTCCTAGATATCGGATCGGTTCAACCGGGACAAGAGGAGTATTATTGAAGGAGACAGTAGGACAGGGTGTCATAGGTAAAGTTAATTTCGTGGGATTTGGTGGAATTTATTTTAATTCTCCAATTCTGACACCATACTTCAAGATCTCTAAGGTGGGGGGTTTGAGAGGCAATATTGGATCAGTATTAACTGATAACACACAAGTGTCGCCAGCATAGGTAGAAAGGAAGGTGTTAGGATGGGACGGGATATCAACTGTATAAACTGTGAAAAGAATGCTTCCTAGGATACTACCTTGATGAACACCAGCAAACTGACTAAAGATGGATGGATAGGAATTTTTATGATTTACATCTGCCAGTGAGGTAGGACTGGATGATAAGAAAGTACAAGGGGGAAGAGATTAGCGGAGTTCGTAAAGCAATCCCACATAAGAAAAGAAAATTAAATGCAATTTTTCGTTTTTGAGCGCAAGAACAGTAATATAGATGTGATGTTGCGGGATCACTTGTTGCTGGGTGGCTAGCATAACAGCCTCCTATGCCAAAGGTCACGGGTTCAAACCCGCAGGTAGTCCTAGGAATTTTTTTATGAGAGTAAAAAATCCTTAGTTATGCCGTTAAGTACTGTAGCATCGTCCGATTAGCCATAGCAGCATAAAGTGACGTTAAATAAATTAACAAGTAACATAGATGTATAATCTACCGCTGGAAAGCTCAATATTTTAGAAAAAATATCATCTTATACACAAACTTGTAAAAGATAAAAAAGAGTTATGAAAAGTCGATAAAAATAACTGATTATTTTAGATAATCATATAATAGATTTAATAAAGCACATGTTTCTATAGAAATTCAATTAAATTAATTCTTTATCAGTCCCACTTATTTTCATTTTTAACTGTATTTTGAAAATTCTTTAATTCTTTAACAACGGTGGTAAGTGAAAGTCGTGTGTTGCCCGCACCAGATTTTTTTTGATTAAGTAGAAAATATTCTCTATTAAATATTACTATGAGCAAAAACAATTTTTTTAAACTTAATTATTAGGACAAACGGATTTTTTTTTTCGTTATTGGGGTTCTACGTATCTTAAAACATTTGAATTTATTTTTTTTTTTTTTTGGTCGATTTCAAAGGTTCGTTATTGAAAATAACAAACCAAAAGCAATTATACTAGTCTGAGTTTCTATTTCTTTTTCTTTTGTTTCGATTTTCATTCGAATAATTCAAATAAAATTTCATGATTCCAGAATTCCTTTTTATTTTTTCTGTCATCAATAATCACTCAAGGAAATATGTAAGCTGTCCAAAAAGGACTATTTTACTATTTCGAAGGAAATGACCGATTTTAATATTTGATGGACTGTTTTAATTGTTCATTAATTTGTCTATTCTAAGTTTCCATTCTCGTTGAAAGAATTCTTAACAATTAACATATGATAGGATTTCATATTATTATTATAATTATTAAGACAGCGAAGGTAAAACAAATACTTATATCATGAAATGACCTGGCACTCTTATTTACTGGTCTTTCGATTTTTCATTGCTCTGTTAATGATGACCAATTACCTAAAAGATGGAAAGATGTTATAGATCGAAACGGGTCTGATATAATTGAATCTGAAGTTTTTATTGAAATCTCCAGTAACGGACTTAATTTACATCTCAAAATATATAAATGAATTTATTTTCGAATAGTTCACCCTAAAATACATATTAAATGCATGTATGTACTATGAATTAATCATCATTTAATAATTATATTATGATTCTACTATAATGAGTTATCATTTCAAACAATATTTGATTTAAGTTTATTTAATACTTTATTCCGTTATATTTTGCGTTATATTTTGCGACATAAAATTTACATTTTCTCATTTCCTTGAGGTGGCAAGATCCCTTGTCAGTTGGACTATGTAAATTAATTCTCATGGAATTCAGTTCATGGGATGGTATTCCAAAGGTGTAATGGTAATGCTCTTAGCCAACATTGCTGGAGTACACCTTCCCGTGCTCTGTTGTGCCTGTGTGGTTGACCTTTCCTGGAAGTAGATCTTAGTACCTAGGTCCTGGAAACTGATATTGCCTTCAAAAGTTGCCTAACTAGTGGTCCGCTAAACCATTCCATCATTTAGGTTGTCAAAAAACTACTGTTAATGTAATTAAGGAAATTGTAGTTCTCCCTCGTTTTGTTTCAAAGAGAAGATGGGAAGAGAATAAGGGAAGGTTAGAGGAAAGAATAAAGGTTTTGGGAGGTTTACATAATATATATTTATACATATATATATATATATAATTATATATATATATATATATATATATAATATATATATATATATATATATATAATTCCTTACTAATAAATACACATTTACAGTTAATCTACATGGAGTAAAATAATACCTGACAAGAAAAACTATAATCAATAAAAAAAAATCATGTTGAGAAAAAAAAATATCTAGGCTCAACGCATTCCAAATTGCCCTCTTACAGCTCAACATTTTTGATTTTCATGATTTTTTACTAGTTTATTCCCTATCTCTCCCTTAACAAAAAAAACAGAGATAAAATAATTTTCTTACTAATACTTTTAGGAAAACCAAACTAATAACACTAGAACCTACATTGTGGGCCTTCATCAAGGTGACTGAGAATTTGTCTAATAAGTCAAAGAATATTAATATCTAACACATATAAACTGACATATTCATCTAATTATTTATTATCACTTCTTTTGACACAGTCTCAGAGTCACCCTGATGAAGGCCCAGAATGTAGGACGAAACGTCGGCACATAATTGAAATAAGTACTACGTTTTAGTGTGTTTCTTTCTGATGACCGTACCCCCAACCATCTTCCTCATCTAAATAAATAAATGGTTCCTTAATCTTCTATTAAAAGTCTATTAAACATAAACATAAATACGAGTCACGGTTTCGGGGTCTTCCCCATTTTCAGGACTCAACTAAAATACATTAACAAATCATCATTTAAATTTACAGGATTTTCTTTTATATACTAATTAAAAATCATTATTAAAAATATATAACAATGTTACATGCATATATATTTACCCGAAAGCCATGTAAAAATTAAACTTTTGTTCATTTTTAATTAAAATTTATTCAATAATTTATGTCATTATAAATGTTTTACTATTTACTGCAGAAAAGTACTCAATAATGTATTGATGTTTATGTTTAATAAATTTTTAATGGAAAATTAAGGGACAATCTAATTATTTATGATCAAATGTTTTTGTTTCTGATGAATTTATAACATTAAATTCTAAATACATCTATTGAGAAGGAAAAAAGAAGCGTTTGCTCTTAGCCTCAACCCGGTCGTTATTATGAGTCACTGAACTTTCTGTCGATCCGTGTAATTCCGTTAAAGATAAAAAAAAAAAAAAAATAATAATAATAGAGAAAAAATAAATAAAACTTATATTAATTAAAAAATAACAAAATATACGACATAAACCGTATATTTACACGGTACAAGCGGTGGGGCGATTCCATCTCTTTGTAATGACTTTCTTCCATCTCCTTCTTTGATGATATTTCTTTCCTTCCTTGCAACTCCTACTCCATGCGACAATTCTGTAACAATATTCAACGATGACGGGTAATTAGAGAATATGCGAATAATTTTCACAGTCTGAGACAACCCCACTCGCTCATGACTCTCACATCTATCCCACGGTGGCCCCTTTTTAATAAATAGAAAAATTAAATTATTAAAAAAATTCTGGTGCGCACGACTTTCATTTACTTCCGTTGTTAAAGTAAATTTAAGAATTTCAAAATACTGTTAAATATAAAAAATGGTTTAAGAATTAATTACATTGAGTTTTGATAGAAACATGTGTTTTATTTAAAAAAAATATTACATCATTATCTACAATAATTAGTTGGTCTTATTGGCTTTTTATTAATATGTTTATATCAAAAATTGTCCATTAAGAAAAAACTATGTAAGCTGTGTAATTAGCAACCTAATTAAGTTGGGCAGCATCGCTTGTTAAATAAATTAAAACGCTTGTTAAAATAAATAAGTACCAAATTTAGGACTCCCATAGTAGCATCGTCCAATTAGCCATAGTACGATAAAAGTGACGTTAAAGGAATAAACAAACAACCCATCCACAATGCACAAGGCCCAGCAGATCGAAACTGAATAAACGAAAGCCACTTAAAAATAATGAATCCAAAAAAAAACATACAAAATAAAATTACATACACAAAATTATATAGCTATAGCTCAGGAAAATAGTCATGGAGGTACAGCTATACCAAGTGGTCAGCTATACACTACAGTAACGCTAAGCAGTTATGAGGGTTTAGTCTAAACAACGGACACGGTCGTAATATTTATATTAAAATTTAAAAAATATTAAAATTCTGTTAACAGCTACCGAATATAGCATTTGATAGAGACTACATAAGGAGCTTGGAAATGTGTCACCTTACACCAACTGTTTAGTCAATATATCTGTATAGGTTAAGTCAATATGTGTATTAAGTCCATGTCGATGTCAATATGTCTAATACTGTTTATATTGGTGTTAACTAAGTCTCCACAACATCGTAATGTTAAATCAAATAGTACATATTATTTGATAAACCTATTGCCAGACGTTAAGTATATACTTTCAAAAATATTCAAATTAAAACATTTGCAAGGAGTGTATGATGGCGATTAATGATAGGCCAGAACATGTGTCAATGCCTATCTGGTTCTACGGACTTGAATTGTGAGGGGCAGCTAAACGTTCTAACATCAAACGCATTAAATCCTTGCCACCCAAAGTCCTTCGAACAGTAGTAAATGCTCCTTCTTATGTCTTAAACTATACCTTGCACGACGACCTTAATGTTTTTTTATTAATTTCAGACCTAATTGCATCCAAAATTTCCAAATTCCATCAGAACCTCATTCATCTAGCACAATCCCTATCCAGCTCTACTCATCCATATAACCCACCTAAAAGGTTGAAATGGCAGTGGCCCGTGACCTCTTGTAAATATGTATATAATGGAGTTTATAATTAAATAATTGAGACGTTGATTTCCAAAAGGTACTAAAGGACATTTTTTTCAAAGTTGATATTTTCACATATTTGTATTCTAATGGTTTGGTTTTATCTAAATCCGTCATCAAATTTTATCCAAGAAACATAAAAATCCTTAAAAAAAGTCTTTAAAAATTTCATTTCATTCCAAAAGGTACTAAATCCACATTTTATTTCATTCCAAAAGGTACTATATCCATGTTTCGTTCCAAAAGGTACTATATCCTATGTAAACAGATATAACCTTTCCTTTCATTTCCTTCCAAAAGGTACTATATTTCCAAATATACAGCAGAAGCAACTAATCCCGTAATATATCACCATTAATTTATTGTTTTCATCATTTTATGCATTTTTATTGGTTCATTGAGCACGTCTTGAATCACCGCTATTATTTTGATCACTGGTTTTAACCTAATAATCAGTTTTTAGGCTATTTGAAACAACTTGGTTGCGTCGCTTTGGTTCTTTTAGGTTGTCAATTAAATTAAGTTTTTTCATAGTATTTCTTCTTGCAGCAACATAAATTTGGTTTAAAATTTTTCAGAAACTCACATTTTAATAGAATAATGGTATTTTATGCAGCAAATAGTTGGAATTAGCATTCCACGAACTTGCTAAATATGTGAAGAAAATCCGCGCTTGATCTAACTTAGTAGTCGATTTTTTTATGTAAAATAAAAGCTCAAAAGTTATTATTTATCAGTATCTATGGTTAAATATTGTATACACGTCGTTAATAATATAATTAAATTTGCTAAATTCACACAAATAGTAAATACAAGTTCAAAACAAACTTCATAATTACATACTTTCTTATTATAGTGCCATAAATAGATATATTGTCCTTTGAATATTCACTTTCTTTATGAATAATAGATAATCAATGTAATTAACCAACAAAGAAAGATGTTTCTCAGAGGGAGAATAAGGAAATATACATAACTTAGTAATTAACGATATAAAGACGTTAGTTATCGGCAATGTTGGATCAGGAAGGTTATAGTGACTGTTACCAACTTACCTTGCGTTATATTCTTCCAAAAAGTACTATATCCCTTTTAATTCGTTCCAAAAAGTACTATATCCATGTTTCGTTCCAAAAAGTACTAAATCCATATTATATTGTTTAAAAGTCATCGGAAAAGTGCAATAATTTGGAAAAATGAGTTGGTAACACCTTTATAAATCAACTTTTGATTTTAATAAAAAAAGAGTCACGTAAATTAGGCCAATAATAAATAAATGACAGATTTTTGCGTTTCCTGTAAAATTCTCTAAAGTGGATATAGTACCTTTTGGAAATCAACGTCTCAATTCTCCACTCAATGTGATGTATGTATGACGTGTATATGGGTATGAGTGATTTTTAGACTTTGTATACATCTTATTGATTCATTATTTTATATATATTCTATTGTAACTGTATTGCTGTGTAAATATTGTATGAATGTAGTATGTATGTTATCTTTCACCACTAATTAATGTTCAAATTGGGACAGATTGTAATTCTACTCAATAAAACATTGTTGTTGTTGAAAAAAAATCTGGTGCGCGCAACACATGACTTTCACTTATCTCCGTTGCTAATTTAATTTTTTTTATTACATTTAAACATACAAATAAATTGTTAAAGGATTATTGAATTTCAATAGAAACATGTGTTTTATGAAATAATCTATTATATTTTTATCTACAACAATCAGTTAGTTCTATCGGCTTTTCATCACTCCCCAGGAACCTTTAAAATTCTGTATATTAGATAATATTTTTTCTAAAATCTTTAGCTATCCAACGGTATATTATACATCTATATTACTATTCTTGTGTTAAAAAACACAGAAATCGCATAAAAAATTGTTTGAGCTTTTCTTCTTTAGTTGTTTATCAAATTCGCTCAACTTGCATGTTTACTCGTTATTTATTAATGCTAATAGGATTGTGTTCAACATCTTTTGAAATCTATAAAATTGAAGGTACTTTACATGAAGAAAATATTAAAATATTGGCATTTAAGCCCTGGCAGACTATTTTAATCAGAATGAAACCTACATCATATTAAAACCCATCAAATTTTACATGGATATATAGAGTTTAATCAAAATCGTTATAGCCGTTTTTTTGGTAAATCGTAAAAAGGTGCAAAATGCATAGTATAAAGTAGACCTTCTGGTCAGCTGATTTTGATGAAAATGTTTTTGTAACATCTCGGGTGTATAGTTGTCTTAAATATGAAATTTCAGTTTCATACGACTTTTCGCTTTTGCGTTAGAGTTACCACACACACTTGGTTATTTGGACGCAGGGGACCTTAGAAGATCCTAAAACGTGTATTTCCGTTGAAAACTGGAATTCGAAAATTTTCACGATCGCAATACTTTCCCTTATAATATTTCATATATAGGTTAGTGAAAGTAAAAAAACAAAACTTTATTTGGACATCAGTGTATTTTCCAGAGAGCAACCACACTCAGAAAAAATGCCAATAGAGACTTACTAAGTTATCCGATCGCAGCTTTGTTACAAGCTCTATTCAATACACCTTAATTACAAAAGGTCTTCATCAAAGAGTTTTTTTTTCTTTCAAACCTCTATTGATTTGATTTCGGGGGGGTCGAATAAAGTTAAAAAATAAAAATAAAGATTGGGGAAAAATGGCAGAGAATATTAAAGAGGTTTAGGATTAATAATACGGTAGGTATCGAACGGGGGGTAGTAGCGAAGGCGGATGTTGTGCAGTCGGGTAATAGCGGAGGCGGCAGCCCTCAGTTGCTGTGTGGAGAGCGGACCGCCAGCCAGCCATGGGGCGGCGCAACTAGCTAGTCAACCTCTAGGTACCCGTCTTTATATATATACATATACTCTTGTATACATCACCATATATATCATACTAATAATATACTTGTACTTTTTGTATTATTGTTGGGTTTAGGATTTTTTTTTCTATATCCTCCATTTATCTATCAAACAAAAACAAGCAATATACATAATAATATATCTTAATGGGAATATATAAAATAATAATACTTTTTTTGCCCGGAGGCAAGGAAAAATCTAGTAAAATTTTTTTATGTTAAAAACAGTGGAGTGATGCCAATGGGCATTTTCTCTTCATGTATATTATCTGACAGCTAATTAACTTGGTGTATTATCTAATACAGTTGTAAATCTCAATAAATGAAAAAAAAAGAATGTTAAAAACAGCGTGGTTAAAATCATTCTTTATTTCTCAATTTAGGTCTTTCATTCATGCAATATCATATTTTTTCCCCATTGATTAAAATTTTCTTATAAGGCCCAAATATAAAATCAAACATTCCAATTAGATTAAAAAAGGGATGGTAATTCATTTTAATTGAAATATCTAGTATTTTATTGGAAATACTAATGAGACGGCACAGCTTGAAATTTAAAATACATAACTGTTAGTAAACTGCAACGTTGTTTTGAATTTTTTTATTTCTTTTTTTTTTATGATAATTTATACATATCATGGTAAGGGTGACTATAATACATATATTTTCGCTATCAGTCAATCATCTTTCTACAATATTTATGAAAAACAAATAGAATGCTAAATATTAATTTTACAATGTAAAATTTATAATGACAAATCACTACGCAATATAAGCATTTATATTAACTTACAAATATAACTTTTGTATTGGGTTGTAGTATGAGTTTATAGCGTTTTTCAATATTTCAATTTAATCCTTTCTGTGTTTACTTTGCCAGTAGTGTTTACATGTTCTAAAAAAGGATTATTTAATGCGGTTTTATGCATTAGTTACAGCCTTTTTATTGTATTGCATATATTGTGTGAATGTTGTACTTCATCACTATTAAAAATGTCCTAATAAGGACAGACTGTAATATTACTCAATAAAAATTGTTCATATGAAAAAAAAAAAAAAAAGAAAAGTTACAACCAAGATCCCTTATCCTTAAGTGGTATTTTGCCAGTTCAAAATGGAAAAGAAGTAGTTAAGGTGTCATGTATAATGACAACGTGTTTATTTAAATCACTGTAAAACGCTACGACTTATTTTACAACATGTATGTAATATATATATATATATATATATTATAATAAATTATATATACCTTACCATGATATATATATATATATATATATATATATATATATATATATATATATATATAAATGTATTAACATTTAAAGACTGAAACTGGCCTGATATAAAAAAATATTTTTCCATTCTATATTTCAGATAGACTTATAAAAAATTGTTAAAAGCTTAGACTATCACTAACTGACCAAAGATTGGCAGCGTAGGTAATTATTGTTGGATTTATTTTATATAATTTTTGTTTGATTCAGTTTTATCTTTGTTTCTTTATTATAATTTCAAGTTTGTAATTGAATTGAATGAATAAAAATTTATTTATTAAGGATAATACAATCTGCCACCTTCTGATGCAATGAGTGTTACAGATATAAAAAATCATTCATTCCATATGTACGTTGGAAATAAAATAAAAATAAATAATTAATAAAGATCAAACAAAGAAGAAAAAAGAAAAAAATATATACAAAAAATTAAATGAATAGTTATAAAAAAAAAATAATAGTAAAAATCTTGAACACATTCATACCTATGTTACAATATTTACAAACTGCCCCTGGGGTCACCGAATCGAACCTCGTGGATGTCGAGGCACAATGCCAGAAGATCCCAGCGCCTCTCATTCAATCGCGTCACTGGTCTTGAGAGTCAGTGGAGGCTGAGCGAGGGCGCTTTTAATATAGTTAAATATTATAATCATATAACTTCATGATTCATCAGCGTTCATGTAATATAGCATTGAGGGAAAATGATGTAATTATATAAACGGTCCTGATGTGGGGTTAACATTTAACGAAACAATATATATGTATACATAAAATTGTAACATAAATATAAAAACAGTCCAAAAGATATAATTTTTATTAAAAAATCACGTTACCTTCTCTTGAGCCATTTTCAAGTGTCTGAAAAAAAAAGTTTATATTATAATACATGTTATCATTTTTAATTTATTATTCTCAATAAAGAACCTTGGTAATCAAACCAAAGAAAAATAAAATAAAAATAAAATAGCCCCCTCAAAGTTTAAAGTCTTATGTTTATAGATATGTAAAACCTGAATGAAGAACAAAAAAAAAACACCTGTTTGTCCGCCGTGCTCATTCATTCAAAGAAATTATTATTGAAAAAAATAGAAATATTTTCAGCCCCTGATAATTAAAAGAAATTTAGAAAAATCACTTACTAACAAATCGAATGTGGAAGTGAATGGAAAATGAACTATGAGCTTAAGGTATTGTAAATAATTTCTACATTTCTGTCATTTTAAGAAAACATATTATTCAATGAAAAATTATCTATTATATCTATACTAACTTTCAGAGGTTATTTTTGATTTAATAATACAGTAGAATTATTTGCTTTACGATTTTAAATAATAAAACTTCGTAAACGAACAAGAAAAAAATAAAATAAATACTCCCTTTCTCCTTAAAATTTGAACTCTTACGTTTTAAAATAAATCAAATCCAAATGAAATAATAAACAAATGTATCTGTCTGCCATTATAATTCACAAAAACTAAATCAATTGGAAACAAATTAAAATGCCCTACAAAACGAAAAAATAATTATTAAAATCGGTTAAGAAATTTCAGAGATGTAGCGTTTTCAACTCAGCAGGAGTGATTGGGCAGTTATCTAGATTATAAATTGATTGTATGGTTGCTTTATAGCTATTCATATAAGTTAATACCCTGAACATCCATATAAATTTTTATACCCTAGTATAGTTATTTGGCAATAACAAACTATTGTTTAATAATTTGCAGCCTTTTTTTTTTTATATGTAGTTTCATTGATTTATAGTTTTTACAGTAATTTACTATAACTATTATATGGTTATATATAATGATTTTTGTATTAAAAATATATAAATAATATTACTGTTATAACAGTAACAGAGTATATACAGAAATATTGCATGAATCCGTTCAAAAATCATTTCTATAGTAAACGATTCTGTTTCGATATAAATTTTTAAAAAATCAACAATTCAGTAGCTTGGTCAAAGTCAATGGTGCGAAACGCATTGACATATTTTTTTTTTGACCGCTCGATATTGGAATAAATATATGAATAACAATTCAATTGATATGGATGTTGTTGTTTTTTTCTGAAATAGCGGGATATATTTTATTAGTATAAAACATATTTGTTTGATTTATTGAGAAAAAAAAATCACACACACATATGATGATTTATTTTCTTGTTTTATTTATTTTTGAGTTCGGAAGCATTTAATTATGACCATAAACAATATAAATTACTGTTTTAGTATAAAACTGGTAATTTAATAATTAGAAAATAATATGTACGAAAAACAGCGAGACAAATATATATATATATATATATATATATATAGTATTATTTCTTACCATGGTATTATTCCACATGATATCGTTCTACAAATTGTCAATTCTTTGCTTTAAAAAAAAAAACAAGACTTAGACCAGTCGAAAGCTTTTTCAAATGTATTTTAGTTTCACTTGTTTTGTTTCGATATTGGATGCAATACAGAAAAAAATCTTATACTGATGTTGCTTATGTTTAGGAAATAACATGATTTTTACTTTCACTTACTTATTACGTACTATAATATACAGTATCGCGGAATATATTGTATTAGTGAAAATTTTCGGATTCGAGTTTTTACCGGAAATACACGTTTTAGGGCCCCAAGCCCAAATTTTCAAGTCCCACTAAAAAAGGCGAGGGTTACGTATGATTCGTACACAATAAGTTGTGTGCAGTGTATAAAACTGAAATTTCATATTTATAAGCGTATATACCTGTATATGTTACAACTTTTTCATTAAAATCAGCTTAACACAAGTGCCACTTTATAATTGTGCGTGCAAATGAAAAGATCAAATTCCACATAAAGGTCTGTGTGTATGAAATCTTTTATTTTTTTTTTTATTTTTTTTTATTTTTTTAAGTGGACTAAAAATCATTGTATTTTAGAATTTCTAATCTTATGTTTTACATTTTTATATACTATAATTTAGTACCATGTCTGTACCATGTATATTTAATGCTATATTTTCTATTATAGCCCTTAATTTATCTTTAATTTAATTCTCATATATTTTTTTATACCCTTATTGTGTGGTATACACAAACACTCACAGACATAAATATATATATATATATATATATATATATATAAATATATAATATATAAATGTTTTTTTTAATGTCTTGTGCTCTGACTCCCACCCGGACTAATTATTTCCTGAATATAATTAAAAAGACCCGTCAAAGAGATTTTGTAATTCGTTGAGGAATATTTAAAGTTCTTTCACACGTTTTCGTATTTTTTACTACTTTGCATTATTTAAATTTAAAAATTCAGTATACCATATCCTGGGGTTGAATTATGTGATGAAAACATCTAGCGTCGACACAATGCCATGGGATGAAACAACAAGCGAAACAATGTGTTGTTTTTTCTCATTCCGCCCTCCAGTAACCCCACAGTGGAATGCTGTTGTATAATTTTCCATGTTCAGCTACGGTACTGAAATTAACTTTTTTAGGTTAAAATGTTCTTAATTAAAATATATATATATATATATATATATATATATATATATATATATATATAATAAACATTATCATTATTATTTTAAATAATATATGTTAGATTGAATTAAAAAAAAAAAAAAGTAGATTAATATATCACAAAAATACTGAGTTCGTTTCATGGAAAATATAACTTAAATAGTATTTTAGGAATTCTGGTAATTAAAAGATTACGAAAAACTTGAATCCTTTATCCTAAAGCACTATTCTATTATTTTTAACTATTAAATTATGGCAATCATTGATAATTCACTAAAATATTTTATCATGAATGATCTTTTACCCGTTATAGATTGTCTTTAGTAGTGCTCCTAAAATCTACAATACATTTATTGAAGTAAAAGAAATTTTGGTAGGTTGATAACTCCCCCAAAACTCGGTTACTATTGCAGATAGTAGAAATAAGTAAAAGATTTTCGAGATCAAGACACTGTGATGAACAAAGAAAAAAAAAATGTTATATGGTCAAGCCACCACTCATAATAGATGTAATTGTTCGATAACTCGGTTATTTTCAAAGATAAAAAGTGTTCTGGAATCAGGATACACACACACACACACATATATATATATATATATATATATATATATATATATATATATATATATACATATATATATATTTATTTTTTTTTAATCTTCATATATTTATGTTTTCACACCTATCATGTAGTTGAACTATGTTAGGAGGTCCCTCATCCAATTTCTTTTCAGTCTTCTGCGAGTGTTGAGAGTTTGTATGTCCGTGTAAGTTATTGTGAAAACGTTTGTAGAGGGTCCGAATCTTTTCATTGACTGTTGGCATGTGAAGTTGTGTGTAAAGTAGTGTTGCAAACGTACCATGGTGAGTTTGTAATAGTTCTAAAAGGTTTGGATTGAAAAATTTGAATTTTAAGTATGTGGGTCTTTCTCTCAGTCCCGTATATCTGAAGTTTCAGTAAGTAAATGTTAAGTTTATTTTTACTTTCACTTACCTATATATGAAATATATAATAAGGTAAGTATTGCATTTTATACAATGCATTTTGCACCTTTTTACCATTTTCTTAAAAACGGCTCTAACGATTTGATGGGCTTTTATGTCGTGTAAGTTTCGTTCTGATTGAAATATTTTTGCAAGGCTTAAATGCTGATATTTTGAATTTTCTTTCTCTAAACTACCTTTAATTTTGTAAATTGTATGAACTTGATCATTGAACATTGTTAAAAAACAGGCAAATTTATAAGTTGGACGAATTCGATATCTAATTAAAGGAGAAAACCGCAAAAATGTTTTTTTTTTATGCGATGTTTTGTTTTTTAACTTAATAACAGTAATATAGAAGTATAAATATACCGTTGGAATGCTAAAGATTTAGGAAAAAATGTTATTTTACACATTATATTATAAAAGTTAACGGGGAGGCATGAAAGACCGATAAAAAAAACGCATTTTAGTAGATAATAATATAATAGATTATTTAATAAAACACATGTTTCTATTAAAATCAAATGTTAATAATTCTTTATTCCCGTTTTCAAATTTGTTTAAAAATTCTTAAATTGATATAAATAACAGAGGTAAGTGAAAATCGTGTGTTGCGCGTACCAGATTTTTAAATTTTAATTTTGAACGTATTGAGAGTATTGATTATAAAAGGAGATATAATTTTTATTATTTCAAAGATAATTAAAAGAAAAAGTAAAAAGTCTTGTATAAATGCTTTTGGTTTATTATTTTTAGAGAATTAATTTTTTTTTTAAGTAATTAAATTATTAAAATTTATTAAGAAATAGCAGAGATATAGTGTTGAAATTAGCAGTGCTTATAGGCCATTTTTCTTGGATTATCAGTTAACAGCTATATAAACTGTTATACCTTAATATAGTTATTTGGAAATAACAAACCATGTTTTTTTTTTTTGTTTTTTTTTCTTGGCGTATTTTGTTTTAGTTTTATAATATTTTTCCTCCGTATTATTTCATTTCTGTGAGGATTAATGTTTAAAATTTTTTTTTTTTTTTTTATGTATTACACCTCTCTAGTGTTCACTCGACTCTTTCAAAAAACCGGTTGCAGAAGTTAATTTTGGTATAGTTTAAAGACTACTCAAGTTTCTTCATTTAATAGATAGTTGTAGAAGTGATGTTAGATGCCGCATTGCAGAGCTGTTTTCTTTCTTGCCGGATCGTAAATTATTGGATCACACGACATTGAGTGAGCCTTTCCTTACATCTCGTGAACCAGTGTTAGGTTGCAATTGATTATACAGATCATGGCCTGTCTTTTCTTCAAATAGACCTCAAATCTCCTCTTTTTTCTTTTCGAATTACCTCATTCTATTTATATATAGTATTGTTGCTTTCAGTAATTAAAGTTAGTAGATCAAAATAAAGATAACTAATGCCAGATGTCAAACAAATAAATAAATTATGTAGACTATAAATTTTATTATCTAATATATAAAAATCTAGCGTCACGGTGTTTATAGTCTTACTCCGAAACGGCTCGAACGATTTTTATGAATTTTTTAATGTATATTTAGTAGGTATGAGAATCGGTCCTAAAGAATATTTCATTCATCAAAGAATAAGTGATTCGAGTGTCCCAATGTTGACAAATTATAAATATATATATATATATATATATATATATATATATATATATATTTGTGTGTGTGTAACCAATTAATTAAATTAAATACCTCAATTAAATCAATTAAATACCTCTGACTGAATTAGCCTTTTCAGCTTCTATTACAATTTTAGATTAAGATAATACTTTTCTTTCTATATCAGTAACAATTGAAATAAAAATATTATTAGTCACTCAGCATCTTTTTTAAAATATCTAAGATAAAAACTTAGGAACGCATGTTAAACAGCAAATCAGAGCAATAAATAACCAAACATTTCACTGTAATTTAAATAACATTTTATTGACTTATAAATAGTTTTTATATATTTTATTTTATTTTTTTTTCTTAGCCATAATATTTTAATATTAAAAATCCCAATATATATTTTTTTCTTTATCTCTATATTTTTTATTCGCACCTGTCAAAGAAATATGTGACAATAAACATATGTGTTAGAGGAAACATCAGCCGCAAAAATGATAGGCATGGGTAAGGATAGTGCCCAGAAACATCCCTTCTTAGGCTTTAATTTAGCAAAGTAGGTCCCTCACCCAGCTTCTTTTCAGTCTTCTAATAGGCACTTCAGCTATTTCACATATGTCGTTTATAAGTTAATAAAATGTTAGTTAAATTACGGTGAAATTGTTGATTATTTATTGATCTGAATTGTTGTTTAACATGCATTCCTAAGTTATTATATATACATATATATGTATATATCTGGAGCGGGCAACACACGACTTTCACTTACCTCCGTTTTTAGAATCGATTAAGTTTCAAAAACATTAAGAGATAAAAATGAGTGAAACCATTAAAGAATTAGTTAAATGGAATTTCTATAGAAACATGTGTTTTATTAAAAAATCTATGATATTATTAGGTAAAACAATCACTTAGTTTTGTCGGCCTTTTATCATTCTCTATTAACTTTTACAAGCTTGTGTATGAGATAATATTTTTTTCTGAAATCTTTAGCTTTCCAACGGTATATTACACATGTATATTACTGTGCTTATGTTCAAAAACGAAAAATTGCAAAAAAAATATATTTTTTCAGTTTTCTCCTTTAGTTGTGTATCGAATTCATTCAATTTATATATTTACCTGTTTTTCATCAGTGGTAACAGATAATATAGTTATTTTTATAGAATCAACAAAATTAAAGGTACTTTAGGGAAAGAAAATATCGGCATTTAAGCCATGTCAGACCATTTTAATCCGAATGAAACCTAAATGATATTAAAGCCCATTAAATTTTACATCGATATAGCGAGTTTAAACAAAATCGTCGGAACCGTTTTCGAGAAAATCGAAAAAAAGGTGCAAAATGCATGATATAAAGTGGCTCTTCTGGTTAGCTCATTTTGATGAAAAAAGTTTTGTAACATCTCGGGGGTATAGTTGTCTTAAATATGAAATTTCAGTTTCATAGGACTTTTCGTTTCCGCCCGGGAGTTACCACACACACACACACACACACCTTTTTGCGGGACTTGGTTATTTGGACTCAGGGGACCCTAAAACCTGTAATTCCGTTGAAAACTGGAATTCGAAAATTTTCACGATCGCAATACTTTCCCTTACTATATATAGTAAGTGAACGTAAAAAAAAAACCGGTGTCGTTTGGTCCTATACGTATAACTAACTGTTGGGCAAGGGTCTGTAACAAGTATTGATCCAAGGACTATTCTTTTATTAATTCCATGTTATATTTACAACTATGCTCCCTGTTTGCGTGGCCCGTTTAATTAAAATTGAATTACTTCACGACGTAGAATAGCGAGGATTCCATGTTAGTTACTTGCCAAGTTAGAATTAGTTATGATCCGCCGGTGTTGATGATAACTAATGTAATTAGTGATAGGTAATGAAGAGATGTAGCCTAACTGATTGGGTTAGCTCGCTAACGAAGGGGGAAAGTGATCTGTTGCCATTAATATCACTCCTCTAATTTCACCTCCATTCTTCATCGGTTTTATTCTGATAATCAATATTTGTATTTTTACATTCAATTACCTATATATGAAATATATATTAAGGTAAAATATTGCGATCGTACAAATTTTCTTATTACAGTATTCTACGGAAATCCACGTTGTAGGGTTCCCTGAGTCCAAATAACCTAGTCCAACAAAAAGGTCTGTGTATGTTGAAGTCTATCGCGAAAATAATAAGTTGTATAAAACTAAAATTATGTATTAAGTGCGTCTATGGCTGAGATGTTACTGCAACTTAGTCATAAAAAACAGTTAACCAGAAGAGCCACTTTATATCATGTGTTATGCACGTTTTTTAGATTTTCTCCTTGTATCGATGAGAAATTTATTGGGCTTTATTATAATATAGGTTTCATTATTATTGAAATAGTCTGACATGGCTTAAATGTCGATACTTTAAATTTGTTTCCTCTAAATTATCTTAAATTTTATAGATAAAAAAAAATTAACCACTGATAAAAAATGGCAAAATATACAAGTTGGACGAATTCAATAATGAACTGAAAGAGAAAGGAGCAAAAGTATTTTTTAACGCAATTTTTGTTTGTTTTTTAAAGATAAGAACCTATATATATATTATATTATTATATATATATATATATATATAAAACTTATTGCGTTGTCCGAAATATAAACTAAAAAAAATAAATAAAGGGGCATAAACAACACGCTTGATGGCTATTCAAACACTCCTTTATTGGTCTTTTAATCCTCTATATATACATTTCTCATGTTTACAAGAGGTGGTTTGGAATTAAGGCTGATATACTACCTTATCAGTCCTTAACAGATATATATATAAAAATATACCGTTGGAAAGCTAAAAATTTTAGTAAAATATTATCCTTTACACGAATTCCACCGGATTTATTACGACTAGCGAACCAGAAGAGCCACTTTAAACTATGATTTTTGCACTTTTTTACGAATTCATAAAAAATGGCTTTAAGAATTTTGTTTGTTTGTTTATTTATTTAACGTCACTTTATGCTACTATGGCTAATTTTGATTAAACTCGCTATATCCATGTAAAGTTTAATGCTCTTTAATACCATATAAGTTTAATTTTTATTGAAATAGTCTGACAAGGCTTGCCGATATTTTAAATTGTCTTCCCCTAAAGTACCTTTAATTTTGTAGATTCGAAAAAAATAACTATATCATCTTGTTCGAATTGATAAAAAAAATGCTTAATATATAAGTTCCGAATTCGATATCTAACTAAAGGAAAAGAAAGAGAAAAAAATATTTGTTTAGGTATATATATATATATATATATATTTTTTTTTTTTGTTTTTTTTGTTTTTTTTGTTTGTTTAAATACGAGTACGAACAGTAATATATAATATATCGTTGGAAGCTAAAGATTTTTAAAAATATATTATCATATATTAGTTTGTTTATTTGTTTAACGTCACTTTTCTGCTACAATGGCTAACCGGAGGATGCTACATTTTACAGAGTCCTTAATTTTGCCTAAAAATGTTTTATTAGGATAGGGATCTTTAACGAGTACCTGACATCGTACAGGCTCGGGATCATCTTTTTATGTACCCTCCGAAGAACGGCATAACTAAGGATTTTATACTCACATTAAAAAATCCAAGAGCCACCTGCAGGTTTCGACCCGCGACCTTTGGCATAGAAAGCTGTAATGCTACTACGCAAGCCACTACGCTATGGGTGACCTCATTATATATCACCATATAATGTGGAAGGAAATGAAGAGTGATGAAAAGCCGATAAATTCAGCTAATCGTTGTAGATAATAATGTAATAAATTACTTCAAGTCTGGCACCCGGGATTGCTTTACAAGCTCCGCCGATTCCTCCTCCCTCCATACTTAATTCATATTTATCCATTTTTAGTCAGTCTGCTGGTGTCCCTCAAGGTAGTATCCTTGGACCCATCCTTAACACAGTTTGTACAGCTGATATCCCAACCCATCCTAACATCTTCTTTTCTACCTATGCTGGTGACACTTGTGTGTTATCAGTCAATACTGATCCATATATTGCCTTTCAAACTCTCCAATCCCACCTCAGAGACCTTGAAGTATGGTGTCAGAACTGGAGAATTAAAATAAATTCCAACAAATCCAACCAAATTACCTTTACCCTTCGTCGTAAACCTATGGCATCCTGCCCTACTGTCTCCTTCAATAATACTCCTCTTGTCCCGGTTGAACAGATCCAATATCTAGGACTGCACCTTGACTAACGCCTAACTTGGAACCCCCATACAAGACTGAAACGACTAGAAGCTGCACGACGTTTTCGACTACTTCAACACTCACTAGACAAACGTTCTAATCTTCCACTTTACTAAAAAAGACTCATCTACATGACTATCATAAGACCGAAATGGACTTACGGGGTTGAGTTCTGGGGCTCTACTAAACCATAGAATTCTTCTCGTATTCAATCCCTACAGTCCAAAATCCTCAATGCTCCTTAATTGGTCACCAACAAACTCATCCATAAAGACCTTAATGTCCCATATGTAATGATTTGGCCCGTACTAGGTATCAATCCTTCCATGACAAACTCCATTCCCACCCTAATCCTTTCGTTTCAATCCTTCCTTCCTCTTCAATTCCTGACAACCCTGCGAGGGGTCTGAAAAGGAGATGGCCCGGGACCTTCTAGTTTAGAATATTTTTAGAGTGCTTCCATTGGGAAGCTTCTCAACATGTGTTTCGAGCCTTTTTATATTTCATTCAAACTTACTTATTGTTTTACTTGTTATACAGTTGTAAATTCCAATAAATAAATATTTAAAAAATTTACTTTAAAGTAAAAGTCGTAAAAGTCATTGTCATAAAAGTAAAAGTCGTGTGTTGCGCGCACCAGTGTTAAAAATATAATAATTTAATTTTTCTTTTCACTAATTTTCGCCACAAAATCTTTTTTTAAATGGGATGTAGGTTGATATTCGGGGTCGATCAATATTAGAAAAATACCGTACTAGGTCTATTATTGCGTTACTTAAAGAAATATGATCCTATCCCTATCCCTATCCCATAGGACGTTAAACATCAGCTAACTAATTAAGTAAATAACCTAAATAAGAGAATAATAGAGAAGTTGTTACATGATGGTTTACCAAAGGGAGGCACAACCCACATCTTCAACCCCCTCCAATAATCTAGTTACTTCTATTCTAGCGTACTTCACTTGAATTTGTAGCCGTACCCCAGCTGTAAACGAACAGCTTGAACCGCAAGAAGTTATCCTCACTCACCGATCTAGGAACTCATCCGGAATGAAGATGTTCCCTTAGTTTACATCATTCTGCCCCTAACACTTAAAATGGACTCCAATATCTCTGTGGTTTTAGGAGTTACGATTTGCGAGTCTTGATACAAGGAAGGTTTAAAAGAGATATCTTTTTAAATTTAATTTATTCCACTTACTTTCAGACAGCAGCAAGAAATATCTGATCACATATAATAGAGTAAATTGTCGATACATATTGCTATGTTTTCTAAGGCAGCGGTACCTTCAAACAATTGTATTAATTGATATCTTTAATCAATATATATATAGACTATATATAATGAAATAATTGGATTTTTATTTTCTAAAGATATCGTGTTTACCAATTCCGATAGATGGCATGCAGGGGAAGATTAAAGTGAACAAGTTTCAATAAATACATTATTATGATTAGCTTGTGATGGGCCTGATGTGTGTGAGGGAGTGAGGTTATAACACACAGCTGGTGGGAGCAAAGAGGTTATGTGAAATGGATTTGTCACTGCCTCAAACATGTTTATATTTTAGTTTTCTTTATATTTAATTGAGGATCATTTTTATTTATTATTTTATTTTCTGTGTTTTATGATAGTAGAAAGATTATTTTATTTTACAGTGGCAAATCCATTGCAACCTCTCACCAGCTGTGGTTTTGATCTATCTCGATTAGTGTGTGCTCCTCATATTGCTTTCTTCTTTTTTATATTCTGTTATTCCTCATTTTAATCAACTGTCTTAAACCTTCAGAACAATAAAAGAACCATTTGAACCCATAGTGCCAGGCTGTAGTCATTTCGCCCTCACCTCCTCAAAAAGCTTATACATATACAATTTATTAAAACTATTTCTGAAAATACTGAGAAATTTCTTATAGTTGACCTTGCCAAACAATATTACAATAAAATAAAAGTTTACCTTCTGACTCTAAGTCGGCTGGCTCTTTTATAGACTCTCAGACCTCGAGCTGCTCCCTGACCCCCGACGGATCTCTCTTCTACTCTTCTAGTGGAAGGAACTCGACTCTCCTTTTCTCAGGATAGAACCAGACTGCCCTTTTCGAATCTTCTTTCTCATCCTCGTCATCTCGGTGGGACTGATATTGGAAGCGCCCCGGTTGGCGGTCCAGCCTTTGTAGAAACTACTTTTAAGAAGTATTTCTAATATATTTAAGGCGGCGTAGTAAGCCTTTGTGATCTTAAATTTATCTCTTGACTATCCTCAATATTCTTGTCGGCTGCCGCTGGGGGAAACTACCAGGGGTCTCTGGTACCGCGGGAGGTGGGAGGGGGTCCAGACCCATAGGGAAACCTAGGGGGGTAAAGACCTTCTGAACTTTCCCCGACAAAGGCTTATTAACATTTATTTAATTAATATAATAATAATAAAATAATCAATCTACACCCCTCAGTACCCTCAATACGTAACAATATAGTAATAATAACCTGCATTTTTAAAGTTTAGTAATTCCAAAAACATTCAGTGATCTAATTAAAAGAACATAAAAAAATTTCCTCCTCACTCTCCGGTACAAATTAAGAATTAATATTTATTTCTCATCACCTTTCGTTTTTCTTATGTAATAATTATTTTTATAATACTCATGCAATAAATATTAACCTAAGTAATGTATTGCTAGAGGGAGGGAGGAAATATGAGTTATAACAATATACCTACGAGTAAAACAACGTATTTTATGGAATAGACTGGCAATAGTCATCATCACCTAACAGGTACGCCATTCACCTAATGGATATCCTTATTTTTTTAATAATAATAAAAAAATTTTGACCACCAGTCTGTTTACTTTTAATAAGTGTAAATATTCGCTATAATTTTGATTTAATCCAAAATTTTCAAAATAAAACCTCTTTATACGGTACAAATAAATATAAATGCTCTTTTCTAGCCCGTTCCACTAGTTTCTGGAATTCCCTCCCTACAAACATCCGTCATGCTCCCTCAACATAATATAACTTATTTTTCGGCCCCTTATCCTAAAATGACGCTGTCTGACAATATAATAGTTTTAGATGAATTGTGATGAATATATTTGTTTTTTTCACATGGATTTATAATATATACACCATTTAAACTTTTCTTCTTAGTGAAAATTCTTTTAGTTCAATCATTTGCCGCAATTTTTAATTTAATTTTATTAAATTGCCACTAGAAGAATTGTTTTCTTATTACAGTGCTATACATTTTTTTTACTCATGTTAAACTTTGTTTTTTTATTGTTTTAATGGTTAGATGTATCACATATATTATGTCAAATCGTATGTTATTCTTTGGGGACTAAGTCCCAGGATAAAGTTCTCGTTTCTTTTTCTTTTTATTTAAAAAAAAATGTGTTGTTAATTTGGATTTCCCAATAATCATTTTAAAAATATTAAATTCACTACAAAAAAAAAATAAAATAAATAAAATAAAAAAAATTGTACCTAAATCAATGGATATACACTTATCAATTGTGAATATATGAATGTTAATTACTTTTTTCCTGCGGCACAGGTAAGAGCATGTCCATTTCATCCATTCTAGGGTTTTATAGTCATTATTTTGATAAATGTTCTATGTATCTGATTTTTTTTTTTTGTTGTGCTATAGTTTTATTTCAATTGTAAAACGTATTCATTTGAAATGACTCAATGTTGCGACGATGTGATATATGTTCGCATATGATTTATGGAACTACATCATGGTTCCTGTTATATTGAATAACCGTTTCCAGTGAGTTTAATAGTCGCCAGTGTTGGGAATGATATGCAAATGTACTCGTTGCTCGACCCCGGAACGCCTCGTGCTTTCAGCTAATTGCATATCATCATCGACTGAGTCGACCATTTCCACCCTTTTTGTTTATTTTATTTATTTTTAACTACTACTTACTTGTTTTTTATAAAAAAAAAAAATAAATAAAAATAAATAAAGTCTGAATTGTACTATCTTGTCGTGTATATTAGAAAATGTTTCAGTTGGTGAAATTTGTTTAGTTATTTTTTTAATATCTATCATTTAGATAAAAATGAAGAATGCGTACTGATGATATTTATCAATTCATCGAAGGCCAGCTATTTAATTTTCAAACAAATTTTAGATTAATTTCCGTTAAAAAACAATAATATAGATCTAGAACAACGAAATTTAAAATGTAAATTTTAGTTGAAAAAATATTTAGAATCATTATCTATAAAACGTGATATTAGTATAGAAAAACTAAACAATCAGAAGTATTATCTATTCTTAGTAATGATAGAATAGATTTATTTAATACGATAACAAACTTGATAAAAATATTAATAAATGTTTTGAAAATCCACGGTCATGATATATTATTTTTATTTATTTTTTGTCACACTTTTGGCCGAATGTTTTATCTTACATTTATCAGCGGCTTCCTTTTGTCAAGCAATCTTAATATACTAGCGAACATGAACTATTTTTTATATTAGATGACATATGATTATAGATTATAATAATAAACCACAGACGTGTTACAGAAAAAACTAATAAAAAATTGATCATTAATTGCTATCTAGATTAAAAGTATAAAACATTTTATAGAATCCATAATCCAGTGTTATTATTAACAATAGGAAATTATCCTTTATACTATAAAAAATGTATTATTATTCAAACTAGTTTTCATTATCAATAATACGTATTAAATTATATATATTTTTTTTTTTTTTTTTTTTTTTTTTTTAATTGAGAAATATTACAGTTTGTTGCATAATGAACAGTAGTAATAGAGATGTAGTACACATTCATACAATATATACAGCCAATAATGATAAAGTCAATTTACATAAAATCGGAAATAAATAAATTCAAATATATACAAAAAAAAGCAACAAGAAACAAATCAAAACAACAACCTGTAGTAGAGATAAATACAAGTTGGGAAATAAATAAAAATCATACAAGCATACTTAACTATATACAATATATACAATCAACCAAAGGAACCCTAGACTCGGCTGCTCCCCCCACAAGTGGGGGGAGAAGCGGAAGACCCCAAAGAGTGATCCAGCGAGCAGGCGATCCACTCAGCGCTACTGTGTATGCAGTGGAGGATCGAGCCAGTGCGAATACCAGATAAATACAAATAGTGCGGGACTGCCGTTTTCAACTCGTCAAGTTGTAGGGAATGGGGGAACTGGTAACATTGAGGAGGATTTAGGATGGTGAAGTAAAGGATTGAGGCAATTGGAGGAATTGGATGGTAACAAGATTACAATAATGGAATTTGGATGAATTTGGTCCTACAGTTGGTAACGTAATAAGGAGCATTAACTATTGTTCGGAGGACTTTGGATTGGAAGGATTGGATACGTTTGATGTTAGAATGTTTAGTTGTCCCCCATAGTTCAAGTCCGTAGGTCCATATAGGTTTCAGTACTGTCTTATATATTAGTAATTTGTTGTCGACTGTAAGATGAGATTTTTTGTTTAGTAATTTGTATAACCGGCCGAATCTGCGGTTGAGTTCTATCCTTTTAAGTCTCGTATGTGGGTTCCACGTCAGTCTTTTGTCTAGTAAAAAGCCAAGGTACCGGACTGTGTCTGAGGAAGGAAGCGGTATGGAATTGAATTTAACTGTTGGACAGGATTTACGTCGAAGGGTGAAGGTGACGTGTGTACATTTGCTTTCGTTCACCTTAATTCGCCAAGCCTTACACCAGTCTTCGACAAGGGAAAGGTGCCTTTGGAGATTTAGAGATGCTACTTCAGGATCGGAATTGGATGATAAAATGGCTGTGTCGTCAGCAAATGTTGCCAGAAAGGTATCGGGATCGGTAGGGATATCGGCGGTGTAGAGGATGTAGAGGACGGGTCCTAAGACGCTGCCTTGAGGAACACCGGCCTCAACAGTATAATGTTTGGAAAATTCGGAACCACAGCGAACTCGGAAGGAGCGGTTTGATAAATAGGATCGGAGGATTAGGTATAAGGATTGAGGTAAATGGGTTTTGAGCTTAAAGAGCAATCCCGGGTGCCACACCCGGTCAAAAGCTTGAGCTATGTCCAGAAAGGCACCCGAACAATACTCCTTGCACTAAAGGGCAGAGGAAATGTGATCCACAACTCGGAGTCCTTGCTGAACTGTGGAATGTTGAGAACGAAATCCAAACTGATGCGAAGGAAATTTTTAAATTTATCTAGGATTCGTTTTAGTAGGAGCTTTTCGAAAATTTTTGAGAGGATCGGAAGTAGGCTGATAGGTCTGTAAGATGACGTGCTGTTGGAAGGTTTGCCTGGTTTCAGGAAAAGGATGATAGTTGAATGTTTCCATAAGAGAGGAAAATAGGTAGTGCGTAGGATACTGTTATAAAGATATGTAAGGAATGTAATGGCTTTCTGTGGAAGTTGTCTTAAGATCTGAGGCGTGAGGAGATCATATCCAGGGGATTTGCGGAGAGGAAGCTTTTTAAGAAGATATTTGACCTCAGAGGGATTAACTGCTTTAGGAGGTAAGGAGAGTGGTATTGGCGAAGTAAGGAACTGTTCAACTGTTGAAGTATGGTTTGGATTCAACTCAGGATGAGGAGTGAAAACTTTGGATAGGTGCTGTGCAAATTCCTGGGCCTTATCCTTGTCAGAAGCAGCCCAGGAACTATCACCGCGCAGGAGAGGATGGGAAATCGTGTGAGTATTCAGGATTCTCTTCGTGACATTCCACAGGTAATTGTCACGAGTCGAGAGAGAGGAGAGGAAGGAATTGTAGGATTGGGAACGAAAGGTCGCCAACTCCCGCTTTAATTTTCTACAATAAAAGTTATAAGAGCGGCGATCTTCTGGGTGGCGGGTGCGTTGCCATAATGCTCTGGCTCGGCGTTTGGTGTTGATGAGGTCTGTCAGGTGTTGTGGTAAATGGCATTTGTAAGGAATAATTTGGGATTGTTTAGGAAAGGAGGCAGTCCAGGCAGCTTGTTGAATCAAGGTTGTAAAGGAATATACGGCATCATCAAGGTCAGAAGGGGTTTTGAGAGTAAATTATATTTAATAATTTAATTTTATCTTATGCTCCAAATTTATTCACAATTCTATATCAACTTGACCTATCTCACAGGACAACCTTATCTCAATTTTTTGACCTTAGCCATATGAAGATAGTGTTCTGGATAAAATGTTTAGTTTTTTGTGGATTGTGAAGTAGAATGCAGCATTATTATGGTATGTATTTTTTTTTTTGTTGTTATTTATTATTTGGTATAAAATAAAAATAATTTTAAAAAAAATAGATCCTTTTAGGTTTACTAATATCGTACTTGCTTTTTCGGCACTCTAATGATGATAATAATAATAACTACCGTCTAATCCCGAATCCCCTTAATTCGACTTGACACAATCCTCCCACCTACGTTTCGTTTTTCTTTCATAACAAATCTATAGTCAATTACAGGTACTAACATATTTATTTATACATGTAATATTTATACACTATTTATACATGTAATATATACCAACATACAATTTTTAACCAAATATGTTTAAAACAAGATAAAATATTGGCTTATTTCTCCTATAGTTTGATATAAAATTCGTTCAACTTGTAAATTTAGCCGTTTTTTTTTTTACTATGCTAACAAGATGATATAGTTAATTTTTTCTAGTTTAAAATAAAAAAGGTACATTAGAGAAATAAATTTTAATATATATTAGCAAAATGCATGGTATAATGTGGTTCTTCTGTAAGCTGATTTAGATGAAAAATATTTTGTAACGTGTCAGGCGTATATTTGTTTTAAATGTGACATTTCAGATTCATAGGACTTACCGTTTCCGCCCGGGAGTTACCACACACACACACACACACACACGCACACACACACACACCACACACACACACACCTTTCTGCGGGACTTGGTTATTTGGACTAAGAGGACCCTAAAACATATATTTCCGATGAAAACTAGAATTCCAAAATTTTAATGATCGCAATACTTTCCCTTTCTATATATTTTATGTATTTTTTATGTAGGTAAGTGCAAGTAAAAACGTGTAAATAAATAAGTTGATTGAATTTTATATCTAACTATAGGAGAAAAGAGCAAAACTTATTCTTATAAGGCGAGGGAAGATTTTTTTAGGTAATTTATTTTTCAGAACATAAAAATGACATAAATACTATTTCAATGAGAATGGAACCTACATGATGTTAAAGTTCATTAAAATTTACATCGGTATAGCGGGTTCAATCAAAATCGATAGAGCCAATTAAAAAAAATATATAATCATATTAGGGTTTAAAATACGTTGTGTTAAGTTGGTCCATTCTTGTTGGTCCATTTTAGTTAATTTGCCTGAAATAAGAAATTTCAGTTCCTTATGACTGAAACGTTTTTTAGTTAGACTTACTACCAAAGGTTACCGTTTTTTCGGTTCAGAAAATCATCGGCTGCAATTAGAAACAACAATTGAATCAAAAAATCAAAATTAAGTCAGTTTATTTGAATATTAAGTTGAACTGTTAAAATTTTATTCGATTTACTACTACTTTATATATTTCGAAATAACTTTTTCTGAATACACTTAAGAAGTTTAATTTAGTTTCCATAGGAGTCTCATTTAGTTTACAGGGGATCATAGGTTTTCATGAAATGATCTAAAAGTAGAAATAATTAATAACAATGTTATTAACAACTTTTCATGTATATTAACAAGTTACACACGATTTGGCACATAATATTGTTTCTAACATTATACGTGCTGTATGGAGGAGTATAACTTGTACGATACTGTATGGAGGCAACACTTAATCACCAGAACCTTACTTATTACAACATTACAAAGAACACATGTTTATTGGTTTATGCGATCGTAACAGCTTTCTTTTTGTAACAAGACTTATTTTATAACATATTAACTTTTCTAAAATTTTGCGCTTTATAACTGTATATTATAGGAATATTTGTATACTATACTACTTATATTGCAGGAAAGCTTTTTAGATGACTTGATTATAGATACTTGAATTTTATCATTTGACGAAAAAACATTATTGCTCTATATTTTATTTATAATTAAAGAGAAAGTTTTATATAAGGAAACAGTGCCCTAAATAATGGTAAAAACCGAAATTCGTCACGTGGTTTAGAAGTTGGCTGAAACCAAGAATCGGGTTATCTTTTCATATATACGTAGATATCCAGATTTTTAGATTTCCGCGAACTCGTCCTAAACTAGTGTACGGATTTTGATAGGGTTTTCTCTATCGCTTAGTTTATTATTTTTTGAAGGTTTATAAGTAAAATAAATCGCAATTAAGTTCGTCATTGGAAAGAAAAATAACGAAGTCATCACAAGTTTCTGTAATCAAGTGATCAAAAAATTATTTCTGAAACAGGAGTATTAATATAGACGAATAATATACTGTTGGAAAGCGTAAGATTTTAGAAAATTTAAATTTAAATCAAATAAATAAATATATAGTTAAACATAATATATTGTTCTTTTAAGCCCATAAACTCAATAACATATTTTATTGGCAAAGAGGGAGGTTATGATAGTTCATTGTTGCCAGCGTCGTACATCATCGTACAAGTTATATTCTTTCATTTAGTAAGCAATGTTTTAGAAAAAATACTAGATAACGAAATCTTACGTAAGTTGCTAAAATAAATGGGAAGTGGTTATAAATTCCCAAATTGTATTTTTTATATATTGCATGTATTTTAAATACTTCATTTGAATATAAACCGAATTTTGTTACTTTTATAGTTTTTGAAAACATACATTGCTGAAAACATATAAAGTTTTCTTTAGATGAAAGATTTAAATTTCTATAATCTATGGCCAATTATGCAGACTTCTATAATGAAATTCTAAACTATCTATCGAGAACAAACTGCTAATATACAAGATAGTACTGAAAACTATCTGGACCTACGGACTTGAACTGTGGGGGACAGCCCAATTTTCTAACATCAAACGCATTCGATCTTTCCAATCTAAAGTCCTTCGAACAATAGTTAATGCTCCTTATTATGTATCCAACCATACCTTACACCGCGACCTAAATATTCCATTTATTTTAGACCTTATACCATTAAAATTCTCTAAATTCCACCAGAACCTTATCCATCACCCTAATCCCCTAGCTCAATCCTTATCCAGCTCCACACATACTTACCATCCTCCTAGAAGGTTGAAACGGCAGTGGCCTCGAGACCTCTTGTAATATGTATATTGGAGTTCTGACATAGGCTAGGTTCTCAACTCACATGCTGTATACTTTAGAATTGTATATATGAGTGATTATATATATGAGGGATGAGTGACTTTTGTATATATTTTTATTGATTTTGTTTTTTATATATGTATATTGTATTATTATTATATAAATTTATTGTTTTGTATATTTCGTGTGAATGTATGTTGTACTTTATCACTATTAAAAATGTCCTAAATTGGACTGATTATAATATTACTCAATAAAAAATTGTTTCAATTTCATAATCTATGATTCACTTTAAAATAACGAACAAATAGACTGATTTTCATTTATGTTTATAATTTTTGCCGATGTTGAAATATAATAATGATAGACGTTATAAAATAAACATATTATCTTGATAAGTGCACTTTTAGTAACGAAGAAATTCTAACCCCGAAGTAATAAACTCTAAATCGGTCTAACGCAGCTTTTTAAAATTAAATGACACCACATTTTTATAAGCAGAGTTAGGGTCAACTAGTTTTATATAATAGATAGGTAGATATATAGGTATGTGATAGTAAAATTATACCATTATGCATGTACATATCCACATAGTTTACTCTAGTACTGAATAGATGAATCCGAAACGATGGAATTCAAATACAAATCCGCGAATGGAATATATATCTGTAAAATGTCAAGCCGATCGATCCATTTTTTTTTCTTTTTGACAAATGGGCGGTGGCACTCTGTGGGCCAAAGTTGTTTTACTGCCCTTTTAGGATCATTTGCCCCCTCCCTTCCCCATCCCTAGGGCTTGGGTCACCTGCTACAGCTTTCCTACTTTCGATTTTACTCTAAGCCAGGTCCAGAAAACCAGCAAACAGAAACCTCACTGTTTAAAAGTATTTTTCTACCATTACACTGCAAAAAAAAAAAAAAAAAAAAAAAAAAAAAAAAAAAAAAAAAAAAAAAAAAAAAAAAAAAAAAAAAAAAGTTTACCCCCCTTTATATTTCATGCATAAAGAATGATAAATTGGATAATTCTGAATAGAAGTATAGTATTAAATCTTCGGTATCACATATTTTTTTTTCAATGGTGGTTTTAAATAAAACTCGCGTTTTTGCTAGAAAAATATATTATAATTGTTCCAACTGATACAAATGTTGAATAAGTGCGTTACGAAACCTACTAATCATTAGATACTTTCATTGCTGGTTGTTAATAATTATTTCACTTTGTAGTTTTCTTCCTTTTCATATTTTCTATAGCTGTTTCGCGACAAACAGACCAACAGAAATTCGCTTCTTTTTTTTAGCATTTTATTAAGTGCAATATGTCTTGATTAAACCTTTCGCCGTGTCCATCTGATACTGTTCCAAGATTAGCAGGAAAAAAGTCCCAATGAAAATCCTAGAAACGAATTTTTAGGGGCATACTGCATTTTAGGGTTTGTATGAAGAAAGAAGTTCAAGGATGATTTCACGGTAGTTCTTTTTTTTTTTTTGTTTCCAAGAAAATTCTTACACACTTCTAAAAAAGCGGACCATACCCTCTGTACAATGAACTTTCAAAATTTAAGTCCTTCATGAGCTCTCATATTTGGGAACCCACAAAGATTCCTTCTTTCAATTTTGATTCAAGGAAATTTAGTTTTGAGAACCTTCACCATCCTTATTCATTGCTTAAACAAAATTTTTCATAAGGCCAAACTTTATATGGAGAGGTGGTAGAAACATTTTATCGCTTGAAACTAAAGGTTCTTTTTTTGCATTCTTGTCTCTAGGGATCAAACTCATTCTTTGTGGATAATTTTTGACTATGTAATGCTTTTCTCTGCTTTTTGCTACTTACCCGTTCGCATAAAAAGCAACAAAATTCGGTATATCCTTCTTGCAGTCCAGTTAACATTGCAACAAATTTTAGATCAGCACAAACGTTCCATGTATACTGTGAATATTTATTTTTTTCCAATAGCAACTTCATATTACCATAATCTTCATTCATGTGCTTGTGCAAGAGGAATAGAAGAATATTTATTGCCTTCAGACAAAAAACACGCAATTAAGAAAAATTAAAAATACTTTAAAAAATGTCTATATATGATAAAGAAAATTGTTAAGCAAACATCGATTTAGTATATTAAGCTCTTCATATTTTTATTTAAAGGAGGATTTCGTTGCAGACCCGTGTTATAAATCTCTTATTTAACAATGTTCAGTATTATCATTTTACTTTTTCTTTAGTCTATATCAAATATCTCAACAATTCGTTTTGGTATGGCTGTTTTTATTTTTTACTTTCACTTACTATATATAGTAAGGGAAAGTATTGCGATCGTGAAAATTTTCGAATTCCAGTTTTCAACGGAAATACTCATTTTAGGGTCCCCTGAGTCCAAATAACCAAGTCCCGCAGAAAGGTGTGTGTGTGTGTGTGTGTGTGCTAACTCCCGGGCGGAAACGTTAAGTCCTATGAATCTGAAATTTCACATTTAAAACAAATATACGCCTGACACGTTACAAAATATTTTTCATCTAAATCAGCTTACAGAAGAGCCACTTTATACCATGCATTTTGCACCTTTTTTTGATTTTCTCGAAAACAGTTCCGACGATTTTGTTTTAAACTCGCTATATCGATCTAAAATTTAATATCATTTAGGTTTCATCCGGATTAAAATGGTCTGACAGGGCTTAAATGCCGATATTTTAAATTTTCTTTCTCTAAAGTTCCTTTTATTTTGTTGATTCTATAAAAATAACTATATTATCTTGTTACCACTGATGAAAAACAGGTAAATATATAAATTGAACGAATTCGATACCCAACTAAAGGAGAAAACAGAAAAATATATTGTTTATTCAATTTTTTGTTTTTGAACATAAGGACCGTAATATACATGTATGATATACCGGTTGAAAGCTTGAGATTTAAGAACAAATATTATCTAATGAACGGAATTTAAAGGTTGATGGAGAGTGATGAAAAGCCAATAAAACCAACTGATTATTTTAGATAATAATATAATAGATTTTTTAATAAAACACATGTTTCTATAGAAATTCCATTTAATTAATTCTTTAATGGTTTCACTCATTTTTATTACTTTCACTTACTATATATATAGTAAGGGGAAGTATTGCGATCGTGAAAATTTTCGAATTCCAGTTTTCAACGGAAATACACGTTTTAGGGTCTCCTGAGTCCCGCAAAAAGGTCTGTTTTTTTTTTTTTTTTTTTTTTTATTTTATTGTAGGGGAAAATCTTTCATAAGACGAAGTGGGCTCTTGAATCCACAACAGTGTGAGATTCTTACTCACTAAAAACCACCTACATTCGCTGCGATGTCACACCGCGGGACTGCTTGCAGGCATTACTTCGCGGTGGACAGGATGGCTAAGCGCCTACTTCTCTACTGCATACTTCTCGGTACTTGACCTCTTCTCGCTCGCTCCTGGGTTCTCAGTCTACTTCCGACTCTCGCAGCATAATCTGAAACAGTATTCCAGTTTTCTTGACTCGTCAACATGAGCTGTACCAGATTTTCCGGTGTGGATCTTTTACCCAGCATCATATCTAGCTGGACCTTTTCCTCGGTAAAGTTTTTACATGCAAAGAAAGCATGTTCCACTGTTTCAGTGTGTGTGTGTGTGTGTGTGGTAACTCCCGGGCGGAAACGGTAGGTCCTATGAAACTGAAAGTTCATATTTAAGACAACTATACGGCCGAGACGTGACAAAACTTTTTTCATCAAAATGAGCTTACCAGAAGAGGCACTTTATACGATGCATTTTGCACCTTTTTTCGATTTTCTCGAAAACGGTTCCGACGATTTTGATTAAACTCGCTATATCGATGTAAAATTTAATGGGCTTTAATATCATGTAGGTTTTATTTGGATAAAAATGGTCTGACAGGGCTTAAATGCCGATATTTTAAATTTTCTTTCCCTAAAGTACCTTTAATTTTGTAGATTCAATAATAATAACTAGATTATCTTGTTAACGCTGATGATAAACAGGTAAATATATAAATTGAATAAATTCGATACCCAACTAAAGGAGAAAACAAAAAAAATATTTTTTTAATGCAATTTTTCGTTTTTGAACATAAGAGCAGTAATATACATGTAAGATATATAGTTGGAAAGCTAAAGATTTTAGAAAAAATATTGTCTCATATACAAGCTTTTATAAAGTTAATGGAGAGTGGTGAAAAGAAGATAAAAATAACTGATTATTTAAGATAATAATATAATAGATTTTTTAATAAAACACATGTTTCTATAGAAATTCCATTTAATTAATTATGTAATGGTTTCACTCATTTTTATCTCTAACTGTATTTGAAAAGTCTTTAATTGATTCTAAAAACGGAGGTAAGTGAAAGTCGTGTGTTGCTCGCACCAGATTTTTTTAAATATATCTCATACCGAATACATAAGAATACACTACATCTGGCAGCCACTTTGCACAATACATGCAAAATGTTAAGTTTTCTATTATATTTTATAACTTGAAAATAAAAAAATTGTAATAATGTTTCATCATACTTCCCATAACAACTAGTAAATCTTAGGGATGTAACACGTTTTTTTAGAAAGGAGGAGGAGAATAGTGCATTTTGCATCTTTTTAAGATTTTCTCAAAAACGGCTTAAACGATCATGATTGAACTCGCTATATCAATGTATTTAATGGAATTTACGTAATATCACGTAGGGCTTAGATACCGATAGTTTAAATTTTCTTTCTCTAAAGTATCTTAATTGTTGTAGATTAAAAAACATTATCCATATCATTTAATTGTTAGCATGATCAAAAAACGACTTAAAAAGCTAAACGAATTTGATAACCAACTAAAGGAGAAAAGAGGAAAAATATTCTTTGAGGTTAATTACTTTCTCCAATTATAGGCATGCCATTGGAAAGCTAAAGATTTGAGAGAAAAAGGTTATATTATATACAAAGGTATGGAAAGTAATGTGCAGTGATGAAAATAGCCTAAACGTTTTTAATACATTTAGCTTCAGTGCAACAACCAAAATGTCTTAAATGTGCCAACTACCGACTACTCAAATATATCGAACAAGGTCTCTCTGTTTATAAAATCATATTTTCGTAATCAATAATGTTTATTTATTCTAAAAAATGATTAGTTAAGGTGCTTGTATGCATCGATTTCAACCTTATCTTTAAGTGGTATTTTGCTGATTCAAAATGAAAGAGAAAAAAATTAATTTTCGTCTCTAAATGATTTTTTTATTTCCGGAAAGGAAAATTCGCAGCACAGTCGGTTTTGACTTGGAAGACGCAAAATCTTCCACTGTTGATGATGACCAAATTCATGCATTGTTCGCATGAAAAAAACCCTCACACTACGATATGGGATATATTTACAAGTTTTTATTGAAATCAACCTTTAAAAACGACACGAACTTTTTTTACAACTAAATATTTATGAATGAATGAATTCCATATGTATGAATGAACACGTTAGTTCCCTGATGCCGACAGAGCTAGGGACTAGGATGAATATGGAAATGGGGCCTAATAAGGTGGTCCTTATCAGCCACACTGGCTTCATCACTTCTCTCTTATCTTGGCCTGGGCAGGCTGTTTCTCTGAGTTAATGCTCCCTATTTTTGCAACTTTCCACGAAGCTCTTCCGATTTAATGTAAAATATACCAATCTCGGTGAATCGTTGAAGTCTTTTAATCGTCAATGAAGGCTGTATGTGAGGTGACCCTTAACTTAGGAAAAACAGAATAAGTCGTTTAATATTGTCGAAAACATACAGAGGTGTTGCGTAAAATTTCTCATTTTTATTGACCCAAAGTACTTCATATAGAATATAAAAAAATTGTTGCAGGTAAATACAACACAGGACTTATTTATTATTTATTTATTTTTTTTTTTTGTTAGCTCTTCTTAAAAGCTTAGTTTTTAAATATTTTCCTTTTTCTGCATGTATGAATTTTAAGGATGTCAGATATCTCTATAATCTCTATGATATACAATTATCTTCTATGGTGATGGGGCTCACCTTTTGGTTTAAGTTTACTTATTTAAGTTTATTATTTATTTAAATCTAATACTAAAACCTAAATCTCAATATTCTGGTACTCCTGAAGGTGTCAGCTTACCATATATGGGATTGTTTATAAGTTTGACTGTTTCATTGAACATTTTATTCCTCGTAGTTATGAAATCGGAAAGTTTATCCATTTTTATTTGCTCGTGATTTTTAGAGGTTTTAGATCTTTGCAATGACGTTCATTTCAAAATTTTCCGTGGTACGCCATTTTGAAACGATTGCAAACGGTTTTCGGTCGACTTAGCAACATGAGGAAAGAGTGGTGCACCATATAGTAGATTTGGACGTATAATGGCCTTATATATTTATATCTTCAGTCAAAGAGACATTCTCGAAGAATTAATTAAGTGATTAAGTTACCTTAATTTTTGCCTCACTGTCTTAATTTTTTAACTAAAGTGGGCCGAAAACTTTAAATGTCTATCAAAGGTGACTCCGAGATAGCTTAAAGGTTTAGATAGTTTAATTTCGCAGTTGTTTATTTTAAATTTTGAAGGTAATTTTTTCTTTCCTTTTTGAAATGAGTACAATATTCCCTTAGTTTTATCTGCATTCAAATCAATTTTCTACATTTTCAGCTCGTTTTCAGTATTTTTCTGAATACATAGCAGCCTTGCTGGCATTTGAGCTGCTACTGGTGACAGCAGTATCATCAGCGAAAGCTAATATTAAAGCAACTTGGTTCCAACAATTTTCCAGTATAAATAGAAAAAAGTATTGGTGATAGTGGACACGGCTTTTAGTAATCTCCAATCTTAAAATCGATTTAGGAACGTTTAAATAATGTGAAAGTTGAACAAAGTTTAAAGAATTACAATTAGTTTTCACAAAATTATTTATTTTAGATTGAGTATCTAACAATATAAATTATTTTATACAACAATCACTTTTAGTTTTATATGCTTTCCATTACACCTTTTACAACTTTGTACATTTTTTAAAGGATATTTTGCTTTCCAACGGTATATTATACATCTATATTACTAATCATAAGTGATAAGAAATATAAAAGATACCTAAAAAATACGTTTGCCCCTTTTTCATTTAGTTTAACTTGTATATTTACCCGTTTTTTTTAGCAATACTAACTGCAATTAACCATTGTTTCGAATATACAAAATTATTTTGATTTTAACAGCCGAGGTAGGTAAAAGTCGTGTGTTACCCAAACCAGATTTTTTAGAATAGAATAGAAAGTAATTTTTATTCGGGGACTGTGCCTCTTGAGATAAAATATTTTTATAGTTTATAATAAACAACATGTCTAGCCAACAGACAAAATGAACATAATTAAATAATATTTACAATTATGGATAAATATATACATATAACAAAATAAAATAAAGAAATTTAAAAAAATAATTAAACTAAAAATAATCCTAAGGAAATAATTTTGTTGAACAAAATGAAAAATAAATGAGTTTAAATACAAAACAAAAAGAAGAAAATAAATAAATTAATATTTACTTTATTCTGATACTTAATAACATAAGCGTTAAAATAATAAATGCTCTTTAACTGGATAAGAATTAATGAAAATAAACTAATTAATTAAATTGTATTAAAATAATATAATACAAAAATAAGAAACGAATTCTTGTAATGAAATATAAAAAATACTCTAACGATTGAAACAAAAGAAGTTTTCTGGATAAAAAAATTGAAAAATGATAAATAAATACTTGTAGAAAAAAAAATATTGAATTCAATTGTATTAAAAATGATTACTGGAAGAGAAGGTATTTGAATATGGAGAGGGAGGGAGCATGACGGATGCTTGATTGGAGGGAATTCCAGAAACGGGCCAGAAAGGAGCATTCATATTGCTTTGTTCTGTGGGAAGGGATATAAAGGTTGGATATACGGGATCTTGTTTCTAGTGGATGAATTGAGGGTTTGAACTGCAGGAGATTATGGATATAGGAAGGATGTTGGGATTTGATGGTTTGGTATAGGAAAGATCCAAGGAAGTATTGCCTACGGGTGTGGGGAAAAGTCAATTTGATTCGGTATAAAGATGGGATAGATGAGACCGCCTAGACTTACCATAAACGAATATTTTAATGGGTTTTTTCAAGTTCTACGCATCATGAAACCTAAGACAACAATGTTAGGGGAGAGAGGGTTGTTTTTTTTTTTTGTTTTTTATGGTCGATTACAAAGATTTATTATTAAAATTTAAGACCAAAAATTTGAACCAAAATTTGAGCACTGTTTTAAGAAAAACTGTACGGCCAAGTCATCCCACCAGTATTGGGCTCCGTGTATAGAGGTCGCCCCTGCGATGTGTAGTTCCGCTTTTCTAACCAGAGGGAGCGGAAGGGAAACTTTATTGCGGTGTCCCACCAAGAAATAAATCTGAGGGTCCAGGTAGGAATCGAACTCCTGGAGGGTGTGCGACTAAACTTCTAAACTTCAGTCTTCTCTCCCTACTTTCTATAAATATATATATATATATATATATATATATATATATATATATATATATATATATATATAATATATATATATTGTTTGATCAGTTCTCGACTGTTGATAATTTAAGTTTGTGTTGTTCTTAGGTTGCAGTCAATGAATAAACAATTTTATCTATGCGACGTTTCGAGAATTTATTGTTCTCATAATCATGCCTTAACAGTTGGAAAAAAACAGAACATTAATATTATTGTACAATAATTAATATATGATGTTATTGTTAGAGATATAAAAAAGAGTACATTGAACAATGAATATTAATACAGTAGGTACATAGATATTTTAAATTAGGATTTACATTAAAGATATTATTATAAAATTACTTACAATTTTGGACAAAATAGTGTCTTAATTAGGCATGTTAAGCCTACAAGCTTTGAAAGAACACTGAAAAAATAAAAAAGGAATCGTTCAAGTATGGAAGATTTTCCAGGAATTTATGATGACGTCAGGTGTCTGGGGTATTCTCCCTCCTATTGTTGAGTTGTTTTCGTATTATTATTAAGACGTTTATTTTATTTTTTAAAATTTTAATATGTGTTTATCAAATTCGAGTAACATGCATTTAGGTTTTGGACATCCGATTTTTTATTTATGGCGCGATTTTTATATTTCTCTATGGTAATCATTTCTTTAAAATTTCGTTTGAAGCTGTTTTTTTCATAATGAATAATTTTCGGTGAGTGAAATTTAAATGAATGTCCCGTTTTTCTGAAATGAGTAGTGAGGGCAGTTTGGTCAGGTTTATTTGGGTCTTTTTTAATTGAAGTGCAGCTATATTTGTGTTGGTATACTCTCCTTTTTAAATATTGTTCCGATGTTCCAAAATAAGACTTTCCGCATTTGTCTTCACAAGGTATTTCGTATACTACATTTGATTGAAGGTCTAATTTGTCGGAATCTTTAGTTTTTGTAAATAATTTTGATAAAGTATTTATATTTTTGTACGTAATGGCAGAATCACTATTATTTCTGTTAATGTTAAGTGCTTTTGCAAGTTTTTCAAAGGTAATAAACCTTTTTGATAAGCTAATAAATCTACCTGATTTTCATAGATAATAATGTAATAGATTATTTAATAAAACACGTGTTTATATCGAAACTCAATCGTAAACTCCTCACCCTCTGTACGGATAGAGGATATTTCCAATTTAATGATAATTTTTATGTTCAAAAGTATGGCTGCCCCATGGGATCCCCTATTGCTCCAATTCTGGCAGACATTTACTTAGAAGAATTACTCGATACAGTTATTCCCAAAATTCCATTCAATATTCCGTTTTTATTTAAATTTGTAGATGACATCATAACCGCAATACCCACAGAAAATAATGAAGAAAATATTATATTAACTGAATTTAACAAATATTCACACAGACTGACATTTACGATTGAACATGAAACTAACAATAGTTTACCATTTTTAGACATACTCTTAATTCACAAACAAAACGGGGAAATAGAAACCAAGTGGTGGCAAAAGCCTATTCATTCCGGTAGATACATCCACTATAAAAGTCAATGTCCTAATAGGTATAAAATCAATACAGCAAAAAATTTAATAGATCGAGCGAGAAAATTAACCTCAAAAAAATACCAAAAAATCGCGGCAAATAAATAGTTGACCTCCTTTAGAAAATGGTTATCCACACAAACTCATATGTAAACTACTAAAACAGATACCAACGTCACAAAAACAACAACACAATGAGAACAGCACCAAAATATATTACACTACCCCATACATACCCACACTTTCCGAAAAACTTGCAAAAGCACTTAACATTAACAGAAATAATAGTGATTCTGCCATTACGTACAAAAATATAAATACTTTATCAAAATTATTTACAAAAACTAAAGATTCCGACAAATTAGACCTTCAATCAAATGTAGTATACGAAATACCTTGTGAAGACAAATGCGGAAAGTCTTATTTTGGAACATCGGAACAATATTTAAAAAGGAGAGTATACCAACACAAATATAGCTGCACTTCAATTAAAAAAGACCCAAATAAACCTGACCAAACTGCCCTCACTACTCATTTCAGAAAAACGGGACATTCATTTAAATTTCACTCACCGAAAATTATTCATTATGAAAAAAACAGCTTCAAACGAAATTTTAAAGAAATGATTACCATAGAGAAATATAAAAATCGCGCCATAAATAAAAAATCGGATGTCCAAAACCTAAATGCATGTTACTCGAATTTGATAAACACATATTAAAATTTAAAAAAATAAAATAAACGTCTTAATAATAATACGAAATAAAACGAAAACAACTCAACAATAGGAGGGAGAATACCCCAGACACCTGACGTCATCATAAATTCCTGGAAAATCTTCCATACTTGAACGATTCCTTTTTTATTTTTTCAGTGTTCTTTCAAAGCTTGTAGGCTTAACATGCCTAATTAAGACACTATTTTGTCCAAAATTGTAAGTAATTTTATAATAATATCTTTAATGTAAATCCTAATTTAAAATATCTATGTACCTACTGTATTAATATTCATTGTTCAATGTACTCTTTTTTATATCTCTAACAATAACATCATATATTAATTATTGTACAATAATATTAATGTTCTGTTTTTTTCCACTGTTAAGGCATGATTATGAGAACAATAAATTCTCGAAACATCGCATAGATAAAATTGTTTATTCATTGACTGCAACCTAAGAACAACACAAACTTATATATATATATATATATATATATATATAATATACACATATAAAATAGTATTTTTAAAGACAATTGTTAAACATGTTAAATAAATATATGTATCTGGGTCAATCCATTTGAAATCGTCCAATTTTCATTAATTTTGCCGCAAGACATTTTTGATTTTCCTGATTTTTGACAAGTTATTCCCTATCTCTAGGCTATTGTGAATATAAAACCATAAATAAATTTTTTTTCTGGCCACTACTTTTAGTATTGCAGCCGATTTAAGTCCGCTTCGCGGGCCAAAACATGTGTTGGGAAAATATTTCTAATTCCTGTAATTTTATAGATATCAAATCAAAAGAAATTAACAATAACATAAGGACATGCTTTGTATATTTTGTCACCACAACTCTTTACCTAAATAGTGAAGAAAGGCGTTTAAAAAATTCTTGAAAATTAATAAAAAACGAGACTTTTAACGAGATAAAAGTAAATAAAGAAAAATAGACTCACTTTTAATTATTTTTTCTTTTATAGTTTAGTCATGGTCTGTAAAAATTTCGATCTTGAGAACATATTTGTTTTTTGTATATGAATTTTCCTATGTTTACACACAAATATATTAAAAGGGACAAAGTGAAAAAATATGAAACTAATACATATTACTCATCTGTATTATTTTTTAACCGATATGAATTTGATCATTGAGACTAACCTCTTTCCCGAGTTAAAAAATTTTCTTCGCCGTTAAAGTAATGTTTATTTTACAAAATATTAACCCCGGTAATATTGCATATTTAAGAACGAAACAAAAACTAGAATGATGATGAGAGTAGTTTATATAATTTTGGTCCTTACAACACATTACATAAGTAGCCAAGAAAATGGTTACAAAAATTCACGAAAAATTACATCAGAGCTCATACAGATTATATACCTCTACATAAAAAGTACGCCAGAATAAAATTTAGTGGCTGAGAGCCGGGTTGTTATTGAAATATTATAAATAAAATATTACTTACCTTGCCTGAGTGGCTCCATCTCATCAACCGACTATAAGGCAAACCAAATGAATAACACTAGACCCAGTTCAGTCTCAGCTACTAAATGGTGGCAGGATTTCCAACAACATGAAAGCAGAATCGACTTAATCAAGCCATAATAACGAAATATTTTATTTATATATATATATATATATATAATATATATATTTATATTATACCAAACGTATCGAGGCATATCATATTCATTTTTGTCAGGCGTATAAGGTCCTGGGACAGTTATTATTATTTTTGTTAATTTGCGTTATTCTAAGAAGACCTGGTCCAAGAATAAAGTTTCTTTCCTATCTATATATGTATCTAGTTTATCAACGATTAATACCATTTATTCCTCAATGATAATAAATTAAAAAATGTCCAAAGATTTTAGACCGTTAAATTATATGATATACCATACAGTGTCATTCAGCTTCGATACTTCAACGAAACAGGTCAGAAACTCCTTTTATTTTTACTTGCACTTGCATAAATAAACGTGGTGATATTATTAAATTAAAAACATCTGATTGCAACTAGTTATTAGTAACACTGCCAACACCTGATTGATTGTCAGTATTACAAAGTGACGTGATCACTTCTTTATTTTGTTTACTCGCAAGAGTAATTGGTAATTAAATGGAACGCAGGGTTAAAAACGCTTCAAATTATTGTTTTTTTATTTAACAGTAATTAAATTGTTTACATTAACTTATATGTAAGGCAATCGATTAACCGCTTAAGAAAGACTTCTAAGAGCTTAAGCAGCTTCATTCACTAAACTAATTTATATTTGTTTAACTAATAAATTTTCGAATTCCAGTTTTAAGATTGCGCGAGTCCAAATAACCAAATCGCACGAAAAGTTATGTGTGTATGGTAAGTCTAGCACAAAAAAGTAAATTCGTACGAAACTGAAATTTCATATTTATGACATCTATGCGCCCGAGATTTTACAGAAACTTTTTCTCTAAAATCGGTGAACCGCCCATTTATACTATGCATTTAGCACTTTTTCCGATTTTTTTCGATAAACGGCTCTAACGATTTTTATAATACGATTTTATAAACATTAATTACATTGAGTTTCGATATAAACACGTGTTTTATTAAATAATTTATTACATTATTATCTATGAAAATCAGGTAGATTTATTAGCTTATCAAAAAGGTTTATTACCTTTTACAAGATTGTGTATACGATATTTTTTTCTAAAATCTTTAGGTGATAAGACCTAATCTAAGAAACGTAAAACTGTATAATTTATTTATTTTCTATTTTATGTAATTTGACTTTATTTGACTTTGTATATATTATATGAATGTGTATCACATCACTATTACTACTGTTCATTATGAAACAAATTGTAATATATCTCAATAAATAAATATTATCTTTCTTTTTGGCCGTTTTTTTATCGATGCTAACAAGATGACATGGTTATTTTTTTCCGAATCTAAAAAATTAAACGTACTTTGAAGAAAGAAAATATAAGCATTCAAAACCCTTCAGACTATTTCAATCAGAATGAATAATAATAATAATAGGCTTACCGAACCCGAAGGTTCGATACCGATACCACCAAACTCCGCCAGCACAGACTAGTCCAATGTTCACCGTTTAAGCCCAAGCCCCCGAGATCAGCTCTAACGCAATCCTCCCATCGACGTTTTGGCCTACCTTTCAGACGCCTATCAGTCGGATCAGCGAATACCAACTTTCTCGGAATCAGATCCTCACCGAGCCCAACAACTTTACTCGCCCATTTGAGTATCCGCGATGCTATCAAGTCAATTATATTTACAGGGTACAAGCTCCGCAATTTAAAAAAGTTTTATAAATTCTAACCTTTATGTTTTTAGACAGAAGCCGCGAGCCAAGTGATTTAGCTACTGAATAACTCGTCCATTATAACAATGATACCTCGACAATCTCTTTGTAAGTTAAACACTTAAAAAGTTTTGTAAATAGTTAATCTTCCTCTCTCTATACATAAATAAAGTAAAGTTGAGATTTTCGATAACTCCTTCAAACCACGCAACGGATTTGAAATGGTTTATATGAAAAACACATTGCAATTAAGATTCTTTAGATGGGAACATTAAATATTCTGTGATCTCGATTAAAAAATATTTTCTGAAATAAAGTAGTAGAACAGACGTATAATATACCGTTGTAAAGCACAAGATTTTAGAAAAGTTAATATGCAATAAAAGAAACTGTACCAGTTGATATAAAGTTTTTGTAAGCCAATAAACTAATAAACATATTTTCTTCTCTGATCCCAAAGCGATAAACTCAAAATAAATCAAACAGTGTTTTCTTAAACATAAATGATACTACATTCTAATTTAACTCCTGTGAAAAGATATAAAAAAAAAAAAAAAAAAATTCAAGATTACTACTGGTAGCACTACTGGCTACCGACACCCGTATTGCCATTGGCAAGGTAGGGAGAAATAAATAAATACTGAATAATAACACGCATTTCTCACCTTTAACCGGGACTTTATTTCTTCCTAGATTTCATTTTTTCTTGTTATCATTGAACCTGAGTACTTGAATTTCTCTACTTGTTCAAAAGTATGCCCTGACATATTAATATCACTAAGATCGCCACCAACTTTACATCGATAGTTTAATCAAAATCGTTAAAGCCGTTTCGAGAAAATCGTAAAAAGGTTCAACAGGTTTGGTATAAAGCGGTACTTCCGGTCTGTCGATTATAGTAAACAAAACGTTGCTGCAACACCTCGGGCTTATAGTTGTCTTAAATATGAAATTCTAGTTTCGTACAACTTTTTGTTAAACTTACCACAAACAGACACACAGATTTTTTTCCGCGACTTGGTTATTTGGACTTTAATATTGTAATAATATTAATATTGACTGTAGAATCTAAAACGCGTATTTCCGTAGAAAACTGGAATTCGAAAATTATCTTATATATAGGTAAGTGAAAGTAAAATTAAATAACGAAATTAATATTTGTATATAGAGGAAAAGCAAACAAGAGGGAATAAACAGGTAGAGGTGGTGAATATGTTATTAACTAAAGTCGGACGGTGCGGTAGGATAATTAATGAAGCACTTTACGCCTCAAGGGCCCACCAGACCCACCTCTTGGCACCCTCCGCAAGGATCCTACTTCAGCCCTCTGTCTTCTTACCTATTCCATCTTACTAATTACTAAAATACTTATTTAGGTACAAAGTATAAGTATGGTGTGTAGATAAAATGTTTTAGAAAACAAGGTATTTAAGAACTTTTTTTTCAATCAACAAAGGTATTCAAGATTAAGATATTTAAAAATATCGCGATTTAAGTTTAGTCATCCAGATTCTATGACAGTGCATTATAAAAGGAAAAATGTAACAAGGACAACATTGTTAGATGTGGTTATAAAATTAACGGGTAAGGAGGTTCTTATAAACATCTTAGAAAAATGCATGTCGCTGTTTTCCGAAATAGAACATGGGTCAGAACACCTACAAAGGATCTTTAAAAAAACACGGACAGCATCACAGATAAATTTAGGAAAAGACGCATACAATTCTACTGACAAGTATGTAGGATGAATGAAAGCAGGCTCCCTAAGAGAATTTTCAACATCGTTTATGCTAGAAAACTAAAGACATGTTGATAAAAGATATGGAGGATGACTTGAGGATCCCGTGAAAAAAAAATAAAGGGTCGGGGATAATTCAGAAACATATCAGGGATAAGAAAATAGTGCAAGTTTCAAGAAAAGAAACAACAGGAAAAGGGTGGACTGAGGAAAGGAAGAAAAAGCATAGTGAGCTGATGAAGAGGTCTTGAGAGGAATGGAAGAGGAGAAAAGGAACTGAGGCTGTGATTGGCTCGAGTCAACACGCTCTCCTGAGAGGGCATTGCCAGAAATAATAATAATATATATATTGTTATGTATTGAGAATATTGAGGGGAGTAAGTTCATTATTGAATAATTTTAATATTAATAAAGTAAATGTTAATAAGCCTTTGTCGGCAAAAGGTCAAAAGGCGTTTACCTAAATCCATGGAGCCCCCAGCGATACCTTCATCAGCGATACGCAATAAATCCAGTGCAAAATATCCATGATTACATATACAAACATTTATTTACGTATGAAACCTACAGAAAAGGAAAATATGTTCTAAAACTGCTGACTCTCACAGGCAGCTGGTCCTAAACAAACAGAGCTTCCATATTTTTTGCTTCGGCCTCTTTAAAAGGAATTTTATATTCATTCCCAGAAGGATAATAAAGGATTCGTTCAAAGACTGTAATTCTGTAGGTTTTTTTTTTTTTGCTGATTAGTCAAACGCAAAATAATTTACAACGAATAAGGAAATCAAAGCTAATATCAAACTATGAAAGCACAGAGATGAGACAATTTAACGCAACAAACACTGAATTCAAGTGCTCCAATGTTTTAATTGAAAAAAAATGAAATAAAGATTATTAAAAAATCTAGTGCGCCCAACACATGCCTTTCACTTGCGTCCGTTGTTAAAATCAATTTAAGAATTTTCAAATACATTTAGAAATGAAAATAAATTGTTAAAGAATTAATTAAATTAAATTTAGGGATCACCAGAAGCAGTGTGGCATGATGATTAGCATAACAGCATCCTATGCCAAAGGTCACGGATTTAAACCTGCAGGTGGTCCTAGGATTTTTTAATGAGTAAAAAAAGTCTTCGCCATGCTGTCCTTCGGAGGGAACGTTAAAAGGTAGTTCCGAGCCTGTGCGATGTTAGGTACTCGTAAAGATCCCTACCCTAATCTCACCTGGATAGGCAAAATTTAGGACTCCCACTATAGCATCGTCTGACTAGCCACAGTACCATAAAGTGACGCTTAATAAACAAAGTTGAGTGTCAATTAAAGATGGTATTTTCTTGTCTACATGTGTTCATCGCCCGATCAGCTATAAAAGTAACCTTAAATAAACAAACAAACAAACAAATTGAAATTCTACTTTGTTGAATATGTTTTTGATAAAATAATCTATTAAATTATTATCTACAAAAATCAGTTCGTTTTATCGGTTTTTCATCACTCTCCTTTAACTTTTTCTAAAACCTTTAGCTTTCCTGTTCGAAAATCCAAAAATTGCATTAAACATATTTTGCTTTTTTTTCCTATAGTTAGTTATCAAATTCGTTCAACTTGTATATTTAGTTGTTTTTTTTAGCAATGCTAATCAGACTATATGGTTAGTGTTATGAAACCCACAAAATTAAATTAAATGTATGATGAAGAAAATTCAAAATATCGGCATTTAATCCATGTCAAACTATTTCAATTAGAATAAAGCCTACATGATGTTAAAGCCTATTAAATTTTATATTACTCACATTAAAAAACCCTGGGGCCGCCTGCCAGGTAGTGTTATTATTTATTACAGCTATAAAAGGAAACTAGTTAGAAATAAATATATACCGGTTAGTTAAGGATAACTAATTATTCTGTGAAGGGCATATCAATTAGTAACATTACAGCTAATGGCAATATTTAAATAAAATAATTGCAGTGTTTAATTCTACTTACTTATAATTAAATATACATAAAATACATAGTAATGGAAAGTAATGCGATAGTGATATTTTCAATCACGTTAAAAAGTTTTTAAACATTTTGGTCCTGAGTATGTGGTAATCTACTCAAAGTATATAGTAAAGGATGTTATATTTCCACCAATTAACCAGAAGTGTCACTTTATACCTAGCAATTTATATAGGAGAGAAGTTGATTCCAGTTGGAATCAACAAAGCACTTAATTAAGCAGAATTTTTTTAATTTATTTGTGCCAACGTTTTGGCATGTTATACTAATTAGAAGATGCTTCACTGGGAGTCCTAACTTTGGCCTATCCAAGATTAATTAGGATAGAGATCTTTAACGAGTACCTGAATCGCAAATGCTCGGGACCACCTTTTTACGCCTCCTCCGAAGGATGGCATAACTAACGATTTTTTACTCCCATTAAGACATTCTAGGACCACCTGCGGATTCGAACCGGTGACCTTTGGCATAGAAGGCTGTTATGCTAGCCACCCTGCCCTAGGTGATCTCATGTTTCAAAAATAATATATATATATATATATATATATATATATATATATATATATATATATATATATATATATATATATATTATATAATGTATACATATTTAAAATGATACCGCGATTCTTGGTATCTGGGAACTCCTAAACCACAGGTTGGATTTTGATACCACTTTTACTATAATAGGGCATTCTTTCCTGAAGGTTTATAAGTAAAATAAATTGCAATTTAGCTTTTCTGAGGAGGGAAAAATTAATTTTCTGGTACCAAGTCATCAAAAAATTATTATTGAAATATAAGTAGTAATATATATCGTTGGAAAGCGCAAGATTTTAGAAAAGTTAATATGCGATAAAATAAATCGTACAAGTTAATATAAAGTTGTAAGCGCGTAAACTTATGAAGATAAAGACGGAGGTTTTGATAGTCCAATGTTGTCACTGTCGTACAGTATCGTACAAGGTATGTTCTTTCATTCAGTAAGCAAGGGTTCCAGAAACAATATTACGTATCAAAATGTAACTAAGTTGCTGAAATAAATAGTAAGGTTTTATAAATATATTAACTAACACTGTTATTAATAATTTCAACTTTTAAATTATTCAGTAAAAACAGATCTTCCATTATAAAATAAATGAGATACCCATGGAAATCAAATTAAAATTTATTTAAAATAGTATAATTATCAGCTTCCAATTTTATATTAAACTTTGACCTTCACATTAAATTATATGCACCTAATTATTATTTTAAATATTTTATTGAAATAAACCTAAGGACAGGAACCTTCGTTATTTCTATAGTTTTTGAAAAAACACATTGCAATAAAGTTTTCTTTGTACGGGGAAGTTAAAATTGTATTTATCTATGTGTCGAGATGGTTGCTATAAAAGTCTTAAGAAGGTCTTGACAATGCCTGTCCAATTAAGGAGTGATAAGAAGGAGATAGGTGCCCGCCGTGGTAGAAGCAGCTCCTGGGAATAGGTACTCTACCAGGTTGGGGTGAACCTGCACCTACGAATTAGCCGATGGGATTGGTAAGGATGGTTATGCCTCGTATGCTAGAAGCACAACAGCAGCGGTTAGGTGTCCTCTTAGGTGCACATGGGTAGAAGCCATGCACTCCATAGTATGAGGAGGATGAAGGAGAAAAGGTATTTAAAGAATGAAAAATTAAGATGGTCCACATTATGATACAAAGGCAGAAGTAGTCTGACCTAGGAAGATACTACCTGGAAGAAGCAGGTTGGTGATCTGAAGAGCTGAGCTACTTCTTGCTATACTAATAAAGCAATGTATATTGTTAATAGCGAGAGTTTTTCTACCAGACTAGTGTTTCGGCTCTAGTTCAAGACACCTCGTAAGCTTTATTTGTTATTATGAACAATGATAATTACATTCGTATTACGAATTTAAAATATACAATATTATTGAACATAGCGTCTTCTTACATTCAGTCGGTGGCCCAAGTAGCCGCCCATAGCGCTGTGAGCGTGCGTATGATCTATCCGCTACCAGAGGCAGCATCCGATACATAAGCTTAACTTTAAAATAATAAACTGAATTAATTATTTATTTATCTTTTTCATTTGCCGTTGATTAAATTTAATAATAACTGGATTTTATAAAAAAAAACACATTTTCTTGCTGGTTGCATTTTTCGTTAAGATGAACTAAAACGACAAACATAAACAACAACTCATTCGAATTGCACGCGTGCTAAGCTGGTAAAAAAAATTAGATGAATCATTTGATCAGTATTTGCCGATATGAAAATAATAAGGAACTCTTTATGTTCCATTTAGTATACTTTCTGATTTTCGGCAGTAGTAAAGTGATAGAAAGTTTACACTTAAGCTAGTTGGGATGCCTATTTGGCCTGCTTTAGGAGTTAATTCCCTAAGGAAACTGAAGGTGCTTTAATTGACGCGGTCTACAAACTAGCGTGCCCTTTGACATTATATCACCGCCCGATTCTGGCTACCGTCCCTTCTTCTTTGTTTTCCCTTAAAACATTCTCTCAAAACATACCAATCTTTTACTAATAATAGATGGTTCTTAAATCTTCCTTAAAGGTTTATTTTTACGTTAGGAGTCAACGTTTCAGGGGCCTTCCCCATCTTTAGGACTCACTACAATACATTAACAAATTATCATTTATTATTACAAAACATTAATTTTTTTTATACTGATTAAAATTCAAAATTAAAATAAATAACAATGTTACATAGAAGTCTGCCTGCCTGACACTCAAGTATGAGTTAAAAATATATCCATTTTGTTTAAAATTTTGTCCATAATAAATTACATAAAAGTCATTATATTTGTATATATATATATATATATATATATATATATATATATATATATATATACATTAATGTTGCAACCTTCTCCATATAATACAGTCAAAGTGTTTTTTTTTCCCTCTTAGACAATATTTCCTTGGAACTTTCCTATGCATCAGTATCTTCTGCAGTTCAAACCATCAATCTACTAAAAAAAACAAAAAAAAACTATATCCCAACTTCAAGACCTTTATATTCATTTCCACATAACCAGTACTTATTCATTTGTTGCCTTTTTCACCAGTTTTTGGAATTCGCTCCCTTCAAACATCTGCCGTGCACTCTATCTTTACATTCGCATTCAAATAACTTCTTGCTACCCAAAATGACACAACCTGACAATAAGAATTGTACCGTTGTTTTAGTTAGATTGTAGTAAATATTTTAATTTTTTTTTGTGGAAGAAAACTAGAGGCGGGCTACACGCGAAGAGACAGGAGAAGGAACGAAACTGTAAGAGAGCAGAAGCCCATAACATCAATGAAAACCACCTCACAGAGGCGCCTATTAAGGTGGTTTGGGCTTGTCTGCAGAATGAACGAAAACTAATGGGGTCTCGTTCAACTGGAAAAAGACCCAGAGCTAGGCCCAGAATGCAATAAAATGAGTACGTTGCCAGGTTGGGAAAGGAAAAAGTAAAGACTCACGAGCAAATGAAGCAAAAGGCGCAAGATCGAGAGGACTGGCTCCTGTGGGTAGAGGCTCCTCTGCTCTCGAAGGCTTCCAGAGGAAGGAAAATAAGAAGAAAAACTTGTGAATTTGAATAAGTTAGTTAATTTAAAAAATATGAGCGATCACGTAAAAGAGTTCTCTATTAGTACACTTTGCAGTAGAATATCCAATGCCTTTCAAGTGTTCAAAAGAAAATTGGTTTTTAGTAAAATCATAGAAGCACGGAAATGAACTTAGTAGTTTTAAATGGTTGAATGAATTCAACCAGCGTCCATTTTTAACTACGTCTTCTGTATTCTAACCAGGTCACTATTCTAATGTAATATCCTCCAGAGATTCGTTTTTATAAAGTGACAACAAATTGTTCCTCCAAGAATTCTGGTTTAGCGTTTCATGATTTGTATTAATTAACAATTTTATTTATCTACGATTTATGTTCATTGTATATCGATGAGGCGAAATTTCGGCATATCCAGCATAGATTACTGAACAACACTGACTCTTGACTGTGCAGTGCAAGTATGAATCCCGTAATTCTGAACTTCAGAAGAACGTAATTTTTCTCTGCTACAGAAGTAAAACACTATCCTAAAACCTGTGCCACTGCAACCCATGAAGAGTCTTGGGCTCAGTACATATAGAGATTCGTACTGTTTCAAAACCAAGGGCCGTGCAATGAGGTGATTCGGCCGAGATCACGCTTAGCCGCCAGGGCTCCCCCATTTTCCGGTACCCACTTTATAATGGCTGGGTCTACCCTAGGAGGACTCTATACCCCAGGATCGTCCCCCCCCCCTCGCTGAAATAACATAATAAATAATATTCTGCCAAATTCGAACCCAGGACCCGGAGCTCAGTAAAATAGCGTTCTTTCCACTAGACCACGCCGCTCCCTACAGTAAAGTACTATCAATGCACTAAAACTCCCGCGAAAAAATAAATTCAATCTTAAATTAAACCTGTCAGTTTATCAAATTTACTTAGAGATGTAGGCATTGGTACACTTTTATATAATATGATGAGGACTTGTACCATGGTAAATTATTTTTTATTATTTTTTTTTTTTTATTGAGAAATATTACAATTTGTTGCATAATGAACAGTAGTAATAGAGATGTAGTACACATTCATACAATATATACAGCCAATAATGATAAAGTCAAATTACATAAAATCGGAAATAAATAAATTCAAATATATACAAAAAAAAAACAAAAACAAGAAACAAATCAAAACAACAACCTGTAGTAGAGATAAATACAAGTTGGGAAATAAATAAAAATCATACAAGCAAACTTAACTATATACAATATATACAATCAGCCAAAGGAACCCTAGACTCGGCTGCTCCCCCCACAAGTGGGGGGAGAAGCGGAATCCAAGAGATCCCAGCGCCTCCCACTCAGCGCTTCACTGGTGTATGCCAGTGGAGGCCGAGCCAGAGCGGAATAAGGTAAATTATTAAGACGAAGAATACGTTCTTCAGTGTATTCATCTTTCCTTTGTAGATCTACTATAATAAAATAAATAAATTTCCCTGTATTTATTGAATATTTAAATTTCCGATAATACTATAATACCCCCCATGGGAAGTAAAACCAAATGTATTCCTTTAGCACAAATAGTTAAAAATTAGTTTTATTGTCGGGAATTTTTTACATACCACATTCATATCAGATTATTCGTAACTACGCTAAGCGTTAATGATCCTGGGAATTACGCGTCCCCTCCCTTAAAATAATTGCTGGCAATTATAAAAAAAATCTTTTAATTGTGTGGGCCCGCTGAGATAGGTTTTTTGCATGAGTTGCGTGATATCATTGCTGAAGTTATCGATCTCTGCATACATAATATTTTCCTGATGGCTTATGACTTAAATAATTTAATATTTTATAACACGTTTCTACATATTTTCTCTAGATTAGTTTAATATTTTACTGAACCTTTTTTATTGTCAATATACCTTTATGAAAATACAACCTTTACTTTAAGACTTCTAAGTCTAGCCAACAATAAAATCAAAATAAATGTTATTCTAGGACGAAATAGTCCAGTAAGAATAACCAAAATGAAAAAAAAAATTAACATAATGTTTCTGGCATTTTAAGACATTAATAGAGAAATAGATGATATTTTGTAACAACTAGTTTCATCTATAACTTTAAATATTAAATATATTCAGAAGATTCATAATTTAGGAGATGAAGAAACAATTGTTGTTTGAAAGTGGTAAAAGTTAAGGCTTTACCAATGGATGTAGGCAATGAATTCCAAAATTGAGTAGCACGAATGATAAACGGCTTTTTAAAGAAGGCTGATCTGTAAGAAGATATATACAAGTTTTTGGATTGGGGTATCGTGTTTACTGAATGGAAAGAGGGACATGAGATAAGCACATCAAGTATTTAGGGAGGTTTTGATCGGAAAAGACAAACACCACTGAGGTAAAACGAAGAGTAAAACCACTTAAGCTCGTTGTACCAACTAGAAACATGAGAGCGTCTAGGAATCCAATCAAAAATGAAAAACTTGATTCGAAGGATCACTCGTAGCTGGTGGCATAATAGACTTCTATCCCAAAGGTCACAGGTTCAGACCCGCAAGTGGTACTAGGGTTTTTTAATGGAAGTAAAAAATTCTTTGGCTATTCCGTCCTTTGGAGGGGACTTAAAAGGTGGTCCCGAGCCTGTGCGATGTCAGGTACTCGATAAAAATCCCTATCCTAATAAAACCTGGATAGGCAAAATTTAAGACTCCCACTGAAGCATCGTCCGATTAGCCATTGTAGCATAAAGTGAAGTTAAATAAATGAATAAACAAACAAACCTGATTCGCCCAACACACGATTTTCACCTATCTCCCTTGATAATTTCAATTTTTTTAATTTCTAAAAACAGAGATAAAATAAGATTAAAGAATTAAATTCCCTGAGTTTCGATAAAAACACTTATTTTATGAAATAAGCTATCAACCAGTAAGTTTCATAAATCTACACTAACTTTTATATTTGTATGTATAAGATCATATTTTTTAAAAAATTTTTAGCTTTCCAACAGTATATTATACATCTATTTTATTATGTTCAACAACATAGAAATTTTTTGTTTTTCATCAACTCTAACAAGGCGGTATGGTTAATTTTTAAAGGTACTATGGAGGAAGAAAATTTAAAATAATAGCTTTTAAGCCCTGTCAGACTGATTAAATTTTACATCGATTTAGCGAGCTTAATCAAAATTATTAGCAGTCTTTGAGAAAATCATAAAAAAGGTGAGAAACGCATGGTATCAAGTGGCTTTTCTAGAGCGGCGATTTCAACCTAAAAGTTGCTGTAACTGGGGTGTATAGTTGTCTTAAATATAAAGTTTCGGTTTCTTGCTCGACTTACTACACACACACAACAAACGTTTCCCTTACAATGTTCTTCATAAATAGGTTAGATAAAGTAAAAAGTGGTTAGTGATTCTCTCATTCTAGTTTCCTAATGTTGATTGTTCTAACAGAGAAGTAATTATTCGAAGCGAATTAGTGGTCGCAATGATAGCGAAAAAGTTGCATGTTTTTGCATAATGGAGCGTGTAATGAAAGGGCATCAGAAGGTGGACACGTGTAGGAGGCCTAGGATCCTCATAAATTGCTAAAGAGGAGAGACCGTAGAGTGAAGGCTTTAGCGTCCCCTGGAGTAATCCCACTCTACTCCGTTCCAGGCCCATTCAACTTTCGCAATTTCACACCCCGCTGGATTAAAATCTATTATTCACATTACCTTTCATATCCTCTCTAAAACAACTTCTGTTCCCTGAAGGTAAGAAAAAAAATCTCCAGCTAATTATAACGTCCGTCCAAATTAAACGACACTTCTACTGGTGTACTATAGCGGCATCCCTTGTGGGGATTATAATCTTATTCATCATGAAACAAATTCATTTTCAATGTAGAATGCGAATGTTTTGCTGTTTCTATTACTTTTCTTCGTATAACTATTTCACTTTTTTAACATAGCAGTAAACCAAAATTGGTGAATTTATTTCTACGCGTACCATGTCACGATACAAAGCGTATTAGTATTACAAAACATAAGTTAACATATTTCCATTTGCATATTTTGAACTAGAGTATTACAAAATTTAGTTTTTAAAAAATATAGTAATCAGCATGCAATATATAATAAATTATTTACAAGAGTTTTATGTTTATCACACAGAACAAGTGTAGAATTTAACAACTATTTGAAATGTAAGTCATTTAATTTCTAATTCGTTACAGTCGCCCCTATTCCATGCATTAAATTCTAAAAATATTTTGTAACATGCTCTAACTTCGAAGACTGTTGGCTTGTGTTTATGTCAAGCCAGGTTAACTTAAATCAAATACAAGATAATAGTATTTTTATTCATTGCGTCCGTCACACTAACAATTTTTATCGGTTTTTAGTTCGAATCCTTTTAGCTCTTTCATATACCGTCAAAAATGTAATAGTTTGTTAGATAACTTTTTTAATTTAGTTCTATCTTCAATGATATAAATAAATTCATAGGTCCTTCTGTTTCCCATCCCACACTTGTCTTGTATTCAGTAACAGTATGTGTTTGATCGTGGGGATCGGTACCTTACCATAATATATAGGTAGAGGGTTTTTTTTTCTCTTGATACGTTTTTGCAATTCAATAAAAAAAAAAAGTTTATTTCTGGAATCTAGATCTAAGATTGGACGTTGACAGAATAGGTGTGCATGACCAAATACTTAATCCCACCCTCCTCTTTTGGCCTATGTTTCTTTACTTTATTGCTTTGTCGAAAATACAAATTGGAAAATTGGCAATTTAAAAGCTTCGCTATATTTACATTTACAGAATATACATATTACAACTTCCAAAAAGGTATGCTATTTAGGACTGTACTTAGATAAAAGACTGACATCGAGGATCCGCATTAGACTTAAGAGAAAATAGCTGAACAGACGATTTTGACTATTATCCAGGCTGCTTGACAAACGATCAAAATTATCCTTAAAAACCAAAATTTACAAAACAATGATCAAACCCTTATGGACAATCGGTATAGAGCTATGGGTATCTGCCAAAACCCCCATCATCCAAATAATACTGGCTTTTCCAATACAAAATATTACGAAAAATCGTGGATGCAGCATTTTATGTGACAAAGGAATTACTTCACAAGGACTTGACCTACTCATAGTTTTGGACACTTCCACACAATATTATAAAAATGTTCACAGACTGACATGTTGTAACATGAGCCCATCGACCCAAACGATTAAATCCACTACCAATCCTTACAAACCACCCAGACAATTTTTGAGAAGGTGGCCTAGAGATGCTTTGAATTAACCAATCATTCTGACATTAACATATTTGATCATTGCTAACATCTTTTTGGCACATGACGAATACCAATTTTACACCTGAAAAAATCTGGTGCGGGCAATACACGACTTTCACTTACCCCCGTAGTCAAAATTAATTTTAGAAGTTTCAAAACATTTTGAGATTAAAATAAATTCTTAAAGAAATAATTAAATTAAGTTTGAATAGAAACATGTGTTTTATTAAATAATCAATTATATTATTATCTACGACAATCAGATCGTTTTATCGGCTTTTCATTACCTACCGTTAGCTTTTAGAATCTTGTGTATAAGATAATATTTTTTTTCTAAAACCTTAAGCTTTCCAACGGTGTATTTATTATGCATAAATATTACTGTTCTTAGGTTAAAAAAAAAATTGCATTAAAAAATATTTTTTTTTCCTTTAGTTGAATATCGAATTGGTTCAACTTACATATATACTTATTATTTATCAATTATAACAAGATAATATGGTTATTTTTATACCATCAAAAAAATTTAAGATACTTTAGAGAAAGAAAATTTAAAATATCGGCATTTAAGCCCTGTCAGATTATTTCAATCAGAATGAAACCTAAATGATGTTAAAGCACATATCATTTTACACCGACATGTAGAGTTTAATCAAAATCGTTTGAACCTTTTTTGAGAAAATCGTATGGTGTAAAGTGGCTCTTCTGGTAAGCTGATTTTGATTTTGTAACATCTCGGGCGTATAGTTGTTTCAAATATAAAATTTCATTTTCATAGGACTTTCCGTTTACGCGCGGGAGTTACCACACACAGACCTTTTTGAGAGAGTTGGACTCAGGAGACCCTAAAACGTGTATTTCCGTTGAAAACTGGAATTCAAAAAGTTTTACGATCGCAATACTTTCCCTTACTATATGTTTCATATATAGCTAAGTGAAAGTAACAATTTTTTTTTTTTTTTAATAATATTGCTTTATTGAAAATAATACAATCTGCCACTATCTTGGGCAATAAGTATTAGAGCTAAAAGAAGTCATTCATATCCATATGTACACAGTAAAAACAAAACAAAACAGACATAACAATATAAAAAAAAAAAAAAAAAAAAAATAATATATATATATATATATATAATAACATAAGATAATAAGATATAATTAATAAATAATAATAAATATAAAGTAAATAAATCTTACATTATACCTATATACATTATTTACATACTGCCCCTGGGAACTCAGAATCGAACCCCTACACCCAAAGTGGATGGAGTGGCACAACACCATGAGTTCCCAGCGCCTCTCATTCAGCCGCGTCACCTCAGTCTAGCCAGTGGAGACTGAGTGAGGGCGCTAAAGCCACACACTCTCAGGCATGAGTGGAGAAGTTGGCCATTGCAGCACTCCAGTTGCATTTTTATAGGAGATCTCTCGGCCACTGCCGCCTCAGCCTACGAGGAGGGTTGTAAGGATGGTTGGTACTAGATAGGGATTGTGCCAGAGGATTAGGAAGAAGAGTAAGTTTGTGGTGGAACGTTGAGAATTTAGATGGGATGAGATCAAGGACATAAGGGATCTTAAGGTAATGATGTAAGGTCTTGTTTGTAACATAATAGGGAGCATTGACTTTTGTTCTAAGGACTTTGGACTGAAAGGATTGGATACGTTTGATGTTCGAAAATTTAGTAGTTCCCCATAGTTCAATTCCGTAGGTCCACATTGGTTTGAGAATTGTCTTGTAAATTAATAGTTTGTTTTCAATGGAAAGTTGTGATGTTCTGTCAGTAGTCTATATAATTGTCCGTATCTTCTGTTGAGCTCTTGTCTTTTAAGTCGAGTATGTGGGTTCCAGGTCAGTCGTTTGTCTAGTAAGAATCTCAGATACCGGACTGTGTCGGAACAGGGAAGTGGTATGGAGTTAAAATGAACTTGTGGACAGGATTTGCGTCGGAGGGTGAAGGTGACATGCTTACTTTTGGATTGATTGACTTTGATACGCCATTTGTCGCACTAATGTTCAATCAAGGAGGGTGGCTCTGTAGATGGGAAGATGCCAGTTCTGGATCTGTATGGGTTGATAGAATGGCAGTATCATCGGCAAAAGATGCTAGGAAGGTATTAGGATCTAAAGGTATATCAGCTGTAAATAAAATATAGAGGATAGGACCTAGGACACTTCCTTGAGGTACGCCGGCCTCGATTGGGTAACAAGTGGAGAACTCTGAACCACAACGGACTCTGAAGGAACGGTTAGCGAGATAGGATCTTAGGATTAGATATAAGGATTGGGGTAATTGGGATTTTAGTTTGAAAAGCAAGCCATCGTGCCAGACCCGGTCGAATGCCTGAGCAATGTCCAGAAAGGCACCAGTGCAATATTGCTTGTTTTCGAGTGCAGAGAATAAATGGTCTACTACTCTTAGACCTTGCTATACACTGGAGTGCCCAGAGCGGAATCCGAACTGGTGGAAAGGAATTTCAATTAAATGTAGGATACGCTTAAGTAGGATTTTTTCAAATAATTTTGAAAGGATAGGGAGGAGGCTGATCGGTCTATAGGGTGAGGAGTTGTTGGGAGGTTTACCGACAATTGTATATAAATAAATAATAGATATAACTAAAATATTCACATGAAGAACAGTCACACTCATACCTATTATTTTCAAATCTCTTCCTTTTTTTCTTACTCTTTCATCCTAGGTTTCGACTGCCTTTAGCCTGAATTGCGATTTAAGCTTTAGAAGTTGGTGAGACCTATTTTTAGACAGTTATAGTGGTCCCTCTGTTGTTTGTTAAGCCCGCTGAGCTTACGTCGTTAGTTGAAGTGGGTTGATCCTTCCCCTGCTGAGGGGCTGCTTGGTGAACCTGACCCCAACAGTTTCCCCAAACCATTCCTGATGCGTTTATACTCGTGAGATTAACATAAATTTCATCATATCATTAATAAGATGTTGTTAAATTAAAAATACAATCCATCTTGGTATCGGTTCCATTGATCACCAGGGAATTGACTTGAATGTTTCTACCTTACAAAGACTATTTACGTTCAAGGTTTTTAACATCCAAGTTAATTTTATTTTTTTCAAGAAAGCAAGATTAAGAAAGTAAAACGAAGTAATATATTTAAAACTGGTCATAGGCCGGAAATTCCAAAGGGGCTACAGTCTCGACAATTTGCCACAAGCCGTATCGTCCGCAATGCAAAAGCAAAGAATCGAATCTGAAAAAAAATGTTTCATATTTGATAGTTGGATTTAGTAGGGAAGATATATACTTTTCCAATTTTGGCTTCTTGACCTATATATACACAAATATATGATGAGAAGGAACCATTATGCTGGACTGTTGAAGTGTAAAGACTTGTTCAGAACTCCACTCGGCGACTACGTCAACAAAAAGAAGAGAGATCTGCCTCCTCCCAGGCTAGGGTGATGGCGTCACACATCAAGAGTGGGTTTTGTGCAGGCCTTCAGTTTATTCTAAAATTTGACGTGTCACCGGCTGATGTATTCTGAAACTGTAGGGAGCTGGAGTTCTTACTGGATGAAACGCCGTCTGAAAAATTCCCCTCACAATCCGCCGGAATATGGAGTTCTGTAACATCTTAGGCTGTTTTAATGCAGTCTTATAACGACAATATAGGCGCACCATAGAGCGTAGTATGTCGCATAGTGGCCTCGTAAATTTGCAGTTTAAGCCTCAGCAATAAAGTCCATTCTAGCTAATTTTAAACAATCTAGTGCACTTAACACACAATCCATGCTTACACATCAAAATTAGTTTTCCATAATTTTTTCTTATTATTCAAATTTTAAGTTGGCATTTGAAATCCCATTAGAAAAAATCTGGACTCCATCTTCACATACTTCTTACTCGGAACCCTTCTACGAGTCTGAAATGACAAGAAACTGCTCTACGTCTTTAGCAACTTCAATATTTACTAGACAAACGTTCTAATTTTCCTCAAAACTACAAATGGCTCATTTACACGCCTTTCATAAAGCCAATGGGGAGTTGCTAAATCATCAAATTTTTTCTCGTATTCCAATCCAAAATCCTTCGCGAAATCCTCAATGCTCTTTACCTTTTAGTAAAACTCATCCATAAAGACCTTAGTGTTCTGTATGTTGCTGACCTAGCCAGAACCATGACACACACCATTTCCACTTAAATACATTAGTTTCAATCCTTGCTTCCTCGTCGGTCCTTCATAATCCGACGAGGTGTCTGAAGCCGTAAGACCTGATTTAGGATACTTACAGGAGCGCTAGCAATCGGTAATTTCTCTGAAAGTCTGCTTCATCTCTTCGGTCTGGTATTTACAGGCTTTATTATATAATACAGTTGTAAATTTCAATGACTTGTAAAAAAAAAAAGTTTCTGAAATAAAAATGTGTATACTTAATATTTTAAATCATTCAAGCCACGATAGAATTTTATACACTCCTGTCGCAAAATTAACTTTATACAAAACTGAACAATACACCGCGTTTTAACGAACCAAGGTTTATTACACGTAAAACTTTTCTTGTTAAAATAACTGTGAAGTTGATAATAAACCCGAAACTCCTCAACCGTGAAGCATTGTTAACTTTGTCAATGTGCGAATCCGTCAAAGAGGAAAACTTACCTTATCTCAGGGCTAGGAAAACTTGTTTTTCTAGATTCCATGGGTAAAAAGGGACGATGAAAACGGATGAGAACTAGAGATTTTTCTAACCAAAGTTTCCAGTATAGGTTGAAATATATTCGAAAAACATTTTGGATTTTTTCTTCCACCTGTTGTTAAGTAATTGTTATAATAAAACACTGCATTCATACAGTAGTTAAACGGATTGAACGAATGAAAAGAATTTAATTAATGCCGATATTTTAAATTTTCTTCCGCTAAACTACCTTTAATTTTCTAGTTTTTATTAAATTAACTGTATCATCTGATTAGCATTTCTAAAAAACAGCAAATTTCTAAAAAATATACAAGTTGAACTTGTATTGTTGAATTTGTAATCAACTAACGGAGAAAAGAGCTAACATATTTTTTAATGCAATTTTTGTGTATTTGAACATAAGAACAGCAACTTAGATGTATAATATACGATTGGAAAGCTAAAGATTTCAGAAAAAATATTATCTTATACTCAAAGTTGTAAAAGTTAACGGAGAGTGATGAAAAGCCGATAAAACAAACTGATTATTGTAGGTGATATTATAATAGATTATTTAATAAAACACACGTTTTTATTGAGATTCAATTTAATTCATTCATTAACAATATATTATCATCTCTGAATGTGTCTACAAATTTTTAAATTGATTTTAACAACAGAGGTAAGTGAAAGTCGTGTGTTGCGCGCACCAGATTTGTTTTATATATATATATATATATTATATAAATATATATATATATATATATATATAGAAGAGAGAGAGGAGAGAGAGAGAGAGAAGGAGAGAAGAGAAAGAGAGATGTTACAATAATTGGTAAGAACTATATTGTTGTATGCAACATTCGCTAACAATAGAAACGTCGTTTCAAACCTTTCCATTGCTGTCCAAAAGCGCATTTCTCGGTTGATCTGGTGCAGATGGTACTAATGAATTGTACCGCGGTGGCATTCAATTAGTAGAATACCTGGACTGTGTTGGAAGCGAAATAGAACCATCTGCCATCGATCTGGCTTAGCCTCCACCTCTCCATTTACGGCCATTGCGTTCTCTCCGCTATCGCCCTGTCTGTTAGTGATATAGCGAGTAACAGTAACTGCGTTAGTTGCAACTTTAGAGGGGCGTTCTGTCATTCCGAAAGTTATCTGATAAGTCTTTACCTCTAATATCAGAAGTATGGTATCTTTATATATAGTGATAAAATGTCACCATTAGGCTAATTTTAATAGTTGCTATGTATCAATCAAATCGATTGAAAAAATAATTATAGTAATCCTGTTTGGCTCAATGGAAGAGGTCACGCGCTACATGGATATAAAAAATGGTTTAGCTTGTCTTAGAAAAACACCACTTTCACAAACGGTACCAAGGAACCTTGGTTGGTGACGATCCAGCGAATAGATTTCCTCTGGGTAACCGATTGTCTCATGAGCCAGTGCAGGTATTAGCAGGAGAAATACCTATTGATCTTCCCCCACAAGAAGACTATTACCTGCATAAAATGGAGAGAGGAGGTCTGGCGGGTCAACTGGACAACCTTAGAATGAGGACCAAAGAGGAACCTAGCAGATGGAGATCACAAAGAGAATTCTCCTAGAGATTACCTTAAGTAGAATGTAACCATATACCCCCTTACATCGAGATTAAGAATATTTGGATCCTCCAAATATGTTAAAGTCCTCACGATGTCTAGGAATCGAGCAAAGCTTGTAAGCATGAAAAAAAACTCCATTCCTCAATGCACAAGTTGGTTCCGGAGACTTCTAAGTATATCCTCCTTGCCTTATCGTGAGGCACTGAGAAGCTTCTAAGGGACACACAGTTCTATGTCTAGAGAGAGAGAGTTGTCTTCTATGCTGATAACCAAGCAGAACTACACATACTAAAAAGTGTTTCTGTGCGAAATAATGTGTTGGTTCAAGCCACTTTTCCTTAGGGAGGAGAGAAATACCAAGAAGGCCGCCGACATTACGCAGTAAAGGCTGAAGATTGAATAGCATGCTGTGTGCACGGCCATTGATTATGTAACTCTCAAAAATGTAACATATTATGCAATCTGTAGCGCAGTTGGTTTTGCTCTGATCAAAAATTATCTATATCCTAGGCATAGAAGTGTGTTATGCTAGCCAAAACCCAATAGGTGATCCCCTTTTTATCTTATTATTTTGTTTTTGATTTTTGTGTTTATTGGTTGTTATCTTTTTTTATTCTTAGCCCTGACGAAGGCTTAAAATTAAGCCCGAATCGTCAGCACATAATATAATAAGTTCTCCTTATTATTTAGATTAATTGTAGGTATGACTTCTCCACCAAAAAACTTGTCTAAACATATAATTTATTAACCATTACTTAACAAGTACCACAATATTTGAGAAGCTGACATTCGAAACAGAGCTGATACTAGTTCATTGAAGACCTCCTCAACTCTCCTTTCAACAGCCGTCCCATTCTTTGGGAATGAAGGAAACCCCTAATTGCTGCGAAGGATCTTTCTCAAGTTTCTCAGGACGAAATAGCTCTTCATGAACTTTGTCCTTTAGGAGTTAGTACTTCTGAAAGCATTCCCTCTCCTATTGTTGATGAAAATTGGTGGGGTGGATACCTAGTCCGTCGCTCCATAATTATAGCCACAATAGTTACTACACATTCACACACACAACCATATTTTAACAGTGAGGAAAAGTCGTTTATCGTTGTTTTAGTATTATAAACTATAGAGAATGCTTGAGCGATTCTTGTTACGAACCAAGGATTCGCTAATATTTCTCATTCAGGAATTTTTTTATTGTGATTTACAACTGTATTAAACAACACAATATGCAGAATGCAGAAAAGTCATGAACATGTCTAGCGAAAGAACTACCCAGTGGTAGCACTTCACAAACTATCTTGAGGCAATAAGCCACCTGTTTTCAATCGCCTCGGAGGGTTATCAGTGACATCTAAGGAATATAAATTACGGACCAGTGGGTTTGTGTGGTCAGGGTATCTATCACGGGCTAGTCTGCAACAAATGGGATGTTTAGGTCATTTTGGACGAGTTGATTTGTGACAAAATAAGGGGCATTCAGGATTTTGGATCGTAAGGATTGGATGCAGGAGGAATTAGATGGTTTCGAAGAGCCCCAAAGCTCGATTCCATATGTCCAAATAGGTCTGATAATAGTGATGTAAATGATTCTTTTGAATATACTGGAAGTTTTGAACGTTTGTCTAGTAAGTGTTGTAGTAATCGATATCATCCAGCTGTTTCTTGTCGTTTCAGTCTTGTGTGAGGATTCAGGTAATTTAAAATAATTTTCCAACGACATCTAGGATCCCCAGTTGCATTGTTTACAGACCCCAGCGTTTCGCGGACCACTTGTTGGAAACTTCAGGTATAAACTATTGTTTTATTTTTCTTTTTTTGACTGACACCAGCCTATTTTTACCTTCTTTTTTTTTTAATTTTCACAAAGGATACCATTTTTTTTGTTATTGAGCAAATGAAAACATTTAAAAAAATACAGCATAATTTATTAATATTTTAGCAATTATAACCTGAATATTTGAATAAATCGAAATGCTATTTAGTGCATGTGCAATACCTTGTCAGAATATACATAGTACAGTACAGAGTGGTCGAACTATTTTGCGTCTGCTTTTACAGGTAACTGCGCATAATTTCGCGACCAAATCGCCTTATTAGAAAGGATAGATAGATTTCATTTTTACAAAATATCATACTTATGAAAGCTTTTTCGTCTTAGACGAATGATGTCATTCTGGAAAGGATTGGGTATGCCTATAACCAGAAAGGACGAATGCTTGAGCGTTCTATGAAACTTTATGGTCGATCTTTAGGGATTTCTTTGTCTCAAAGAGTCAATTCGTCAATTCTCATAAACGAAGGCGTTTGTAAATCATGTATTATTATACATTCAAGATTTCGGTAACATTTTATTATCAAGTCCATCAAGTATTGACGCAGAAAAAGGAACTTTGTAAATTTTATCCTGTACCTTGAGGTACGAAGTACGTGACTTGGTCCTCAAGTGGCTGGAACACGTCATGAAAGCGTCGTCCCCTATACTTTATTGTTTATATTTAACGAGGTTGAGTGTTCCTACAGGAGTTTGCTTACTTAACTTTTCCCTCTCCTTACTTGAGCAATGTTTATGTTTATGTATACATACCGTCACAACGACGATTCTATTTTAATTTTTTATTGTAAAATCACTCAAGGTTTTCCTGGAAAGTGATTCCAAATGTTCGCAGTGATCCCAAATGTTTCTCACCAATTTTTATGAAATTTTTTGAAGTAAAACTAGATATTAAATATTTAGACTCTGCAAAATGTTTGGAGCCAACGCTCTACAAGAGTCGCGTAAAAAATACGGAACGTGTGGGCGCTAAAAAACACATTTTAATTAATCTACCTGGTTCTAGTGGAGGTAGACATATACCTTTGGTGTCTAAATTACCATATTTTAAAGCGGAATAATTAAAAATATATAAATAATCTCGTCAAAGCAGTAATTTTAATAAGGTTTATCAAAACATCTGTTCCTCTCTCATAAATAGGAATGAGCACAGTTGGGATCTTCTTCTTGTAAACCATAGTGTATTGACACTGAAGCAGCAAATTGAAGATCAACAGAACAATTGTTAGCAAACATGAGGTCGTTTATTTACACTTGAGGAGCACTTGGTAATCACTACTGTAGCACATTCTATTAAATACAAGTTTTGAAAATATGCATCTCCTTCATTGTTCAACAATCAAGTAACAAATTAAAAAAAAAATCACATTTTATTTTTTATTCGTTATTCGCATTCTACTTATCTTGGAACGTAATATTCTTTGAGGAAAAGGGTTTAATTTTAGGCCAATTACAAAGTTCATTTTAAAAAATAATAAACCAAAATGTATAACTTGGAATTAGTCGATATAGAGAGCTAGATATTTTTCTTTGTTTGCTACTTTCACTTACCATTTATATGTATAGTGACGGAAAATATTGCAATCGAAAAAATAACTAAGTCCAAATAACTAAGTTCTAAAAAAGGTCTATGTGTGTGTGTCCGTATGGGTAAGTCTAGGACAAAAACTATAAGTTGGACGAAACTGAAATTTCATATTTAGGACAACTATTCGCCCGAGATGTTACAGCAACCTTTTCGTCAAAATCAGCTATCAGAAGAACCACTTTATACTGTGCATTTTCATCTTTTTACGATTTTTTCAAAAAACGGCTCAAAAGATTTTAGTTAAACTCTTTATATGAATGTGTAATTGAATGCCCTTTAATATGATGCAGGTTTCATTCTGATAGAAATAGTCTAGCAAGACTTAAAAGCCGATGTTTTAAATTTTCTTTCTCTAAAGTGCCTTTAATTTAGTAGATTTAAAAAAAATTAGGCACATCATCTTGTTATCATTGTTAAAAAACAGGTAAATATATAAGTTGAACGAATTCGATATCCAACTAAACTGAGAAAACTGCAAACGTATTTTTTAAATGCAATTTTTTGTTTTTAAGCATAAGAACAGTAATATCCATGTTTAGAAAGCTAAAGATTTTAGAACAAATATTATCTTATACACAAGCTTTTAAAAGTTAATAAAGAGTGATGAATAGCCATTAAAATTAATTGTTGTGTTATATAATAATATAATAGATTTTTTAATTAAACACATGATTCTATAGACAATCAATTTAATTAATTCTTTATTAGTTTCACTCATTTTTTATCTCTAACTGTTTTTGAAAATTCTTTAATTGGTTTTAACTACGGAGGTAAGTGAAAGTCGTGTGTTGCCAGCACTAGATTTTTTTTTTTGTATCACCGATTTAGGAAAACAAAACTAATAAATTCCTCTATTGGAAACGTATCGGAGCCAATAATGAAATAAGACAAGGAGACTCCGAACCAATATCGGCTTCCCAGCGACTCTACCTTTTTCGATTAAATCCTTTCAATAGAATCATTTCCTTTTCTATTCTGACGGAGAGAGTGTTTTTTTTTGTTTAAATCCTTAATCTTTAAAAAAAAAAAAAAAAAAAATCGTATGCATACAGAGAACTCAAGAAATTTAGTGAAATTTTATTGTGAATAGTGAAAGAGATTGTGTATTATCTAGCTTATTTTATTATTAATTTTTCCTTTAAAACATTTAAAAACAACAAAACAGGAAAGCTCTCTGTATAAGAAAATTCACAAGCATGAGATCTCTTCCTGTATTAAAAATAAGATTTAATTAATTACAGTGATTTAAGAAAAACAACCCCCTGAAGTTTTTATAAACAAGGAAAATACCACATTTATTGTTAACAAGGATAATTTTAAACTTATTAAAAAAGGAATGACGAGGAGCAATGCGTCACGGTGACTAGTTTTTCCAATCCGACCAGTGACTTTTAAGTGCTATTTCTTGCCATATTTATCAGTCATTACTATCTAAGTATCTGATAGTAAACATCTTAGACGCATTACATATATATAAAAATATGTTTGGTAGGTATGAGAATAGATCCTTAAGTATATTTATACCACTAGGTGATTCAGATGTACCTATCCAGAATTTTTTTAATTTTTAACCCCTGTAACACTTAAATTTTTACCCTCCTTCTACCACCCTCATATTTTTTAATCGCGATTTTTGTACTTTATTGTGAACAATATCTCAAAAATTTAACCATCGTTCTTATTACAAATATCTATTGTGAGCAACAGAGGACTTTCAATTACCTCGGCTGTTAAAATTAATTAAATAACTATTAAAATGTTTGAAAAAGTGTGAATTAATTTAAATAAAAAAAGTATTCAGTTTCGTTGGAAACATATGACTTAGATTAAATAATATAATAATATGAAACTGTTACGTATAATAAGCAGTAATAAGTTTAAGCCCTATTCGATACTTTACATTAGCTTTTTCTAATTTGTATGGTAATATTTTTCTAACATCTTGTATAAAACTTTTTTAATAGTCTGCTCCCTTCTTTTGTGGAATTCCACACATTTTTCAACACTTGTGATTATGTCACTTGCCCACTTAAAAAAATGGTTATATCGAATTTTAAAATTTATGATTATAGTGACATTATAATAAAACTTCATTTGAGTAGAGCGTTATCAGATTTCGGTCAATTATGATAATTGGAGATCCAAGTTTCCTGATCGGTTCGATTTCAGTTTGACGTTTTCCTCATAACGAAGCTTGGAGTTGTCTTTCTCACAGACACCACACACACACATGTATATATGTATACTATATATATATATATATTATATATATTATATATATATATATATATAAAAACACACACACTTAAAATCTTCTCCGAATAAAATGTATTCTTATCCCAATCTAATTAAACATTTTTCTATTCCAACAACAGATCTGTAAAGCTTAAATAAATCCATAAATCAGTTACATACACTGTTTTCTGTTTTGGAATTAATTCATTCACTTTTCAGACAAACTTTTTGTCCTTGTTTATATTTATTGTCCTTATTAGTAGCAATTTGTATTATTTAAGTATAAACGCTACGAAACAACAATATATACTGTGACTGTTAATAGGAAGTATTAAATCTGTAGGATTAAGATAAAATGTGAAAAATCGCATATAAAGCGGGTTTTCATTGAAGAGAAAAAACGCTGCAAATTATTAAACAATAGTTTCTTATTTCCAAATAACTATATTAGGATATAACTGTTTATAGCGTTGTTTACAGGCAATTAACAAATTTATAAAAAACAAGAAACAATTCAAAGGGAAATGGCATATTCACCACTGCTAATTTCAAAACACTATATCTCTGCTGTTACTAAACCGATTATAATGTTTGTATTTTAATTTAATGAAATTTAATTGCATATGTATTTTAATTCTGTTCCTAAAACTTCTTAATAGAATTTTATCTCTTTCTTAAAAAGAAATGAGTTATAAGCGTATATAAAAGTAAGTTTTCAATTATTTTGTGTATTATATTAAATTCATTATTATTTATTAACTAATATTAATCATTATTATTATGGCGGACTAACGGAATTTTTTTATTTGTTCGATTACAAGGATCAATCTTTTTTTTTTTTTTTTTTATATTTGTTAAAGATATACATCTAGTACAAATTTTGTTAAATATTGCCACTTCACACACATTGACTCTGGATTTCTTATCTTGAAGTCAGATTATAATAAATAAAATACAACAAATAATAGCTAAAACAACAATAAAAGAAAATCACCATAGAACTAAAATAATGATGGAGTTTTTTGTTGACCGTTGAGAAATTAGATGAGGAAGATGGTTGGGGGTGCGGTCAGAAATTAGAAACGCGCATTTAAAACAAGTGTTATTTTAATTATGTGCCGACGTTTCGGCCTACATCAGGATTGACTTTGATGAAGGCCGAAACGTCGGCACATAATTAAAATAGCACTTGTTTTAAATGTATGTTTCTAATTTATGACCGCACCCTCAACCATCTTCCTCATCTAATAGAACTAAAATAGTAAACTGAACTATATTATAACATGTAATTGGTGTGTGGGCCATCACTATTTAAATAATATAGAGTTCTGCACGCAGAGACTAGAAAAACATGTAAATTGTATTTATATTGAAGATGTATAGTCGACTGTAGAAACTATTATAGGTGGAATAATCATGAGTCAGTCTTTTTCTAAATATTTTTAATTTTGCCGACGTTTCGGCTCAAGCTTGTAGGCCGAAACGTCTCCAAAATTAAAAATATTTAGAAAAAGACTGACTCATGATTATTCCACCTATAAATTGTATTTAGTTTTTGTATGCTGTTGACTAAGAATATTTTTTCTATTTTATGTTAATCACTTTGTGCGGATATAAATGATCTTAAATATTTTTCTCTGTCTTCAATTTACCAGGTTCAATATTCAAAATAATAAACGAATAGCTAAACGATCGATGATTGTTCACTGCATGAAGGCCATTTGATGTTTCTTTGGAGACACAATACAGAAATAATGTTAATAATAAAACATAAAAATATTTAGAATTATAAGCCCATATATAAGGAAGTATCAGAGTTGTACTAGCGTGACATTTTATGTCCTTCCTGTCCCTACACCACATTTAGGGTGCTTATCTTCCTCTTTTGGACTCAAAGAGGGCCATATATTGTGATATCTCGCACGCTACAAGAATAACAACTATTATAATAAATTATGTATATTTCTAGTGAATATTTGACAAGATACTACGAATTATAGGAGTCATCATTGTTATTGATGATAAATAATTCCAAAGACATTACGGTTGTTTTATATAATATTGGAACTTGATGAATATTAATTTGCTTGTCGCATGTCTTTACTTGACAATTGTTGAAAATTTATTGGATAATATAGCAAATGATTTTTAAGAAGCTATTATATGCGTCTATCAAGGTGTGCTTTCCACTCCAAACCATCTTGTCTAGCTTATACTTAACAAATTAATGACCGCCTCAGTGGCATTCGAATATACGAACTGTTTATATATATATATATATATATATATATATATATATATATATATATATATATATATATATATATGTGTGTGTGTGTGGTGTGTTGTGTGTGTGGTGTTGTGTAACTCTTCTTCTAATTTAAATGAATTAGGAGCTTGTTTGATTATTACAATTTGTTTGACATAAAATAATCAATTGGATTCCAAACATAATTTACAATGAACCTACCTAAAATAAATAATTGTTTAACAGTCCTTTGATTAATACATTTAACTAACATAACAGAGGTATAACCTCCCTTGGTGAAATATTTACATATGATAATGAAATCAAGAATAATAAAATTCTTGATTTTACACCTCCGCTGTTCGGAGACTTGTCCAGGAGAAAAAGAGTAAGGAACCAACTTACTAGAGTGGAACACATTCGCTTCCTTCCGTTTTTTGTTAGACTCCACTTCATAAATTTTTTTTTAAATACGTTTTCTAATTTTGAGTGGACCTATTCTGACTTCGTCCTGCTTCCTCCTGTTCAAACTATTACCATTCGTTACATAGACCAAATCTCCTTCTTTAAACTCATGATCAATTCTTTTCTGGTCTACTCTGCTCTTGTTCCGTTCAAAACTTCTTTGTGAGATCTTGAACGCTTCTGCTTTATCTGTCTCTAAATTATGTTTGTTATCCAATTGATTTTTTTTATGTCAAACAAATTGTAATAATTAAGACTTTATTTTAGCATCGTTTAACTCATAATTCATTTAAATTAGAAGAATAATTACAAATAGTCTAACCTCCCTTGGTGAAATATTTACATATCATAATGAAATCAATAATAATAAAATTCTTGATTTTATCATATATATATATATATTATCCTTTATACTTATAATAAATTTTATTTAGGTATTTTTTATTTTCATTAACCTACATATGAAATATATCCCTAGTAAGGGAAAGTATTGCGATCTTGAAAATTTTCGAATTCCAGTTTTCAACGGATATACACGCTTTAGGATCCCCTGAGTCTAATAACAAACCGTTTTCTAAATAACCAAGTCCCGAAAAAAGGTCTGTGCGTGTTTAGCGCAAAAAAATAAAATAAAATACATAGGGAACTGAAATTTCATTCTTAAGACAACTATACGCCCGAGATGTTACACTTACTAATTTCATCAAAATCAGCCAACCAGAAGAGCCACTTTATGTAATGTATTCTGCATCTTATATGCGATTTTCTTAAAAACGGCTCTAAATATTCTGATTAAACTCGCTATATCGATGTAAAATTTAATGGGCTTCAACATGATGTAGGATTCATTCTAATTGAAATAGTCTGACAATGTTTAAATGCCGATATTTTAAATTTTCTTCCCCTATAGTACCTTTCATTTGGCAGATTCTGTATAAATAACGCAACTTTTTCATTAAAATCTGTTTACCAGAAGAGCCACTTTATGCTTTGCATTTCGCACCTTTTTACAATTTTCTCATAAACGCCTTTGTTGATCTCGGTTAAACTCGCCATATTGATGTGAAATTTCATGGACTTTGATACAACGTAGGTTTTATTCTGATTTGAAATATTCTGACAGGGGTGAAATGCCGATAATTTAAATTTTCTTCCTCTAAACTATTTTAATTTTTATTCATTTCAAAAGATTAACCATATCATCTTTAAGACATTAATGAAGGACACCTACATACACAAGTTGGATAAATTTGATGACCAACTAAATGATAAAAGAGCAAAACTATTTTTTTTTAATATTAAAAACAGTAATATAGACGTATAATACCGTTGGAAAGCGAAAAAAAATTATTTGATAAAGAAAGTTGTAAAAGGTAATATAAAGTGACAAATAGGGCATAAACTTATTTTACTTTCACTTACTATATATAGTAAGGGGAAGTATTGCGATCGTGAAAATTTTCGAATTCCAGTTTTCAACGGAAATACACGTTTTAGGGTCCCTTGAGTCCAAATAACCAAGTCCCGCAAAAAGGTCTGTGTGTGTGTGTGGTAACTCCCGGGCGGAAACGGTAAATCCTATGAAACTGAAATTTCATATTTAAAACAACTATGCGCCCGAGACGTGACAAAATTTTTTTCATTAAAATGAGCCTACCAGAAGAGGCACTTTATACCATGCATTTTGCACCTTTTTTCGATTTTCTCAAAAACGTTTCCGACGATTTTGATTAAACTCGATTAAAATTTAATGGGCTTTAATATCATGTAGGTTTTATTTAGATAAAAATGGTCTGACAGGGCTTAAATGCCGATATTTTAAATTTTCTTCCCTAAAGTACCTTTAATTTTGTAGATTCAATAATAATAACTAGATTATCTTGTTAACGCTGATGAAAAACTGGTAAATATATAAATTGAATAAATTCGATACCCAACTAAAGGAGAAAACAGAAAAAATATTTGTTTAATGCAATTTTTCGTTTTTGAACATAAGAGCAGTAATATACATGTATGATATACCGTTGGAAAGCTAAAGATTTTAGAAAAAATATCATCTCATACACAAGCTTTTAAAAGTTATTGGAGAGTGATGAAAATAAGATAAAACTTACTGATTATTTAAGATAATAATATAATTGATTTTTTAATAAAACACATGTTTCTATATAAATTCAATTTGATTAATTTTTATCTCTAACTGTATTTGAAAATTCATTCATTGATTTTAAAAATGGAGGTAAGTGAAAGTCGTGTGTTGCCCGCACCAGGTTTTTTGATTAACAATTTAATATAGTAACATTATTTAATTTAAATCATATATTTTCAACGGAAATGAACGTTTTAATAAAATCAATAAAATATTTTCAAATTCAAGTATATTTAATAATATTTATTTTAACAGACGAGGTTAGTGAAAGTCGTGTGTTGCCCGCAAAATCGTTAGAGCCATTTTTGAGAAAATCGTAAAAAGGTGCAAAATGTATAAATTGATTAGCCGATTTCAATGAAAAAGTTGCTGTAACATCTCGGGCGTATAGTTGTATTAAATATGAAATTTCCATTTCGTACAAATTTTCGTTTTTGCTCCAGACTTGCCACACACGCACAGACCTTTTTTCGGGACTTGTATTTCTAAAACGTACTAAAACGTGTATTTCCTTCGAAAACATTCACGATTGCAATACTTTCTCTTCAATATTTCATATATAGATAACTAAAAGTAATATACATAAGTCGTTGACTAAAATTATATTATTTAAAAAAAAAATGTTATAGGTAATTTTCTCACAGAAAATCAAATAAACTTCGACAAATTTAAATATAATTTATTTTTAGTGAATGAGGTATGTTATGATCAAATAATTTTTGTGGTTCCCTCAATCTTATATTCCGTTCTTAGCTCGAAACATTTTCGAGGGTGTTCATGGAATTGTACAACAGCAATCAGTGGGTTCTAAACAGGGGTCATTAGATTGCTAAGTACTTCCACGAAGATCCTACTAGCTTCGTTCTCTGGTAAACGCCCCTCAAAAGAAAAAAAAAAAAGTAAAGGGGCCTATTAAATATTTCTTCGAGTTTGGCAGTGCGAACCAAACCTAAGAATTCCGATTTTTCTTTAAATGACCTGTTGTAAGATAATTTTTACATAGCGTGACGAACATCGCCTTATTTTTCTCCATATCTATGACTTCACCTTAAATTGGTGTTCTAACCTAACTTCCAAAATAATTATAATGATACCTTCCTCTGAAGAAAAAAAACTTTCTGAAATAATTCACAAATTACAAGGAGGAAAACTTCCCGCTTGAAATGGACATAATATATTCTGAATCTTATTTTCTTGACTTCTCAAACAATATATATATATATATTATATATTTATTTTTTTAAACAAAATAAAAGGCCTACAATTGAAAGACAGAGAATTTTAGAGCCTACGCCTTTCATTATATTCTTTTTCTTTTTTGAATTTCGATCTCACGCATTATTTAGTTGGAATTTCGTGTTACTTTTCCTTGTTATTCTTAATTTTATTGCTATTAATAATATCTAAATCAGCTCAATGTGCTCAAATTATATAAATTTGAATATATAATAGCTTTGTGGCGTTTCCGATCAGTCAGTTCTTGTACGATTATATAGTCATTTATTTTCTTATGAATTGTTCAACTTTTGTGTTATCAGTCAATAACGATTCAACCATTTCATCTCACATTCTTCAATCCCACATCCGTGACCTTGAGTTATGGAGTCAAGATAGGAGAATCAATAAATTTCAACAAACCTCGCCAAATAACCTTAACCCTTCGGCGTCTGATATGTTGCCCTACGGTATCCTTAAAAATTATTACCCTTGTTCCGATTAAACGTATCCAATACTAAGACACATACTTGGCAAATGTCTAACATGGAATCGGCACTCAAGACTGAAAGAAGAAACCGTAGTAACGCGAACTGTAGAAACGGTTACTTCAACACTTAGACATACGCTCTAATCTTCTATTTAACTAAAAAAGGCTAATCTAGATGACCATAATAAGGTCTGTCTGAACATACAAATTTGAGCTTTAGGGCTCTACTTAACCATTAAATTCTTCCCGCATCAAAATCCAAAATTACTTAAGCACGAATAAACTATCCTAGGACCTATATGTTCCGTATGTTGCTGATTTGGCAAAAAACAAGGTATAACCCTTCTATGTAAAATTTCATTCCCACTATAACAATCCTTGCTTCCTCTTTCAATACTGAAAACCTTCCGAGGCGTCTAGTTAAAAAATTCGAGACCCTAATGGATTGCTACCAATGGAGAGTTTCTTTTCAAGTTTTTCATTCATGTATTTTAAACTTACAACTTATCTGCTTGTTGTATTAGCTACATGTCGGTCTGTACAATGTTACATGAAATGATAGGTATTTTGTCAATTTCTTTGCAGAACACTTAACTTGCGCATTTCGCACTGGTCAACTACGAACACGGAGCGGAGTGACTTAGTGGATTGAGCATTAGGCTACTGTTCTTCGGGTCCAGGTTCGAATCCCGGCTGAAGCAAAATTATTTATTCTGTTGTTTCAGCCTTGCAGTGACCCTGGGTTAGGATCTCCATACCTGGGGCAAACCAAGTCTCTATAAAGTTGGTACCCGAAATTGGGGAAAAACTGCAGGCCGAGCGTGATTTAGGCTTAATCACTTCCTTGTACGGTAATTTGCTGTGAAACAGTACGAATCTCTACTAGTACTGAACCCGTCGTAGAGGTACAAGTTAACTATTAAGAGTATATATAGTCAGAATTAAAACCACCTAAGCGATATCTCTGTGTAATCATACCCCATCAGTTTAATATAGGAACCAAAAAAAAAAGAAAAAAAATAGGGCACTGATGACCTTAGGCTTTTTTGCCTTGAAGCAAAAACAAACCCCCATCAGTATCGGCAGAAAATTACGTAAAATAATATATAAGTAATACGGAACAAATGTTAATAAACATGTGGTATAATATGATATTGTTTAAAGTGAAATAAGAAAATAATAATGCTAATGTTATGAAAGTAGAGCTAATCCATTAAATTGGTATCGCAAGCGCACGGGCAAGATAAACCATATGAGGTTCTCCAGTCACGAAAGACAATCAAGAACAATTTTCTACAGAAGATTACAGTAAATGATTAGGCTGGGCTAAGGGTACCCTGTAGTAGCTTAGTTTTGTTTTAGAAAAATAATAAGTTTTGCCAGGGTCTGAAATCAATGCAATATAATATATATATACATATATATTTTTCTAACATATTTATTGATATTCACAACTGTATTATACACATCAAGTAAATGTGATGGACATAGTAAACTGACATGAAATACATGTAGAGACGCAACCCTTTGGCACCACTCTTAACACTTTAATATTCTAAACTCGGGGCTTCTTCTTTTCAGACGCCTCGGAGGTTTATCAGGAATCGAAGAGGATGATAGGATAAAAACTAGTGGATTAGAGTGGAAATAGAGTCTTTCATGGAATGATTGATACCTGGTTCGGGCTTATTTAGTAACATATGGAACATTAAGGTCTTTATGGATGAGCTTATTATTGACTAAGTAAGAAGCGTTAAGAATTTTACGAAGGATTTTGGATTCTAAGGATTGGATACGAGAATAATTCGATGGTTTAGTAGAGCCCCATAGCTCTACTCCGTAAGTCCATATCGGTCTTATGATGGTCATATAAATAAGTCTTTTGTAATTAAGTGGAAGGTTGGAGTGTTAGTCCAGTAAGTGCTGAACTAGTCGAAAATATCCTGCATTTTTTTGTCGTTTCAGTCTTGTTTGAGCATTCCAAGTTTGACGTTTGTCAAGGTAGTGTCCTAGGTATCGAATCTGTTCAACAGGTTAGTGGAATGTCATTAAAGGGCAATATAATATCAAATTTTCAAAAGAGATGAGACATGGTAATTCTATGGTTAACCTATTAAAAAAGGTTTGCGAAATGGGATTTAATTTAGTTTAAATAAATGAAAATAAATATAATTTTATTTTACTTCGGGGTATTCCCCATATATTACGTTTCCAAAGGAAAATATTACCTTATACATCTCATTACTATTTCTATGTTCAAAAAAAAAAAAAAAAATAGAACCTAAAAAAATCTATTTTCACATTTTTTTGGTAATCAAATTCGTTCATCTTGTATATTCACTCAATTTTCATCAATTTTAAAAAGAATTATAGAATTTATGTTGTAGAATCTATATAATTAGAGGTACTCTGGAGGAAGAAAATTAAAAACAAATTACTTTTAAGCCTTGTCAGACTATTTCAATCACAATGAAACCTAGATTACATTAAAACCCATTAATTTTTTTATCTATATAACCATCGAGCTTAATAAAAATCGTTTGAGCTATGATTTAGGATCGCGTCAAATTGTGAAAAATCCATGGTTTAAAGTGGCTCATCTGGTACGCTGATTTTAACAAAAATTTTCTATATCATCCCAGCGATTCCCAGCGATACACTGTTAAAATATGAAATTTCAGTTCTAAAAAACTTATTGTTTTTGAGTTATATTGTATTTATAACAATAGTAACCACACACACAGACCATTTCGCGCTACTTTGTTATTTTGCATCGGGGTACCTGAAACGTGTATTTCCGTTAAAAACTGGAATTCAAAAATGTTCACGTTCAGAATATTTTCCCTTACTATATATTTCATATATATGGAAATGAAAATAAAAAGGATTAGTTAAGGTACCTTTTTGCATTAGTTTCAACCGAGATTCCTTATCTTTAAATAATATTTTGCTTTCTAAAAATGGAGGAGAACAAAATTCATTTTCGTCATTAAATATTTTTTTATTTACAAAAAAGAAAATTCGCTGCACAGAACTGTATGCAAATGATTCCTTGGGAGAAAGCCATCCGTAAGTAGTTTTGCTCGGTTGAAAGACGCAAAGCGCTCGGGTTATCGTCGGGCAAGATGGCAACATGTAATAGAACAAGATGGGTTATATATAATTGATTAAAAATATTTACAAGAATCTTAATTGTTTATTGAAACCACATTGTTTACATAAAATCCGGCTGTGTTCTATCAAGGGAATTTGAGCAGTCTAGCAGCGTCCCACATGGAAGCGTTCTAAGCCCAATCTTATTCAGCCTGGTCATAGATGGAGTTGCCACAGCCCTAAAGTTGCCAACTACAGCCTTGATGTATGCTGACGATGTTGTGGTGTATGTGAAAGTTAAGGATCCTACTCATATACGCAATATTTTACAGGAGTCTTTATTGATAATTACTTCTTGGCTAGACAACCACGGCTTTAGAATAGCTGTCCCCAAATATCAATTACTATTTACGAGAAAGCGAAATTTTACTGTCGAAAATATTAAAATCAGGGGGGGAAAATACCATATCGGACAAATGTAAAATATCTCGGTGTAATTTTAGACCGCTCTCTTAGGTGGACTTCTCATATTAAACAAGTTAGGTCAAATTGTTTCCAGGTCTTAAATGTTTTAAAAATTGCTAATAATTATAACTGGGGAGCGGACAGAATCAGCTTAATCCGATTATATTTGACTCTTATATTGGGTTGATGCAAAATTAATGCAGGTTTTTAGTAGGTATTGTAAATACGCCATATCTTTACTTTAACCATATATATTTAATCAAAATAATTTCCATCTGAATCAATGCACTTTTGCCAACGTTCAACAAGCTTTCTTATTCCACCAGAAAAAAAATCCGAATCCCTGGACTCAATGAAATCACGAAAAGAATTTTCAATGTCGTCCTGGTTTTGAAAATTTTTCTCCCTCAAAAAGTTGTCCAGATGCCTGAAAAAGTGGAAGTCTGTAGGAGAGAGGTCAGGTGAATAAGGCGGATGTTGGAGAACTTCGTAGCCCAACTCGTGCAGTCGTCGAAGCGTTGGTTGTGCAACGTGTAGTCTGGCGTTATCGTGGAGCAGGATCGGCCCCTTCCGATTCATCAATGCTGGGCAAAGACGTTGCAATTTTTGAGTTCCGAGTTCCGCCGCCATTTCTCGTGTGGTTTTGGTTGGGTCTTCTTCCACTTTTGACCTCAGCTGGTCGTTGTCCAAAGCAAGATGACGGCCCCGACCTTCCTTGTCTTCGAGGTCGAAATCTCCTCTGCGAAACTTCTGGAACCAACGCTGCACCGTGCACTCATTAATAGCCCCCTGACCCCACACTTCATTAATATTACGAGCCGTTTGCGCAGCGCTGCGCCCTAATTTAAATTCGTAAAAATAAATTTGACGAAAATCGCACTTTGACATTTTCGATTCAAGACCTTTGAACACACTGAACAAAACGATTTTACTAAACAAATTCATGGTGAAAGAGAGGGTATTAGATAAGGTTTGTTTTGGTATAATAATGATCAATGTTAGGATTAGCTTTGTTTACACAATTGGAATTAAGATATTGCAATAGAGGAAACCTGCATTAATTTTGCATCAACCCAATACGTCCCAAATTGGAATATGCTTGTACAGCATACGGCTCCGCGAGCAAAAGATCGCTAGAGATGCTTGAGCCGGTTCAAAACACAGCTCTTCGCATAGCCACGGGCGCTTTCCGCTCAAGTCCCACCGCGAGTCTTGAAGTTGAAGCTGGTGTAATGCCTCTGAGTATACGGAGACAGATTCTAGACTTAGCGTATTACGTTAAAGTTCTATCTCGACCAAATCACCCATTAAATAATTTGTTCGGCCAGTCAAAAATGAACCAACAAATAAACCAAATGAAACTTTCACTACTAGAAAGATGATATGCACACAGATCCAAACTTGACCTTCATTCCTTACCGACGCCTCTGGACTTTCGACTATTGCAATCAGAACCGTAGCTACATTCAATTCCTAAAACACACCGTATTAACTGCAAAAGAGGCAAAGATATAATCAGCCAATCAGAACAGAAATCTCAATTTCTGCAATCCCAGCGGAAACATAGCGGGTGGACTTTATCTATACGGATGGATCCAAAACAACAGATGGAGTGGGCTCCGATGTAATCTCGGAGGGCGTAAAAATATATTTGTTACCACCTTTTTGTTCATCATATCACGCTGAGTTGCTTGTAATAAATCTTGCGGTGCATGATTTCATTAGCAGCACAGGGAACGCATTTATCTGCACAGATTCCAAATCGGCTCTTAAGGCTTTAACAAATACATTTTCTGTGGACCCACTTGTGGTAGATACCTTAACACAATTAAAGGCATTGGAGAGGGTTGGTAGTAGAATAGAATTTATATGGTTACCTGGTCACTGTGACACAAAAGGAAACGAGCTAGCTGATACCAAAGCGAAACTAGCTGTCTAAGAAGGTCTGTTTGTTCCGGGTGCCTCAACGCGGGAAGTAATCGCCCTCATAAAAGAAGAGGCTATTGAACATTGGCAAAAAGTATGGTTTTTTATGAGGGAGAATAAACTTAGACTAGTAGAGCCTTCAGTGAAACCCAACCGAGCAGACCTACGGCTGTGCAGGAAGGAGGAAGTGATACTGACTCGACTGAGGATTGGCCACACAAGGCTGACCCACGGCTACCTGATGACGAGGGGATCACCGCCACAATGTACCTCCTGTGGGGTTATCCTCACAGTACCACATATACTGTTGGATTGCTTTTCCTTCGAAGCCGAGAGAAGAGGGATTGGTATGGAGAATGAAATTGGGACAATATTAAAAAGTACCCAGGAGTCAGACACCAAACTGATGAATTATATAAAAGATACGTCAATATTTTACAAAATTAAAAAAAAAAAAAGTTCATGTTTTTGATTTTTAAATTATATATATATATATATATATATATATATATATATATATATATATATATATTTTTTTTATTTTATTCTTTTCTTATTTGTAATTATCTTATATAATTGTTTGTATTTAACTTAAAAATTGTATTTGTATCATTAGTTTTGGGCTAAAATAACCTTTATGGTTGAAAAGCCTTTATGTTACAAAATAAATAAATAAATCGAATCCACCCTTAAAAACGCTACCAACTTATTTTACAACCCAATATTAGCAATTAAATGTTGTTTTAATTTCAAGGGCAAAAAACTGCTTTTGGTTATTATCGCCCTCACATCTTAAGAAAATAAAATAAATAAATAATACCTTTAAAAATAAATAAATAAAATATTAATATAATAACATATATAAATAATAAAAATAATTCAAAACTTAATGAGCACACATTGACTTCCTTTTGTCACTTAAGCAATTTGATGTTATAGAACGTCATATATTATACCTATTGCCAGTATTATAGGTATAATATATGACGTTCTTTGGAATTTTTCCAATGTAAAGGTTAATTAATTATCATAAATAAGACTGCCATTGAGCAGGTGACAGTACTTACAAATAGTGAATGAGAGGAGGATTGATCACTCATTGTGAGCGTGGTAATGAGGTGTTGCCTGAGTGCGGACGTGACTCTGCTACCTGAGCCCCGGACCCAATTCCCTATTCTTCTCCCGCCTTCATTCCTCCCTGCAATAAAAGAAGCCAGAATGTCGTTCCTCAATGGCTCATCTCCTTGGAATTACTAAAATTATTAGCTTTCCTTCTCAGAGAACCACCTCTACGGTCCCTTCCTTCGTATTCTTTTTTATGGTTCGTATCCTTTTCCTGAAATGCTCACTAAGCCTTTTCACTTTTCCTGTTCTTGGTTTTTTTTTTTGTTTTTTTCATGAGAATTAATAGAATAAAATTAATTATAACAAAATCCTTCAATTTGAGATTAAAATTTTTGTAGCCATATATGAATGTTAAAATGTCATAAATGGAGTTATAACTCTAACTTTAACAATTGGATTTCGCTCATCCCATTCCACTATACAACAGTTTCACAGTGTGGTGGATGTGATATCTTCTAGATTAGAGCGCGGGACGTATTGCACTGGAGCTTTTCTTGACGTACGAGTACAACAGGCCTTTGGCCGAGTTTGAAACCCAGGAATCCTCTACAAACTTCGCCAATTCCTCTCTCCTACGTACTTCTTATTAATCTGTTTCTACCTAACTGATTGAATCTTTAAAGTTAGTCATAACCACAGTCCGCCGGTGTACCTCAGGGTAGTATCATACCACAAAAAAATAATTTATATTACCATTATTAGGCCTATTTGGACATATGGGATTGAGTTATGGGGATCCACCATACCATCCAATTCTTCCCGCATTCAATCCTTGCAATCCAAAATCCTCCGAAAGATCCTAAATCCCCTTACTTTGTCACCGATAAAATAATTCATAAAGACCTAAATATCCCATTAGTTGCAGATCTAGTCCGAACTAGATATACCTCCTTTTATTCCAAATTACCCGTCCACTCCAACCCACTCGTCCGCAACCTCTCATTACCATCTATTCCTGATAATCCCCAGGGCAGATGAAAATACGATGGCCTCGCGACCTACTACATTAAATAACTACTCAAGTGCTACCACTGGGTAGTTTCTTCACATGCCTGTATCACGCCCACTTGATCAATTAACACATTTACTTAATGCATTTTATTGCATAATACAGTTGTAAATTTCTTTTAAATAAAAAAACCTTAACAATTCTAGTTTGTTTATTTATTTTACGTCACTATTTGCTACTGTACACCGCACAAGCTCGGACCCAACTTTTTCAATTCCCTTCCGTACTATAAGCTATAACTAAGGATTTTTTACTCCCATTGAAAAATCTTAGGGACACCTGTCTGAATCCGTGACCTAGGCTGCTAAGCTAGCCACTATGCTACAGGTAACCCTAAAAATTTTCGAAATCTAGTAAAATGAAACAAATATGGCTCTGTTGATATGTCGTTAATCTACAAACCTACATCATACAACCTCTTTATTTTCACCTTCAAAAATGTAACATCTGACACTCTCTAGCTCTTTTGATGTTGCTTGGATCGAAATATTCAAGACAGTGGCCTAATGAGAAATGTAATGAAGAATATTTATTGTTATATAACATTTATCGCTAGAACCTACAGTTTGGGAGCAATGAAAAGTCTTTTTTTTTTTTTTTTTTCCCAGAAATATAACACGCATGACACGCTGTTGATGTTCTTTCTGGCACTTGGTGGATTTAAAATTAATAGAGGATATTTTTTGTTTCACAACACTTGTCGTTAAGACCTACCGCTCAAGAGCTATAGTGGCTTATACTAAAAAATTCAATTTTTTTTTTTTTTGTATTGTGTAACTTTATTTTCACCCTCAAAAAAGTAACACGTTTGACACGCTGTTACCCATTTTAGTATTGCTCGGATCAACAATTTAATGGAGAATATTTTTAGTTATATAACATTTATAGCTAGAACCTCCTGTTTAGGAAACATATTGGTTTGAATGAAGAAGTCGCATCTCAAAAATATAACACATATGCCAACGCTTTAGTTCTGTTGGTGTTACTCCGATCGATAGTTTGTAGATTAAAAATTAATGAAGGATATTTTCTGTTACATAGTTTTATACCTACAGTTGAAGTACCATAATTTTTTTTTTTTTTTTTTTTTTTTTTTATATTCTTAAAAAAGTAATAACAAGTGCCGATCAAAATTTAAAAACGCTTCAAATTATTACACAATGGTTTATTATTTCCAAATAACAATATTAGGGTATAACTGTTTATATGACTGTTGATAGGCAATTAAGTAATATGAAAAGCACTAATTCAAAGCATCATATCATAACACTACCTCTGATTTCAAAACGCAATATCTAAGCTAGTTGTTAACCAAATTCAATGATTCTTTTTTCATTTGGTTAACAAGTTTTGGTATTTATTCATTAGGAATAAATATTAGGAAGGATTTTTTATTCACATTCTACGCATTTTGAAACGTAAGCTCTCAAATTTTGAGCAGGGGTCATTTCTTTTTTTTTTTTGTTTGGTCGATTACAAAGGTTGATTATTAAAAATAATAAACCAAAAGCATTTTTACAGGACTGCACTACTATTTCCTTTTCTTTTCTTTCGAATTTCATTCAAATAAAATTCCCTGATTTCAGAAAAGCTTACATTTTATCTTTATCATCAATAATAACCGAGTTATCAGGAAATCGCATCTCTAATAAGTTGTAGCTTGACTATATAAGATGATTTTTTTCTTTTCTTTTGCACTTTGTTCATTCTGTTGACTTGATCACCAATTTTTTTTTCGACTTTTCTTCATCTTCAATAATAACCGATTTTTGTTGTAATTACATCTATTATAATCTGTCACTTAATTATACATATGAATTTCTTTTCTTTTTTTTTTATTTATCGCGCTTTACTAATTCTAAAACTCTATACACACTTTTCTCATCTTCAAAGATAACTGAGTTATAAGCGAGATTTCAATTTTATTTTTTCAATTTTATAAAATTATTCGCGGTTTTTTGGTTAAAAAAACACCATTTAATTTTTTTTTTCTATCTTCAACAATAACTGATTTATTGAATAAAATCCTTTTAATCGGCCGCCATTTTTAAACTAACCAGCTGATATCAACGTCTTAGGATCATCGTTGAATGGACTAGTATTTTTGTAGCGAATTTCAAAAAAATTGGTCCAGTAGTTTCGGAGATATGCCGCGGACGGTGAAAGTGACAAACGGATTTTTTTTTTATCCGTTATTCGGATTCTACACATCTTGAAACTTAAGCTCTCAATTTTTTCTTTTTTTTTGGTCGATTACAAAGGTTGATTATTGAAAATAATAAACCAACATTTATTTGAGAATATTTTAGTTATATAACATTTGAATTCTTAGTTAACTTTTTTTTATTAACCAGAATAGCTCCCAAACGGTATGCCCTATCCAAAAACGTTATATAACGATAAATATTCTCCATTAAACCTACAAGATAAATCGGCAAATTCGCGATCCGAGCTACATATCTAGAGCGTGGCATAAGTATTACATTTTGAAAGTTAAAATACAATACAGAAAACATGATTTTTGCACGCTGTAGATTTGTTGGTATTGTTTGGACAAAAAAATTAACGGAGAATATTTTTAGTTATATAACATTTATAGTCATTAGTAAATTGGTAATATTTTTCGTTAACCATTATAACTAACAAACCGTAGGTCCTAGTGAATTACGTTATATAACAATGAATATTCTCAATTACATTTCAGAACAGGAAATTCGGCAAATTTGCTCTTCGAGCAACACAGATCAAAAGGAGTACTTAGTGTGGCCATAATTATTACTTTTCCGGGTGTAAAAAAAAAAATCTGGTGCGGGCAACACACGACTTTCACTTACCTCCATTTTTTATATCAATGAAAGAATTTTCAAATACAGTTAGAGATAAAAATACGTGAAACAATTAAGGAATTAATCAAATTGAATTTATATAGAAACATGTATTTTATTAAAAAATCTATTATATTATTATCTTAAATAATCAGTTAGTTTTATCTTCTTTTCATCACTCTCCATTAACTTCTAAAAGCTTGTGTATGAGATGATATTTTTTCTAAAATCTTTAGCTTTCCAACGGTATATCATACATGTATATTACTGCTGTTATGTTCAAAAACGAAAAATTGCATTAAAAAAATATTTTTTCTGTTTTCTCCTTTAGTTGGGTATCGAATTTATTCAATTTATATATTTACCTGTTTTTCATCAGCGTTAACAAGATGATCTAGTTATTATTATTGAATCTACAAAATTAAAGGTACTTTAGGGGAAGAAAATTTAAAATATCGGCATTTTAGCCCTGTCAGACCATTTTTATCCAAATAAAACCTACATTATATTAAAGCCCATTAAATTTTACATCGATATAGCGAGTTTAATCAAAATCGTCGGAACCGTTTTTGAGAAAATCGAAAAAAGGTGCAAAATGCAAGGAATAAAGTGCCTCATCTGGTAAGCTCATTTTGATGAAAAAAGTTTTGTCACGTCTTGGACGTATAGTTGTCTTAAATATGAAATTTCAGTTTCATAGGACATACCGTTTCCGCCCGGGAGTTACCACACACACACACATACACAGACCTTTTTGCGGGACTTGGTTATTTGGACTCAGGGGACCCTAAAACGTGTATTTCCGTTGAAAACTGGAATTCGAAAATTTTCACGATCGCAATACTTCCCCTTACTATATATAGTAAGTGAAAGTAAAAAAAATATATAAATAACAATTTACACAATACAAAGAACATGTGTTTTGCAAGCTGTAGCTCTATTGGTATTGCTACAATCAAGAGTTTAATGTGGAATATTTTTAGTTATGTAACATTTTTAGTTACGCTTTAGGAGCTAATTTGGTCTCTAGCTCTGTTAATGTTGATTGGATCACGAGTTTTCAAGGTTTCAAGACAGTTGCCTAATGAGAAATGTAATGAAGAATATTGATTGCTAAATAACATTTGTCCCTAGAACCTACAGTTTAGGAGCAATTAAAAACATTATTTTAAATTTAACACGTTGATGTGTTTTACTCCGATCGACATTTTGCACTTTGTGGATTAGAAATTAATAGAGGATATTTTTTGTTTCGAAACATTTGTAGCTAAGATTTACCGTTCATGATCTAATGTAGCTTAAATTTAAAAGGTCATGTTATTTTGTGTTATGTAACTTTATTTACACCCTCAAAAAAAGTAACACGTTTGACAGCGTTTGACAGCTACAGCGTGTAGCTCTGTTGTTATAGTTCCGATCAAAAATTTAATGGAGAATAGTTTTAGTTATATAACATTTTTTGCTAGGTCCTACAGTATAGAAGCTATTTTGATTTTAATAAAAAAGTCATCCTTTTTCGTATTGTGTAAATTCCAGGAATCGGAAATGCCACTTTATATCGTGTATTTAAAATGATTGATTTTTGTTAGCATAACAGCCTTCTATACCCAGATTCATGGATTCAAATCTGGCAGGTGGCCCTAGAGTTTTTTAATAGGAGTAAAAATTCCTTAGTATGCCGTCCTTCGGAGGAGAATTGAAACTTGACCTAATTAAACCTGGGTATACAAAATTAAGGACTGCCAAAGTGACTTAGTCCTATTAGGCACAGAAGCACAAAGTGACGTTAAATAAAGTGTAAAATTTAATTGGATTCATTCTCTTTGATTTAAGGGTCAATATGTAGAATTGTGCGAATTTCTTTCCCTCGAGAAGTTTTCAATTATGTTATTTCGAAACAATTAGCCATTTCTTACAGTCTAGATTAATAATAAATGGATTATGTAATAGAATATAATAAGCGAATCGAGGAAGTAATGTTAATTTATTTTTTGGGAAATTAGCAGTAATGCAAAATACTATGACATGAAAAGTTTATAATATAAAGTGGGGAATATATGAATTTTATAGAAAAAAATAAAATAATTTTTATTTTATGACATACTAAGCTGTAGAAACCAAAGGGATGAACATTTAATAAACCGAAGTAATTATAACATCTATTTGATCAAAATGGTTCCATCGAAACCCATGAAATTATTTTTTTAATTGTTTAACTTAGTTAAAACATTTTAGATTAGATTTAACTAAAGAGGAAAATAAAGGTCCCAAGATTTGTTTATTATTATTTTTTTTTTTTTTACTTCTGAAAAAAAAAAAGATTTACTAACTGTCACTGTGAACAGATATAAAAAAAAGGAACCGACCGGCCCACTGAGAGGAAAGGTGAGCGTAGAAAAAACAACAACAAAAAACAAACAGAGAAAGATAGACGACTTAGCCTATAAAGTTTAGAATATTTGAATTTCAAGTAAGAATTGCTTAAGAATTACTTCTAATTGTATCTAGTTCCGTTAATATAAATTCATCTTAGAATAGAATAGAATAGAAAAATGAACTTTATTCTGGGACATAGTCCCTTAAGAATAACATTGATGTTACAAATAAATATAGCTCTTCTGGCCAGAATACATTAAATATATTATACTTATTTACAAACTTAATTATTTACATAAACAAAGTAGATTAAAAATATACATATATATATATATATATATATATATATATTATATATATATATATATATATTATACACACACATCATATCACACACATACATACATACATAAAAAAATCACAAAGTAATAATAATGATGATAAGTAAAATAGAATGAGAAAATAAAAACCACTAATTTTGAAAATAAAAACCAAAAACAAAAGCAAAGTAAAATAGACATTTAGTTATTATAATTATTAAATTATATCATCAATTATCAGATTTAAAATCAACTAGAGTCTGTGAGGGATGAAAAAGGAGATATTTAAATGTGGATAAGGAAGAAGCACGACGTATATAGGAAGGAATCGAATTCCAGAATGCAGTGGAACGGGCAAGAAAGGATCGATCATAGGCTTTAGTTCTGTGGGATGGGATATAAAGGTCGGAGTGGCGCGATCTTGTACCAAGCAAGTGGACAGAGGATTTAAATTGAAGGAGACTGTAAATATAGGAAGGATGCTGGGATTTTATCGTTTGGTAGAGAAATGACCCAAGGAAGTACTGTCTGCGTGTGGAAGGGAGGAGCCACTTCAACTCGGCGTAGAGGTGAGTCACGTGAGACCGTCTCGAGGTACCAATAACAAATCTCAAACAACAATTCATGATACGCTTCAATCTGTTCTCAAGTTCCATACAGAGGCCCCCCGTACACCGTACAGCCGTAGTCAAAGTGGGGAAAGATGAGTGAGGAGACGAGGATTTCACGCGTGGATTCGGGAAGAAGGTGACTTGAGCGATGGAAAACTTTAGGGTGCTTATGGCTTTACGAGAAATTTGTGCAATATGGGGTTTCCAGGATAGGGATTGGTCAATAATAATTCCTAGGTTTTTGACAGAGGGACTGAAAGCAATGGGATGACCATTTAGGAATAAGGTTGGAAAGGTAGAGTTGGATCTCAGGAGGGGATTGGAACCAATCATAATAGCCTGTGTTTTCATAGCGTTTAAGCTTAGCTTATTCAGGTTTGCCCAGGCACAGATTCTCAAATACTTTTGTCACCACTGTATTAGCTGTTTACATTTCCTAGTCTTAGTTTATTAATTCTTGGTCTCTACCTACGCCAGTAACATGAGTGTTATCCGTGAATAACGATCCTGTACTTTAGAGGAAGAAATTAAAATATTGGCATTTGAGCCCTGTCAGACTATTTCAATCAGAATGAAACCAACATCATATAAGAGCCCATTAAATTTTACATTACATTGATATAGCAAGTTTAATCAAAATCGTTAGAGCCATTTTTGAGAAAATCGTAAAAAAGGTGCAAAATGCATAGTATAAAGTGGTTCGTCTGGTGAGCTGATTTTGATGAAAAAGTTTTTATAACATCTCGGGCTTATAGTTGCACTAAATATGAAATTTCAGTTTCGTGCGGCTTATAGTTTTTGCGCTAGACATGCAGACACACCCCCACACACAGACCCTTTAGCGGGACTTGGTCATATGGACTCAGAGGACCATAAAACATGATTTTGATGAGAACATTTTTGTAATATCTCGGACTTATAGTTGTTCTATTATGAAATTTCAGTTTCATAGGACTCTGGTTTACGCGCTGAAGTTACCACACACACAGACCTTTTTGCGGGATTTGGTTATTTGGACTAAGTTTCCGTTGAAAACTGAAAATCAAAAATTGTCACGATCGCAATACTTTTCCTTACTATATATTTCATATATTGGTACTGAAAGTAAAAAAGTCACGTTTTGCATAAGTTTTTTTTTGTTGTTGTTTCTGTTGATCGAATTGCTGTTTGTCGAGTTGCCTAATTAGAAATGTATTGGAGAATATTTTTCGTACTGTGACATTTGTCGCTAGGACCTATCATCTGAAGGATATATTGGTTTTAATAAAAAAAATTACTTTTTTTAGACAGTTATTTCTTTCTTCCTACAACTTCTTTACTTCATCGTAAGCAAACGCAATTTCTCCCAGACTGGGAAAAGCTGCTGATTAGATATTGACATATCCATGATCTATTGTTTTTATCAGTCGGGGAGAAATAATAAAGTCACTGTTTTCTATAAATCAATTTCAAGAAGGGAGCTAAATGAAATAAAAGTGTTCCGTTTTTTTTTTTTTTTTTTTTTTTTTTTTTTTTTTTTTTTTTTTTTTTTTTTTTTTTTTTTTTTTTTTTTGAAGAGATTCTGTTGAAAGAGATAATGAGAAATAAGCAATAAATTTAACTGTTAACAATGTACCGCTTTGTATTAAATGTCTGTATGCCTTTCTATAAAAGGCTTTATACTTGTTGATTAAGTCCCCAAGTAGGCTGTAACTTCGAGAAGAGATGGGATAGCAAGTGAGGAAGTGATTGGCTGAAGAGTATCGTTTGTTGGAGAGATCCGAAAGATTAACTATTAACAGCGGAACAATATCCTGCCAAATCCCTTCTCGGAGGAAATTTCAATTAATTATTAACACATCAATTTTCCCGAAAGCCCTTGGAGATCTCCCGCAGTGGAAGAATGATTCGGCAACGCGAACCGCAATCAGGTGAAACCAACCGAAGATTAGTTGAATTATTGAGTTTATGGTTGATAACCTTTTCTATCCCTCGCGTTGAATGGTGGTGTAACAGCGATACGTATTGAATGTTTCTTATTCAGTTAACACTTTTTAATTTTTTATTCTTTCATTAAGCATTTGAACTTTGTTCAGCTCCCCTCCAAACATTTTTACGAAGGGTAATAAAGAATATATCAACTAATTATTTTACGTAAGAGATGTAAATTCAACTATGTAGGCTTCTACTGGGGCCAATTAGTAAGTCCCATATTTATTACAGAGCTATCCGGGAAAAATATATGTAGGATTTGAGTTTGAAAAGAAAAGGCTCATCTATATCACCATCATAAGGCCTGAGTTGAACCTTGGAGCTCTACTCTACTAAACCATCAAATTCTTCCCGTATTCAATCCTTACAATCAAAAATCCTCAAGAGTTTTTTCCGATTTTTGTTATGTTTTAAGTGAAAAAATTTAGTGTTTACAAACAAACTTGCTTCCTAACTGTGTGCTGAACAAGCAAACAAGAAGAGAAGTAAAATTTATTTAGTGAAGTGGGTTCTCCCACTGAAAAAATGACGGAAGCCTCAACTTCAAGTGCTCCAACCAGTGGCTTAGACATTTCCAATAATGCTATCGAGCACGAAAATATCTCCTGGGAGCTTGTGTCAGGAAGAAAAAGACAATTAACTGCAGAAAGAGACCCCAGGAAAATTATGAAGGTTAGTCTACCTACAAATACTCAGAACAGGTTCGAACCGTTATCACCCTCAATAGATGAACCTGAGCCATCAACTAATCAACCTACCAACACCAAACCGCCACCCATACATTTATCTGACGTTAAAGATTACCCTGCACTCATAACATTCCTTCATAATGAGGGAGGGGCAAACAGTTTCAGGCTCAAGACATCTGTCAGGGGAGTAACCGTATACCCTGAAAACTCAGATGTTTACCGAAAGTTAGTGACTAGTTTAAGAAAGGGAGGTGCGTACTTCCACACATATCAACTACCAGAGGAAAAAAGTCCACGAGTTGTTATCAAAAACCTACACTACGGCACACCACTAACCACCATAAAAGAAGAACTGGCCAATATGGATATGAGGCAACAAGTATTGTCAACGTCATTTCACGATTTAAAACACCCCTTCCCATGTTTTTCGTGGACGTCTCAAGAGCAACATTCAATGACAAAATCTTTGACATTGAATTTTTGTACTATACCCATATAAAAATAGAGGAACCGCGCAAAAGAAAAATGATTCCTCAATGTATTCGATGCCAGCAGTACGGACACACAAAAACGTACTGCAACTACCCACCAAAATGTGTAAGATGTGGACTGGGCCACGAAAGCAGTGCTTGCACAAAACCAAGAGAAACAGCTGCAACCTGCGCCAACTGTAATGGCGCTCATCCCGCCAACTATAGGGGCTGCCAAACTTTGAAAGAACTTCGAAAACATCGCTCGAAGCAGTACGCTCCTCACCGACCTCCAACAGTAAGACATGCACCGCCTGCCCTCAATGAGTTTCCACCTCTTCCACAACTAAATCAACCTCAGCCACCTCATCCAAGAACTGACCGGGAGCATCAGAGGCAGTTGAATCAACCAGCTCTAGCACCAGACCATCAAGATCAGAGACCGCCACAACAACCAGCTCAAGCCCAGTACCAACAGCACCAGAGACAGCCGCAACAACCATCGCAAGCCCCACACCAACAGCTACCAGCTCAAGCGCCACACCAACGACACAGATATACAGGTATGAGTGGGGGCACTACCCTACCGGTCCCGCCGGTAGATAACTCCTCTGGCCAGTTATACAATATTATCAATAACTTAAACAATCTCATTCAGCCCCTCTTCGGTCTTCTTCAACAACTCTCTCAAACTACCCTTGCCCTTAGACAATTATATGCCCATTAATCAGATGACTGTAGGCTCCATGTCTATCATACTATGGAACGCAAACGGACTTAATCAACATAGGACAGAACTAGACATATATTTACACGAGAAACGAATTGACATAGCACTAATCACTGAAACACATTTTACACCAAAATCCAAATTTTACATTCATGATTACAAAATCTATAGAACTGACCATCCAGACAATACTTCACACGGAGGCACTGCTATTCTCATCAGATCAACACTAAAACACCATCCTTTGCAATTACCCATATCACCTGACATACAAGCTACAGCCATTTCACTATTCTCTGAACATCACAACATTACTCTTGCTGCTGTTTATTGCCCTCCGAGATATGTCCTGACTTCCACGATGTTTAGTAACTTCTTCAAACGTCTCGGCAGATGCTTTGTCGCAGGTGGCGATTATAATGCTAAAGACCCGACTTGGGGATCTAGATTATCAACCCCAAGAGGAAGAAATCTCAGGTATGTCCTTCACGAACTTTCATTAGACACGATATCACCACACTCACCTACTTACTGGCCAACATCTAGACGTAAGACACCAGATTTACTTGATTTTTTCATAACTAAAGGACTCCGCACTACACCTCACACAATAAGTACGAGCACAGATCTTTGCTCTGATCATTCTCTTTTGCATTTAGAACTATTTGAAGAACCACTTGTAACTAAGAAACACACATCTCTCACAAATGGCATAATGGATTGGGATGCGTTCAGAAACTGTCTAAATACTGCTCTCTCCATTCCTTTGGCTATTAAAAATGAAGAAGAGCTTGAGGATGCTGTAGAATGCTTCACACAGAAGCTACAAGACGCTGCATGGTCCTCATCAATTCCTAGACGAAGAAAACATGAAAAGCTACCAATTTATCCACAGTACATAAGGGATTTGATCAGAGCAAAAAGAAGAGCCCGGAAAATATGGCAGACAGACCGACTTCCATCAGACAAACAAATTTACAACCGACTCAACAACGAACTCAAACGACAAATTGCAAAATTTAAAAGAACAACTTATGATAACTACATTAGTAACCTTTCGACTGATGATGGCAGCTTGTGGAGGCATACTAAAAACCTTACTAAGCATCGGGAAGTGCCTGCACCCCTCCGAAAAGAAGATGGCTCCTGGGCCATGGCTGACGGAGAAAAGTCCGAACTGTTCGCCGAATATCTATCTTCTATCTTTACACCACACACAGAATTCAACAACATCGAACATGATAAAATTGTACTTAAAACTCTGGATGAACCTTTACAACTGACCTTACCTCCTCCTTCCTTTACACCCGCTCAAGTCGCTGAACAAATCAGAAAGTTGCCTAAAAAGAAAGCCCCTGGACACGACTTAATTAACGCTGAGGTACTCCAGCAAATGCCCAGGAAAGCTCTAGTGTTTCTGACTTCAATCTATAACGCGATACTGAGGACAACCAAATTCCCGCTTCAATGGAAATACTCACATATTACAATGATTCACAAGACCAACAAGGACAAAAATACTCCCTCATCATACCGACCAATAAGCTTACTTCCGCTATGCTCCAAAATTTTCGAACATCTACTACATAAAAGACTTCTTGATGTACTAACTAACAACGACATCGTACCAGATCATCAATTTGGATTTAGAAGACATCACTCGACATTGCACCAACTACACAGAGTGACGGACTACATATCCACCGCACTAGAGCAGAAGTTATACACTACTGGCGTATTTCTCGACGTTGCTCAAGCCTTCGACAGAGTTTGGCACCAGGGGCTTCTCTTCAAACTCAAGACTATCCTTCCGCCTACTTACTACCTCATTATTCATTCTTTCCTTTCTCACAGATTTTTCTCCGTTCGACAGGGATCAGAGCTATCTGCCATGAGATCTATCGCAGCAGGAGTACCCCAAGGTGCAGTGCTCGCTCCGTTACTCTACATTCTTTACACTCATGACATACCTTACAGCCCCAATATTCTAACAGCGACTTATGCCGACGACACGGCGATCTTAACAAAACATAAAATTGCAACCCACGCCTCAGAGATCCTACAACAACATCTAATAAAATTACATGACTGGTTCAAACTCTGGAAAATCCGATTGAATAATGACAAATCACACCATATCACCTTTACTCTTCGACATGACACGAGTCCTCCCGTTTTCTTAGACAACACACAAATTCCACAGACGGACACTGTACATTATCTTGGTTTGACGTTTGACAGAAGAATGACTTGGGGCCCGCATATTAACCAAAAAAAGAAAACCCTTAACCAAAGACTGAGACTTCTTTACTCACTCTTTTCAAAACACTCGAAACTAAAACTTCGACAGAAATTAAACACCTATACTTACCTACTGAAACCTATTTGGACTTACGCATCACAGCTATATGGGACAGCTAAAAAGACTCACATTAACAAACTTCAAATCTTTCAGGCTAAAACGTTTAGAACAATTACAAAAGCACCGTGGTACGTTAGCAACATAACTTTACATACTGACCTTAAGATGCCAACCGTCAATGAGCACATACGGACACACTACAAACGTTTCCACGACAAACTACAAGGTCACCCTAACACACTAATCAATGACATGGCCACAACACTCATGCCAGGAAATGCCTACAGAAGGCTGAAGAGGAGTTGGATGAGAGACCTTCTCCTTTAGTAATATACACTAATTTCATGCCAGGAGTAGGTACCGCTGGGTGCTGCTCTCCCTCATGCCTATCACGCCATGTTTCTTAAAATTGACCGCACATTCACTGATTGTTCATTGTATTATTTACAGGTGTGAATAAAGATTTAAAGTTAAAAAAAAAAAAAAAAAAAAAAAAATCCTCAATACTCCTTACTTTGTCACCAACAAATTTATCCATAATGATCTTAATGTACCATATGTTGCTGATGTGGCAAGTACGAGGTATCAATCCTTCCATGGCAAACTCCCACTTTAACCCACTAGTTTCAATCCTTGCTTCATCTTCCATTCCTGACGATCCTCCGAGGCTTCTGAAAAGAAGATGGCCACGCGACCATCTAGTTTAGATTACCTAGTGGAGTGCTGCCAATGGGTATATTCTCTTCAGGTATATTATCTGACAGACGATTTACTTGATGTATTAACTAATACCTTTGTAAATTTCAATAAATATTAAAAAAAAAAAAAGAAACATTTACAACTTTTATTCAACGTTTTATTCAATCAAAATAGTCTCCACTAATATTAATACTACATTTCTGCCATTACCTATATTTAGAACCAATTAACTCCAAAAACATGTTTTCTAATTCATTTGTCCATTAAATTTGTTGTCACAAAAGCAGTGGTCCAGGTGTCTAAAAATATGATAATCCGTAGGGAAGAGGTCCAGAGAGTAGGGCGGTTGAGGCAGAATTTCATATCCAAACTAGAACAGTTTCTGTGACGTCACACGTGAGACAAGTGGCTGGGCATTGTCATGCAACAAAATTCGCTCTTTCTGATTGACTTAAGATGGCTTTATTATTGCCAATTTCTGATCCATCGCATTAATTAGGTTACAATAAAAGTCAGGATTGATGGTTTAGAATTTAAGAAGCTATGGTGTATGAAACCAAATGAAGACGGTAAACAGTAAAACAGAAACTATCGCCTTATTATGATGAATAGGGGACTTTCGAAAATTGATTGAATACCCATAATTGAAAATTGACAATTCCTGACATTCCTTCGAACCGTCTAAAATATGGTTTCGAGACCTTCTGGTTTAGCATGCTTTTTGGAGAGATGCTCAAATTAACTAGAAGTGTTTCATACATATATCTATATTTAAGTTCTTTAAATTTTCGCTATTATTGTAATTATTCAATAACTTTTTGCCCACAATCCATTGATGAACTTACGCTAGGAGGTTAAATATATTGAACATCATGGACTGCCGTACTTTTAAAAAGTTTTTTTTGCAAACGATCCCTGTGAATTGCTATTTGAACTTATAGTACAATATTTATGTCAGTTTTCATTCATGAAAAAAATAATTGAAAAACATTTCTCGAAAGATACATATAAAATAAACTCACGTGTATAAATGATAAATGGCGAAAAGAAGATTCCGTGACGTTTGCTAACATCCATTATTCATCGCGTTATTTTCTTTTTACAGAATAAAGGGGAATAGCGAGTTCTTTGAGATGTCCATTTCCATTTTTACGACCATATCAGCTAATTAAGAAGCCGCTAAATGTAGCCTCGTGCTTGGAGAAAAAACGGTAAACTTTTTCAGTAGGAATAAGTAATGCATTGAGATCATCGTAAAAACCACTTGAAGATTTTTGAGGCCATATCCTTAAATCATAATTAATTACAGCAATATCACTTTCAAGTTAACGTTTGTCATTATCACTTTGAGTATATCGAATGGAGAGAGAAGCAGTCTTGAAATTACGGTCGATTTAAGTTATTCTCAACTTGATAAGAAGTTGGTGTAGTTCCAATCACAGCTTTTATAGTTTAAATGGACTTGATTCGGTCAGTAACTTCTCCCACCTTTCTTGCCCTCTTAAATTAAACTTATAATGATAAGGTATATGGTAAAAATTTTATTTATTTAATTATAAATTTTTCCTTCGTGATGAAATGATATATGGGCCATTCGCAACGAAACGTACAAATGCTGTCCAAATGATTACCCTCGCACTAAAACTGGTTATTTTCCAACTTTCTTTTTGTTTTGTTTTTCTGTTAGATATTTTTCTGATCTACTTGGTACACATTCATAAGTTCAAATAAATGAATTATTCCAGTAAGAACATTTTTCCGAATAAATGTCCGTAACATCATTGGCTCACCCCGTCCAAATCAGACTTTGCCAACTTCAACGTGGTACCCAGTCAAGGTGCTGGAAAGATTTACCATGCTTGGCCCATTGCGTTCATACATACATTCTATAGTTTCAGAGTAAAGAATTGCAGGTTGTGAAAACTGTTATATCCATTTCAAATAAATAAAACTGAAATGTCCCAACGGTTTTTCGCGCCGTGATCTCCCTTCAAGCCATGAAAAGGCGAGAAAGGGCTCGCAGAAACCGTTACACCTTCGGCAAGCCAAACGAGAGGTTTGTAACCGCCTTCTATATATTTCACGGTAGCAGGGAGGGAAGAACGTACGCTAGTGAGTGAGAGTATTTTTATTAGCAGTCATTGTGGCACCCACTCTACCTCTGCTAGTTATTTTCAATTGATTGATTTTCTATTTTCCGTGATATTGTTCAGCCTACTGAGTAGATTGATGTACTTCTTTATTTTGATACTTTGTTTTGGAGAGAAAACTTTCGATTCGTCATTGACGCACCCGTCATTAGCGCACCCCACAGAAGGTGCGCCAATGATGAAACAGGTGTTTTTTTTTATTTTCCCTTAAAACCTACTGCTCTAGTATGAAGAAATATTCTGGTTCACACTTTATCGTACTTAATCGGGTGCTGATCGAATATAGAAGCATTTAAAAAAAATATTTAACATACGAAAGAGGCGAAGACTATCTTAACCCTTTTAGACATTCAAAAACCTCCGGGACATCATTCCAAAAATTATTTTCTCACCGACTTTTCATTGCCTCACCAGTAGATCGTCATTAGCTTACTTTCGGATTTATGGAATAATCAATTTTTTAATTAATTATTAATGGAATTAATTATTTTGATAATTACACCGAATTAAGCTCTGCTGAGTATTACATCAGATCAGATTTCATATATAGGGACACAAAAAAAAAAGGATGGACCAAAAATTTAACTTTTGAAATTTTCAAGAAAGACGCACACGATTGTACGTTTTCCTGAGAATGACCATATTTATTATGACAAAGTAGTCCCTGCTTAGCACGGATGCAATTTGAATGAGGTGTCGTTTATGTTTAAAAAACCTCTGTCTGACCGATTTAGAGTTTATCGCTTTGGAAGTTTATCGTAACGGAGAGTGCAATTAGCAAGAAAATATGTTTATTTTATAACCTGTATTCATTATTATATTTAATAATCTGCAGAAATGAAAAAAAAATATATACAAAATGTTTAAGATTATTTGTTAGTTCCTTATTTATTCGACAGCTGGTTATTTTTAAAATGGCAGTAGATAAAAGGTGAATTTATTCAATAACTCTAAACCAATAATAATTTGCAGCATTTTTTAAACTTGTATTTATTTCATTCATATACTTTTTTTTTGTTATGTATATATATATAACAAAAACATACCAATATATATATATATATATATATATATATATATATATATATATATATATATATATATAATTTTATTTCTTCGGAGAAATCTTTATCTAAAAAGGATTAAGTTAAGTATCGCGCCGAGCAAGGTGCAGAATGTATCATGTTAATATGATAAGGGCAGCCATAAACATGAGGTCTTATAGCCGGAGAGATAGCCTGATGTAGATCAAGTGATTCCTCATCTCATTCCACTATCAGCTTTCTTGCCAGAAAATATCTCTTTATACTTCATTCAAATCCTCAACTTTTATCTATAGTTATTTACCCCAAAATTAAATTTAATAATTAAATAGTGAACGTATAACCAAGAGTTTTTCTAACTGCTAGATAATTTTAACTAACTTCACATCAAACTACCTTAACTCTTATAAAACAATAATTAAAGTTAATTTAAACCTTAAAAAAAAAATATTTTTCTAACTACTCTTGATTTACACATATTTTCGGACATCTTTCATCCATTTGTTCTTTATTCAATTCATACTGTTCGGAATATTAAACTATGTCTAAGCAAGTGGAGCGTATAATACAAAAAAAATCTGGTGTTAAATTCTTGCGTGTTAAAATCGATTTAAGAACTATTAAATCAATTTATAACTTCTGAAGTTAATTTAAATAATAAGTTTATTTAGTTATGTTGGAAACATATGATGTAGATTAAATAATATAACACCCGCTGGTGGTCCGAGGATTTTTTAATGGGAGTGTCTGAGGGGACGTTAAAAGGTGGTCCTGAGCCTGTGCGATGTTGAAGATCCCTATCCTAATAAACGTGGATAGGCAAAATTTAGGACTCCTAATGTAGCATCGTCTGATTAAGCCACAACAACATAAAGGGACGTTATAAATTAAACAAACAAACATTAGGGGTACGCACTACGTTTGCTATAGCAATTTTTGTGCATCTAAATAAATATGTGTTTATAGCAAAAACGTCAGTGGAGTACCCCTAATATAACAACATCAAATTGTTACGTACAATTATCAGCCATAATTGTATACTCTATGTGTCACTTTACATTACTATTTAAAATTTAGAATATAAGATAATAAATTTTTCTAAAATCTTTCGCCTTCCAACGGTATATTATACACCTATGTTCAGAAAACCAAAAACATCATAAAATATATTTTCCCTCTTGTCTCCTTTAGTTGGTTATCAAATTCGTTCAAATCTTACATTTAGCCGCTTATTATTAGTCCTAATAAGGTGATATGGTTAATTCTTCTAAATCTAAAAAAATAAAGGTACTTCAACGAAGAAAATTTAAAATATCGGCATTCGATCCCTGTTAGACTATTTCAATCAAAATGAAACCTACATTATATTAAAAACCATTAAATTTTACATTCATGTAACGAGTTTAGTCAAAATCGTTAAAGCCGTTTTTGAGGAAATAGTAAAAAGTGCCAAATCAAAGGGATAAAGTAGCACTTCAGTCAGCTGATTTTAGTGAAAAAGTGTCTGTAACATTTAGGCGTACAACTGCCTTAAATATGAAATTTCAGTTTCATACGTTTTTTCGTTTTCGCGTAGACTTGCACAGATCTTCAAGCCCAAAATTTTCATGATCGCAATACTTTCCCTTAATATAAATTTCATATATAGGTAAGTGAAGGTAAAAAATATTGTTTTTCAACTGTACATTTGTATTATTAATTCTTTTATTAAAATACAATTAATACTCATAGTATAGTTCATTCTTATCTACCATCATTAGCCATCTGCTAGCCAATATATCGATCCCACGCTGATACTATTTTTTCGGGATGGCACTTCAATGAACTCTTTGACCGGAGTTCCAATAATCGAAAAATTATCAATTTTTTTCCCTTAAAGAAAATTCGTTACGGACCGAAACAAGTAGTAATCCGATGGTGAGAGGTGTGGACTATATGTTTGATGAGGCAGGAGTTCAACCCATCAAGTTCTTTAAGCATTCCCTAGGATCGACGAGAAGTGTAAGGACGAGCATCATTTTTTTGGAATAAAACTACTTTTCGGTTGATCAAAGCAGTCGTACGCAGTTGACTTCAGAAGTGATAGTGCATCCATCAGAAACGAATTTGTGATGAACAACATAAAAAATTCTATAAAAAAACAAAAACAAAAAAAAAAACGGAAAACTTAAAAATTGTTCTCTTGAAGCTATTATTTTTTTTTTCCAGTAATGGCTTAAAATTACTTAAAATTCGTGATTCTGTCAACAAAGAACTAAACTGAGGATTTTTTTTTAACGAATAGGATTAAATAAGTTTAAAAGACTGCTCCAAAGAGATAATTAAGTATTGGTAAGGATTAAGTAAGTATTTATGTATTAAGTAAGTATTTATTCTGTTAATACAGTCGGGGGCGACCCTAGGGTAAGGAGACCCTTCTGGGGCAGACCCAGCCTCTATAAAGTGGGTACCCAAATTAATTGGGGAAAAACCTGGCGGCTGAGCGTGATTAAGGCCTTAATCACCTCATTGCACTGCCGTTGGCCTAGAAACAGTACGAATCTCTATATGTACTGAGCCCAAGACCCTTCATGGGTTGTAGTGGTACAGGTTTTTTTTAAGAATTAAGTAAGATTATTTACAATATTAATATTTAAAGTCTTCATTGAAATATTTGAATGGTGAATTAGATAAAAGGGTCATTTTCTTGTAAGCATCCCACTGTTAAATTTAGTAGTTAATCTCGATTATATAGTTGAAGACCATATCTGAAAACCGGGCCCCCATGTAGCAGGGTGCCTAGCATAACATCCTTCTATGCCAAAGGTCACTGGTTCAAACCCGCAGGTGGTCCTAGGAATTTTCAGAGAGATAGAAACAGTTCTTTATTAAGTAATATTACAATCAGTCCAAGTAAGGATATTTTTAATAGTGATAAAGTATAACATCATACTACATTCACACGATATATACAACAATAAATTTATATATATAATAATAATACAATATACATATATACAAAACAAAATCAATAAAAATATTATACAAAACAAAATCAATAAAAATATTATACAAAACAATATTAATAAAAATATTATACCAAAAAAAATCAATTAAAATATTATACAAAACAAAATCAATAAAAATGAAAATCACCGCGGCTGTTTCAAAACAGGAATTTTCAATAGGAGTAAAAAATCCTTAGTTATACTGTCTTTCGGTGAGGACGTAAAAAGGTGCTCCCCAGCCTGTGCGATGTCAGGTAGTCGTTGAAGATTTCTATTCTAATTAGACCTGGGTAGGCAAAATTTAGGACTCCCACTGTAGCATCGTCAGACTAGCCACAGTACCATAAAGTGACGCTTAATAAACGAACTTGAGTGTCAATTAAAGATGGTATTTTCTTGTCTACATGTGTTGGTTGATAATAATAATAATTATCATCTCTATAATAAAAATCCAACCGTGTCCTTCGTTCAAGACATCTACACCCTCATACCGTCCAGCATTGCGGGCTTGTCGCGTAACTACAATACTATAAGTTATATCCGTAGAACACTTATAAACAACTGAGAGTAAATATAGATAATAAATACATACAGCTATATTTTGAGTAATCATTACTACCATGTTTCGTATTGTTATCCTCTCTACTAGCCATAAACATAAATTAAACTTTGGATGTACTGTGATAATAATTACAGAAATAATAGAACAATATGAGATAATAATTAGGTTAAATCTCGTAAAGGCTATTTGAGATCCTCATTACAAAAAGATATTTTGGGTTTTTTAATTTAAATTTGGGCTTGGGCATGGACGGTAGTCATTGGATTGATGACTTGGCCAGGCTAAGTTTAATGGTATTGACATTGAACCCTCGCGTTCGCTAAGCCTAGTATTATTATTCCCAAAAAATGAACAATAAAAATTGCTGTTATTAAACTTACCTTCTCCAGTCACGTTCGGGAGAGATTGAAATTGGCTCGATTAAAGACGCATAGGCTATATTGTCATTTGACATCACCGCAGCTCTCTTTACGTCTGAAAATTCCGATATATAAGGCTATTATCAGGCCAACCCTGCTCTATGGTGCACCATTGTTACGCCAGCTGTATAACACGACTCTTCAGAGGCTGCAGAGCTACCAGAACTCCGTCCTCCAGCAGATCGTCCGTGGCACTTCGCTTCAAAGGGTCCACATAGCCACATCCACGAGGAGCTCCAGCTACCCTCAATGCCTGAGTATATAGGGGTGGAGGCACATCAAGTTCTTTAATGGTTTAAAGGCCTGTGCCAACACTCTCTTCAGAGATATTGCACCACCCCCACGACCGGGAGGTGGCAAAGCACTGTCCCTTTGGTCGACGTTCTCGCTGAGAGAAGGGGTCTGAACTCTGCAGTCTGGCTCCATTATATTTTCATAAGCCTGAAAGATGGTTTCCCCCCATCCAGTATTGTTGAGGCGAAAGTCTGCAGTCGGAACCACCATATACAGTGGACTTAGGAATGCCAAACTTGAAATGCCTCATAGGTAGTGTAAGTTCGGATAAGGCCTGTACTGTTGCACTAATTTGTTTTCCAACATTGCCTTTTCTTTGTTTTGGAGTTTTTCAGCAATAAAGAAGATCAAGAAAAAAATTTAATTTAAAATAGTTTTGATAGTCTAAAAGGTATGAAAATCATGCTCAATTTGAAATGCTCTGAGGTAGCGTAAGTTGGGACAAGGCCTGTACTATTGCACTTATTTGTTTTTGCTACATTGTTTTTCTTTGTTACTGGAGTTTTTCAACAATAAAGGAGATAAGAAAAACAAATTTAAAAATCGATATATTTCAATGATGAAGATGATAAGCAGAGGATGACCTTAACTAAATTTAAGTCGTTTCTTCTTTCCTCCACCCATCCAAAAAAAATAATAATAATAATAAAAGTTGGATATATATATTAAAACATAATGCACAATAAATTTTTCAATTCAATTTAATTTATGTTTACCTGCATTTTTTTAAAATTTAATATGGGCTTCACACAACTTTCTTATAATTGTTCACTTACTTTACTTGAAATACATTTTTATGAGCTTAAAATCTGCTGTAAAAGCAATATTAAAACTTTTCATAGAAACTCCATGTAACATACGAAAATAATCTAAAAACAAAAATTATTAAACAGAACAATATCTTAAGTTTATGTTCCTTCGGTCACTTTCTTTTAACTTCAAGGAATATTCTAAATCCAACAGTTATTATAGATTAATTTAGATTTATGTGCCGTTAGAAAGCGAAAGGTTATAGAAAAATTAATATGTAACAAATTCTCATTTCGGGACGAATTTTAATAGAAAAATGGAATTTTCTATCATTTTTTCTGCTTTGATTTATTATTGCGTATTTTCTTTCTATATCAACCCTAACAAGGAAAAGAAATTAAGAAGAGATTTTAAATAATTGAAATGTTAGCCAGTGAGACTATTTCAATTTGAATAAAGCATACATCATATTTAAGGCCATTTAATTTTCTTCAAGAGATCCATCCTTTCCTGATTTCAACCCCAAATCCGATGGGGCTTAGAAAAAAAAAAAAAGAAAAAAAAATCAATGTAAAGAATTTAATGAAAATCACTTGAGTAAATCAATGTTAGTAAAAATATGCTGTAACCTTCAATTCGATAAATAACATACCTATCTTAAATATGTGATTTTATTTTTGGAATACATTTAGTTTTAAACCACTGCAACGTGTACTTTTTAAAAACTCAAATTCGAAATTTTTTCGAACATGAAAGTAAAAAAGAAGGGGAAGAAAGTAGTGAGGTCATTTTTCCTCAAAATTTAGCCCCCATTTAATTATTAAGCAAGAAATAACCACTTGAGGATAAAATAATGAAATGAAAATTGAACGATCATCACTTTTCACAATAAACTTATGATTTATGGAACGGAAACATCAACTTTACGAGGGCGCGATATTTCATCCAATTTGTCAGCCTTAACAGGTGTTAGAAACTTGGTATGCTTGAAAGTATTGGAAAACTTGCTTATAGCTTGGGGAGTTTGTAGATGCTTGTTTCGCACTTTTTAACCTCTTAGGGAAAATCTACTTAGGTTTTTTTTATATCTTAGGTCATTGATTAAATATAATATATTAATTTCTTAAAAACACAGCGACAACAAAATTCCACCGACCAACTCAGTACATTCCTTGGGACAATAATTAAAATAAAGAAAGTCTTGGGGCCCTCATGTCAAGATCGAAATAAACACTCCTCATCAATAAGTGGAAGACTCTCTTCTTTTGAAATCATCACAATAGTAAATTACACACAAATTCACAGATTTATAGTTTAGCAAAAACTACTGCAATCATTTTAAACAAAAAATTTAAAACTCATATCGACAGCTCCTTGGTACATAAACAACAAAATCCTACAAACGGACTTACAACAACCAACAGTTAGAGAACACATACGAACTTCCTATTCACGATTTCATATCAAACTGCAAGGACACAATTATATACTGATAAACGAAGCGATGAAATTAAAAACAGTCTGAAAAGAAGCTAGTTGAGAGATCTCCTCAGCTAAATTAAAGCCTAAGAAGGGGTGCTGCTGAGCACTTTCATTCCCCATGCCTATCATATCAGCTGCTAATGTTTCCTCCAGCACGTTTGCTTATTGTCATAGGTGAAAAGAGATATTTCTATAGAATCTGAGGTCGTGTGCCACAGAATTACATGAGCTGCGTAGGAAACGTGTGTTTCATTAAATAATATAAATAATAATAATAATATTATTATCAACAACAATCACTCAGTTCTATCTGATTTTCATCACTCTCTGTTACCTTATACAACATTGTCTATAAATCGATTAAATTTTTAGAGAAAAATCGAAAAGATTTTTAGATCAAGAAACCGCGATGAACAAAGAGAAAAAAAAAATCTATGGTTTAGCAACAACTTATATGAGATGTAATGTCCAGATAACTCGATTATTATTTATGATAGAGAAATAATTTAAGGTGTTCTGGAATCATCAAATTTTATTTAAATGAAAATAGAAATAAAATAAAAAGAAATAGTAACCAAGTCTAGTCTAAATGCTTTTGGTTTATTATTTTCAATAATGTACCTATTTAATCAACCAAAAAAACTAAAAAATAAATACCAAAAAGTTCTTCATCTAGTTCATAGTTCTTAGTCATAGAGAATTAAATTTCCTACAAGATGAAAAAAAAAAACATTGTAAAAGGTTTAGAACTAGCAGAGATATGGGGTTTTGAAATTAGCAATGGTGATACCATTTCCCATTGGATTATTTATTGCTTTTCATATAATTTATTTGCCTATTAACAGTTACACCCTGATATAGTTATTTGGAAATAATAAACCATTGCGTATTTGTGAATAATTTGCAGCGTTATTTTTGTCATTATTCAGTTGTTTCATTTGGTCTTGGCCCAGTCTTCATTTAATTAGTTTTTTTTATTTTTATACGGTCCATTACATTCAAAGGTGTTATCTTCTAGACATTAAGTTGGAGGCGATTACCCTAAGCACCTTCCGATCCTCTTTCCACCATCATCTGAAGCACGAATAGCAAAGTTTTATAAAGCCGTTGAGAACAAACGTGCCCATTGATATAGTGCTGAGAGTAAGGATTATATGAGCAATTTGTCAGTTGGGAGAACTGTTGGCCCATTAGGCCTCCGAGGAACGGCCAATAATTCCCAGCCATTAATTCCTAAACTGAGTAATTGCTCGAGAATCCGCTTTGTCAGGAAATGGCGGCTTCATCAGCCCAATTCTCGCAAGACAGTATATATATTTTTTTGTTATGGAAACATATATTGTGCAATGCGCTGATAGATTATTTTGTATCATCTTCTATGTTGAATCATTCGATTTTCTTGAGACTCTCTTGTAATTATGACTTACAATTAGTCTCAATTGTTTGTTTATTATGTTATTTGGGTTCTTCCGTTTATTTCTTCTTTAGGGAGGGGGAGGGGGGAATCACGTATATATACATACTTCCCAAATGAAAATATTGGTTTTGATTCAATATAGAAAATAATATACATTTTTTTTTCTCTTTCAATTCCCGATATATGAAACATATAGTAAGGGAAAGTATTACATTCGTGAAAATTTACGAATTCCAGTTTCCGATGGAAATACAAATTTTAGGGCCCCTTGAGTCCAAATAACCAAGTCCCCCAAAAAAAGGTCTGTGAGTGTGTGGTAAGTCTAGCGCAAAAACAAATAGTTGAACGAAAATGAAATTTCATATTTAAGACAACTATACGCCCGAGATGTTATAGCAACTTTTTCATCAAAATCGGCTAGCCTGAAGAGCCACTGAATAGCATGCATTTTGCAACTTTTTACGATTTCCTCAAAAACGGCTATAACTTTTTTAATTTAACTCCCTATATTGATGTATAATTTGATGGATTTTAAATATCATTCTGATTGAAATAGTCTGACAGGGCTTAAATCCCGATATATTAAACCTTCTTCCACTAAACTACCTTTAATTTCGTACATTCCAAAAGATTAATCGTATCATCTTAATAACATTCACGAAGAACGGCTAAATATACATGTTAGACGATTTTATGACTAACTAAAGGATAATAGAGAAAAACTATTATTTTTGTAATTTTTGTTTTTTTTTGATATTAAGAACATAATAGACGTCTAATATACCGTTGAAAAGAGAAACATTTTATCATATGTTTCCAATGAAAATGAATACACGTTTTATTAAAATAAACTTACAATATTTTTCAAATTGAAGTATATTCATAGTTTTTAAATTGATTTTAACAGTCGAGGTAAGTGAAAGTCGTGTGTTGCCCGCACCAGATTTTTTTTTTCAAGAATAATAATACAGACATATGTTATACAGTTGGAGAGCTAAATATTTTATAAAAATTTTATCTTATATGGAAAGTTGTAGAATGAAACGGAATGTGATGAAAAACATGTTAAACTGAGTGATTATTCACATAACTATTTTATACTGTTTAATCTGAGACATGTGTTTTCAACGAAACTGAATACAATTATTAAACTCTAATTTTATTTAATAATAATAATAATACAGTGTCGCTACAGTCCAATGTGAACCTTGGCCTCCTCAATGAGCCTTCGCCAGGTGGCTCGTTCTTCTGCAGCTGCTTTTCAACTCCGCACGTTCAGAAGGGTCCTTTGCGAGAGCATCTTCCCAGCGCAGCCTAGGTCTTTCTCTTCCTCTTGAGCGGTCCAGTTTTCCCTCCAGCAACATCCTAGGAATTTCCTCCTCGTCCATCCTTGTCAAGTGTCCCGCCCATCTTAATCGACCGCACTTACGCAATTGGCTTCCCCAAATAGTTCATATAGTTCCCGGTTGTAGAGCCTTCTCCATTGATCTCCAACTTTAATGGGTCCAAATATGCGCCGCGAAATCTTTCTTTCAAAGATCAAGAGCTCTGCTTCTTCCGACCTCGTTAAAGTCCACACCTCACTAGCATAAGTTAGTACTGGTCGAATAAGGGTTTTATAGAGGCTGCACTTAGTCTGTCTGAATTTTATTTAATAGTTCGTAAATTAATTTTAACTATCGAGGTAAGTGAAAGTCATATTTTGCCTCGCCAGATTTTTTTTAATAATGAAGAAGAGAACTTCTATACATTTTGAGAAATATATTTTATAAATTAAAAATAAATAAAGAAAGAAATATTTCAGTTTTAGAATGTATTTTTGTGATCACAAATAATTTCCAAATTTCGAAAAATACTAAGAGATAATTAATATTTTTGAAAGTGGGTGAGAATACACCCTTTTTCTTATTTATAACCCTTTCCTTTGATATCTCATGTCTTTCCAGCCTTCCATGGAAATATCTTTCGCTGGAGTGGAGGCCTTTTAGTTTGATGGACTTCATGCATTAGTTATCAAGGTCGCTACTTTCTTTAGGTCCTCTTCTTAAGGTAGCTTCCTTCCCTGATTTAAAAAACAAAAAATCTAAGAGAGGGATTAAAATAATTACCAAGCTTTCTCTTGAAGCTTCAGGTCACTCAAACACCAATAGACAACTTGTCTTGAAGTATTTACTATTTCTATTGCTTTTGTGAGATGTTTGTATTTCAATGACGCAGTCCTGATAACATACATACTATAATACTGCTGAGATAAGCACCTCACTTATGACAATATTGCACATTTCTTCATCAGAGTTTCGGACAGTCCATTTTGTTTAATTAGAGGATCAATATTATCGAATTGAGTGAGAATTCCTACCTTGTTGTTACACAACCCTAGATTCCGCAGGTTTTTCTCATTCATCATTTTCTCTCTCAAGCGGAAATGTGAGGCCCGTCAAACTACACTGGACACGGGAAGAGTAATAATTCTTCTCTTTGTAATTTCATTGAAAATCAAGTTTTGGTCTTTCCAGGATATAAAGTAGCCTACTCAGTGTTTGGGCCCACATTAGAACTTTGGTTCTTATCAGGGATGAACTTGGAATACATTTGATATATAAAAATAAGAAACTCTGCCCAATTCATTAAACACTTGCTGCCATCATGAACATTTTTTTTTATTATGTTTCATATCATGACCGCATCCTCAAAGAATCTCCTATTATAATTTACATTTTAATGCTTTTATTTTGCAAATATCTATTATTTTCAGGAAAATTCATATAAAATACTTTTTTTTTAAATTTTCTTGGTCCTTCAGAAACGACTTGACTTTAGAACCGAACTTTTGGTTATAATACGGTTGGTTCAATTTATGAATATGTTTGACATTTGATAGATAATTGTTTTTTTTTAACTACATCATCAATGGCAGCACTCCTGTAATATTTCTAAACTAGAAGGTCTCGAGGCAATCTTCTTTTCAGACGCCTCGGAGGATTTTCAGGAATCGAAGAGGAAGAAAGTATTGAAACAAGAGGATTAGGGTGGGAATGGAGTTTGTCATGAAAGGAATGGTATCTAGACCGGGCCAAATCAGCAACATACGGAACATTGAGGTCTTTATGGATAAGTTTGTTCGTGACAAAGTAAGGAGCATTGAGGATTTTTCGAAGGATTTTGGATTGTAGGCATTGGATACGGGAAGAATTCGATGGTTTAGTAGAGCCCCAAAGCTCTACTCCGTAAGTCCATATCGGCCTTATGATAGTCATGTAGATGAGTCTTTTGTAATTAAGTGGAAGATTAGAACGTTTGTCTAGTAAGTGTTGAAGTAAGCGAAAGCGTTAGGCAGTGTCTTGTCGTTTCAGTCTTGTGTGAGGGTTCCAAGTAAGGCGTTTGTCAAGGTGCAGTCCTAGATATCGGATCTGTTCAACCGAGACAAGAGGAGTATTATTGAAGGAAGCAGTAGGGCAGGATGTCATAGGTTTACGACGAAGGGTAAAGGTAATTTGGTTGGATTTGTTGGCATTAATTTTAATTCTCCAGTTCTGACACCATACCTCAAGGTCTCTGAGGTGGGATTGGAGAGTTTAAGAGGCAATAGTTGGATGAGTATTGACTGATAACACACAAGTGTCTTCAGCATAGGCAGAGGGGAAAGTGTTAGGATGGGAAGGGATATCAGCTGTATAAACTGTGTAAAGAATGGGTCCTAGGATACTGCCTTGAGGAACACCAGCAAACTGACTAAAAATGGATGAATAGGAATTATTATGAATAATTTTGAAGGATCTGTCAGTGAGATAGGACTGGATAATAAGGAAGTATGTTGAGGGAGAAATTTGTGGAGCTTGTAAAGCAGTCCTGGTTGCCAGACTCATGATCATTTAATGATGATATATACCGTTGTGGAAGCGTACCAAATATACTTCTAAAATATGCCCTAAAGATGAATCTTTGCCTATATGCTAACCAACTAACGTCAAACGGCCTTATTCTATTACTTTCTATCTCTTTTATGCATTGAAGTTTTTTTTATTCGCCTCCAATAAAGAGTGCTTGGCATAAGGAATAACATATTCTGTGCAAATACACAATAATATTTTTGAATGTCATTACAGTGAAGACCTTTTTTTTTCCTTCACCGAGTTTTTATCTCGATCCTTGAAAATTGCGTTAATTCTTTAATAAAAAGGTTCACTGATTGTTGTGTTTTTTCAATTTTTTCTTTCTAATTACAACAAGCGGACACTTACAAACGTCGTAAAGGATAGCGAATGCATTGAAAATGGCTGATCTTAACCTTGAACTGGTGAGGTGGGGTCTATAGGACCCCAGCGCCTCTTAAAAGGTCGTAAATCCCAATGTCCCGATCCGATCGGCTTATGAAAACCTGACATTACTTGTCTCGACATGATTGTAATATAACATGCTTTTTTTAGTCAGTTTTTATCCGGTTTCGCTTTAGAACAGTGTTATTGGGGTCTTATAGACCCCACCTTACCTTTACTGTTCATTTTTATTGAAAGTGTGTTTTTCAATTTGTTGAAAGAAATGTCTCGTGATCGAGTTATTTTACGCATCTTTTTATTTCTATTTAGAACCTGGGATAATATTTCTTAAAGGATCACATGACAAGAAAGTCAGATGATCAAAGACTTCCCCAGGAGCTTCGGTTTAAAGCTCAATGATTATTAGGGGGGAAAACAGAAGAATCTAACACATAAAGCCAGTCAGGAGGCCCCTTCGAAGAAAAGGAGATGTTATTTTTGACCAAGAAACGAGAAAAAGAAGTCATCTATAGTTTGTATTAAATGTGAACAGAATATTTGCGGACAATGTTCATCTATTTTTACTTTCACTTACTATATATAGTAAGGGGAAGTATTGCGATCGTGAAAATTTTCGAATTCCAGTTTTCAACGGAAATACACGTTTTAGGGTCCCCTGAGTCCAAATAACCAAGTCCCGAAAAAAGGTCTGTGTGTGTGTGTGTGTGTGTGGTAACTCCCAGGCGGAAACGGTAAGTCCTATGAAACTGAAATTTCATATTTAAGACAACAATACGCCCGAGACGTGACAAAACTTTTTTCATCAAAATGAGCCGACCAGAAGAGGCACTTTATATCATGCATTTTGCACCTTTTTTCGATTTTCTCATAAACGGTTCCGACGATTTTGATTAAACTCGCTATATCGATGTAAAATTTAACGGGCTTTAATATCATGTAGGTTTTATTTGGATAAAAATGGTCTGACAGGGCTTAAATACCGATATTTTAAATTTTCTTCCCCTAAAGTACCTTTAATTTTTTAGATTCAATAATAATGACTAGATTTGTTGTTAACGCTGATAAAAAACAGGTAAATATATAAATTGAATAAATTCGATACCCAACTAAAGGAGAAAACAGAAAAATATTTTTTTAATGCAATTTTTCGTTTTTGAACATAAGAGCAGTAATATACATGTATTATATACCGTTGGAAAGCTAAAGATTTTAGAAAAAATATCATCTCATACACAAGCTTTTAGAAGTTAATAGAGAGTGATGAGAAGAAGATAAAACTAACTGATTATTTTAGATAATAAAATAAAAGATTTTTTAATAAAACACATGTTTCTATATAAATTAAATTTATTTAATTCTTTAATAGTTTCACGTATTTTTAACTCTAACTCTATTTGAAAATTCTTTCATTGATTTTTCAAATTGATGTAAGTGAAAGTCGTGTGTTGCCCGCACTAGATTTTTCAGTTAGAGATGCACAAAACAATGATACTGTTTACAAATCATATGGAGACAATAGATAAACAAAAGTTAATCACCCCCGGTAAATACAACTCACTTTATCCGTTCATTCATAACAATAGACACAAACATCAAGCTTACCTATCATTAAACGCACCGTTTCCTGTCATAAAAATATTTGCGCAAGTAAGACTTTCTGGAAACTACAATATCAAATTAACGTTTAACAGTATACATTACCATTTTAAACCCAAGGAAAACTGCACTCTATGTAATCTAAACGAAAGAGAAGACTTATTCCACATTTTCATCCGATGCCCCATATACGCGCCGTCCCAAACCCATTACATCCTTAGAGCCTTAAATATGAACAGCACAAATTTTATCGCCCTGTTTGCCACCGAAGATATTGAGGAATTGAAAAACATTTATTATTATACCAGGCAATGTTGCCAAATTAAATCATTTTTAATCAATGAATAAAATTATTTATTAACTTTAATATATTATTTATCGTGTTTCGCCGTGTTATGTAAAATTATATATTTATTATATTGGAAACGATTATATTATTCATAAATTGTCTCTTCATTATTTTGTTATAAGTTTCATTGTAATTTATTACTATTCAATGTACCTAGAGCTGATAACGTAGTGAATTAGTATATTGTTAACTCTTTTATTGAAATCTGTTTTTGTATTATATATTTGTTATGTAGCCAGCACTATTTGTATGGGGGTTACCCCGAAAGCAAATAAAGTTATTCATTCAAAAAAAAATAAATAAATAAATAAAAAATTGCGGGACAATGTTCGGTTTCCTGTTGCAAAAACTGTGTCTAATTTTATCATTTTTAATATAAAAGTTTCATTTTTTTAATCATTTTCCGTTTTTCAAACATTATAAACTTTAAGATAAGGACTTGTTTATTAATTATTTTACAAATGTTTTCATTGCTTAGAATATTACATTAAATAAAAAAAAGTATTAATAAAATGTATTTAATAATATAATTCAATTTTATAAGCATCCTTTCGTATGTTACCTATTTAAAATAGGTTGAATTAACGTATTTTACAAGAATAAATAATTCTAGATGATACAGGATTTAAAAAAAAAAAAAAAAATGAGGTCTACTATCTGAGAGACTACCAATTTTGACTTTAAATTTCACCTCATTAGTGAAAAGGTTAAGCCATATTTTGAAGTTAGATTTTCATTTCATCATTATTAATAATTTATTTCAATTTAGTTGAAAATCTTATCACAAATCCGTTCTAATAATATAATATAGATAATCTGCCTATTGCGACATAGAAAAATTATAATACACTACCCTTTTGTAGGGTCCCTGAAAAAAGGAAAATAAAAATTTATTTTCATAGTAGAGAAAAATGCAATAATTCGGAAAATTGACGATTAAGGATAAAATATGGAATGAACTGACTCGTGTATAAAGAGAATCAGAATGAATGATGCAAGTGGAAGGATAATTTACTTTGCACTCCGTACGTTAAGTGTAATCCGATGAGACCTTTCTAGGGACACCGTCCTTTCCTCCATTTAACTTATCCCTTTCTCAGTCATGTTATCCTATCTAATATTACTAACAGCTTCTTATAATTCAATATTGTCAAAATCAACCCATTGATTGGTCCATACTTTGCACAAAACACATATTTTGCCACCGCGAAACCTTTTATGACACTAAAAATCATTTATGTACGGAATTCGTATTTATTTATTTACATTTTCCTACGTCCTGTGCGATAAGGGTTCTGACAATTTGATAGCGCAAAAACAGACCATATACGCTCATGGCAGAGCGGTTTAATCTCCCTCCTAATGGCGCGTTTATGCTACAATGCGTTTCGGATTCACTAATCACTCACGATTCTCTATGATGAGTTATAGGGTAGAGTCATTACTACCTACGCGTATTTCAGTGAGTGGCAATCAGTTGGCTGAAGGGCCTTACTTACCCGGAGAAGAGGCTGTTAGTGTTCTTTAAAATGTCCTTCCAGAACTGGGAATCAAACTAAGAACCGTTTGCGTAGCAGACCAGCGTGGGGACGGGGTGGGTGAGTGGATTAGCGCTCGTTGTCTAGGAAACTCCAAGTTCGCATATCGGTGCCGGAGGGCTAATAACTCGGGATTAATCTCCCGCCCTCTCCCCTGGCCCGAGGAACCTTTGTATGCCAACAAAGGAAAGGTGGGGATGATAATAAAAAAGTTGACCAACGTGCAAGCGTCATAGTCACGGTCTCCTTGGCAATTTAAACAATCTTGATTGTTGCCTAAGAACGTCTTAATGGTGGTAAATCCTCTTTCCAAAAACCTTATTATATATAAAACCGTATTTCTCCAACAGGTTAAGAAGTCGAAGATAAAAATATGATCATTAATTTCTGTAGACTACTGTTTTCAAGCGCATCTCCTCTGTCTTGTGGTATTCTCCAATCGAGGTTAAATTTGCTGAGCCCACAGACGTTTTCTACACATATAAAAAATCTTTATACTGAGGGTATTTTCGGTCAGTGGCGGGAGAAATTTTCCTCTGAAAGGACGTGGAGTCCGGTTTACCTCTGTAACTTTTCCCGTTAAGTCAAAGTTCCCTTTTTTCAGTTTCCATTACTTTGTTTTCAATAATTAGGTTTAATTAATTAATAATTTATAGTTGTATAACATAATATTATTATTGCAGGGAGTGTGATGTGGGTGGGGGCTTACCTGGTGGGCGGCTTGCTGTTCGCCGCCACCGCCGCCACTCTCCCACCGCCGGAGGAAGAGGCTCCCCAGGCAACAACAGGTAATGTACCAATGATAATAATCCTATATATATATATATATTATATTATATATATATACTAAGGGTGTCCTATAAATGTCTAGTCATATTGTTAAGAGCGGATACTTGACAAAAAAGTTCATATGGCCCATAGTCCAATTTTCAACTGCTAAGAAGAAAAATTACATTTTCAGTTTCTTATCTAAGGTTTTCATTAGAAAATGTATCTAGAATACAAAAAAAAAAAAAAAAAATTCTGGGACAGGGTCCCTTTAAAACAATTAATATGTACAATTATGATATACGATGTGTCTGGCCAAAAGACCAAAGGATTATAATTAATACATTACATGTATATATGTATATATATATATATATATATATATATATATATATATATACATATTAATATATTATATTTAATATATCTACTTGATATACACGCACAGAAAAATAAGTATTACCTCATGAATAAAGAAAGATTTCTCCAACAGGTTAAGAAGTCGAAGGTAAAAGGATTCACACACTAATGGGGTAAATATGCATTTAAGTTGGGAAAGATGCATTTATAATGACATACAACGATTATGTTAAGTAGAAGCTAAAATTATGAGTATGCCTACTTCTACTGGTATATTCCCAAACATATGCTTGACAATTTGTATATTTCAAATCAAAGATCAGACTTTGAGTGAAAGAAAATAATTATTCATGCTTAAATTTAAGTAAGTTAATCGATTATTATATTTGTAGTTTTGTTCAACACAGGCATACCTGAATTAATTTATTTTTTATTTTTTTGATTTTGCTATGTACTTTTTTTTTCCTACTCTTCTCACTATTTAAAAAAAAATATATTTTGTTACTTCAGTCTTTGACTGACGCATGGTTTATTTAATTGTACTTTCATGTTACCCTTAAGGGACCCAGTCCCCCCCCCAAAAAAAAAATGTTTTCTATTCCATATTTTTGTTAAGATCATCGAATAAAAGTAAGCCCTGGCATTGAATAACACTTTATTCGTTGCAGGTAAAAACAGTAGGATTAGAAACTGATAAATAAAGTTGTAATTGTATGAGTGATTCACACAACGTTGTATTAAATACATTTCAAAGCACCGTATTCCACTCCAACATACACAAAAAAAAATGTTAACAGCTCATAGAGGGAAGAAAGTGAAGACGGGGGCTCACCGAAAACAAAAAAAATAAAAGTATGGCTAATCTAAATTACCTACATTAATAATTTGATTCAGAATATATTAATTAATGACGCTTCCTGTATAATAGAGTAACTTAGGAAACTCTAGGGGGATTTAAAAGAGTTGGAAAACTCCTATTCCACAAAATTTTTCCACTCCCTTAAAAACTGCTCTATTAAATGAACCACATGAGGCAAAACATTACAAAACACATGTCAAAAAAAAAAAAAAAAAAAAAAAAAATAATATATATATATATATATATATATATATACATATAAAAAACAATAGATCCGTATAAAAGAACAAAATTGATTGATATAATTAAAAAGGACCAGCTCCCACCACAGTGTTGTATAATGACATACCTATTACAGAAGATGTAATTTTCTCCATCAAAGATTTTTTTAACACCAATTCTATCAAGATACTATCTTAGTTCACCAACGATATTAAATAGTTAACAAGTATAAAAAATAATTAATTATGAGTCATTAGGAAGCCTGTGATGGTTAGATTTTTTTTTTATTCTTTACTTTGTATAATTTATAAACTAGTATTCCTTATAGAGGTGTTTTCTTTCCTATGTTTGCTTCATGCTAAAACGTTACTGTTTTATAATAAATAATTACTAGATTTCTAAATATTCCAAAAACAGTTTATTACACAACATAACCTTAAAACGAGTCAAGATTTCGGGGGCCTTCTCTATCATCAGGACTCATTTTACCTTCGATCACATTATATTTTAATATTTCTGATAATTTGTCAACAAAATATCTTCTTATTTTCTTCATATGGTTGAAACCATCCTCATATATAAATTCATAATAAAAATAGGTTGATTGGTAATATGATAATAAATAATTAGTAGGTTTCTAAATCTTTCATTATGTTTTTTTCCTTTAGTTAAATATTGAATTCGTTCAACTTATATAATTACCTGATTGTATCCATACTAAAGAGACAATGTGTTATTTTTTTTTTGAATCTACAAAATCAATATTTAAGCCTTGTCAGACTATTTTCATCAGAATGAAACTGATATAATATCAAAGCCCATCAAATTTACAACGATGTACTGAGATTAATCAAAACTATTAAGGCCGATTTTGAGAAAATCGTAAAAAGGTGCAAAATGCATAATATAAAGTGGAGTCTTGTTAGCCGATTTTGATGAAAAAGTTGCGTATAGTAGTCCTAAATATTAATTTTCAGTTTCATAGGACTTTTCGTTTTTACACAAGACTCACCACACACACACAGACATGGTCATGACATTTTGCGGGACATGGTCATTTGGACTCATTGAACTCTAAAACGTGTATTTCCGTAGAAAATCGGAATTCGCAAATTTTCACGATCGCAATACTTTCCCTTACTTTGTATTTCATATATAGTTAAGTGAAAGTAAAATGAATTCAAAGACAAAAATACTTCCATGTCACTAATTAATAAAAATAATTAAAGATATTTTGCAAGTGGGTCACCTTGTTGATATACATTATGATTGCGTGTGAAAGGATATGGACTTATTTTTTTATACTTTCACTTACATGTATAAAGAATATATAGCAAGGGAAAATATTGCGATAGTGAAAATTTTCGTATCCCAGGTTTCAACGGAAATTCTCGTTTTAGGGTCCTCTGAGTCCAAATTTCTACGTCCCAAAAAAAAGGTGTGTGTGTGTGTGTGTGTGTGTGTGTGTGTGTGTGTGTGTGTGTGTGTGTGTGTGTGTGTGTGTGGTAAGTCTTGCGTAAAAACGAAAAGTCGTACGAAACTGAAATTTCTTATTTAATACAACTTTCATGTTTCAGAAACTTTTTTTTATTAAAATCAGCTAATGTAAAGAGCCACAATACCCTAAAGATTTTGATTAAACTCGGTACACTGATATAAATTTTGATGAAATTTAATATGTACAATTTAATGGGCATTAATATGATTTAGTTTTTATTCTAATTTAAATACTCTGACCTCGCTAAATGTCGATTTTTAAAATTCTCGTACTCTAAAATATTATTAATATTGTAGATTCGAAAAACTTGACCACATTATCTCGTTAGTATTAATAAAAACAGGTTAAGATATAAGCTGAGCGAATTTAGTAAACAACTAAATGAGAAAAGTGCAAACATATTTTTTATGCGATTTTTGTGTTTCTTAACACAAGAATAATAATATTGACAAATAATATACCGTTGGAAAACTAAAGATTGTAAAAGTTAATGGAGAGTGATAAAAAGCCGATAAAACTAACTGATTGTTGTAGATAATAATATAATAAACTATTTAATAAAATACATGTTTCTTTCGAAACTTTATCTTATTATTTCTTCAATCTTTTTTCATCTCGAAGTTTATTTAAAAATTATTAAATTAGTTTTAACAACGGAGGTAAGTGAAAGTCGTGTAACTTGTGCACTACATGTTTCAAATGAACTTGGGGTTATTACATAGTAAGCATCTATTGTGTTTCTAGAGCAGGCTTTTGCAAAATGATTTTCCGAGATCACAATCAAAAGCTTGGTTTAAAAAAAATATAAATACGCAGAAACGAACCTTGTGAAAAATCAATTTATACATATTATATGACCAGGATGCCTAACCTTAACATTCCGATTCTACGCCTTAACGCATGTTCACCTTGACAACCCACCTTTCGGAATCGAAAAAAAAAAAAAAAAAAAAAAATCTAGATAATAATTAGAAGATTAAAGTGGATGGCATTCATTTTCATTTTAGACTAAATCGAATTAGAAAAGAAAAAAATATTTTCTCTCGATCTTCCCTCCTCCTTAAGAAAACATGTGGCTTTTGTTAAATTTACTTGATATGCTTGATTTTAGAATTAGTTCAGTAGTATATACCTGAGATAAAGATAATATTTTCTTATAAGATTGAATTTGCGTGCTTCCGGTTCCGTGTTGTTTATTCGTTTAACGCTAATTCATCACACGATTTAATTAATCTATAGGTAATAGAATCTAATAGGTTCAATACAATAGGCATCTTTAAGGAATACCTGACATCGCACAGGCTCGGAACCACTTTTTTACGCCCTCTCCGATCAACGGCAAAATCAAGGATTTTTTACTCTCATTTAAAAATCCTTGGGTCATCGACAGGTCTAAACCTTCGAACTTATGCAATGAAGGCTATCATTCTAACCACTAAACTACAGATGAACCCGACCGGACAGAGGGTCAGCGCGAAATTGTGGTGGTTATGCGTATGGTGTATGTATTTACTTTATTTATTCTTAGTTGGTATGTATTTAGATATTCAGCGTTAAATAAAAAATTGCAAAAATTTTAGTTTCATTTTGGAGTAAAGTGAACTTCCGCCTGTGTTATCTTGAAATAGTTCGATATATACTTTGCTAGAAAACGCATAGTGTAAGTTCATTTTATGAGAATGATATAAATATACTCACTCGTATATTAACACTTTAGTGAGGACAAAAAAAAAAAAAAAATTAGGATCTTATAATGTGTAGATCGTGTACTTCTTGATATAAGCCTTGTAATAAAAAAATAAATATATATTTCATCAATAGATTTATTTATATTTATCATTTTTTTTAAATCAAGTTTAACTCACTGATGTATAGCAGCAATGGTTAATTATGTTTTCTAATCAAGGTTGAATGAGACTTTACTCTTATGTTTCCTCTCCAGATAGCACTTCCTCCTAAAGCATTCCATCCTTCAGAAATATCAAACATAATTCAAAGATTACCTTCCGTAAAGCTCCCGGACCCGATCTAATCACTGCCCATATCCTAAAACAACTTCCTGGAAAAGTCATCCTATTCCTCACCTATATTTGCAATTCCGTACTCCGCACAACATACTTTCCTCAATCCTCGAAATTAGCAATAGTTAAAATGATCCCCAAACCCAAAAAGCCACTGGAGCTCCCTTCTTCTTACAGTCCTATTTCTCTTTTACCCATTATGGGTAAAATCCTGGAAAGACTCATCCTTAAACGTATGTACTCAACCCTAGAATGTAATCATATAATCCCTGACCACCAGTTTGGATTCCGAACATCCCACTCCACCATCCAGCAATGTCATCGTGTGGTGTATGGTGTCTCGTCTGCATTGAAGCGCGGATTGTACTGCACGGAAGCCTTTCTCGACGTAGAACAGGCCTTTGACCGAGTCTGGCACCTAGGACTGCTGTACAAACTTCGTGAATTCCTCCCACCTACTTACCCCCTTATTATCCAGTCTTACCTCTCTGACAGATCCGTTAAAATAAATAACAATAGTTCCTATTCGTCCATTTTTACTCAGTCTGCTGGTGTTCCTCAAGGCAGTATCCTTGGACCAATTCCTTACACAGTTTGTACAGCTCATATCCCAACCCATCCTAACACCTTTCTTTCTACCTATGCGGATGACACATGCGTGTTATCAGTCAATAACGATCCAACTGTTGCTTTTTCAAACTCTCCAATCCCACATCAGAGACCTTGAGGTATGGTGTCAGAATTGGCGAATTAAAATAAATTCCAACAAATCCCACCAAATATCCTTTACCCTTCGTCGTAAGCCTATGACATCCTGCCCACAGTATCCTTTAATAATATTCCGCTTGTTCCAGTTGAACATATCCGCTACCTAGCTTTCTACTTGACAAACGCCTAACATGGAATCCCCACACTAGACTGAAACGACAAGAAACTGCTCGCCGCTTTCGGTTACTTCAACACTTACTAGACAGACGCTCTAACCTTCCAACTTAACTACAAAATATTCATCTACACGACCATCATAAGACCTATCTGGACTTACGGGGTTGAGCTGTGGTACTCTACTAAACCATCAAATTCAATCCTTACAATCCAAAATCCTTCGAAAAATCCTCAACGCTCCTTATTTTGTCACGAATAAGCTCATCCATAAAGACCTTAATACTCCTTATGTAGCTGATTTGGCCCAACCAGGTATCAATCTTGCCATGACAAACTCCACTCCCACTCCTACCCACTAGTTTCAATTCTAGCTTCCTCTTCCATTCCTGACAATCCTCCGAGGCGTCTGAAAAGAAGATGGCCTCGAGACATTCTAGTTTAAATGGAGTGCTGCCAATGGGCAGTTTTCTCATACTTTCATGTGTTTTATCTTACAGCTAATTTACTAGATGTATTAATCTATACAGTTGTGAATAAATAAATAATAGATAAAAAAAAAAAAACTCTTATGTTAATTGTGATGAACACTCATATTTCACGGAGTTTGAAGAAATTTTTACGAACAACAAAAACATTTTCAATATAATTTTTGAAAATATTTTAAAATACATTAATTATGTATAGAATGATGTTTTCGATAAAGATAATACTTTTTGAAACATTCACAAAAAACTAAAAAAAAAACACCCCCCTCAAACCAGAAAGGATCTATTATCCCTTAAAAAGGAAAAAAATGTCCTAAACAATTCCTGACCGGTTTTATTTTCTTCTTTTGTATGTTCGGGTTTCGCCTGTTTTTTCCCTAATTTTATCTGTACTAATAAGGTTTCATAATCTTTGTTTCTACCTTTAATTTTATAGATTCGGAAAAAAAAAAAATCTGTATGATTTTTAATGCATTAATAATAAACGGGTAAATATACAAGTTAAACAATTTTGATATCCAGCTAAAAGATAAAAGAGTACAAAAACGCTGCAAATTATTACACAATGGTTTATTATTTGCAAATAACATATTAGAGTATAACTGTTTATATAGCTGTTGATAGGCAATTAAGTAATATGAAAAGCACTAATTCAAAGCATCATAGCATAACACTTCTGATTTCAAAACGCAATATCTAAGCTAGTTGTTGCCCAAATTCAATGATTCTTTTTTTCATTTGGTCCAAAATGTAATTCTCTATTAAATGGCACTGAAAACCAAAAGCAATTCTTTTTATCACTTTTATAAACTTATTCGGGTTATTTGGTTAAAAACACTAATAACTTTGTTTTCTATCTTCAAAAATAACTGAGTAATTGAATACAATTCTTTTAATCAACCGCCATTTTAAAACTAACCAGCTATTAAAGTCTAGGTGTTAGGATCATCGTTAAATCGACTAGTATTTTTGTGGCGAATTTTAAAAAAATTGGTTTAGTCGTTTTAGAGATATGCCGCGACGGCGAAAAACGTTTTTTTTTTTTTTTTTTTTTTTTTTTTTTTGGTGATTACAAGGTTGATTATTGAAAATAATAAACCAAAAATTATTTTTTTTTTTTTTTATTTAATAATTTATTGAAATTTACAACTGTATTAGTAAATACATCAAGTAAATTGGCTCATAATATAGTTAATATACATGAAAAGACATGAAGAGAATATGCCCATTGGCAACACTCCACTAGGTGATCTACACTAGAAGGTCTCGAGGCCATCTTCTTTTCAGACGCCTCGGAGGATTGTCAGGAATGGTAGAGAAAGCAAGAATTGAAACTAGTGGGTTAATGTGGGAGTGGAGTTTGTCATGGAAGGAATGATACCTCCCTCGTACGGTCCAAATCAGCAACATATGGGACATTAAGGTCTTTATGGGTGAGTTTTTTTGTGACAAAGTAAGGAGCATTGAGGATTTTTCGAAGGATTTTGGATTGTAGGGATTGAATACGGGAAGAATTTGATGGTTTAGTAGAGCCCCAAAGCTCAACTCCGTACGTCCAGATAGGCCTTATGATGGTAATATAGATGAGCATTATGTAGTTAAGTGGAAGGTTAGAGCGTCTGTCCAGTAAGTGTTGAAGTAAGCGAAAGCGATAGGCAGTGTCTTGTCGTTTCAGTCTTGTATGGGGATTCCAAGTTAGTCGTTTCAAAAATTATTATATCATTTTTTTAAAAATAGGAACAGTAATATATATCTAAGGTGATTGGGGTACTTACACACAGAAGCTTCGTGTCTAAAGATGGCATTTTAGCCGAAACGTTGTGCATCCAAATTCAATAAAAGAGTCGTGAAGTAATATATCAGCATCCAATTTAATTCATAGAATTTGACGTTCACCTTGAAAAATCTACACCTAATATTTAAATGTTTTGAAATTGATTCTAATGACGGAGGTAAGTAAAGTCGAGTGTTGTGCGCACCAGATTTTTAATCTTTAGGAGTTTAAACATTTTTATATGTTAATACTGTTAGTAGTATACCTTGCGATGAATAAGAGAGGCTGATATTAGGCAGACCCTTGGAAAAGGTGGTATCCCAGGGCAGCTATTTGCAACCGTGGCTGCTGGCTATTGCTCCCTTGGGTTTCTGCCCACAGCCAACCAACTAAATGGAACGTTCACTATGCACTTCAGCTTTGGTCGGAATCTTATCCCAATGTAATATTTCTCTATTAAATATTAATAATTACACTGCTTTAGGATAGATTCTATTAGTAGTTAGGACAGTGGTTTCCAAATAAAATTCTTCGCGGACAATTTCATCCTTTCACTTCAATAACCAGGAATTTATTGACAATTTATTTATTTCTTTATTCATAAAAGTTGAGATAATGGATATCTGAATAACTTATACATTGCTGTCATTGAGTGCTGAAGATGGGGAAAACCCCGAAACGTAGACTCTAAATAATTATTTAGCCGGGGGTTTCAGCTAGTTTAGTTTGCTTATTATAGATTTCGAAAATTTGTCACTAAGATATGTTATTTATTAATATGAGATCGGACATATGCCATACATAAACGAGCGGGGTCACCTGCAGCGTCGTGGCTAGCGGAAAATTCTACTTTGCCCAAGATTGCTGGTTTTAACCCAGCAGATTACCCAAGTAGTAAAAAGTACTTGTTTATGGCGACCTTAAGAGAGGACGTAAAATAGTGATCCCTATGCAGAAGATCGTATATTAAACCTAGATAGGCAACATTTATGAACCACAATGCAGAATCATTCGATTAGCCACAGTGACGTTAGATTTATGTTGTGTTAAAAAAAACGCGCTCAACACACGTCTTCCACTTACCTCCGATGTTATAATCAATTTGAGAATTTTCAAAAAAATGTATAGATGAAAAAAATTGTTAAAGAATTAATTATATTTAATTCAAATAGAAACATGTATTTTATTAAATAATTTATTATATTAATATCTCGGACGATCAGTTAGTTTTATCGGCTTTTCATCAGTCTCCATTAACTTTTACAATTTCGTGTATAATATAACGTTTTTTTCTAGAATGGTATGCTTGTATATTATACATCTAAATTACTGGTTTTTATGTGAAAAAACACAAAAATTGCAAGACAAAATATGTTTGCTCTTTTCTACTTTCGTTGGATATTAAATTCACTCAACTTATATATTTATCTGTTTTTTATCAATGCTAACAAGATGATATGATTAATTTATTCAAATCTACAAAATTAAAGGTAGTTCAGAGGAATAAAATGTAAACTATCGGTATTTTAGCCCTGTCAGACTCTCTCAATCAGAATCAAGCCAACATTGTAATTAGGCCCATTAAATTTTACATCGATACAGAGAGTTTAATCAATATAGTTTCAGCCGTTTTGGAGAAAATTGTTGAAAGGAGCAAAATGTATGGTATGAAGTAGATCATCCGGTCAGCCGATTATAAAGAAAATATTTCTGTCAATTCTTGGGCATATAGTTGTCTTAAATATGAAATTTCAGTTGCGTAAGACTTATCGTTTCGTGCGCTAGACCTACCACACACACACACACAGACCTTTTTGTCTGAGTTGGTCATTTGGACTCAGAGGACCCTAAAACGTGTAATTTCTAAAATTTTGATGATCGCAATGTTTTCCCTTTCTACATATTTTATATATATATATTGAGGATGTCTTGTCGAATGTAGAAACTATTATAGGTGGAATAATTAGGAGTCAGTCTTTTTCTAAATATTTTAATTTAGCCGACGTTTCGGCTCAAGCTTGTGAGCCATCATCATCATCATAACTGAGTCCGAGCATAAACTGGTTTTTATAACTTGAGTTTATGCTTGGACGTGCCACAGTAATATTTTATACATAGCTAAGTATGTAATATAAGTAAAAACGCATGCGTATGTTAAGTTAAGTTAGGTTTAAATAAATATGAGATGGTTCGAGTTATATTAGTTATTTTGAAGTTAGATTAGTAACTGATGTAACTAGTCTAACCGAACATTATAAATATTGTGTAAAATTTCATTCTAAAAATTCTTAAAAGATATCTAAAAAGGTATATTTTTTATATATTTTTTTTATTGGCTTAGCTTATTTTATTTTAGTATTATTTTTTAAAACAGAAGTATTATTATTTTGAAAACATTTTTGTTTTTTATTTTAACTCTACTATATAGGAAAAAAAGGGACAAAAAAAACTGTTAATTTATCTATATCAATCAGTATACTAATTTATTTATTTATTTTTTTTAACAGATGTATTATTATTTTTAAAAACATTGTATTTTTTTTCTTTATTTATTTTATCTCTAATATATTGAAGAAAAAAACAAAATTTAATTTCTCTTCATCTTTATCGTATTTATTTATTTTATCTTTTCAAACAGATGCATTATTATTTTAAAATCATATGAATTTGCTTTTTGTTTATACAGTGGAGCATTGAAGAAATAAAATAAATAAATAAAGAACTTAATTTATCCTTATCAATATGTATTTTGATTTTTTACTTATTTTTTATTATTTTATTTAGTTGTTAATTTTTTTAAATTATTTTAAACAGATGTATTATTATTTCAAAAGCGTATGTATATATACACACAACTTAAAAAATGTATTGTGAATACGCCAATGTGGGGAATACGCCAAAGACAAATAAAAAAAAATATAATAATATATATTATATATTTAGTTATTTTGTGACCTAAAATAATTATTTAATTTCCATTTACAAACAAAATTATGAGACCAAATGATTCAGAATTTACAGATTTCCAATCCAAGTAAGGGTGGGCTAGAAGGGATTTTAAATGCCGTTTGGAACGCCAAATTACCTGGCCCTTGTGAGGGTAGTAGTCGATAAGTGCTAATAGTCGTAGCTATCGGATTAAAAATAATAGCATTGATCCAACCCTTTCCCCTTTATTCTGGAGCTCTCATTTTATCAGTGCCCAGAACTATTCTGGCACTTTGCCACCCAAAGCTACCATTTAAGAATGTTGTTTTAGACTTGCTGGTCATGAGCAATTTAGTTGAGTAGGGAGTAAGTAAGAAAATGGTTGGAAGAAGAGTTTGCATCATATTGAATACTTATTTCTAAATTACCATTCAAACTCTCTAAATAAAATTTAAAAAATACGTATGTTGATAATATTACTTACCTTCACTGATTTCGACATTGATCATTTAATTATTCCATTCGTTCCAACATAGTATTGTTCAGAAACAATTCTTTATTGAATAATATTACAATCAGTCCGAATTAGGACATTTTTAATCGTGATCAAGTACAACATTACATACTACATTCACACAATATATACAAAACAATAAATTTATAAAATAATAATACAATATACATATATACAAAACGGAATCAATAAGAATATATACAAAAGTCACTCATACCTATATACAATTCTCAAGCATACAGCACGTGAGTGGAGAATTTAGCCAATGCTAGAACTCCAATTAGTAGAAGATCCGAACTTGAAACGATCTGCACCGAGCTGATAATAGAATGAAACATGTTTTATAACAAATTTAGTATATAGGAAATGTGTTACCTAAAAAAATCCTGGGAAGACTATTTTTAATTATTTAAAAAAAAAATTAATTAAATGTTGCAACATCATGATAATAAGAAAACTTTTACCCTGACTTAAAGTATCAAAGGTATAGAATGTGCAGCCGTTGGGTTGCCTAATCTTTTCCTGACAAACTATCGGTTATCAGGTGAAAGGGGTATGTCGATATCAGTTATCTGCACCGACTTGATAATAGAAAAATAATATATCAATATCAGTGTTGTTTAATTGCAAACACATTTTATTGTTGCCTGCAAATAACTTGGTCCTAATCTGGGTTGCCGAATTTTAAAGGATTAAATTTTAACGCGAGTGGAAATGCATGACAGAGAGATCCGAGTTGAGTATAGCGTGTAATAATAAAGGACCCAACATTGCAGCCCGCAACTTAATCGGGCATTGAATATAAAGTAAGTTTGATATCCCATATAACATTACAAGACCTCACCAAAGATGCTTTAGCACACTTATTAGGAAAACAAAAATTAACTGTCGACATACCCGCTTTTAATGACAACCGATAGTTTGTCCAGGAATAGATTAGGCAACCCAACGGCTGCACATTAAATACTTTGAAATCAGGATAAAAGATTTTCTTATTATCATGATGTTGCAACATTTAATTAAAAATAATTTTTAAAATAATTTAAAAATAGTCTGTCCGGGATTTTTTAGGCAACCCATTCTTAACATATTTCCTAATATACTAAATTTGTTATAAATATGTTTCATTCTATTATCAGCTCGGTGCAGATCGTTTCAAGTTCGGATCTTAGACTAAATATACATGTTAGGAGAGGTCTCGAGGCCACTGCCGTTTCAACCTTCTAGGGGGATGGTAAGATGTGTGGAGCTGGATAAGGATTGAGCTAGAGGATTGAGGTGATGAATAAAGTTCTGATGGAATTTGGAGAATTTTGATGGAATAAGGTCTAAAATAAATGGTATATTTAGGTCGTGGTGTAAGGTATGGTTGGAAACATAATAAGGAGCATTAACTATTGTTCGGAGGACTTTGGATTGGAAGGATTGAATGCGTTTGATGTTAGAAAATTTGGCTGTCCCCCGCAGTTCAAGTCCGTATGTCCAGATAGGTTTCAGGACTCCACATAGTAGAAAAGAATTTTTTTTTTTATTCTGGGTCCTTAAGAATAATATATATTTGAAATTAAAATGTATAATGATATGCATGACCAACAGACAAAATGATTATAATTAATTATTATTTGCAGTGGTATAAGATAAAATAAGAAAGAATACTAAACAACGAAAAATTAAAAGTATAAGAAAAATAAATCTTTTAGAAACAATGGTTCAGCAAAATGAAAAAAAAAAAAACGCTGGAAATTATTAGAGGATAATTTATTATTCCTAAATAACTACATTAGAATATATCTGTTTATAGCTGCTAATATTTTCGATTTTCTAATTTCTCAAATAACATCTATTATAATTTTTGACTTGAACAAATAGATCTACTTTTTTATTTTATTTTTTTATTGCGCTTAACTGATTCTAAAACGCTTTGCATATTTGTCTCTATCCTCAAAAATAACTGAGTTATAGGTGTAATTATGCGAAAAATTTCAACCTTTTCTCTTTTTTTTATAATTATTTGTGGTGTTTGTGTTAAAAAAAAAAAACACCAATATATTTTTTCTCTGCCTTCGAAAATAACAGTGTTACAAGCATATATATATATATATATATATATATATATATATATATATATATATATATATATAGGCAAGATTTCACTCTTTTTCGTTTTTCTAATTCTGTATTTTATTTATTATTATTATTATTTTTTTTTTTGCTTACCGCACTTAACTGCTTCTTAAACTCTATACCTATTTTTTCTCTATATTCAAAAAATACTGAGTTGTGGGCGTATTTATGGTTAAAATTTAAATATTTTATTTTTTTTTCTCTGTTTTATGATTATTAGCGGTTTTTTAAGTTAAAAACTCTAATAATTTTTTTGTCTATCTTCAAATATAACTGAGTTAATGAATTCAATCACTTTTAATCGGCCACTCTAAAACTAACCAGCTGATATCAACGTCTATGTGTCAGGACCTTAGTTGCATGCCCTAGTATTTATTTGGCGAATTTCCCAAAAAAATTGGTCCAGTGGTTTTGGAGGAATGCCGCGGACGGTGTACAGTGGGCTAAATCGCCAATTTAGGTGGACAAAAGTTTGGAATTTTCCAGTGCTTCACCTTTTTATTATTAGTTGGCAAGACCATTAATACTAATATTTCCCACGATACCGTGTTTACAAATAAATAGTAAATGAATGAATCATTCCTGTTGACACAAGTGCCTAAAAACCAACAGTGGGGTTATTTTTATTCGATGGTCATTTATTCTGTTTAAGGCGTTTTTAGAGCAAAGTCTTTTTGCTTTTATTTAACAATGGGCATTGCTAAGGCAGTTAAGACATTATATTTCCAAACTCTTTATTTAATATAAATTGCAATCTCACCTGTAGAGTTGATTTAGTAATTTTTATATGTACGCCCTTATTCAGTAACGAAAAACTATATAACCCCCAAGTTACCCCAAGGATTTGTTTTACCAATCCTTCTAGTCTTTAGATATTACAAAGAATTTTTGCGATTTTTTTCGTTTTGGGTGATTCATAATTTTTTTCAGACACAACACTACGAATCAAAAATTTTACAATCTATAATTTCAAGAATTTCCTAGACCATATAAAATACATCTATTAGCAGATTTTAGCAACTCCGAGTCATAATTAGGTTTTTCGTATTGTTTTTCCCGTATTCTGGGACTTCAAACGTAAAATATAGGGGAGTTTTAGATTTTAGCAAATAAATTTGATGTTTGACCACGGTGCGCTCGCTAATCGTGTCAAAAAAATAATTAGTTTTTATAATTTTTTTTTTAAAATTGTATTTAATATTTTTCAGAATTTTGTCCACCTAAATCGGTCATATTGCCCACTGTGCGGCGGACAAACAGATTTTTTTTAAATTCGTTATTCGGCTTCTACGTATCATTGAATGTAAGCCCTCAAATTTTAAGGGGAGGGGAGGTAATTCTTTTTTTTTTAGTAGATTACAAAGGTTCGTCATTGAAAATAATAAACCAATTAAACATAAATAAACTAAATATAGTACAACAAATAGAAATACAATACAAATAGTGACAATATAATAAAAAATATATATATTACAGCGATTAAACTAAAACTGTTAACGTTTCTATGCAAAAAAATTACTGTTTTATTCATTTTTTTCTTGTTGACTACCGTGAATGCATTACGAAATAAAATACTTTGAAAAATCCAGATTGAATTTGAAAGTATCAATTATCAAATTGCTTACATTAAGTCAAGAAAACATAACATCATTCCTGGCTTGACGTAAAGAAGTTAATAGCTAGCCGGAAAAGTTAAACTAAAAAACAAAATAATTTACCAAATGTGGTTTTAAATTTTGTTTGTAACAACTTGTCCATTGCAACATTCCATTCTCAAAGTAGCACTTATAATCTTGTAATATCTACTTGAACACTCTAATAGACTTAAATATATAATGGGCGAAATTCCAAGAAAACATGATTCTAAGGAGATGAACGAAAGATAACTTTATGTAACAGGATGGATATAGTTTAAACCCCACAGTTAATTACAAGGGAAGTTATTAAATTGTCTTATATGTTTAATATTAAATTTAGACTAGGGCTAAGCTATATATTTGAAACTAGCTTTTGTCCGCGACTTTGTCCGTATCAAAAGAGTGATTGAACGCTACCTATCACTGGGTAGCTTCTTCACAAGACTATTTCATGCCTATATTTGTAATTTAAGCTCTTTTATTTGTATATATTGTATATACAATTGTAAAAATCAATAAAAATATATTTTTTTAAAAATTTAATTTTTACTTACACTTAACTAGATATGAAATATATAGTAAGGGAAAGTATTGCGATCATGAAAATTTGCGAATTCCAGTTTTCAACGGAAATACACGTTTTATGGTCCTCTGAATCCTAATAATCAAGTCCCGCAAAATGGTCTGTGTGTCTGTGAGCGTGTGTGGTAACAACTCTGCGGCGTAAACGAAAAGTCCTATGAAACTGAACCGAGTTTAAAATGTTATTTACTACTTATTTTACAATTGGAAAAAAAAATCCAAATAGAATTATTTTTAACTTATAAATAGGCCTTATTCATTTAGATCAAAAACTATTTAAATATTTTCTTGTTAATTTCCAAGTCACGAGCTAAAGGGTATGTATATATATAATATATATATATATATATTTATATATATATATATTATATTATATTTGGTCCTTTTATACATATAAGATAGTTTATCTAGTCTAAAATGTTTTCTAAAACTAATAAATAAAAACGCAAAAAAAAAAAAAAAAAACGCATAAAAAAAAAAAAAAAACAAAAAAAAAAAAAAAAAAAACAAACCAACTATCCATTTTGGTTCGTTGTTGCTATCCTTGCAGAGAACGTTGCCCTTCCCCCCTCCATTGATTCTCTATTTTTTTCCTAGATCTTTGTTTTTTGGCGCCTTGGTGGAATCTAAAAGTCTTTGTTATTTTTAATCAAATTTCTTTTTTAACGGAATATCCTTTCCTATCTATCTTATAATCGTTGAAAAATATAATATTTTGTATTATTAAAATTATGAAAACATAATGTCAACGGAAACAACATATTTTAAAAATCCCTTAGTACAACAAAAAACAACTGTTTGTTTGGGGTGATTTTAATATTTATTTATTTTTATTTATTTTTTTTTATTCGTATGTATTACAGTATGTCACAATGGACAATAATAATATTTCTAAAGGATCCCATTCATACAATATAAACAATAGAAATGTCAAATTACATAAAATAAAACCAAACTAAATAAACGTATACAATAACGAAATTTATAGATAAAATAAATACAAATAAATGAAGTTAAAAAATAAATAAACAAAAAACAAAACATTTCACATTCAGACGTATGTACAATATTTACAATAAGCTAGAAAACCCGGACGAGGCTTGTCCCCACTTGTGGAAGGAGCCTAAAGGATCCCAGCGCCTTCCTCTCAGCCGCATCACTGGTGAGAGCCAGCGGAAGCTAAGTGAGGGCGCCATAGTATTCTGATATTAAAACCTAAATTCGTACTTAAATGAATTGTATATTTATTAATCGTTTTATACCGTATAGATTAACTTTCACACAAACTTTAAAACGAGTCAAGGTTTCGGGGGCCTTCCCCATCATCAGAACTCACTTTACTTTTATCACATTATATTTTAATATTCCAGATAATTTGTCAAAAAACTTTCTTCATATGGTTGAAACCATCCTCCATGTATAAATTCATATTAAAAGTAGGTTAATTGGAAGGATGAAATTTGATAATAAATAATTAGTAGGTTTCTAAATCATCCAAAAACAGTATATTACAATAATGTTTAAAACGAGTCAACATTTCGGGGCCTTCTCCATCATCAGGCCTCAAGGGTCTAACATCATTAGTTCATAGGTTGACGGGACTTAAATGCCGATATTTTAAATTCTCTTCCTCTAAAGTACCTTTAATTTTGTTGATTCTATAAAAATACATGTGTTTTATTAAATAATCTATTATATTTTGATCAACAACAATCAGTTAGTTTTATCGGTTTTTCATCACTCTCCTTAACCTTTATATTTCCGTATATTAGATAATGCTTTTTCTAAAATCTTTAGCTATCCAACGGTATATTATGCATCTATATTACTATTTTTGTGTTCAAAAACACAAAAATTGGATAAAACAATATGTCTTCACTTTTTTCCTTTAGTCGTTGATCTAATTTGCTCAACTTCCATATTTACCCGTTATTTATCAATGCTAATAAGATAATGTTCTATTTTCTTTTTAAATCTATAAAATTAAAGGTACTTTGGAGGAAGAAAATTTAAAATATCGGCTTTTAAGCCCTGTGAGACTATTTCAATCAGGAAAAAACCTACATCATATTAAAGCGCATCAAATTAAAATCGTTAGAGCTGTTTTTGAGTAAATAGCTGATTTCAATGAAAAAGATTCTTTAACATCTCTGGCGTATAGTTGTCTTAAAAATGAAACTTCAGTTTACTTATACTGTGTACTACTTATAGTTTTCGCCCGGGAGATACCAAACATAGACACACACACTCAGACCTTTTTGCGGGACTTGGTCATTTGGACTCAGGGGACCCTAAAACGTGTATTTCCGTTGAAAACTGGAATTCGAAAATTTTCACGATCGCAATACTTTCCCTTACTATATATTTCATATCAGTGAAAGTAAAAACGGGTGAGTACAAGTTGAACGAATACGATATCGAAGTAAAGGATAAATATTTTATTTAATAAATTTTTTTTTTAGAACATAAAAACATTAATATACATGTGAAATATACCGTTAGAAAGCTAAAGATTGAAACAAAAATATTATAAGTATAAAATATTATATATAGATAAGCTTGTAAAAGTTAATAAAGAGTGATGAAAACCCGATGAAATTTTGTTTAAGATAATAATGTTATAATAGATTTATTATAAAACACAGGTCAATAGAAATTCAATTTAATTAATTATTTATTAGTTTTAGTCATTTTTATATCGAATAGTATTTTAAATTTTTTAATCGATTTCAACAACGGAGTTAAGTGAAAGTCGTGAGTTGCCCGCACTAGATTTTTTAACAATATAAATTGCCTTTTCTATCTTAAAAAATGTCAATCATACCACAAGATGACGTCAAAATGGCTGAAATATCATTAAAATAACGATCAATGCAGAGTTTTGTCCCGAAAACGTGCTTTTGGAACCATTGCGCGACGGTTTCATCGCCTAGGCTCTAAGACATTCATAGATCGATGTTATTCGCAAACTCGGAGGGAGGTTCAAGGACAGATATATTTTGGTCAAGGGCGATGGATTAAAGGTCTTGAGGGTAGCAATAACGCTAGGGTAGCTATATACACCACTTGCCCGCGGACATCAATGGATCAAACCTCTTGGTCGGCTTCCTTCGATAAAAACATTTCATGGTTTTACATTATGAAACAACCTCCAAGTTTATTCCTTCAGAATCGAATGTCCGAACATCCAAGTACAGAGCTTTAAGTGAATCGTCTGTTAATAAGTTGTATAACTTACGTTCATTTTCGACAACTCAAGAACTGTCCAATAAAAACTAAGATTAGGAATATTATGAGATCTGTTAATCGTTTGTCGGAAATCAGCTTAGTAAAATACCTTCTCGACTAAATTTATCTATCAAGAATGTGATAGAGAGTATGAGTATGATAGGTGTACAAAATTATATAGATTACAGAAGAACATCTTTCGAAAAAGAAAAAGCAGTAAAACTTCATATATTATTTATTGTTCCAAAAGTAAATAAGTGAATGTTCATTTTTATTTATGTTAGTTCTTTCAAACCCGCTGTTTTTAGTTTGTTTTGTTTTCTTCTGGCGCGACAGGCTGTGTAGGCCCTTGGCCGCGTGGTGTAATCTCCTGAGAGAATGTACCCACTACGTTTCTTGATGAAATTTTTGGGTAGACTCATCACTCCCTACGCCTATTCTTTTGTAAGTGGCCACCAGTAGGCTAACGGGTCCACATACTCGAGGGAGAGGCTGTATGTAAATCCTCATTTAATTTTATCCTTATAAAAGCCCTCCTCCCTCCCCCACCCCCGGCCGAGACTGGGGTTCGAACTCACAAACTTTAGCGTGCGAGACTAGCGCGCTAGCTACTCAACCACGGGCTCCTCTCAAACTAGCGGTTTAGTAGGTTTTAAGTTCCAATTGCTCCTCAGTGGTGGCAAAATAGTATGTAAGGTAGAGTTGAGAGTAAATTTAGGAGAAAAGTGTCAAGATAGAAGTGATCCTCACCACCAAAAGGAATAGCAAATATGTGATAATATTTAAATAAAAAAATATATATCAACAGAAACAGCCTTCAATATACAGTAAAAGGAAAATATTCATAAATACTTTCAGCATAACATAAAACTACTAAATTGGGATTAAGGTAAATAAATAAAAACTAATTTAATTTTAAGTTATTTGGTTATAGAATTTTGTTTAAATAATAAAGAAATCTAATACAAATGAGAAGAGTGAGTAAAAAAAAAAAAAAAGTTGTCGCTCCTATTTTTGGACAAACAGCTTAACTAAGGTTTGATGTTTGCTACTTCTTTTGAGGTTATTATTGTAATAATAATATTGTGTTGTTTCACATATAATGTCCGTTTTTATAGTTTCTGAAATACATAAAGGATTTTGCAGGTCTCTATTGTTTTCTTCCGAATTTTTACATATTTAAAGTAAACAGTTACTAATCCTCTACCTTTGTATTATAAACATTAGCTTCCTAATCAATTACCCACTTTTTAGTATACCTCAGTATACCAAATATGAACATGGAAACACGCGATTTTCGAGTAATACGAGTTCGGCTATTCAGAAGCTGAGGCCGCTAGAAATATTTGCAAGGCGTTTGGGGAAGGGAGTGTTAATGAACGGACCATTCGCCGTTGGTTTGCTAAGTTTTCAGCTGGGGATGCCGACTTGGAAAACATACCCAAGGAAGACCTCCGTCCGTAATAGACAACGATGTCCTCAAACATACAGTAGAAGGAAACCCCTACCAAACAGTTAACGGACCCTCAGCACAACTAAATGCAAGTGCATCTACCGTTTCCAGACATTTAAAGTGTATTGGGAAAGTAAAAAAGCTCGATACATGGGTACCTCATGATCTCACTGAGCGGCAGCAAGACCCCATGTTTCAAAACATACCGTGCAAAAATTGAAAGAACTGGACTAAGAGCTTCTTCCGCACCCACCATATTCTCCCGACTTGTCTCCAACAGATTACCATTACCACCTGTTCAGGAATTTAGACAACTTCGTCAAAGGAAAACTTTTTGAAAATGATGATCAAGTGAAAAGTGCGTTTTCAGATTTTGTTTCACTTCAAAGCTCAGAGTTTTTCAGTTCTGGGATAAAACAGTTGGTGTCACGTTGGGAAATATGTGTAGAAAAAGAAGATAAATACTTCGAATAAAATTACCTTGTTTTCATATCGTATTTTTAATTAAAATCCTTTACCTTAAAAACGGACATTTCATGTGACACAACCCAATACTTTTGCGCCCTCGCTCAGCTCTCACGAGACTGAGAGGAGCTGGGATCTCGCGGGTTCTGTTTCTCCACAAGTGGGTGGACAGTCACCGTTCCTTCGACACATCGTAAATATTGTATATAGTCATGAGATGTTCTTTTTTTTTCTATTACTTTAGTTAAACTTAGTGTTTATTTATTTTATTGAAGTACTATTTTTTGCCGTTGTTATTATGTATATGTATTTTATTTTCAATATTTATGTAATTTGACTTTAACATTGTTTTTTTTTTTTTCTTTGAATATTGGAGGAATGTGATGTTAAAGCATTATGATAATTGTTCATGTTAAAAAAAAAAAAATGCTGCAAATTATTACACAATGGTTTATTATTTCCAAATAATTGTATTAAACCATAACTTTTAAAATAGCTGGTAATAGACATCTAATATGAAAAACATCAAATAAATCAAACGAAAATGGAATACCACCGCTGCTAATTTCAAAACGCTTTATCTCTGCTAGTTTTAAACCAATTTCAATTATTCTTTTTTCATTTTGTAGGAACATATAGATCAACTTCTTTTATTTTATTTTATTTTTTTTTGTTTATCGTGCTTTAGTGATTGTAAAACATTATACATATTTGTCTCTATCTTCAAGAATAACTATAGTTAAGGTGTATTTATGCGTAAATTTCAATTTTTTTCTTTGCCATAATAAAAAAACTGAGTGATGGGTGTATTTATGAAAAATATTTCAATATTTTCTTTCTTTTTTTTTTAATTAAAAGCACTTATAAATTTCTTCTCTATCTTCAAAAATAACCGAGTTATAGGCGTATTTGTGGGTCAAATTTTTTTTTTTTTTTTTTTCTCGTTGTTTATTCGCGGTTTTTTTTTTTTAAACTGTGATACATTTTTTCTCTATCTTCAAATACAACTGAGTTATTGAATAATATCCACTGCAAAAAATAAGAGAAGTGTTGATTAAATGCCCATATTTAGATATGTAAACTTGATCTAGTTGTCGGGCCCTGGCATTTAAGCCATCATGGAAGTAGGAAAGTTTAAACTTCAAAAACCAAAAAAAAAAAAAAAAAAAAATTAGTCGTGTGCCTTGGGCTCCTTACGAGTATATCTTGTGTAACTATCTCAAAATCTCACCCATCTCAATCTTAATAATCAAAAAGCTCCTTCGACTTATAGATAATTAATTAAGTTCTGTACTAGTGTAATTGTTATTCGACTCTCTCTCCCTCTTTCTTTCTCTCTCTCTCTCTCTCTCTCTCTCTCTATATATATATATATATATATATATATATATATATATATATATATATATATATATATATAAGTTAAGATAAGATAACTACCAATATAGAGCTTAATCCTATTTCCTGTAAATGTAAACATGTGATAAAGTATAAATAGAGGATTAAAAGGACAAATAAATCAGTTGTTATCCAGCAAGCGTAAGTGTTGTTTCTCCTCCCTAATTTCCTTTTTTTTATTATAATTTTCTCCGTTGAACTTAAGTGGTGCCGAAACCCGGGACTTTATTTGCAGTATTTTGAGTACTGAAAGAAAAGTTTTTTTTTGAAATTATTTTTGGCGTTTCTCTGTTTTAATTTTTTTTTCTCTCTTTTTCCGTCGTTTTGTAAAATTTGGAAAACATGGCCGAAGGTTTTTTGAGACCGGCAGTTCTCACACTACCAGAAGACGTGGTGTTACCTCAGGCGGCACAGCAGGTGGTACCCCCAGAGATGCCCCCTCTACCGGCGGAAACACTGGCAGGGGCTCACGCAACCACGCTGGAGTGGGTCAAAGTTTGGACGGCAACAGCACAAGACATAAGAAAGGCCATCTCGGAACTCGAACGATTCGACGGCGAGGTTGGTGATCTTAACCATTTTCTAAAGGGAGGAGACGGAATCATGGCTAGCATAGAAGCGAAATTAGAGGAACGACTGATGGACTCACAAGATGCCGTATCGCTTCGGGCAGCCCTGGTGTGCCGAGTCCGTAGGCAGATTTTAAATCTAATACAGGCTGATGAAGACACGCCGTGGGTCGTTATTAAGGATCGGCTGAAGAAGGCATTTGGAGGAGGCAGGTGGGCTCCGGAAGAGGATATATTCCAGATGTTCCGCGAGACAAAGCGACCACACCAGACGAGCGGTCAGTATGCTGGGATATTACTGGCGCGATATAATCGGATAACGGAGAAGTTGAGAGAAGCGCTCTGCACAGAAGAGGTGGAAGGTAGGATGGGTTTTCTCTCGACTATTTTGAAAGTCCAATTGGCCAGAGAGACGGGAAAGAAAGAAGGCCTCCCCCGGGATAGGACATTCGTCGAATGCGCTCAGGAGATGGTGGATGCGAGCGCGAGAGAGGAGGAGTCCAGGTACGGGGAAGTCGAAATGGAGTGGACAAAGGTGCCCTACAGGAGGACTGAACCCCATAGGAATAGGCCAGAAAATTGGAGGAGGAGGATGCCGGAGTCTTACGGGAGAGAGAGAGGTACCCCTAGAGACAGGAGACAAGGAAGGGAGAGGAAGGGCTTTCGCAAGGAAGACCGAAAGTGCCACGGATGCGGAAAGATTGGCCATCTCGTAGCTCAATGTCCACGTACTCGATGTTTTGAGTGCGGAACAGAGGGACACATCGCTCGACAGTGTCCGTACATGAGTAGAAACAGAGACACGGGCAGAGGAGAGCCCATGGAGGTCAATGCTCAAAGGGTGTGGAGGAATACCAGAACCACATCGGATTCAGCGCGTTCTTCGGACTCATCAGAGACGGATGAGGACAGGAGCGAACCAGGAGACAGCAGAGAGGAAGACGTAAGGAGCGTGAGGAGGAGTGAAGGGCGTCGAGGAGCAGCTGGGAGCGTGAGGAGGAGCGAAGGGCATCGAGGAGCAGCTGGGAGCAGAAGACGTCATGATGAATGAGGTGAGTGTGGGGAGAGAGGCAACCGCGCAGTGGTGAATAATATTAGAGGGTTGTGCGGTAGGTTGCCTATAATAAGGGTAGCGCGGGGAGCGTGGTGTTTAGTGGACACAGGTAGCTCCCACACAGTGATGTCAGGGAAAATGATTGAGGGCCTATGTAAAGAAAAGAGGATACCGAAGGTTTGCCAATGTAGACTCATTACTCTGGGCGGCCCGTGTAGGGTGGAAGGAGAAATAGAAATTGAACTCAGTCGTTGGGGACTGGAGAAAGATAAATTAGTGGTTCACGTGGTTGAGAGTATGCCGCGGGAATATGGAGGGATAATCGGATGCGATTTATTAGGGAAATTGGGAACCAGGATAAGGAGTAAGAGCAGCGAATGGGCGATACGGATTGGGAAAAAGTCGTATAGGGGAAAATGGGCGCAGAGGGACGGGTTAGGCCAATTAGGCGCAATAAACCAGGCAGAAGATTGGAGGAAAACCCTTTTCCGTGAATATAAAGATATTTTCTTCCAGGAGGGGGGTATATTGGGAGTCACTGGGAAAACAACCCATGAAATCCCGTTGAAACAGGAGCGAGTGACATACGTCAAGGAACGCCGATACCCGCAAGCGTTGCGTCGCCACATACGGGAGGAATTAGATGAACTTAAGCGTCAGGGAATAATCGTCGATAGTACGTCCCCTTTTAACAGCCCTCTATGGGCGGTGAAGAAAAAGAGCGCGGGCGACGGGAGACCGGAAAAATATAGGGTGGTTGTGGACTTCCGGAAACTGAATGAAAACACAGTAGACGAGAAATATCCCATACCCCGGTTCGAGGACATCCTGGACCGTCTGAGTGGGGCTACGGTGTTTAGCACTTTAGATCTGAAGGCCGGATACCATCAAATCCAAATACACCCAAGAGATAGGCATAAGACGGCCTTTTCATTCGAGCGCGGGCATTATGAGTTCACGCGAATGCCGTTCGGTTTGAAAAACGCGCCCATCACATTCCAGCGGCTGATGGACGAGTTTCTTCGAGGGATCGATGAGGCGGTCTGCCAGGTCTACATGGACGATCTCTTGATCTTTAGTAGGTCCGAGGAAGAACACGTCACTCACCTGCGCAGCGTTTTTGATCGTATCAGGCAATTCGGACTCAAACTATCGGGAGAAAAGTCGCTGTTGGGTAGGTCGGAAATAAATTTTTTAGGCCACACGATATCCCAGGAGGGTGTGAAACCGGATGTCCAGAAGGTGGCGGCGATCCGGAACATGGCGATCCCACGGGACGTTAAGGGGATTCGACGGCTGTTAGGTACGCTTAATTATTACAGGCGATTCGTGCCGGATATGGCGCGGTATCTAGTTCCTCTCAATAACCTCCTCAAGAAGGGTCAGACCGTTGTAGTGACACCCGCCATGGAGGAAAACATCCGTCAGTGCATGGCGCGGTTGCAGGAGGAACCGGTCTTGGCATTCCCAGACTTTACCCGGCCTTTTTCAGTGACCACCGACGCAAGTGAGTATGCGCTGGGGGCCGTACTTTCCCAGGACGGACCAGAAGGGGAGCGTCCCGTAGCGTATGCAAGTAGGCGTCTCACTGAGGCAGAAAGCAGATACAGTGCGTTGGAGCGGGAACTCTTGGGGATCGTATGGGCGGTGGAGCATTTTCGTCCTTACGTGTTTGGGCGGAGGTTTAAGGTACACACGGACCATAGGCCCCTCCAATGGGTCGGTACCCTCAAGGAATCCTCGGCGCGCGTAACCCGGTGGAAGGAGTTCCTCAGCCAATATAACATGGAGGTTGTATATAAACCTGGCCGCGATAACGTTGTGGCGGACTGGCTGTCGCGAGCGCTGGTGGTTAACGCGATCGAGGAAGAGGAGGGTGGGCCGTCCGGGGGTGTTCGACAGTTCCTTCGCGAGTGGACACCTGAGGGCGAAGGAGGGCGCGGTACCCCGGAGTATGGCAGTGCAGAGGTATCTGATGAGCAAGCTAGCCCGTCAGATGAGCGTGGGGCGGACATGGAGGAGCGGGAGGAGATCATTAATGACAAGAGGCGACAGATTGTGTGGAAGACTCGGACATCAGGCCTATTAAAGTTGGAATACACGAGATACGGCAAGTCACGCATTACTACAATCTGGTCGAGCCCTGGCGTACGTGATGAACAAATTTGTAGGGCGCTCCAGGACGCATCTAAGCCGGGAAAGACGTACTTCCTGTATGTCGGGAACGCGACGATTTGGGACAAAATCAAGCGGCTCTGGACTCGCGAGCAGATCGGGATTGATCGAACTCTCGTGCGTTGTACGTTGTCGGTCGAGACGGTTTCGAACCCGGAACGGCAGCGGGAGGTCACCCTGGCGTACCACCAGGGAAAGACCAATCATCGGGGGGAACCCGAGACCCTGCAGGCATTGCGGCGTCGGTACTTTTGGTGGGGGATGCGCCGGACCATCGCGGAGGTTGTCGGGGCCTGCGAGGTTTGCCAGGTCACGAAATATGACCGCCATCCGCCGCGGGGGTTACAGGAGGTTACGCCCACCTCTGATGCGCCGTTGTGCGATTTACAGGTGGATACGTTTACGTGGCGGGGCTACAAATGGGTTACAGTGTTAGACCTTTTTAGCAAGGTTGCCATGGCTTCTCTCGTGCCGGACCGTTCCTCAGAAGCCGTTTTAGGAGCCCTCCGGACATGGTTTCAGTTTTATGGAGTACCTGATCGGATATCCTCGGACGGGGGTCGGGAGTTTGACAACAGTCAGGTGAGGGAGGCAATGAAGGCCCTCGATGTCGCGTGGCATATTAATACCCCGGGGCACCCCAAGAGTCGAGGCGGCATTGAGCGGCTGCACAGTACGCTTGGAGACCATCTTCGGGTGTATCAGGTGGATCAAGGATTGGAACCCCATGTAGCGATGCCTCGGGCCGTGGCGGCGTATAACCACTCGGTCCATGCGGCGACGGGATTTTCGCCATTTGAAATCCTTTTTGGTCTGCGAAATCGGCGCAGGGATTACGGGGACACAGCGGCGGAGGGAGCTTTATCCGGCGTGCTGGTGAATAACCGAGCGGCTCTCGTCAAGGTTTGGGGGAAGGTGCGCGGGAAGTTGGTGGCGGAGAAGAGTCGCCGTGTGGCCACGGACAACCTTCGCGTTCGCGATCGGATGGAGGATCTTCGCATCGGTTCTATCGTGTATCGAAGGATCGGTTCGAATCGGAGTAAGGAAGTTGCTCGGTATGAGGGTCCGTTTCGGGTGGTGGTTATTCGCGAACATAATGTTGTCACCATTCAGTGTTTAGCGGATCCCCGGAAGAGGCGGACGGTTCATATCGAACAGTTGAAGCTCCCTGCGAGGGAAGACCCTTCTGCAGTCGATCGCGCCTAGGTATCCTCTGTTTCTGTGGCCACTCCCAAGGGAGTTTGATGTCTGTTTTCAGAGTATTGGATTCTTTTGTTGAGTTTTCTTCCGAGTGTTTTTTTTTCTTTTCTGTTAGTTTTTCAGAATCTCGAGTGAGTGTTTTGTTTTGGTTTTCGAAGCTTTTTGTTTTTCGTTTCTTGTTTTCGGTTTAATCTAGTTTGTAAGTTTACTATTTGGTAAGGTTTCTAGTTTGTAAGTTCGCAGTGTTGTCGGGTGTGTACTTTTGTTTTGATATTTTTGTATTTTTTCTTTATTTTTATTTTCTGTTTTTCCCCTTGTAGAGTTTACGAGGAGTGTTCGTAAACTGGCAGGGGGGAGTTAAGATAAGATAACTACCAATATAGAGCTTAATCCTATTTCCTGTAAATGTAAACATGTGATAAAGTATAAATAGAGGATTAAAAGGACAAATAAATCAGTTGTTATCCAGCAAGCGTAAGTGTTGTTTCTCCTCCCTAATTTCCTTTTTTTTATTATAATTTTCTCCGTTGAACTTAAGTTATATATATATATATATAGTAAGAGATATATAGTATGAGTAGATTTTTTCAAAAATATATAGGAAGAGAAAGTATTGCACTAGTAAAATTTTCGAATTCCAGTTTTAGGGGCCTCTTATTCCAAAAAACCAAGTCCCACAAAAAGGTCTCTCTGTTTATATGCGGTAAGTGTATCACAAATATGAAAAAGTTTTTCGAAACTGAAATTTCATTTTCAAGACAGCAAATTTTCTACTAGAACCGGATGACCGGAAGTGCTACTTAATACCATGCATTTCTCACCTTTTAAGGATTTTTTCAAAAACGTTTTCGATTAAACCCACTAAATAAATATAAAATTTAATAAGCTATAAATTGATGTTGGTATAGAACGTCGAAATATACAAATTGAACTTGATGACCAACTATAGGAGATAAGAGAGAAAATATAAATATAAAATTTTTTTTTTTAAATTTTAATTATAACAACAGGAATATAGACGTATACAGTTGAGAGGAGAAAGATTTTAGTAAAAATATTATCATGCTCAAGCTTGTAAAAGTTAAAGGAAAGTGATGAAAAGCCCATAAAACTAACAAAATATAATATAATTCTCTCCACCTATGGAGAGAAAAGCTGAGCCCGAGAGATCTCAATGCCTCTCTCTCAGCCTCGTTACAGGTTGAGAACCAGAGGAAGCTGAGTGAGGGGGCTATAATCTCATACCGCACTTGAAGTGAGAATCGGCTAGTGGCAGAACTCCAAATCAATAATTACTTAATGTCTCGGGGCCACTGCCGTTTCATTCGTTTAAGTTGTAAAAGGCAATGGAGAGTAACGAAAAGCGGATACAACTAACTGATTGTTCCAGATAATAGTATGACAGATTATTTAATGACCTATTTTGGTTTATTATTTTCAATAATCAACCTTTGTAATCGACTAAGAAAAAAAAAATCACCCCCCTTTAAAATTTGAGAGCTTTCGTAATAACAAATAACGAATAAAAAATTTGTTCGTCCGCCGTCCGCGGCATTTCTCCGAAACTACTAGACCATTTTTTTTTTTAATTCGTCACAAAAATACTAGTCTATGCAACGATGATCTTAGCACCTAGACGTTGATATCAGCTGGTTAGTATTAAAATGGTGGCCGATTAAACGTGGTTTAATTCAATAACTACGTTATTTTCGAAGATAAAGAAAAAATCATTGTTGTTTTTTAACTAAAAAACCGTGAATAATTATAAAAAAGAGAAAAGAAAAAATTGAAATTTCGTCCATTAATAAATACCAAAAATTTGATAGAGAATTAAATTTTAGACAAAATGAAAAAAAAATTGAAATTGGTTTACAACTAGCTGAGATATTGCGTTTTGAAATCAGCAGTAGTGACATGATATTATCCTTTGAATTTTTTTTTTTCATATTACTTGTCTATCAACAGCTTTAGAAACAGTCATACCCTAATATTGTTATATGGAAATAATAAACCATTGTGTAATAATTTGAAGCGTTTTTAGCTCTAAATTTATTCAAAAGTTCTTCATAACTTTAACTATGGAGGTGAGTGGAAGTCTTGGGTTGCACGCACCATATTTTTTCTGTGTCGTTCCTAGCTCTAACACTATTATTCATGTAAAATAACGTTAACTCGATAACAAAAGGATCCTAGCAGTTTGTTATTAAATGACCAGAGTAGAATAAAGTAATTGGCTATCGATTTGTTAGCGCTGTGGATCCCATTGTGGTCCGATGCAGAGGCAGATACAATGGCCACAATTTGTCCCCGAAGACGGGCAATACAGAAGGGCGACTGTTTTGGTTTGGACAGATTGATCCTATAAGTGCTTCGTCCCAGCACAATAGTCCAATACACCGGCCGTCCCTTCCTCAATTCCTCAATATTGTCATTCCCTCCTTTATGCTATATCTGCTTCCAGTATATCGCCGAACGTTCTGGAGAACCATCCTGATGACGTTGAATTGCTATTACTACAGTTGGATGAATCACAGTATCGTTATTTGGCTCTAAAAATTGCAAGAAACACATATGTTGATTATCTTACTCTCTTCTTACACTAGATGTGAAAATTGAGATTATATCTCAAATCAGAAGATATCGAACAGTTTATGTACCGACCAAAATTAGGTGCTTTTTTCTTATTCTATTGTGTAGTGAATTAAATTCTCTATAAATTAACAACCAAAGAGTATTAACACCTTTAGATTTTTTTACAAATTCGTTTGGTGGACAGACTAATTTTTTTTTTCGTTGTTCGGTCTAGATATCTTATAACATAAGACCTCAAGGTTGAATTTCTTTCTTCTTTTTTCGGTTCCTAGGTTATTTTTTTTCTTCATTGCAGTTTCTTGATCTCGAAAACTTTTAATTTTTTCTATGTCTTCAATAATAACCAAGTTTTGGGGTAATAAAACCTCTCTCTCTTCTCCCCCACCTCTCAGTCCACGAATGAACTGGAAAATGTATTGTATGGACAAGAAAAAAAAAAAAAACTCACGAGGAAAAGTAATGGAATAAAAATAAGAAATAGCTGTCGTTTCCTACCGCCCACAATGCGGGGACAATTCTTTCCTTGCCACTCTCTTTGTAGCGTCCTGTAAATCTCCTCACCTTTGGGTGGCTTTTTCTTTTGCAATTGTAATTATAATATCTTCTTTATTTTTATGCTACTATGGCTAATCAGAGGGAAAGCTGCAATGGGTGTTATAAGTATTGCCTATTTAGGTTTAATTAGGATGGTGATCTTTAACGAATACCTGACATAAAATAGGCTCGGAAACACCTTTTTACGCCTCCTCCAAAAACGGTATTATCAAGCATTGTCATAATCAAGGAAAAGATCTCTACGCCTTCACGGAAAAACGATTTACCCACGGCTGGTCAATAGGCACAACTACCCGTACTACAAATATTTTGTGTACGGTTGGAAAAGCGCTATGGGACTGCCTACTTCAAAATGTGTCGAAGATCTACCACTAGGAGGACCACGAGGAGAGAGGGATGTCAAGTTCCAGACAGGCCGCTAGACAGATGAGTAACAGTAGGACGGAGGCTAATGCAACCTGTGTGCAAAGGATAAGATTGTTATCGTTCTAATGACCCACTGGTTGTTATGCAGTCGTGTTTACCATCACATTTTTGCAACACCAGTATTGCCTAATAGCCAGGGCGGGGCGAAAAATAAAATAAAAATAACTCCATAAAAAATCCCAGGGCCATCAGTCAGTCATGTTTGGACTTTAGGCATAGGCATTTAACAGTGACAAAAAAGTATATTAAGACTTTTTGGCTGCATAATGTATAAATGTTAGTACCTAAACATATACACTTTAGTATTTTATTAATTTACACTATTGGTATCATTCATTATTACTTTCACTTACCTATATATGAAATATATATAAGGGAAAGTATTGCGATAGTGAAAATTTTTTAATTCCCCGTTTTCAACGGAAATGCACGTTTTAGGGTCCCCTGAGTCCAAATGACGAATTCCCGCAAAAAGGTGTGTTTGTATCCGTGTGTGAGTAGTCCATCAGTTATAGAATGAGACTTAACTAAATAAATAATATAGAGTAATTATTATAACTTCCTTTTATACTGAGGTGCCCCCATAAACCTAGAAAGGACTGACAAGTACTGACAAAGAACACATACCTGTACTTAGGACACAGCACCCTACACCTGGAAGTCCTTGCTTTGTGGTGCCCATGCCGCCTCCTCATCCCCTCTACAAAACCTTGTTATACTTTGATCCTCAAAACTCATCACTCTAGTTGTAAATTTACTTGTGTCACACTCATAGATGGAGACCTCGGAATGTACACTTGTAGTCACCCTAACTCCTCAGCACAGTTTATTGTATTCTGAATATCTATTTATGTTCAGATAATAAAAGCAGTATTTTAATATCTTCACTGGGTGTGATTCATTAACTATCGCAAAAACGAAAAGTCGTATGAAGTTTTTTCATCAAAACTAGCTAACCAGAAGAACCAGTTTATATTATGGCATATTGAAGCTTTTTATAATTTTCTCAAAAACGGCTTTAACGATTTTGATTAAACTCGCTAAATAGATGTAAAATTTAATGGGCTTTAATTTGATGTAGGATTCATTCTGATTGAAATAATTTGAAAGAGTTCAAACGCCAATATTTTAAATTTTCTTCTTCTAAAGTACCTTTAATTTTGAAGATTCTATGAAATCATCCATTTCATCTTTTTATCATAGATATAAAACGTATAAATGTATAAGTTGAACGAATTTGATACAGAACTAGAAGAGAAAATATCAAAAATATTTTGTATGCAGTTTTTGAACATAAAAACAGTGATATAGATGTATACGTTGGAAAGCCAATAATTTTAGAAATAATATTATCTTATACACAAAATCGTAAAAGTTGACGGAGAGTGATGAAAATCCTATAAAACTGACTGAGTCGTAGATAATAATATAATAGATTATTTAATAAACCATATGTTTTTATTGAAGCTCAATGTAATTAATTCTTTAACAACCTATTTTCATCTCTGAAAGTATTTTAAAAAATCTTAAATTTATTTTAACAACGGAGGTAAGTGAAAATGGTGTGTTGTGGGCACCAGATTTTTTTATTTAGCAATAATAGCTATTATTTTATTTTTCAATGAGTTGTGATTATGGCACTGGGGTTTGTTATTTTCAATTTTTATAGCTGCTTCATGGACTCCCTTGATTCCTTAATAGTTTAGTATTTTCTAGAAATAATAATAAAAATGGCTAAAGCCATATAGAATTAATTTTCAAATCACCATCGATTCAACATTTCGCCACTTAAGGAACCGTTAGGACTTAAATATCTCCGGCTGAAAAATACACATATCAATTACATCTCGCATCAAACAATCTCAAAAAAATTAAGAAACCCTATTATATAATTATATATTAAGATAATTTTTTTTTTTTTTTTTGAAATATTAAGTATTAAGTATTACAATTTTCGTTTCGCCCCTGTTGGACATATCAGATGCCTTGGATTTCATCTTGATAAAGGTTTCACTTTAAATCCTCACACAAGACTTTCATGACAAGAAACCGCTCACTTTTTTCGGTTGCCTCAACACTTACTAGACAGACGCTCAATTCTTCTACTTGACTACAAAAGGCTCATCTTCTTGGCTATCAGAAGGGCGATACTGGAAAAGTAATCAAAGAACTCGCCACAAAGAAAGTAACAGGTGATGATGGTATTCCCTCTTTGGTAATCAAAAATATTAGCGAAAAATCAATATTATAATTAACAAAAATCTATAATTCCATCTTGAGACACAGATATTTTCCTACTATCTAAAAAACCCACAAAACTATCGCTATTTCCAAACCTAATAAAGACCAGAGAGAGATTTCGAATTACAGGCCGATTAGCCTATTAAATATTTTATCTAAAATCTTAGAAAGACTAATATTAACCAGAATAAATCGGCATATTAGACAAAACAAAATCATAATAGATGATCAATTCGGCTTCAGAAAACACCAATCTACTGTAGACCAACTAGCAAGGCTTACTGATTACGTAACCAAAGCTTTTAACGAAAAGAAACATACCGGTATGCTTTTAATAGATTTAGAAAAGGCCTTTGACACCGTTTGGCATACAGGACTTATTTACAAATTAATTAAATACAACTTCCCTCCTAACCTAATTCATATTATCCATTCATATCTTGACAATTGACGATTTTATGTTCGTGCCCTTCCCTCAAGGATCCTGCCTCTCGCCAACTTTATCCAATGTATATATATCTGATTTTCCAAACCACCCGCACGTAATAAGGTCTCTTTACGCTGATGATACAGCCTTATATACATCATCATATCGCATCGATACCATAGTTAATAGGTTACAGCTAAACTTCAAAAATCAATAAATATTGCAATATGTGAAAATTAAAAATAAGTGCAAACAAGTCAGAAGCTATAAACTTTACTAAGCGCAGACTGAACATAAATCATCACCTATTATTAAACTCAGTCCACATTAAATGGTCTACAACAGTTAAATACAATACTTAGGCAAAACATTAGACAAATCGTTAACTTATACCGAACATATCAATTGAAAATTCGAAAATACAAAAAAATGTATTTATAAAATATTCCCATATTTTAAGAAAATATTCAGTTTAAGCCCTCAGAAATAACTACTACTATATAAAACAGTCATACGTGCCCAGATATGTTATGCATCGCCCGTCTGGAGCTCGACTTGCAATACCAATTATAAAAAAATAGAAACAATACAAAATACATGTATGCGAATCGTCAATAGCCACCCACGGTATACTAAAATTTCAAAAATGCTCTTTGAACTAAATCTCCCAACATTAAAACAGTATATCTACACAGTAACCTAAAACTATTTTGATAAAACCACAGCTTCTGAAAACCCATTAAAACTAGAAATTGGTAATTACAACAAAACATCACTAAAGCGCTACACGCACAAAAGAACCAAACATGTACTTTTAAATTAATATTGTATTTTATGTTGTGTAGGTTTTTTTTTTTTTTTCGTGTTACTTTTCCTACTGTCTTAAACAAAATATTGTATGATCATTAGTAAATTCAAAGGGTGATTGAAACTCTGTTATCATGAAAAAAGGTCCACTGAAATCATGAAATCAAACATATTTGTATTGAGTGTACATTGTAAATATTATGTAAATAAATAAAGTTTCTTTCTTTCTTTCTTAAAGGCCGATATAGACATACGGAGTTGAACTTTGTGGCTCCACTTCTTTCGTATCTAATTCTAACATTATAAATCCTTCGTAAAACACTCCTTGCTTTGTCACAAATAGACTCATCCATGATGACCTTAAAGCCCCATACATATATTAATGATTCGGCCCAAACCAGGTACCATTCCTTTCATGAAAAACTGCATTCCGACTCTAACCCACTAGTTTCTATCCTTGCTTCCTCTTGGATTTCTGACAATTATGTGAAGTGTCTGAGACCTTCTCGTATGAAATGTTGTTTAAGTGCAATCAATGGGTAGCTCCTCGAAAAATGAATAATGTAATTGTTTTGTACTTTTTGACTTTCATTTATATTATATATGATATATATAGTAAGGGAAATTACGATCGTGAAAATTTTCAAATACTAATTTTCAACGGAAATACACGTTTTAGGGTACCCGGAATCCAAATACCGAAAAAAGATCTGTAATGATGGAGTTTTGTTGACCGTAGAGAAATTAGATGAGGAAGATGGTTGGGGGTGCGGTCATAAATTAAAAAACACACAATTAAAAATAAGCGTTATTTTAATTATGTGCCGACGTTTCGGCCTACAATGTGGGCCTTCATCAGGGCTAAAAGAAACAAGATAACAACCAATGTAATTATAGACTTAATAATGCGTTAGGTATATAATAATAATATGACAGTAATAAATTATGGGAACATAAATAATATTAAATGTAAAATGATAATAAGATGACAATTATAAAGTATGGAAATAAGGTGACAGTTATAAAGTATGGAAATAAACAAAATTAAGATGATAGTTATAAAGTATGGAAGTAGACATAATTGAGATGATAATATTGTAATGAATTTAATGAAAAAATTTAATTGTTCACATATTTTTCCTTTATCATTTTTTTCATTTACTTAGTCTCTATTTATATATTCTCATTACAATATTATCATCTCAATTATGTCTACTTCCATACTTTATAACTATCATCTTAATTTTGTTTATTTCCATACTTTATAACTGTCACCTTATTTCCATACTTTATAATTGTCATCTTATTATCATTTTACATTTAATATTATTTATGTTCCCATAATTTATTACTGTCATATTATTATTATATACCTAACGCATTATTAAGTCTATAATTACATTGGTTGTTATCTTGTTTCTTTTAGCCCTGATGAAGGCCCACATTGTAGGCCGAAACGTCGGCACATAATTAAAATAACGCTTATTTTTAATTGTGTGTTTTTTAATTTATGACCGCACCCCCAACCATCTTCCTCATCTAAAAAAGATCTGTGTGTGTTTGGTATGCTACACTGCATGTTATACTTAAATTTCTTATTTAAGACAACTACACCCCAAAGATGTTCCAGCAACTTTTCCATCGAAATCGGCTGACCGGAAGTGGTACTTTATACCATGTATTTTAGACCTTATTACGATTTTCTCAAAAATGGCTCTGACGATTGTGATTAAACTCGCTATACCAATGTAAAATTTATTGGGCTTTAATATGATACAAGTTTTATTATGGTTTAAAGAGTGTGACAAGGCTTACATGGTGTATTTTTTTTATTGTCTTTCCCTGAGGTACGTTTAATTTTGAACATCACCATTGTTCATTAAAAAACATTAACCATATCATTTTATCAACATTGACAAATAACGGCTTAATATACAAGTTGAGCGAATTTGATGACCAACTAAAGGATAAAATAGCGAAAATATTTATTAATGTAATTTTTATTTTTATATATGAGCTGTAATATAGACGTATAATATACCGTTGGAAAGAAAAAGATTTTAGAAAAAAACATTATCCTTTATACAGATTTTTAAAAGATAATGTTAAGTGACGAACAAAGCATAAACGTATCACTGATTAATTATACTAACAATTTATTATTGTAATATTATTTAATCCTTTTTTAAAACATTATATTGGTATTTACAACCGTATTAAAAAAAAAATACATCAAGTAAATGTGATAGTTATATAATACAATGACATGATATACAGGTAGAGAAACTTCCTATTGGAAGCACTCTACAAATATTTTAAATTAGAAGGTCCCGGGGCTATTTCAATTTCAGGCGCAAATTATTCGGAATTGTAGAGAAATAAAGGATTGAAACTAGTGGGTTAGAGTGGGAATGGAGTTTTTCGTGAAAGGATTGATACCGGGTCCGGGCCAAACCAGTAACAAAGGGAACATTAAGGTCTTTATGGATAAGTTTATTCGTAACAATGTAAGGGTTGAACGTTTTACGAAGGATTTTGGATTTTAAGGATTGGATGCGGGAAGAATTTGATGGTTTAGTAGAGCCCCAAAAATCTAGTCATTAAGTCCAGATCGGTCTTATAATAGTCATGTAGATGAGCCTTCTGTAGTTCAGAGGAAGGTTTGGCCGTTTGTCTAGTAAGTGTTGAAGTATCCTAAAACGTTAGCAGTTATTAAAACTAAATCACATTTTTCCATCAGAACTGAGTACAATTATTATTTAAGTTGACTTAAAATTATTTATATAAACTTAACGTTTTATGTAATAATTTTTAAATTGATTTTAACAGCCAAGGTAATAAAAGTCGTGTGTTGACTGCACCAGATTTTTATAAATTTACTAGATGTATTCAATAATTATATGTAAATTGCAATGAATATAATACAAAAAAAATATTAAGAATAATACTACACACTACTATAAATACTAGTAGGTACTTATCAAATGTAATAGATATTAGCCATTATATTTTGGGATAGACATCATTGGTCTGATTTTTATTGGACTTTTTATTTTTCTCTTGAATAATTTGTTATTTAATACTTATTTTTTCTGTTAAAAATTTTATTGTAAGCTTACCATTATTTCGGAGGATTTAGGCTTTGATAAACGACTTTTGTGTTACCAGGATATTAAATGATGCTAATGAAATTCGTAAAATTTGATTTTCTGATGTTAATGATAACAACGCACCATAGTAATAGGATTTTCAAAAATTTTAATTTGCAAACCATCTATTTAGCTTTTTTTTTTTTTTTTTGTACGCATATTTATATCTTTGCCGGATCAGACATTTCCGGAAGCCTATACTTGGAATCGAACTACGTTGACGATCTTCTGTAAGGCCGACAAACAACCAGATACACCACTCTCGCTCAAGGTAAGCTTGCTTTAATCGAAATATTATGCGTGAGACTATGCGTGGCTGTGTGGCTATTATCAATTTTGTTTTATTTTAGAAACACTCGATAGAATATATATATATATATATATATATATATATATATATATATATATATATATATATGTATATATATATATATATATATATATATATATATATATATATATATATGTGTGTGTGTGTGTGGGTGTAAAATCAAGAATTTACTTAATAATACATAATTCTTTATTTTAGGTAGGTTCATTGTAAATTATGTATTTTATCCAATTAATTATTTTATGTCATACAAATTGTAATAATTAAAACTTTATTTTAGCATCGTTTAACTCCTAATTCATTTAAATTAGAAGAAGAATAACGAATTGTTTAACAGTCCTTTGATTAATACATTTAACTAACATAACAGAGATATAACCTCCCTTGGTGAAATATTTACATATGATAATGTAATCAAGAATAATAGAATTCTTGATTTTTACTTTCACTTACTATATATAGTAAGGGGAAGTATTGCGATCGTGAAAATTTTCGAATTCCAGTTTTCAACGGAAATACACGTTTTAGGGTCCTCTGAGTCCAAATAACCAAGTCCCGCAAAAAGGTCTGTGTGGTGTGTGTGTGTGTGTGTCTGTGTGTGTGTGTGTGTGTGTGTGTGTGTGTGTGTGTGTGTGTGTGTGGTAACTCCCGGGCGGAAACGGTAAGTCCTATGAAACTGAAATTTCATATTTAAGACAACTATACGCCCGAGACGTGACAAAACTTTTTTCATCAAAATGAGCCTACCAGAAGAGGCACTTTATACATGCATTTTGCACCTTTTTTCGATTTTCTCAAAAACGGTTCCGACGATTTTGATTAAACTCGCTATATCGATGTAAAATTTAATGGGCTTTAATATCATGTAGGTTTTAGATAAAAATGGTCTGACAGGGCTTAAATGCCGATATTTTAAATTGTCTTCCCCTAAAGTACCTTTAATTTTGTAGATTCAATAATAATAACTAGATTATCTTGTTAACGCTGATGAAAAACTGGTAAATATATAAATTGAATAAATTCGATACCCAACTAAAGGAGAAAACAGAAAAAATATTTTTTTAATGCAATTTTTCGTTTTTGAACATAAGAGCAGTAATATACATGTATGATATACCGTTGGAAAGCTAAAGATTTTAGAAAAATTATCATCTCATACACAAGCTTTTAAAAGTTAATAGAGAGTGATGAAATGAACATAAAAATAACTGATTATTTTAGATAATAATATAATTGATTTTTGAATCAAACACATGTTTCTATTGAAATTTAATTTAATTAATTCCTTAATAATTTCACGTATTTTTATCTCTAACTGTATTCGAAAATTCTTTCATTGATTTTAAAAATGGAGGTAAGTGAAAGTCGTGTGTTGCCCGCACCAGATTTTATATATATATATATATATATATATATATATATATATATATATTTATTTATATATAAACCTATACCTCTGCAACCCATTAAGGGTCTTGGGCCCAGGACATACTGCTCAGGCTATAAGCTCAGAGGTTCGAACTGTTTCAATGCCAACCACCGTAGATTAAAAATGTGGTTATTTTTTTCAAAAAATGCCTCTATACATAAAATTGGAAAATTAAATGACTGATTGAAAGGAAAAAAAAAACTAGGAGCCCGTCTTAAAATAATCTGTTTTTTATCATATTTTCGACATTTTTTGGATAAATTCAAAATCAAGCAGAACTTCTCATTCTAAAACCCCAGAGAGCACAAAACCTTATTTTCACTTACTGAACTTCATAAAATTATGTTATTAAAAATACGACTTTTCGTTCTCGAACTAAACTTACCTCTCTCACACACACCCACAGAACATTTTGAGGGATTTGTTCATTTAGCCTCAGGAGAAGCCTATTTCCAATTGGAAACTAGAATTCGAATATTTTTACCTTTAAAATACTTTTCCGTAACATAACATGAGGAAAGCAAATGTATGCAAAATTAATTTATATATTTATCGTAAGTAGGCCATACCTCTGTCAACATTTCATCTTAGGTAATAACGTAATTTCCACTGTAATTTATATATTTGTGCTATTCTACAAGAAGATTGTTAAGATAGATCAAGACCAGCAAGTTTCTTGTATAAGAAAAATAGAGAAAGAGAAAGAGGTCATGCGAATTAACGAACCCACAAGACAGTAATAACTTTAAAAAATGGGGTTACCTGTAGCAGGGTGGTTAGCATAACAGCCTCCTATGCCAAAGGTCCGGGGTTCTAACTCGCAGGTGGCCCTAGGATTATTGAATGGGAGTAAAAAATCCATTGTTATGTCGTCCTTCGGAGGGGACGTTAAAAGGTGGTTCCGAACCTGAGCGATGTCAGGTACTCTTTAAAGATCCCTATCCTAATAAAACCTGGATAGGCAAAATTTAGGACTCCAACTGTAGCATCGTCCGATTAGCTACAGCAGCATAAAGGGATGTTAAATAAATAAACAAACTTTAAAAAACATTTGTAATTATCTTAGTATGTAAGATAATGTTTATTCTAAAATATTTAGTTTTCCAACGGTACATTATACATCTACGTTGCTCCTTGTTCTTTCAGTTGCTTATCTAATTCGTTCAACATTCATAGTTAGTCACTTTTTATCAATCCTAAAATGATGATATGGTATATTTTTTTTTAAATAAAATTAAAGTTAATTTAAAGGAAGAAAATAAAAAAATACAGCATTTAAGCCCTGTCAGACGATTTCAATCAAAATGAAATCTATATGATATTAAATTCCATTGATTTGCGTATCGATATACCACGTTTAATCAAATTCGGTCAACATTTATAGTTAGCCACTTGTTATCAATCCTAAAAAAATGATATTGTTATTTCTTTGTAATAAACAAAATTAAAGGTACTTTAAGGTAGGAAAATTAAAAAAATCGGCATTTAAGCCCTGTCAGACTATTTAAATCAGAATAAAACCTATATCCTAATTTACAATTTTTTTTTTTTTTTCAGGTGAGCAAAATAAATATATATTTTTATTAAAGATATAAGTTTTTATTTTATAAGCAAATCCATGAAACACATATTTCACAAAGAATAATTGCTAGCCACAAATGTCCACAATAAGTTTGATTATTGTCTATAAAACGTTTACCTCAATATTCATCTCGGAGTTCATTCTTATTTATTAATTATTAATTATAATTCATAAAGTTCTTTTTTTGTGTATTGTAAGTAACAAAGGTATTGTGGAAGGACCAGCCAATATTTTGGGGAATTTTCTCAATACACTGGCGTCACGCAACTCGTGACTCCATAAAATTTATAATACATAGTGCTCTGCAGTAACAATCCCTATTACGACCAATAGCCAGGTTATGATCCTCAGACATGTTTGGGACATTCTAGGTGTGATAATATTCCGAAACTTTCCTTCCTACTTTTTAGATTTCTAAAAACTTTTTACAGTCACTTACCTATATCCGAAATAGCCGTACAAAACTGAAAATTTATATTTTAGGAGTGGACGTTCCCTAAATGTTAAATCAAATTTTTAAAAATCAAAACTGGGAAACCAGAAAGGCCAATTTATGCCATGCATTTTTCACTTTTTATTTTCACTTATCTATATATGAAATATATAGTAAGGGAAAGTATTGCGATCGTGAAAATTTTTGAATTCCATTTTTCAACGGAAATACACGTTTTAAGATCCCCTGAGTTTAAATAACCAAGTGCCGCAAAAAGGACTGTCTGGGTGTGGTAACTCCCGAGCGAAAAAGAAAAGTCCTGTGAAACTGAAATTTTATATTTTAGACACCTATACGCCCGAGATGTTACAGCAACTTTTTTAATAAATTGGGCTGACCGGAAGTGCTACTTTATACCATGCATTTTGTATCTTTTTATAATTATCTCAATAATTATCTAACGATTTTGTTTAAACTCGATATATTGATGTAAAATTTAATGGGCTCAATACATGTAGCTTTCATTCCGATTAACTTAGTCTGACAGGGCTTCAATGCCGATATTTTTAATTTTCTTCTTCTAAAGTACCTTTAATTTTGTTGATTCTATGAAAATAACTACATTATTTTGTTACCAATGATGAAAAACAGGTAAATATATAAATTGAATGAATTCGATACCCAACTAAAGGAAAAAACCGAAATAATATTTTGTTAATGCATTTATTTGTTTTTAAACATAAGAACAGTAATATACGTGTGTAATATACCGTCGAAGCTAAAGATTTTAGAAAAAAAATATTATCTAATACACAAGCTTGTAAGAGTTAATAAAGAGTGATAAAAAGCAGATAAAACTAACTGATTATTTTAGATGATAATATAATTGATTTTTTAATAAAACACATGTTTCCTGATGAATTCCATCTAACTAATTCTTTAAGGGTTTCACTCATTTTTATCTCTTAATGCATTTGAAAATTCTTTAATCTATTTTAAAAACGTAGGTAAGTAAAAGTCCTGTGTTGCCCGCACCAGATTCTTTATAGTCTCATGCTATATGTTATGCTATATCATGTAGGTATGGTTCATATTTAAACAGTATGGCATGGCTTAAATGACGATTTCTTTAATTTTCTTCATCTAAAGTACCTTTAATTTGTATATTTCAAAAAATTTCTATTATCATTTTATTAGTAATAACAAAAGTTGAACGGATTTGATAGAGTAAAAATATTTTTGTTGATAATTTTTTTCCTGAGCATAAGAATATTAATATAAATGTATAATTTACCGCTGGAAAACTAAAAACCTGGTGCGGGCAACACACGAATTTCACTTACCTCGACTGTTAAAATAAATTTAAAAATTATTTAATATAGTTAACATTGAAAAATATTTTTAATTAATTTTAATAATACGTGTATTCATTTTCGTTGGAAACAAATGATTTAGATTAAATAATATAACTGTGTTAATTTGTAACATCAGTAAAATGTTTATTCTCTATTCGTCACTTTATAATACCTTTTTTACTTTGTGTACCAGATAATATTTTTTCTAAAATGTTTCGCTTTCCTAAGGTATATTATACGCCTATATTACTTTTCTCATTATAAAAAAAAATTATACTTAAAAAATAGTTTTGTTCTTTTATTCTTTAGTTAGTCATAAAATTCTTTTGGAAGGTACAAGATTAGAGATAGTTAAGAGGAAGAAAATTTTAAATACCGACATTTAAGCCCTGTCAGACCATTTTAATAAGAATGAAACTAAATATTATAATAAATTAATATTAAATATAATTAAATATATCGAGTTTAATCAAAATCGTTATAGTCGTTGTTGAGAAAATCGTAAAAAGATGCAAAATTCGTGGTATAAAGTGGATTTTTTGGTAAGATAATTTAGAGGAGAAATTTGCTCTAACATCTTTAGCGTATAGTTGTCTTAAATATGAAATTTCAGTTTCATAGTACTATATATTTTTGCGCTGGACTTACCAAGCACGCAAACACATAGACCTTTTTTGGGACTTGTTAATTTGGCCTCAGTGGACCCTAAAACGTGTATATCCGTCGAAAACTGGAGTTAAACAATTTTCACGATCGCAATACTTCCCCTTACTGTATATTTCATACATAGTGTTGGAAAGAGGGGCGACTAACGCGTTTGCTCGCAGCCTCAACCCGGTCGTTGTTGTGAATCGCTGAATTATCTGTCAATCCGTGTAAATTTGTTGAGGGTAAATAAATGAAATGATAAAAGAGAGGACATTAAAAGCTTATATTAATTAAAATAAAACAAAATACTGTTTATAGTGCGCAAGGTGGTGATTCTTCTATCCGTAATGAGTTCCTTCCTCTCCCGCCTGCGATGTTCCTTTCTTTTCCTTCTGCGACTACTACTCCATGCGACAATTCTTAGACAAACTTCTATGATGATATGCGAGTTGCGATTATACGAAAAATACGAGCGACATTCAGCTACAACCAACTTAATTAAACACCGTCTACACTCGCGAGTGACTCCTTTAGCTCTCTTCACAATCCCAGAATGTCCCTCTCCCCGCAGCCCCTAAACAACTGATTCAAATAGAATAAAACAAATGACTGTCACGCTTGCACAAAATAAAAACAAATAAAATTACAAATGGAGAGATATAAACATAAGACTATTTCAATTCTTAACACACAGATAAGTGTAAGCATAAGGCGGTGCACGTCCTTGGAGGAGTAGTACCTATCGACCCTACGAGAAGATGGATTGAGGTACTCGTTGAAGAGAGAAGCTTTAGCAAACCTTCCAGTCAATGCTCAGGTGAGACGAGGATCCCACAAAATGGAAAAGAATACTCGGGAGGATACTATAGAAAGTGGAACCGACGGTGGGAGACAACTCAAAAAGGATCCACTCTAAGGAAGTACTTCCCCACCGTCCAGTCTCGTCTAAATGCAAAATGGGTCCTCCCGGACTATTGGGTCTCTCAATTTCTCACGGGACATGGGGGCTTCCGGAAATTTGGGATAAATACAGAACCCGTATGTCCCAGCTGTGATGTCCCGGAGTCGGCTGAACAATTTTGTTAACGTGCACCGCCTTCCATGCTGAGTCTAAACTGCTGAGGGAAACCGGACTCTATGTCCTCTCAGAGGACGATTTTCCTCAGCTGATGACGGAAAACAACTACCGTACTTCAAAGACTTTGTATACGGTGGTAATCGGCTAAGGGCCCAGCTCATTTAAACATAGGAAGGAGACCAGCCAGGAGGATTGCAGGCTTTGGAGGAACTTAGGTCAAGATGTGAAATGGAAGATCTAATTATACGAAGCTAATTGGCAACAGTAACTTGCTGGCCTAATCGGCAAGTTAATGTTGCCATAACCCGTGTTGCATATATTGCAAGGTAGGGTGTATAATAATTTTTAAAAAATATAGCTAAGTGAAAGTAATAACTAGTTATTAGTGTTATACGGTGTACGGCAAACAATCAATTTTTTTAAAAAACAAATTGTCTATTAAAAAGTAATATTTTACTCCTTAGAATATCCTCAGTATAATATATTTGCGTGGATAAAGCCTTGTGAATATTCATGTGCCTTCAACTATCAAATGCATAATTCAGACGGATCCTTTTGTACATAAAATATGGATTTTTCAGTCCTGTAAGTGCGAAAGGGTGGAGTTTAAGAGGGAGGGTGAAAAATGGGACTGCTTTTCCTAACAGTCCTTCCTCCAAATCTCTTTTCGGGAGTCCTACAGGCTTACTATGAAATTGTATGTATAATAAATCTCCTAAGGTTTTATCTTTAAGGACCTGTTCAAAATAAATTCATATTCCAGTCAGAAATAAATCTTTCCTCAATCGTCATGTCGACTGCAATGCTATGCTTAGTAAAACCTTTTTATGATTTTTACTTTCACTTATCTATATATGGAATATGTAGTAAGGGAAAGTATTGCGATGTGAACATTTTGAATTCCGGTTTTCAATGGAAATACACGTTTTATGATCTCTGAGACCAAATCTAAGTCCGCAAAAAGGTGTGTGTGTGTGTGTGTGTTTTTTTTTGTTATCAGACTATTTCAATCAAGATGAAACGTACATGATATCAAAGCCCATTGAATATTACACCGATTATAAATATTACACCTATGAATCAAAATCATAATCGTTAGAGCCATTTGTCGGAAAAGTTGGAAAATGCATGGTATAAAGTAGCTCTTGTGGTTTGCAGATTTTGATGAAAAAGTGGAAAGGTGAAAAGACACCTTAGTCACATAGGCTTCTAAAATATGGAATTTCAGTTGTTTTAAAACTCATTGTTTTCGAACTAGAATTACCTTACACGCCTTGTTTGCCGTATTTGATCATTTGGGAATGTTAAAACGTGACTTTTTCGGTGAAAACTAGAATCAAAAAATTTTGATGATCGCAATACTTTCTATTGCTTTACATTATATATATATAGGTAGGTGAACGTAAAAAAAAAAAAAAAAAAAAAAAAATGTAATAAATGCTTGTCCCACAGATGGAGAGAAAATCAGGACTCGTGAAGTAAGAGCACAAGCCTCAATCATTCGCACTTGAGTGGAGAATCTGCCTTCACCAAAACTCGAATTGAAGTATTCACTAGAGGTCTCTGAGCTACTGTCCTTGTAACCTTCGAGGGGGGTTTTATGGGGCTGGATAGGGATTGCGTAAAGTTCTTATCAAATCGGGGGATTTTGGAAGGTACAATAAATCCTAACATACTATATCAATTCACCTTCACTCTACGTCGAAAACCTATAATTTTCTATCCTAATATTTATCTTTTAATAATATTGAGAATGCAAATCATCACTATATGAAAAATCAAATTGATCTTCTGAAAGGAATCCAGCAAAAATATTTTTATTAAACAAACCGGACGGATTAAAGATGGCATCAGAGCCAGTAAACAAAAGGAAATATAATGAAAAAATAAAATAAAATAAATAGACGAACTACCAACGATTATAGATCATATTAATATATATTGAACTAGGTGGCCCGACAAATGTTTTTTGCCATATAAATTATTTCTAGGAAATTTCTAGTGTAGAAAAAAAACAACTAACTTATTGTAAGTGTGTAAGGATGTTGTATATGAGTGAAAGAGGCTTGGAGTGCTGTGAACGATAATGGATTATAAAAATAAAAAAACACCTAACATTATTATTTTAAAATTTATTATAATTTATTCCTTAAAATTATATATATATCATTAATTACTACGGCAGAAACACTTACAAACAATATTAATCTCTTAATGCTATAGCGTGCACAATATATTTTGTAAGAACATCTTTAGCAAACACGAACGAACTGGAGGGTTTACCCACTCAAGAGCATTCCACTATAATTGTCCGTTTGAAAGGTGACCGAGGGATGAAAATTTAGGATCGTGTGTATTTTTTAATGTCACATTATAAAAAAAGTAAAAAAAAATTGTCCAAAAAAATAAGAAAAAATGCTAGGGGCGGACAACACTGATCACTTAAGGGCATGAAAAATAGATAGTAGCCGATTCTCAGACTTATTAAATATGCACATAAAATTTCATGAAAATCGGTCAAGCCGTTTCGGAGGACTGTGGTAACTAACATTGTGACACGAGAATTTATATATTACATCGTGTTAAGATTATATATTATATTAATATATATAGAACTAGGTGGCCCGGCAAACGTTTTTTTGCCATATAAATTATTTACAGGAAATTTCTAGTGTAGAAAAAAAACAACTAACTTATTGTAAGTGTGTAAGGATGTTGTATATGAGTGAAAGAGGTTTGGAGCGCTGTGAACGATAAGGGAATACAAAAATAAAAAAACACCTAACATGATTTTTTTTTATAATTTATTCCTTAAAATTGTATATATATATAATATATATATATATATATATATATATATATATATTATATCATTAATTAATTACGACAGAAACACTTACAAACAATATTAATCTCTTAATGCTATATCGTGAACAATATATTTTGTAAGACCATCTTTAGCTAACAAAGCACTGGATGGTTTAACCACTCGAGAGCATTTCACTATATAAATATGTCCTAATATAACTATCATCACTATAATAAGGGGTGAAAATTTAGGGTTGTGTGTATTTTTTAATGCCACATTATAAAAAAAGTAAAAAAAAAAAAATTGTCCAAAAAAAATCCGTTTCGGAGGACTATGGTAACTAAAACTGTGGCACGAGAATTTCATATATTATATCGTGTTAAGATTATAGATTATATTAATATATATTGAATATAAAATATAAATATATAACATCCTGCTTACTTTTTTTCTCACATCCTCTACGTTTCTTCCCCCCCATTTTATTTCTTCGATCCACTGTCCACTTTCTTTCTACCTTCGTTTTTCTTCTCCACAAGGATCTTTATTCAATACCTTATCGGTAGTACACTTCCATGATCCATAATCTCTCAATTTCTTCCTTTCCATCTGTTTGAGCCTGAACATTATATATATATTTTTTACCTGTATATTTTGTTTATAATTTAAAAAACAAATAAATTAAAAATAGATTTTTTTTTAATGAGGAAAATATTTTTTTGTTAGTTTACATGTTATATTTACGTTTTCTAGTATAGTCAATAGTGTAGTTAGAGATTAGCCAGATAACAGTGCCCCCTTGCCCTTAAGACAGTACCGATCGCATTAGTAAGCTGAGAACACGCTTCTCTCGTTTGGCATCTTCAAACCATCTTTGATCAGGACTTCGTCTCATCTTTTGAAGATAACGTCCTTCCAGAGGATCACCGTCCTTCCAGAATCGCCTACCCGTCGTGCGGAACCAAAGAATTTATGGACAGATAACTATCCTATACATATTTTTTCTCATTATATTTATTCATTTTTTTTTTTGTACCATTCGTAGTAGTATTAACATACTAACCCAATTTTAGAATCTATTTTTTTACAGTTAGGTTAATAGAAGATTTTTTTATTTTTTATAAATCAAATGGTTTTTTAATATTTTTTTTGTAAATTTTTCCTCATTTTTTTTATTAAACTTTTATTTATTTTGTTTACTTTCAATTTTATCTTTTTATTTAATATTACCCTTTTATTTTTTATTTTAATGATTAAGTACTCAAGACCAGCTCTTTTCGAAACGGGATCGAGTCTACATTCTTTTATTTCGTTTTAATGTCACTTATCCCAGCAATATCATCAAGGTATCCTTTTATTTTCTTAAGCTGCATTACTTTGTCAAAGATCCTCTTATTCGATCTTTTTACTAATTGCGCCTATTAAAAAACCTTCCTTTGTAGACTGTATAACAAAAAAAAAATAAAAACTTTAAATTTATAATTTGCCCAGAATAAGGGATCTCCAAAGTGGTTTAGAAGTGAATTGAAGATAGACTGCTTACCAAGTCGCCTGCTTCCTAACTCCTTGAACGGGCCGCTCTGGCTCGGCAGTCTCCTCCGCATGCTCCTAGATCTCTTGCAAACTTAGGAGATCCTAAATTCTTAGATATGAGTCCATCTATCGCGAACGGTAACCGTTTGTAACTGTACATCGTCACGGACTACAAAATACGACGGGACAAAATCTCAACTCATACTGACGCTTGAGAAAAAACAAAAGACAGTCTAATTAAACAGCTTGCCGTATCCACGGCTCAACCCTTAATCAATTAAATAAATCCAAAAAAAAAATCTGGTGCGTGCACACGCGACTTTCACTTACCTCCGTCATTATATCAATTTAAGAATTTTTAAACAAATTTAGAAACGAAAATAAATTGCTAAAGAATTATTTACATTGGATTTTAATAGCAACATGTGTTTTATTAAATAATCTATTATATTATTATATACGACAATCAGTTTTTTTATCGCCTTACATCACTCTCGTTAACGTTTTACGTAGTATATAGATAATATATTTTTTTTAAATATTTAGCATTCCAACGGTATATAATACAATTTTAATATACCTCTTATCTCTTCTTAAGTTCAAAGACAAAAAATTGCATTAAATAAAATTTAATTAGAATTCGTTAAAATCATATATTTACCTGTTTTTCAGCGATGCTAATCAGATTATATGGTCAAATTTTATAAAAACTACAAAATTAAAGGTACTTTAGAGAAAGACATTTCGAAATATCGGCATTTAAGACCTGTCGGACTATTTCTATTAAAATGAAACCTACATTCTAATAAGCCCGTCTAATTTTACATCGATATAGCGAGTTCAATCACCTCGTTGGAGCCGTTTTTGAGTAAATCGTAAAAAGGTGCAAAATGCAAGGTATAAAGTGGCTCTTTTAGTGAGTCGATTTCGATGAAAAAATTGCTTAACATTTTGAGCGTATAGTTGTCTTAAATATTAAATTTCAGTATTATAGGACTTTTCGTTTTTGCGTTGGACTTACCACACGCTTAAACAGACCTTTTTGCGGGACTTGGTTATTTAGTCTCAGGGGACCCTAAAACATGTAGTTCCGTTGAAAACTGGAATTTCTAAATTTTCAGGATCGAAATACTTTCTCCTACTATATATTTCGTATAAAAGTCGTAGTCTAATTGAAAGTAAAAATAGTATTATTATAAGTAGTATACGCGCGAACACAATCCATCCTTTTTCAAATCTTCTTCTCTTCACTGATGTCCTTAGGTCTTTCCTTTCTTTTGAATAGTTCCTTGTTTTTTGGCTCAATACTCCTCTCTCATTTTACTTTATAGATACAAGTCTTATCAATATTACATGTTGTGGAAAACGTTCCGGAATAAATTTATTCATTGGATGTATTATCATTTCTGATTCAAGTAATTTTTCAGTTCGTATTAGATTTTTACTGGGGCTTTCATGTGGACCTGCTATGAAGATAAAATGTGACTTGGATGGATGATGTCGAGTTCCTAGTTTTTCCGATCAACAGCCGGGTTAATAGATCGGTTCGGGGAAGCTCAAAGGAAAAAACGTGTAATAAAAACATAATTCCAGACTGGCACACGTCTGACGCCCTTAATAGGGAAATATCGTGCATGAGCTCAATCGATTGTACAATCTCGCCACTTTCCTAGAATATATAATTCAAAACAGGAACTTAAAAAGGACCTGTAAATTATATTCTAAAGAGAACCAATATAAAATTTTTATAATTTATTTGTAATTCTCTATTGATAAGCAGTAATAAAGGTGTTGGATAAACTCGAAAAAAAGAAAAAAATATGTTTTTTGTTTTAAAATGTGTTAGAACAATGTAAAACAAAAATATGTAAACACTTTATTTTTTTATTACTTTCACTTGAGTAAGAAAACAGTATAACCTATGAAATATATAGTAGGAGAAAGTATTGCGATAGTGAAAATTTTCGAATTCCAGTTTTCCCCTTAAATACACGTTTTAGGGTCCTCTTAGTCCAAATGACCAAGTTCTGCAAAAAATGTCTGTGTGTGTAGTACGTCTAGTGCAAAAACTAAAAGTAAACAAATTTTATGTTTTACATAACTATTCGTCCGAAATATTACAGCAACACTTCTATAATTCTATATCGATGTAAAATTTAATGGGCTTTAATATCATGTAAATTTCATTATGAATGAAATAGTTTAACAGGGCTTAAATGCCAATATTTTCTTCCTCTAAAGTACCTTTAATTATATAGATTCAGAAGAATTACCCGTATCATCTCGTTAAAACTGATAAATAGCGCTAAATATAAAATTTGAACGAATTTGATAACCAACTAAAGGATAAAACAGAAAAATATTATTTATTGAATAGCAACAGCAACATAGACGTATAATATACCGTTGGAAAACTAAACATTTTAGGAAAAATATTATCTTACATATTTATTTAATATATTTATTTATTGAGAAATATTACAATCTGTTTCAGATCTTATCGGGCTGATGCGAAATTAATGCAGGTTTCCTCTATTGCAATATCTTAATTCCAATTGTGTAAACAAAGCTAATCCTAACATTGATCATTTTTATACCAAAACAAACCTTATCTAATACCCTCTCTTTCACCATGAATTTGTTTAGTAAAATCGTTTTGTTCAGTGTGTTCAAAGGTCTTGAATCGAAAATGTCAAAGTGCGATTTTCGTCAAATTTATTTTTACGAATTTAAATTAGGGCGCAGCGCTGCGCAAACGGCTCGTAATATTAATGAAGTGTGGGGTCAGGGGGCTATTAATGAGTGCACGGTGCAGCGTTGGTTCCAGAAGTTTCGCAGAGAAGATTTCGACCTCGAAGACAAGGAAGGTCGGGGCCGTCATCTTGCTCTGGACAACGACCAGCTGAGGTCAAAAGTGGAAGAAGACCCAACCAAAACCACACGAGAAATGGCGGCGGAACTCGGTGTGAACCAATCCACAGTTGTACGCCACTTGGAAGCAATTGGTAAGGTAAAAAAGTTGGCCAAGTGGGTGCCACACCAATTAAACGACCACCAAAAAAATCGCCGCTTTGAAATCTGCTCTATGCTTGTGACACGCAATAAAAATGATCCATTTCTCGATCGCATTGTGACGTGCGATGAAAAATGGATCTTATACGACAACAGAAGGCGTTCTAGCCAATGGCTGGGCAAAGATGAACGAACCAAAACCTTTCCCGAAGCCCAACCTGCACCCAAAAAAGGTTATGGTCACAGTTTGGTGGTATAATGCTGGTGTTATTCACTACAGCTTTCTCAATCGAGGTGAGACTATAACTGCTGACAAGTACTATCAAGAAATTGACAGCATGAATCAAAAATTGCAACGTCTTTGCCCAGCATTGATGAATCGGAAGGGGCCGATCCTGCTCCACGATAACGCCAGACCACACGTTGCACAACCAACGCTTCGACGACTGCACGAGTTGGGCTACAAAGTTCTCCAACATCCGCCTTATTCACCTGACCTCTCTCCTACAGACTTCCACTTTTTCAGGCATCTGGACAACTTTTTGAGGAGAAAAATTTTCAAAACCAGGACGACATTGAAAATTCTTTTCGTGATTTCATTGAGTCCAGGGATTCGGATTTTTTTTCTGGTGGAATAAGAAAGCTTGTTGAACGTTGGCAAAAGTGCATTGATTCAGATGGAAATTATTTTGATTAAATATATATGGTTAAAGTAAAGATATGGCGTATTTACAATACCTAATAAAAACCTGCATTAATTTTGCATCAACCCAATATATATAAAGTTGTTAAAAGTGACAAATGGGGCACACAATTGTTACTGGTAATTATACGTAACAATTTGAGGAATCACTTGTAGCTGGGTGGTTAGCTTAACAGCCTCGTGTGCCAAAGTTCACGGGTTCAAACCCGCAGGTGGTCCTAGAATTTTTTAATGGGAGTAAAACATCCTCAGTTATGCCGCCCTTCGAAAGGGGACGTTAAAAGGTGGTCCCGAGCCTGTGCGATGTCAGGTACTCGTTAAAGATCCCTTTCCTAATAAAACCAGGATAGGCAAAATTTAGGACTCCCTCTGTTGCATCGTCCGATTAGCCATAGTAGCATAAAGTGACGTTAAATAAATAAATAACGTAACAATTTGATATTGCTTCATTATTTAATCTGAATCATATGTTTCAAATGATATTAAATAAGTTTTTTATTTAATAGTTTTTAAATCGATTTTAACAGTTGAGGTAAGTGAAAGTCGTGTGTTGCCAGAACCAGATTTTTTTACTTGGATAACAACATTATATGCTATATTTGTTTGTTTTTTTCACTCTCCATAACTTCCTTCCCATGAGGATTATGGTGCTAAATATTTGCAATTGGTGGTTTCTCACATGTATAATCAATGATATAAATTTGTTTCTGATTCAAACACACAACAGAACTCGTCAAACACCAGAATTACCAAGGAATCTCTACATGAATTAGACTAAGTGGCAGTTCCTTCCTTGTAGTTACTGAAAACTCAGTCCCCTTATAGATCTAATGTAATGTAATTATGGTTCGTAGATCCGTTTTTCTTTGTTTTTTTCTTCGCCCTATCAACACGAAGTATCTTTTAATTTTCTAGAGTGCATCATGTCGACAACGTAATTAATTTAACTACCTTCACACCTCTGACACTCCTGCACGTGTATATGCATTAATAACTACCTCCATATTTTAAGCATAACTACTTTCCTGTTTTTGAACTAATAATCTCTGAGTTCTTTTGATAGCAATTACATTAATTTAATATTTTTTAATATATTAGTTTTATAAAAATAACTTATGTTTAATTAATCTCTCCAAATGCTAATCATGGTAATCTTTTTCTCTTATTCCAAGCATCTTTCTTTCTTGATTTAATAAGAAAAATGATAATTTTTCTAGTTTTTATAACGGAAAATCACGTTTTTGTGTTATTTTTTTTTAACTAAATATCATGACTTATAGTTTTAAATAATATAATTTTTTTTACAAATCTACGGAGGACCACACAAATATCTTTTCGATTCCTTCTCTTCGCATACTATTTCTTCGTTCTTCAGAATTTTCTCATCTTTTCACTACATTGTTTTGTTTTTATTGTTCTGTCCGGCATATATACTCTCTTTTCTACCTTTCATTCACAAGAACCTCATCATTTTTATTCCTACTCTTAGAATATATATATATATATATATATATATATATATATATATATATATACATATATTTTAAACATTTTATTGATATTTACAACTGTACTTATAAATGGGCTAATTTACAATTGTGGGCTTGAAAATGTCTTGTGAAGAACTACCCAGTGGTAGTACTTCAATGTCAATTTAATTTATTAGGTCTCGAGGCCATCCTCTTCTCAATCGCCTTGGAGGGTTGTCAGGAACAGATGGAAATGATAAGTTGCGTACAAGAGGATTCGTGTGAGTCGTGACTTTGAAATTAAAAGAGGCATATCTTTTTTGGGATAGCTCTGCGACAAATGGAATATTTAGGTCATTATGGATGATTTTATTCTATAACGAAATAAGGAGCATTTAGGATTATGATTTTGGATTGTAAGGATTAAATGCAGAGGAATTAGATGTTTAGGCTCAGATTCCATATGTCCAGATGGGTCTGATGATGGTACATAATGAGCTTGTTGTAATAATTGGAAGTTTTGAATGTTTGTCGAGTGTTTTAGTAATCTGTATCTACGGGCAGTTTCTTGTCGTTTAAGTCTCGTATGAGGATTCCATGTAAGACGTTAGCTAAGATGGAGTCCTAGGTATCGGATTTGTTCAACAGGTATGAGTGGGGTATTATTAAAGGATACAGTTAAGCAGGAAGTCATCAGTTTGCGACGAAGATAATATTTTTCTTACTACTTACTACGTCTTCAATACAAATTTAATGTACTAGAGTGAAAATTTATTTTTTAATAAAATGTAATCTTTTTAAATCCATTGGAATCAACTTTACTCTCTATCACATTATATTTTAGTGTTCCTGACCACTTATCACTGATAAATCTACTATCAAATAATTAGTCCAAAGAAGTTGCGTCATTTTTCCAAATTTCAAAATTTTTAATGTCGTTATTCTTATTTTTACATATTTCTTTATGAACTTTGATTTTTTTTAAATCTAATGTTTCTTTTGCACCACCGTTCATTTGTACGATCCTCCTTTCAATTCGTACAGGTGGTTTTAAAATAGATATAGCTGAAGTTAATTTCTCATTTACGATTACTGTTTTTGATATTGAGTTATAAAGTCTCAAATGTGTATAGATTTTTCTCGAATACATATTTTCATCAATGATTTAAAAGTACTTTTTTTTTTTTAATTTTTCCTTTTCTGAGCCATTGGTAACTTGTATTACTCCAAGATACTTAGGTATGTATATTTTACTTTTCCGAATTTGGTTTCTAAGTTTGTATTATCTTGTTTTACATTCATCCTTTTTTTTTTTATTTAGAAAAAGAGATCTGTAGATTTTAATGAATTATTTTTAATTATTAATTTTTGACCGAGTTTGGCACCCAGGACTGCTTTACAAGCTCCGCAAATTCCTCCCACCTACATACTACCTCATCATCCAGTCTTACCTCTCTGAAAGATCCTTCAAAATAAACCACACTAGTTCCTATTCATCCCTTTTTACTCAGTCTGCTGGTGTCCCTCAAGGTAGTATCCTTGGACCCATCCTCTACACAGTCTATACAGCTGATATCCCAACTCATCCCAACACTTTCCTTTCTACCTATGCTGATGACTTTGTGTGTTATCAGTCAATAACGATCCTACTATTGCCTCTCAAACTCTTCAATCCCATATCAGAGAGCTTGAGATATGGTGTCAGAATTGGAGAATCAAAATCAATTCTAACAAATCCCACCAAATTACCTTTACCCTTCGTCGTAAACCTATGACATCCTGCCCTACAGTTTCCTTTAATAATATTCCGCTTGTTCCAGTTGAACAGATCCGCTACCTAGAACTACTACTTGACAAACGTCTAACATGGAATCCCCACACACGACTGAAACGACAAGAAACTCCCCGTCGCTTTCGCTTACTACAACACTTACTGGACAGACGCTCCAACCTTCCACTTATCTACAAAAGGCTCATCTATATCACCATCATAAGGCCTATCTTGACTTACGGAGTTGAGCTTTGGGGCTCTACGAAACCATCAAATTCTTCCCGTATTCAATCCTTACAATCCAAAATCCTTCGAAAAATCCTCAATGCTCCTTACTTTGTCACAAATAAACTCATCCATAAAGATCTTAACATCCCATATGTTGCTGATTTGGCCCGAACCAGGTATCAATCCTTCCATGACAAACTCCACTCCCACTCTAATCCTCTAGTTTCAATTCTTGCTTCCTCTTCAATTCCTGACAATCCTACGAGGCGCCTGAAAAGAAGATGGCCTCGAGACCTTCTAGTTAGTTACTTAGTGGAGTGATGCCAATGGGTATTTTCTCTTCGCGTTTTTTTTCATGTTTTTATCATTATTAACATATTTACTTGTTGTATTACAAAATACAGTTGTAAATTTCAATAAAAATATTTAAAAAAAAAAAATGATAAATTTAGCGAATTGCCTCTTTTCTGATAATTATACGCCCGGGAGGTTACGGCAACTTATCCATCAAATCTGGGAACCATAAGAGCAACTTTTTATACCATCCATTTTGCACCTTTTTACAATTTTCTCCAAAATAGTTCTAAATATTTAAATTACACTAGCTATATGGAGGTAAAATTTAATAGGCTTTAATATCATGTAGGTTTCATTCTGACTGTAATAGTATGACAGGGCTTAAATGGCGTTATTTTAAATTGCCTTTCTCTAAAATACCTTTTGAATAATCTATGGTTGGCCATGAAATGAAAATGAAGGAAGAGATAGTTCGAGTGACGGTCAAAAAAACAAAATTACTAAAATGTGAAAAACTGTTCAATATCGAACGTTTCTACCCACGTTGCGGGTCTTCATCAGGGTTTCTAGTCACAAAGCTGAATGAACTATTGTTGTAAAAATAATATAGAAGAAGAAAGGAGGGAAAAAAAACTTTATACTGGGAGTCAAATTTCCCTAAAAATAACATAAAATTTGACATTATATAATAGTTACATCTGGCCAAGACACAAAATTAATAAAGAAAAACCATTTAAAATAAAAATAATAGCAGTAATAAGAAATAAATTCATTTTTTTACAATACAATTAAATAAAATTTACTGATAATGATTAAACTGGAAGATAATTCATAAAACAGAAAACGCTGCAAATTGTTACACAATGGTTTATTATTTCCAAATAACAATATTAGGGTATAACTCTTTATAAAGCTGTAGAAGGGCAATTAAGTTATATGAAAAGTAATAAATAATTTAAAGGAAAATGGAATATCACCACTGCTAATTTCAAAACGCTATATCTCTGCTAGTTCTTAACCAATTTCAATGATTCTTTTTTCATTTTTTCTAAGAAAATCTAATACTCTTTGAAATATAACTTTAGACAAAATTGGTATTCATTTATTTAATAATTAGTAAAAACGTTTTTTTTTTTTTTAATTGTTATTCGGATTCTACGCATCTTGAAACGTCAAATTTTGAGGGAAGGAAGAGTATTTTTTTTTCTTTTCGTTGATTACAAAGGTTCACTATTGAAAATAATATTTGATGATATAATAGGATGTTTTAAAAAGTAATATTTAAAAAAAAAAAATATGATTTTCCCCTCTCCTGCTACTTTTTGAATTTCACACCTACTTTATTTGTTATTCGGGTTCTATACATCTTGAAACATAAGTCCTTAAATTTTGAGGGGAGGGTCAATTTTTTTTTTTTTTTGGTCGATTACAAAGGTTAATTATCGAAAATAATAAAACAAAAGTTAAGATTACAATTATAAATACATGTAAAAAACTAAAATTATTTCCTGCAATCTAACTAAAAGTTAAGAGTACCATTTTTATTATTAGACAGCTTCATTATGGGAATCGAGAAGATACTGAAAAGAATGGTATTAAAATGTGTTAAGAGAAGTTGGACGATGGATGTTTGGAGAGAATTCCAAAGTGGTGGAATGGTATAATATATAATAATAATAATAGATTATTTAACAAAACACGTGTTTATTATTCGATTTTTTAACCTTTTTTGCTTAAAAGTCCTCAAACTGATTTTAATTACGGAGGTAAGTAAAAGTCTAGTAATATCGACATCACATCTCTTTTTAGGGTTATCATAAAATATTAGTTATTGTATAAGGTACATAAGGTGGATGTTGTAGAACATCAATTTTTAAATCATCTTTTTTTTTTTACAGAAATTTATTACTGTATTATACAATAAAATACATTAAGTAAATGTGCTAATAGAACAAGTGGGCGTGATACTGGCATGTGAAACTACCCAGTGGTAGCACTTCAGTGTTTATTTAATGTAGTAGGTCGCGAGGCCATCGGAGGTTTATCAGGAACAGATGGTAATGAAAGTTTGCGGATGAGTAGGTTGGAGTGGACGGGTAATTTGGAATAAAGGAGGAATATCTAGTTCGGGCTGGATCTGCGACTAATGGGATATTTAGGTCTTTATGAATTATTTTATTGGTGACAAAGTAAGAGGCATTTAGGATCTTTCAGAGGATTTTGGATTGCAAGGATTGAATGCGGGAAGAATTAATGTTTTTAAGTTTAATAAAAAAATATATGTTTTGTTAATGTTTTGAAGTAGTATAGGTGCTTTCCGAATATTTCAACCTTTTGCTATGACGACCTTTCCCTATCCTGTAGTACTAACATACAAGTAACCTAAATACATAGACGGTTGGACAACACACTTAGTGAGCCTAGACCTCCCTTAAGAGCCTCTTCAGCTACTGCGCCTTGGGCTACAGCTATCCGATTTCTAATTTTTGTGAGGATCCTCGCATCAATGACCACGAACTCTAACCACATTATTTTGGGTCTTCCAACATTTCTGGTTGGTTGGAGTTCCTTTATCAACTTTCGTAATGTCGTGGTTAATCATGTCCACCCCTATGAAAAATTTCTCAGGAAGCTGATCGTGTTTATACTATTGCCCGTCATGTAACAACCATTGTGCAACACAAGATATTACTTTGAATAGTATTTAAAATTACAATAGTTTGCAGTGATTGTTGTTTCATTAGAATCAATACAATTCAAAATGGATTTGCACATTTATATGAAATATATAGTAAGGAAAAGTATTGCGATCGCGAAAATTTTTGAATTCCCGTTTTCAAAGGAAATACACTTTTTAGGTCCCCTGAGTCCAAATAACCAAGTCCCAAAAAAAGGTCTGTGTGTGTGTCCGTGTGTGGTAACTCCCGCACATAAACGAAAAGTTCTATGAAACTTAAATTTCAATTTTAATACAAATATACGCCCGAGATGTTACAAAAACTTTTTCATCAAAATCAGCTTACAGTGATTTTTAAAACATAAATGAGACCACATTTGAATTGCACCCGTGCGAAGCAAGAGTATTTATATAAATCAGTATTTATATAAACTAAAAAATGGAATGAGATATAATATTAAAGTTATTATCCTGAATGGAGGCTTTTAGATTGCCCTGTTGTTTCAAATTTAGGAAAAGGCAAGATTCTTCCATTTAAAAGAACCATCTCGAGTATTAGTGCAGTTGCGTGTCCCACTGCGGACTATTTCGATTTCCGGCTTCTACCCAGAGACGATTTTTCTTAGACTTTTCCTGTTCCCCATTGCGGTGGCCCACTATAAGAACCCTTCTATTGAACACATATCCCTAACGATTATTTTACCACTAAAAGACGAGTAAAGAATATGACTGTCACTTTGAGAAAACGTTTATTGAAAACATTACATTTATAAACCTCCCTTATCTTATCAAAAATTCAAACTTTACGTATAGAACGAAATTATAATAAAGAAAGCACAAATTATAACACAATGGTTTATTATTTCCAAATAACTATAATATATGGTGGCCTCTCCACTGTGCTCGAGGACAGTCTAAAGCCTATTATGAATATATTTTTACTTTCACTTACCTATATATGAAATATATAGTAAGGGAGAGTATTGCGATCGTGAAAATTTTCGAAATCCAGTTTTCAACGGAAATAGACGTTTTAGGGTCCCCTCAGTCCATATAACAAAGTCCCGTAAAAAGGTCTTTGGGTGTGTGTCCGTGTGTGGTGACTCCCGGATGAAAACGAAAAGTCCTATGAAACTGAAATTTCATAAGTAAGACTATGTAATATACGCCCGAGACGTTACAAATCCTTTTTCACCAAAATCAGCTTACCAGAAATGCCATTTTATACTATGCATTTTGCAACTTTTTACGATTTTCTCGAAAACGATTTTGATTAAACTCGCAATATCGATGTAAAATTTAATGGGCTTTCACACCATATAGGTTTCATTCTGATTAAAATAGGCAGACAGGGCTTAAATGCCGATATTTTAATTGTTTTCCTCTAAACTGCCTTTAATTTTGTAGATTATATAAAAATAACTATATTATCTTGTTAGCATTGATAAATAACCGCTAAACATGCATGTGGCATGCATTGAGCGAATTTCATAAATAACTAAAGGAAAAAACTGAACATATTTTTTTAAGTCAATTTTTTTTGTTTTTGAACATAAGTACAGTAATACTCGTATACATGTATAATATACCGTTGGAAAGCTAAAGATTTTAGAAAAAATATTATCTTATACACAACCTTATAAAAAATAATAAAGAGTGATGAAAAGCAGATAAAACTAACTGATTATTTTAGATAATAATATAATCGATTTTTTAATATAATATTTATACAGAAATTAAATTAAATTAATTGTTTAATAGTTTTACTCATATAACTGTATTTGAAAATTCTCAATTCGATTTTAAAAACGGAGGTAAGTGAAAGTCGTTTGTTAACCGCACCAGATTTTTAAGATTTGTACTCGGTACACCATAGAGGTCAGTTACTAAATAATAACTGTATGAATTGGTCTAGACGCTGTCAGTATAATAGTAGATTAGAAAAAGTTGATTGTATATTGTGCATATTTTTTTTTTTAAACCAGGGATGCGACAATGTTAAACTCTATAAATTTCCATTATACAACTAAAAATCAATATCAGAGCATCATTATCATTGAAATATCAATTTAAAATTTCAAAGGAGCTAAGAAGTACTTAATTATTAATTTCCTTTGGACCCGGACGTCTGGCGGTTGATTAAATCATTAAATATTTGAAGGTTCTCTCGGATCAATGGCTAGAAGGAAAGGGAACTTCTCTTGCCTATTCAAACCTCATAAATGTAATTATTATTAAAAGTTGGTAAATATCTTAATATATTCTATGATATATAATGCTGTATTCTGGTTAGGTGTTTTTACGTGTTATTCACTTTAACTTACCTGTATATGAAATATATAGTAAGGGAAAGTACTGCGACCTTAAAAATTTTCGAATTCCAGTTTTCTTCGGAAATATACGTTTTATGGTCCCCTCAGTCCAAATATTTATATCAACTAGCTCAAAAAGGTGTGTGTGGTAAGTCTAGCGCCGAAACTATAATAATATAATATAATATAATAGAAATTCGATTTAATAAATTCTTTAATGGTTTCACTCATTTTTTTGTATCTCTAAATGTATTTTAAAATTCGTAAATTGATTTTAACGACGGAGGTAAGTGAAAGTCGTGTTTTGCCGTTGTTAAAACCTATTTAAATAGTTATTAAGAATTTTTAAAGACACATAGAGATAAAAATAAATTGTTAAAGAATAACTTTCGTGGAATTTCAATAGAAATCTGGGTTATATTAAATAAACTATTATAGATAATTTTATTTTTCAATCAACAACAATTTTATTGAGTAAAATTACAATCTGTCCCAACTTGGACATCAAAAGTAGTGGTGAAAGATATAAGATAAAATGTTTTGACAGGGCTGAAATGCAGATATATTACATTTTCTTTCTCTAAAGTACCTTTAATTTTGTTGATTCTATAAAAATAACTATATTATCTTGTAACCACTGATGAAAAACAGGTAAATATATAAATTGAATGAATTCGATACCCAAATAAACGAAAAAACTGAAAAATATGTTTCATATGTTTAATGAAATTCTTTCTTTTTGAACATAACAGTAACATACATGTATGATATACCGTTGGAAAGCTAAAGTTTTTAGAAAAAATATTATTTTATACTCTTAATAGAGAGTGATAAAAAGAAGATAAAACTAAGCGATTATTTTAGGTAACAATATAATAGATTTTTTAATAAAACACATGTTTCTATAGAAATTTAATTTAATTAATTCTTGTTTGTTTATTTATTTAACGTCACTTTATGCTACTATGGCTAATCGGACGATGCTACAGTGGGAGTCCTAAATTTTGCCTATCCAGGTTTTATTAGGATAGGGATCTCTGACATCGCACAGGCTCTGGACCACCTTTTAACGTCCCCTCCGAAGGACGGCGTAACTAAGGATTTTTTACTCCCATTAAAAAATCCTAGGACCACCTGCGGGTTTGAACCCATGACCTTTAGCATGGGAGGCTGTATTTAATTAATTCTTTAATAGTTTCACATATTTTTATCTCTAACTGTATTTGAAAATTCTTTCATTGATTTTAAAAAATGGAGGTAAGTGAAAGTCGTGTGTTGCCCGCACCAGATTTTTCCTTTTATTTCACTTTAAAACAACTTTTTCAACAACAATTTTTATTGAGTAAAATTACAATCTGTCCCAATTTGGACATTAATAGTAGTGCTGAAAGATTTCATACATACTACATTCATACAATATTTACACGGCATAAAATTACAATAAAATATATATACAATAATGAATCAAAACAACAAAGTCAAGAAATCACTCATACCTATATACAGATACACACACTCATACACACATCACATTGAGTGGAGAATCTAGCCAGTGCTAGAACTCCAATATATTTACAAAAGGTCGCGGGGTCACTGCCGTTTCAACCTTCTAGGTGGGTTGTATGGGTGAGTGGAGCTGGATAGGGATTGAGCTAGAGGATTAGGATGATGAATGAGGTTCTGGTGGAATTTGGAAAATTTGGATGGAATTAGGTCTGAAATAAATGGAACATAAAGGTCGTGGTGCAAGGTATAGTAGGAGACATAATAAGGAGCATTTACTATTGTACGGAGGACTTTGGATTGAAAGGATTGAATGCGTTTGATGTTAGAACGTTTAGCTGTCCCCCACAGTTCAAGTCCGTAGGTCCAGATAGGCTTCAGTATTGTCTTGTAGATTAATAATTTGTTGTCAACTGTAAGTTCTGATTTTCTGTTGAGTAGTCGGTATAACTTTCCGAATCGTCGGTTGAGTTCTTGTCTTTTAAGTCTTGTATGTGGGTTCCATGTCAATCTTCGCAATACTTTCCCTTACTTTATATTTCGTATATAGGTAAGTGAAAATAAAAAACACCTAACCAGATAACAGCATTACATATCATAGAATATATTAAGATATTTATCAACTTTTAATAATAATTAAAGTTATGAGGTTTCAATAGGCAAGAGAAGTTCTCTTGACTTCTATCCATTGATCCGAAAGAGCCTGGGATATACAAGAACATTTTGACAAAAACCGTTTTCCGAAGTTCTAGAGTCTTAATACTTTTTAAATCGTTTCATTGATGTACAAAATAAACTTTTAAATGTTAATTTAGGAATTTCATAGCTTAATTTTGTTGTGAAAAATTGTTAAATAATTTCAAATATCTTCAAACAGACACTTTTAAATTATGTTTATCTAATGTTTAATCATTTTTCAATACCTTTTTCCCATCTTAAATACAAAGAAATCTATAACGGCGCGTCTATAAATACTGCTGATGATAAGAAATACATAAACAGAACAAACAGTTTGAAATCATTGATTTTTTTTCTAGATAGGTTGAACTTTTTAAATGGTGTTTTCCTTGCTTGGAGGAAAAAGCTCTTTACCGTTGGACGCCGTCCAAAGAAACTTATCTTTAATTCTAAAATGGCGAAATAGGTGACATGTTATTTATTTATTTGTAAAAAAACAAAAATATTTAATTCCAAGAACTGTGGACAATTTTAATCACTGTTAATGCGTATTTCTTAAAACTTTTTATAATTACCTCATGATAAAAAATAGGGATATCCTAGTATTTTTATTTCCATTCCGAGTAAATAGAAGAAGAAAAGTTTCGAAAATTGTGCAAAAACGACTCTATTACAAGGATGCAGGTGCTATGGCCGAGTTCGGAATAAATTGCCGACATTCCCCGACTTGATAAGTTTTGTTTTTCAAGCGTTTTCTCGTTCCTCCACATTCCCTCGTAACTGTATTAAGATAAAAAAAAAAGTTGTTCATACCATAATAGAAAAAGTGGACAAGTTTGGATTACTATGGAGTTGTAACGCTACAATTTTCGTTTTCCTTAGTATGTAATAAAAACTTAATTATTTATGTCATATTTTATGAATATAATTTTTGGAATCGTTATTTACAGAAAATACCAACGAGAGAACACAGTATACGGTTTGAGTGACTGTAATAAATACTATCTACAAAATCACTTACTTTTGTCCGTTTTTTATCTCTCTCCGTTACCTTATACAGCTTTGAAAAACCACTGATGAAAAACAGGTAAATATATAAATTGAATGAATTCGATACCCAAATAAAGGAAAAAACTGAAAAAACATATGTTTAATGAAATTCTTTCTTTTTGAACATAAAAGCAGTAACATACATGTATGATATACCGTTGGAAAGCTAAAGTTTTTAGAAAAAATATTATTTTATACTCCTGATAGAGAGTGATAAAAAGAAGATAAAACTAAGCGATTATTTTAGGTAACAATATAATAGATTTTTTAATAAAACACATGTTTTTATAGAAATTTAATTTAATTAATTCTTTAATAGTTTCACGTATTTTTATCTCTAACTGTATTTGAAAATTCTTTCATTGATTTTAAAAATGGAGGTAAGTAAAAGTCGTGTGTTGCCCGCACCAGATTTTTCCTTTTATTTCACTTTAAAACAACTAAAATATTAAACCAATTTTGATTTGTTTTTCATCTCTGCCAATGATTAAAAAAATAATGAATTAACTTTATAAAATCAACATATTTTCTTGCTAATGCACTTTTCGTTACTATAAACACAAAATCCCAAAGATAGACTATAAATTGTTCAGACAGAGATTTTTTAAACATAAATGACACCTCATTCAAATTTCACCAGAGGGAAACAGGTGTCAGTCTACTAGTTTCTTATATATGTCTTTTAAAAAAAGCAATGTATACTACTTTTCTTCTAATTTTACTAAAGAACAAAGCTTTTCTAAAAGAATTATGACATAAGAATATGACATTGAGCGTGTTATGTATTATTTTTTATCTTTAACTCTTAGAGCCTTTTGGATGGGGAGCCCGTGGCTGAGTGGTTAGCGCGCTAGCCTGCCACGCTGAAGTTGTGAGTTCGAATCCCAGTCCCAGGAGGACTTTTTTCAAGCATACAAATAAATGGGGATTCACTCAAAATCTCCCCCGGGTAATGTGGGACCCGTCAGCTAATTGATAGCCACCCACAAAAATAGGCGTAGGGAATGATGACCCTACCCTATAAAATGTCATCGAGTATCGGCCTCCAAGGTCTGTCGCGCCAAAAAAAAAAGAAGGAAAAAAAAAAGAGCCTTTTGGATGAAGTTGAAGAATACTTATGACTATTTTTCAATATAGAATAACCCAAAAAAGTAAGACAAAAATAGGCTACAGAAACACAGTGCTCTTTCCTTGCAAATCTTTAAAAATTACTCTAAATACAAATACCATTCAAGATTTAATGAAATACATCCTATCTGGTTTATATTGAATCAAAACCTTAGAGATTATCTTAATCTCTTGAGGTAGAAAAATAATTGTTGATTTTCTTATATTTCTTCAAAAACACCTTTTTATTATACAGTATCATCAAATAACCAACGTTTCAGGGCATCTCAGCAATCTTCAGTATCCTGGTTTGTAAAACTCCTTATTGCACCCGTTCTATCAAAAACTTTAATTTTCATTTTAAAAAAAATAATAAAGTGAGGCCTTGTCTTACTTAGGTCAATTTTTAATGTGCTCACTTTTTTATTATTCCTTTAAAAATTTGGGAAGTTTTGGATAAACCAGATGTAATCAGGAATTTTCAAAACAGGATCATAGAGGTGGGTGAGATATCTCGAAACGTTGGTTATTTGAAAATAATGTATGTTTACGCCAGATATATTTTTTTTTGTTATTTTTTTAAAACATTATTTATTGAAATTTACAACTGTACTTAATAATACAACAAGTAAATATGAAAAAGGAAGAATGACGTGAAACAGACTTATAGAAGAACTACCCAATGGTAGTACTCCAGTAACTATTCTAAACCAGAAGGTCTCTAGGCCATCTTCTTTTCAGACGCCTCGGAGGATTATCAGGAATGGAATTTTAAACTAGTTGGTTAGAGTGGGAGAGGAGTTTGTTATGGAAAGAGTGATATCTGGTTCGGGGCATATCAGCAACATATGGAACATTTAGGTCTTTATAGAGAAGTTCACTTGTGACAAAGTAAGAAGCGTTGAGGATTTTACGAAGGATTTTGGATTGTAAGGACTGGATAAGGGAAAAATTCGATGGTTTAGTAGAACCCCAAACTCAACTCTGTAAGTCCATATAGGCCTTATGATAGTCATGTAGAGAATTCTTCTGTAGTTATGTGGAAGGATAGAGCGTTTGTCTAGAATGTTTTGAAGTAATCGAAAGCGGCGAGCAGTTTCTTGTCGTTTCAGTCTAGTGTGCGGGTTCCGTGTTAGACGTTTGTCAGCAGGAGTCCTAGATAGCGGATCTGTTTGACCGGGACAAGTGGAATATTATTAAAGGAAACTGTAGGGCAGGATGTCTTTGGTTTTCGATTGAGGGTAAAGTATAATAACAAACTGGAACTGATATATACAATGTTTCAAAGTAAATCCAACCATAAAAAGGTAACTTTGGTATGGATTAAATATTTATTCGAGGTCAGAAGGTGAATTAGCTAATCGCGATTACTAAACATGAAGTTAAGGCTAACCATAATCGGGACAACAGAATTTCTGTTAACCTGTGATTAACTTACCAGATTAGTAACTTTATAGCTAACCACGCTCGGTGCAACTGGGCCTAACTTAAACAGGAAGTAAATGTCATCATGATTCATCGCAGATATACCTCACAACACAATATTTCAGAATATTGGATAATTTGCGAGACAACACCTTCCTTATAAGTGAGAAAATAAAACAGATAATACTTCAATGGTTCTCAATTGTTTATTTCATTTGTAAGAATAACAAGTTTAAAGTTGTAAAAAAAATTACCCTTAAAGTTAGTTTTGTAACAATCATGACATAAACAATAATTACAAAATAGCAATACAGACTTATTACCTTGGCTTAGCAATTTGTCAGATAGAAATGTACGTTGAAGGTGAAGGTGACTCGCCTATTCAGAGCCTCAAAGATCATTGTGTACTCAATTAATAACCAAGCTCAATGGAACTATTATTTGAGAATTCCATAAATATTTAAGATTAATACTTTATTCAACTTATGATTAATTAATTTATAGATAGTACTCATAATATTCTTAACAATGAGGATTAACATGTTAATAAAAATTAATTTTCTGTTCAACTTTTGTGATCTCCCTCCTTCAATTCCCCCCGAAGATGGCCTAAACTCATGCCGAAACGGTGGCATATATAATACAATGGAATAAATTTTTTTGTCTTTGGGGTATTCCCCGTACAAATAGAGGCTTGGCTATTTAAAATATATTTTGTAAATTTTATATATATATATATATATATATATATATATATATATATATATATATATAATATATATATATATATATATATATATATTGCTAAAGATAAATATACAGTTGTTTTTTTTCTCAATATTGTAGAGATAAAATAAAAATACATATCTTTTTAAAAAAAATAAGCATGGATCAATCCATTCGAAATCGTCCAGAACTTGCCGCTCGATATTTTTAATTTTGGGGTCAGTTATTCTCTATTCTTTCGTGAATATAAAACCGTAAATAAAAAAAATTTCTAGCCAATATCTTTAGTGTTGCAGCCGTTTTAAGTCAGCTTCACGGGCAAAAACATGTGATCGGAAAATCTTTCTAATCCCTATAATTTTTTAGATATAAAATTTAAAAAAAAATTAACAATAAGATGGAGACTTGCTTTGTATTTTGCATCTCCATGACTCATTCCCTAAATAGTGAAGAAAGATATTTAAAACATTCTCGAAAATAAATAAAAAACGAGATAAAAGTATGTAAAGAAAAGAGACCCATGTTTGGTTATTTTGTCCTTTATAGCCTAGTTATAGTCCTACTTTCAGTGAAAATTTCGATCTTGAGAACATAGTCGTTTTTTTGTATATGAATTTTCAAAATTGGCAAAAATTAATTTTTCGCGATTTTTACAAGGAAATATCTTAAAAGGGACTGAGTGAAAAAATATGAAACTAATACAGGTTACCTATCTATAAGATGTGTTTAAGTGATATAAATTTGGTCTTTGAGACTAAGCTGGTTCCGGAGTAATAAAATTCTATTAACTGTTAAAATAACGTTTTCTTTAAAAAATATTAACTCCGGTAATTTTGCATATTTAAGAACCAAACTGAAACTAAAATGATAGTAAGATTTTTTTAATAATTTTGGTCCTTACAACACATTACCTAAGTAGCCAAAAAAACTATTTAAAAAATCACGAAAAATTACATCAACTGAAACCTTTGGCGCGTTATGACGAGGGAGGTTAGAAATGATTTTCATGCTTAATTATTTTTCCTTATATAGCCTTATCATTGTTCTACTTGTTTAAGAAATTTTGATCGTGGAATGCTATATGATTTTTTAATTAAAATTTTCAAAGAAGGATTATTTTCCAACTCAGTAATATTTATAGCAAAATATCTCAAAAAGTACTGAATGAAAAAATGATGAAACTCAAATAGATTTAGCTCTATATAAGTATATAATAAAAAAAAATTAATATATTGATAAAGATAAATTAACAGTTTTTTTTTTTCAATATAGTAGAGATAAAATAAAAAATAAATATACATATGTTTTTAAAATATTAATATATAACGGTGGCACATATAAACTAAGTTTTCTACTTAATTAACTGTTTTGATGACTACACCCAGAATTAACTTTTCCCTAATTTATACACACAATCAACCATTCTCACGTAATAAAGACCTAATTATTTATTTAGCTGAAATCCTACCGTTTTGGAATAATTCGTTTATTTTATAATTCTTAACTCAAATATCATTTAAGCAATTTTTATTTTTTGTTTATATTACATATAAATAGTTTTTTTTTTACATATTTGTAAATTTAAAAATAATGTATACGTCTCTCGGCCAGCCATGGTACATTGTGACGTCTATCTACGGTACAACATTGTTATAGGGACATGGTCCTAGAATATTGTTATTTGTTATTATTATCAATTTACTGATTGAGTAATAGCATGAATATTCATGATTAATTTTTTATAGTGTAAGAGATACCGGCCTGGAGCTTCTTGTACTCACTGAAATACAATTTAATCGAAATATCTATTTATTTAGCTTTAATTTATAGTTGTATCTTCCTTAGATATTCCTGATAACCCTCCGAGGCGATTGAAAATAAAGTAGCCTCGGGACCTACTGCCTTAAAATAGTTTATGGAGTGCTACCACTGGGTATTTCTTTCTTAAGACATTTTAATGACTTTTCCTTACCCTGCATATTTAGTTGGATATTGTTTTTGTATAATACAGTAGTAAATTACAATAAATAAATTATAAATGCATGGCTCCCAACATCAATAATTCGCTTAATAAAGTCCCCAGTGATTCAGAAATAATTTGTTTTCAGTTGTTTATAAACATAATAAAATAAAATAGCAGATATTTTCACGGGGCAGGTTAAACATCACCGCAATGCTCAACGCGGTCATTAAAGAGAAACACACATTAAAACTTGGTTAAGTCTATAATTACATTGGTTGTTATCTTGTTTCTTTTAGCCCTGATGAAGGCCCACAATGTAGGCCGGAACGTCGGCACATAATTAAAATATCACTATGTTTTAATGTGTGTTTCTCTTTAATGACCGCACCTCCAACCATCTTTCTCATCTAATTTCTCAACGGTCAACTAAACTACATCATTATAAAATCAATAAAATGTTACTGAAATAATAAAATCGATAATAAATAAAATTCTCTAGACTGTTTTCCGGTATGCAAATAGAGGAACGGAATCAATAAAAGTAAAATAACATAAAAAGGAATATATAAGTTAAATAAAAATAATTAATAACAATGACGTCTCTTTTCTGTTATTAATTATTCAATAATATCAAAAGTAGATAATATAATTTGTATATACTAGATAAATGAATCTCTATATTAATTTCCAGGCTAACTTATGATTGTTCACGAATAAAACTTAATAATGAAAAGACTTCTTCAATAGCTGAAAATCTAATCTATACCTTCTTAGTGCCTCACTATTTATACTACAATCGCTTCCAGTATAAATAAGGCTTAACAACATATATTATATATAAAAATGAAATGAAAAAAAAAATCTTTTTTCTGGAACTAAGTCCCCTTAGAACAAGAATGAAAACAAAAAGTTGCCTATGGTGCAGTTACTTTTAAATAACAACAACAAATTTAATACATCTACATATCTTTGGCACTATATATATATATATATATATATATATATATATATACACCTATTTATACTATAGATGCCTATATTTACAATGGAACGGAAGGTTGAGATTCAAGTAGGTAATGCAGGAGTTGATGTTTGAAAGAAGAGAGAATGATAATTTCACGGATAGATAGACAAGGAATTCCAAAATAATAAGGAGCGAACGAGAAAGGATTTGTGAAAGGATGCAGTTCTATGTGATGGGGTATAAATATTGATTAATTGGGTTCTAGTATTTAACGAATGTTATATCAGAGCGGAGGGTGAGTATTTCAGTTATGTAGGAAGGTTTTCTATTTTTTAAGGTTTAGAATAGGTAAGAACCATGGAAATATTGCCGTCGAACATAAGGATAAAGCCACTTTAAATCAGTATGATACCCAGAAATATGGTCACGTCTACGGGCTCCAAAAATAAATCTTATAAAACAATTCACTAGAAGTTTATATATATATAAACCTGTACCACTACAACCCTTGAAAGGGATGAAACCCATGAGAAATCCGTACAGTTTCACGGCCGATGGCCGTGCAATGAAGTGATTAGGCCTCAATCACGCACGGCCGCCAGGTTTTTACTTCGATTTTGGGTACCTATTTTATAGGGACTGGGTATGCTCCAGGAGGGTCTCCATATCCCGGGGTCGCTCCACGGCTGAAATGACAAAATAAATAATTCTGCATCAGCCGAGATTCGAACCTGGCCGCCGTAGAGCATACAGACTAATGCTCTCTCTATCCACTAGGACACAACGGTCCAATATATAAATAAGTAAAAGTAAAACTACTTGTTAAATATAACAATAAATAACTCCTCTATATTAGAAAGATCTGTTACCAGACTAATTACTTATTCAGCCCCAGTTCCTTAGAATCAGAATAAAAATCATGAACGTGTTAGGATTTCTTCATCATTAGGCCCTGACTTATGCAGGCTGCAGTTCTCATTAAGATTAACTCCCTGATTCTGCTCTCTGTTGGATTATTTAATCGTAAAACTGAATTTTTTACGAATGTAGGATGAATTCTTAAGTATCCTCGGTTTTATATCCATATTTTTAAACTATAAACTAAATCTTCACCGTTTTAGGCTACTTCAACAGTTACTTGACAAACAGTCAAACCTTCCTCTTAACTACAAAAGGCTTATCTACATGACTATTATAACACCAATCTGGACTTACGGAGTAAAGCTATGGGGCTCCACTAAACCATCAAATTTTTCACGCATGCAATCCTAACAATCCAAAATCCTTTGTAAAATCCTCCTTTTTAGGTAATTATCGAGAGTTACCACACACACACACACACACACACACACACACACACACACACACACACTGTTGTGACTAAAGGTAATAATTTGTAATATACTTGATAACAAAAACACTTCTTTATTGATACAATAAGTTGTTATAACAAGATTAATAAACAGGTAGGTTATTGCAAGTAGGTTGTAAGATGCAATCGATGATTGTTTTCAACAATAGTTACAATACACACTAAGACACTCAGACCTTTTTGCGGGACTTGGTTATTTGGACTCAGGGGACCCTAAAACGTGTATTTCCGTTGAAAAACTGTAATTCGAAAATTTTCACGATCGCAATACTTTCCCTTATTATATATTTCATATATAGGTAAGTGAATATAAAAAGAAAAAAGTTTGATCTGTATATTGTTGTTTATTTATTTAACGTCACGATTTGCTACTATGGCTAATCGGACGATGCCACAGTAGGAGTCCTAAACTTTGCTTATCCAGGTTTTATTAGGATAGGGATCTTTAACGAGTACCTGACATCGCATAGGCTCGGGAGCACCTTTTAACGTCCCCTCCGAAGGACGGCATAACTAAGGATTTTTTACTCCCATTAAAAAATCCTAGGACCACCTGCGGGTTTGAACCCGTGACCTTTGGCATAGGAGGCTGTTATGCTAACCACCTAGCTACAAGTGATCCCTTGATCTGTATATTCCTACAAATTGAAAAAATCTGGTGCGGGCAACACACGACTTTCACTTACCTCGATTTTTAAAATCAATGAAAGAATTTTAAAATACAGTTAGAGATAAAAATACGTGAAACTATTAAGGAATTAATCAAATTGAATTTATATAGAAACATGTGTTTTATAAAAAAATCTATTATATTATTATCTAAAATAATCAGTTAGTTTTATCTTCTTCTCATCACTCTCTATTAACTTATAGAAGCTGATAATATTAACTTCTAAATGATGACGAGATGATATTTTTTCTAAAATCTTTAGCTTTCCAACGGTATATCATACATGTATATTACTGCTCTTATTTTCAAAAACGAAAAATTGCATTAAAAAAATATTTTTTCTGTTTTCTCCTTTAGTAGGGTATCGAATTTATTCAATTTATATATTTAGCTGTTTTTTATCAGCGTTAACAAGATATTCTAGTTATTATTATTGAATCTACAAAATTAAAGGTACTTTAGGGGAAGAAAATTTAAAATATCGGCATTTAAGCCCTGTCAGACCATTTTTATCCAAATAAAACCTACATGATATTAAAGCCCATTAAATTTTACATATATATAGCGAGTTTAATCAAAATCGTCGGAACCGTTTTTGAGAAAATCGAAAAAAGGTGCAAAATGCATGGTATAAAGTGCCTCTTCTGGTAAGCTCATTTTGATGAAAAAAGTTTTGTCACGTATATGAAATTTCTGTTTCATAGGACTTACCGTTTCCACCCGGGAGTTACCACACACACACACACACACACACACACACACACACACACACACACACACACACACACACCATTTTGCGGGACTTGGTTATTTGGACTCAGGGGACCCTAAAACGTGTATTTCCGTTGAAAACTGGAATTCGAAAATTTTCACGATCGCAATACTTCCCCTTACTATATATAGTAAGTGAAAGTAAAAATAATCATTGAAATTGGTTGAGATCTAGCAGAAAAAAGAACCATACTAAGGTTTAGTATGTCATTTTCCTTTGAATTATTAATTGCTTTTCATATCCGTTGATTGCCTATAATCAGCTATATAAACAGTTATGCCCCAATATAGTTATTTGGAAATAATAAACCACTGTGTAATAATTCGTAGTGTTTTTTTTAATTATGTTAATAAATATTCAATTAGCTTTCAATTTTGTTTATTATGTTTTAGCAGAGATTTTGGGATTAAACCTCTTGGGTTTATTTTCTAGAGCTCTCTTTCTAGGACAGAAGGAGCCTTGCGATATTAAAGACTTGGTTGAAACGATTCGTTAATTTCTTATTTGATTTCAGTGTTCCCAAGCCGACCTTCAAGGCTCCCTTTAAATATTAACCCTTTAATTATAAGAGGTAGCGCTAATACTGCAAAACATTTTCTCTTTCTCTCTGTTAGATTAAATCGCTAATTCTTAAGCTTTCTTATTATTATTTATATTTAACGTTCAAATTATTCTCGTGCCCGTTCAGCTTTTAATTTCGAATAATCTTTGATGCTATTCGAAGAGCTAAATACGACAAAAACTGTAAATGTATATCTATTGGCTTTATTTTTTTATGAAAGAAATATGAAGGTCTTCCTGACACATATTAAAATAAGGGCCAACTGTCATTTTGGCTACCCTGATATTTCCAGAAATTGCTTGTTTCGGATTTGTTTTTTTTTCAACCTCTTGAGTTGATCTCAAAATATAATCGAAGTTTAAAAGGTTGAAAAGAAAACATTATCCATAATTATCTGATTATTTGTATTATAATTATCTCCATATAGTTATTATTATATCAATTAATTAATTATAAAAAAAAGGTTGAAATATTTCTCATATATAAGCCCATAACTTAATAATTTTTGAAGATGGAGAAAGAAACGTATAGAGTCTCAGAATTAGTACATCGCGAATTATGATAAAACAGATTAAAAAAATTAAACTTAACCTATATATACGCCGATAACTCGGTTTGGAAGAAGATATTTTAGACGAAGAAAAATATGTTAAGAGTTTTAAAATCAGTAGTCCGTGATTTTTTGTTTTAAAGTTCATAATATTAATATGGTAGATATAGCAGAAGTTGCACGTCTCTAACTCGGATATTAGATAACAAAAAAATTTTTAGATCAAAACGACGAGATAAAAACAAAGAAAAATGGATAAATTCCCAACAAAAAAAGGATCATTAAACTTGATTAAGAAATAGCAGAGATAGGGCGTTTTAAACTCAGATTTAAAATTATTTCCCTTACTATATTTATATTTATCATTTTATATTCATTTATGCATATATATATGCTAGTTAATCAATTACAACAAAGATAGCTAATTATTAAAATTAAACTAGAATTGCCGCAACGGATCGAAAAATATATTTTTTTATGTGCATTTTTGTTTTCCTAAGCAATAAAGAAGGAGAAAATTTCATAAATTTATTGGGATATCACGCTTCACGATTTAGTGTATTGTCATAATATATATATATATATATATATATATATATATATATATATATATATATATATATATATATATATATATATATATATTAATATTAATTTTTATTACAATTGAAACTTGTTTGAATGAATAAATGTATTGTTTATTAGGTTCTTTTTTAATTAATTTGATCCAATCATTCAAAAAAAAAAAAAATTTCTTTTTTATTTCTCGCTACGTTTCGATCTTTGCCATTTTCGAGGGATCTTTAATATTCTTTCATATTGCGCTATTATAAAAAATCCATTTTGTCACATTTAAAAAAAAAAAAAAAAAACTATTACAGGCTGACGAGCCCTATATATAGGAGGAAATGAAACAATGTATAAATAAAAAATATTAATTTAATTATTATTTGATATAGTTTTGAAATTATTACATTAAAAATGAGGATCATGAAAAATATTGTTTTTAATATCAAGTGCTGTTATAATGTATATAATATAATATAATGTATTGTTTATTAGGTTCTTTTTTAATTAACTTGATCCAATCATTCAAAAAAAATTTATTTCTTTTTTATTTCTCCCTACGTTTCGACCTTTGCCATTTTCGAGGGATCTTTAATATTCTTTCATATTGCGCTTATATAAAAAATCCATTTTGTCACATTTAAAAAAAAAAAAAAAAACTATTACAGGCTGACGAGCCCTTTATATAGGAGGAAATGAAACAATGTATAAATAAAAAATATATTAATTATTATTTGATATAGTTTTGAAATTATTACATTCTAAATGAGGATCATGAAAAATATTGTTTTTAATATCAAGTGCTGTTAAAAGTGAATGGATACATTGCTTAAATCCAGTAGATGATAACTAGCATGACAGGGCTGGTCAGCCTGTAAGAGTTGTTTTTTTTTTTGTTTTTTTTTTGTTTAATGTGACAAAATGGATTTTTTATACGTATAAGTGCAATATGAAATAATATTAAAGATCCTTTGAAAATGGCAAAGACCGAAATGCAGGGAAAAGGAGAAAAGAAATAAAAGAATATATATAAGTATATATATATATATATATATATATATATATATATATATATATATATATATATATATATATAATATATATATATATATATATATATATAAGAATAAATATAAAAGAATAATATATATATATATATATATATATATATATATATATATATATATATATATATATATATATATATAATAAAAGAATAATATATATATATATATATATATATATATATATATATATATATATATATATATAGAGAGAGAGAGAGAGAGAGAGAGAGAGAGAGAGAGAGGAGAGAGAGAGAGAGAATAACAGACAGAGACGGTGGAAGATATGTGAGAATGTAATATCAAACTAATGATTTCATTTTTTTTTTTTAGATAAATTAATTAAAATTTTTATTATTGATAGTAGTTAAAAGGTCCTAAGCAAACACAATTAAAATACCCTTTAAGGCCTTTGAGCTAATAACAGTCTGAAAACTAATCCTTTAAAATAACGTTGTTTGCAACACTAATTCTACTCATCTTTTTTCCTCGAATTTAGTGTTAATAACTACCAACAATGTTAACATTACTGGTTACAGCACAATAAAGCTAAACCACCTGAGGTAAGAAAACACCTTAAAGAAGCTGAAAATTAACTATTGTATTCGCCTTTAAACTTTTAATACCCCTCGTTAGCTTTCTGGTAATTCGCCGGAAACGGGTTGTTACACAGAAAAAGCCGTTAAGAGATAATGCAATCATAAAATGTGTTATTAATAACTTTTAGAGGTTATTTTATGTTGTTTGCCTAATCGGAGACTACCTAATACATTTACTGAATAAGAATAAAAATGCTTATTGAAGACTTTCAATAGAAGCAACAGGTTAAGAACTAACTGTTTTATGTGGGCACGGAGTTTGATTTAAAAGAGGTGTATGGATCATTATGGATGATTATATTTATGATGAGGGACGTGTCGCCAGAGTGGTAAATTCGAACAAAATAATTACGAGTTCGCGCCTCGATGCCTTGACTCAGCATTAATCTTCCACCCTCACCCCATGGCTTGAAAATCCTCTCGTACAGCCAACAACTGTAACAGATTACAGATAGAGATGAACAAGAAAAAATAAGTAAATTTAATTCATGACAAATTAAGCGTCATGCAGAAAGAATTCGATTGTTTAATATAGCCCCCAAGGTTGATCTCATATTTCTAAATAGGTCTGATAATTGAGAAGTACTTAAGGAAATATTTTAATAAGTAGATATTTTGACACATTTATAATGCAATGGTTTACTTTGATCTAAATCCGTCATTAAATTTAATCTAAAAGACAAAGCATTAAAAAACGTATTTGAAAAATTGCAGTTCATCCCAAAAGGTACTAAAGCTCTGTAAAATTTGTTCTGTTTCTTCGAAAATAACTGAGTTGTGGTTGATTTTATTAGTAAAATTTAAATTTATTCTTTGTTTTAAATAATTAATTGCTGATTCTATACAATTTTCCCCTACTTTAAAAGTAACTGAGTTATTAAATAAAATCCTTTTAAAACTAATCAGCTGATATCGACGTCCAGGTGTTAAGATCTTCGTTGGATATTTTGGTTTTTTGAGCCGAACTACAAAAAAATTGATCTAGTAGTTTCGAAGAAAAGCCTGACAGACTATTTTTTTTTTTTTTTTTTTTTTTATACTTTATTCGAATACTCTACGTATCTTAAAATGAAAGTCCTCAAATTTTGAGAAGATGTATTTTTTTTTTTTGGTTGATTACAAAGGTTCATTAATAAAAATTATAAACCAAAAAAAAATTACATTTTATGAATATAAACGTTACGAAAGATATTACTGCATAGTTTTGCGCAATGATATTTTCTCATAAAAATAATTTCACCAATTAGAAAACAAAGATGTTTCTTATTTTTTTTTATAAAATCCTTTCATCTAACTCTACAGATATCATTTGAATGTCACTATAAAATTTAAATTGCATTGCTTCTCCAAGAGCAATATCGTTCCCTAAACTTTCCCTTTCTTAAATTGGCAGTTTGCCCCAGAATCCAGACTGATGTATTGTTCTGGGAGAGCTGTGTGGCTTTTGGCTCCCAACATACATTATGACAGTTGGCAGTTTCGTTTTCAACATGACAAAATTATAAAATATAGCAACTAGTAAATAAAAATATGGCGACATATGACATAAGCTATAAAAACGCTATTGTTACACAAAGGTTTCTTACTTACAAACAACTGTATTAGGGTATAACATTGTATATAGATGTTTATAGGCAATTAACTGATAAGAAAAAAAGATAAATTAATCATATTAAAATAGCCAATATCACAGAGATTTTAATTATCTCTGGAATTGCACTGTTTTGGTATTCATAAATTCGTACAGCGGACAGACGGATTTTTTTATTCGTTATTCTGGTTCAATATATTGAAATGTGAGACCTCATATTTCGATAAGGAGGGATTATATATATTTTATTTTTATTTATTTTATTATTATTATTATTTTTAGTTCTTTAATTTCTTTCTTCTTCTTTATTTTATATTTTCTTCCTCTCAGATAACTGGAACATCATCTACTTCCCGGACAAAAGTCATGGGGAAATAGAATTTTTACTTATTTAAAACTTTTCTCACAATTGTGCAGGTATCCAGCAGAACTGCTTTCTGCGCTAATTTTAGATTCTTTAGGTCTAGGCCAAGTTCTTCTATGCCCTCTCTGGTGCTTTTTAGGATTAGGCCATTCGAAGAGAGAACAATTGGAGTTGTTACTTTTTCTAGGTGGTAAAGTGATTTTAGTTCAAGAGGGAGTTCTTGGTATTTTCGGATTGTTTCAGCTCTAGTGCATAACAGATTAGAGTTTTGTTATTATTATATTTTTTTCTTCCTCTCAGATAACTGGAACATCATCTACTTCCCGGACAAACGTCAAAGGAAAGAGTTTTATTATTATTATTTTTTTTTTTTTGTACTTTTTAGTAATTTCTGTAATATTTCCCTGCTTAGAAATAATTCAGTATTTACTAAGATGCTAAAGTCCAGTCGGCCAGAAAAAACAAAACAATCTAGTTGTAGGCGCTACGAATTTATGCTACACATCTTTCCCGAAACAAAACAACCATGTTATCTGTATAGGTGTTACTTTTGATTAAAATTGCCTACTTTGCAATAAAATTAGACGTTATGGAAAGTGGTTTGAGGAAGGAGAAGCAGAGCATTTTACAACGCCAAAAACTCATTTTTTTAAAAATGTGATGTTTACTATATGGTGGGCTAAATTATTTTTGATACACTAAAGCTTCTTAAATCCTCAAAGAAACCATCAATGCCGAATCGAATTATAACAAAATTAATTATATGCATCGGAAATTGGAAATAAAGAAGGGTGTGTCTCATGTGTCATTGTGTTTCACTTGTGACTTCACAAAACTTGTCTGAGCTTGGATATTAATCTCATGCCACATCCGCCCTACTCCGCGGACCTCTCGCCTACGGATTATCATTTTCTTATCTCTAGTTAAGTAACAACGATTGAATGGACCTATTTCAAGAGAAAAAGTTGCCAACGCGTTGACAGAAATTTATTGATAGTTGTGGAAACTATTTTTTATTAAATAAAACAGCAGTAAATTTTTCTTCTCTTTTTTTTTTTAAACTAAAATCCTGCATTATGATCTGGACAACACAATAGTTATTGAACGTGAGATCCAGTGATGGTTGTTGTAAACGAAATAGTAAAACTTGTACTTTTATGTGCGATGTCTGCCAGATACAAGTAAATCTTCTTCAATGACAGCCTGAATATTGAAAGAATGACTATTCAATACCGTCTGGAATATCTTTATTAAGAGATAAAAGTTGGCAGTGGTGAAAAGAAATATAAAATTCTGATGAGCCCGAGATAATATTGAAAATTGATGGGGAAAAAAATGAGCGTTTTTTACTGTTGTTTACTGTCTCCAAACAACTGTTGGCCGAGATACGGACCTCTCTTCAGTTCTTCATCAGTTGTTCATGCATATTTGATGATTCTCCTCATCACATCTTTCAACTTTTTTTTTTTATAAGAGGTTTTTCTTTCAGGCACTTTTTAAACGAAAATGCTAAAAATAGAATGCATTAAACTTGTAAAGTAGGTTTTCTGTTCTTTTGAAAATTGTTTCAAGATATTTAAAATATAACCATAGCTTCATACTATCAGTTTAAAATGCATACTGAAAATATATATTGTAGAACTTGACAATGAATGAATGAATGAATGAAAATCAATTTTATTGGATATAATTAGTTGACCGTTGAAAATTACTGGAAGGAATTAGCCCGGGTGGCGGTCATTAAATGAAATAACTAAATAGTTTCAATTATTTATTGTTGGCCAACGTTTCGACCCCCCTTTGTGGGTCATCATCAGGGCTAAAAAGATACAAAAGAAATACAATTTCAATAACATTAAATACAATATTATATAAACTATTGAACGTCGGTATTAAAATATAAAAAAAGAACTATATATGTAAAAAACTTAATTAAATTACAATGGCTAGAGTATAATAATGAAAGTGCTATACAGAAAAAAATTTTGACTAAAGAAAATGTGCAAAGATATCAATATTTACATGAAATATGAAACATAAAAATATGGAGTAGAGTGGAGATACGTATCGCATGGTGAGCGAATGGAAACTAGGTACTGTTTGGTAGATGGGTGGCAGGTAGGATGGAAAATACGTAGGAAATGTAGGTAGAATGGAAAGTATGTACCGTATTTATGGGCAAGGTCTTAAAACAATGACTACAATTTTAATACTACCATTCAAAGAATTGATGAAATTTAATTATTTTTTTAGCCCTGATGATGACCAACAAAGGGGGGTAGAAACGTTGGCAAACAATAAATAGTTGAAACTGTATAGTTGTTTCATTTAATGACTGCCACGCGGACTAATTCCTCCCAGAAAATAAATTGTATACCTAGACGAGTAGTCCCCTAAGAATAACGAAAATGTACGTTGCAAATGTCATTTGTCTGGACTTTTAAGACTTAATTATAAAACAGAAGGATTTAGAAACAATGCATAGTTATCATTTATTTAAGATATTATATATGCGGGAAGATTGAAAGTTCAGGAGATGGATAAATAACTGTTGTTTATAAGTGGTTAAGGATGAAGCTTTAGGAATAGATATAGGCAAGAGATCCCAAAATGGGTAGCACGGATCACAAAGGATTTTTGAAAGAGGTGGATCTGTAGGAAGGTATATATATAAGTTTATGGGTTGGGGTCTAGTGTTTACTGAATGGACCGAGGAACAAGTGGGAAGCATATCATGAATATAATTTCATATAATGAAAGTTCTTTGTTTTGAAAAATCGGAAAAGACAGACGGCAAGGAGGTCTTACCGACGGAATGAAGGGTAGAACCAGTTCAAGTCGGCATACTTACTAGAAACATGGGAACGTCTGGGAATTCCAGAATAATTGAACATTTTCAATTCTTGATCAAATATCGATGTCGAGAAATGGTCTTCGTGAGTTGTAAGCCTCTTGGAAGGTAAAAACTCTCAGATGTCCCCCTTTTATTACTCGTAAAGGTTTAGGACGGTGAGTCACCAACCACTTCACAGAGTACATAATAAAAAATACCTCGTGATCATAAAAATATGATAGCTAACTAGTGACTAAGCTCTTACATTTTTTTTCTCTGGCGCGACAGGCCGTGTAGGCCCTTGGCCGCGTGGTATAGACTCCTGGGAGAATATACTCACGTTCCTCGATGAAATGTTTAGGGTAGGGTCATCACTCCTTACGCCTATTTTTGCGAGTTGCCACCATTAGGCTGACGAGTCTCACCACCCAGGGGAGAGGCTGAGAGTGAGTCCCCATTTAATTATATTCTTGTAAAAGTCCCGCTGGGAACTCACAACTCTGGCGTGGGGGACTAGCGCGCTAGAAACTCGGCCACCGGCTCCCCACTCTTACTAGTCCTTGATTTTTTAAATATATTAATTATACATATAAAAAAATGAATCATTTATATCTTAACAAGTCAGTTAAGTCCTTTGCTAGGTAGCAAGGTTTCGAGCACTGTTTATATTTTATTTATACATTTTAAAGGTATTTCGTAATACGCATATGTGGTCTTGTTGTGAATTCATAATTTATTTTATTTTGTTTTTTTTTATTGAAATTTACAACTGTATTAGTAAATACATCAAGTAAATTAGCTGATAATATATACATAGATAATATAAATGAAGAGAATATGCCTATTGGCAGCACTCCACTAGGTTATCTAAACAAGAAGGTCTTTTCAGAAGCCTCTGAGGATTGTCAGGAATGGAAGAGGAAGCAAGGATTGAAATTAGAGAGATAAAGTGGAAGTAGAGTTTGTTATGGAAGAATTGAGACCTCATACGGGCCAAATCAGCAACATATGGGACATTAAGGTCTTTATGGATGAGTTTGTTGGTGACAAAGTAAGGAGCATTGAGGATTTTTCGAAGGATTTTGGATTGTGATGATTGGATACGGGAAGAAGTTGATGGTTTAGTAGAGCCCCAAAGCTCAACTCCGTAGGTCCAGATAGGCCTTATGAAGGTGATATAGATGAGTCTTTTGTAGTTAAGTGAAAGGTTAAAGCGTCTGTCTAGTAAGTGTTGAAGTAAATGAAAGCGGCGGCCAGTTTCTTGGTGTTTCAGTCTTGTGTGCGGATTCCAAGTTAGACGTTTGTCAGGTAGGAAACCTAGAATATGTTCACCTTGGACAAGCGGAATATTATTAAAGGACACTGTATGGCAGGATGTTATAGGTTTACGACGAAGGGTATAGGTAATGTTTGTGGGATTTGTTGGAATTGATTTTGATTCTCCAGTTCTGATACCATACCTCAAGGTGTCTAATTTGGAATAGAAGAGTTTGAGGCAATAGTAGGATCATTATTTAATGATAGCACACAAGTGCCATCAGCATAGGTAGAAAGGAAGGTGTTTGGATGATTAGTTCTAATTTACATCCTTATAACCTATTAAACCATAATATAAGCTATGATAAATTACTTTATCGAAAAAAAACGCACCTTTTAATGAACCAATAATCGATTTCAACATCAAAGGATTTAGAAGAATAAGGAGCGGTATTGTCTAGTGGACAAAGCACTAGTCTATTGTTGTCTGTGCTCCGAGTTTGAGGGAGGACAGTTGTTGCCTACAAAAAGTTTCGCGGACGTCTTAATTCAATCATTTCAATAATTTTATTGAATTAATCATTTAAAAAATATAAACTCTGGATATTAGATAGGTATGTATTTGGATTTTTAGTGGCCTACCCCGTATCAAGTACATTTCATGCGAAATACCACTACCACCAAAGCTCTATATACCAGAAATGGCCAAGTTGGGGTAGAAAATAAACCAGACTCTAGGAGTTTACTTCAATCCGCGAACATTGAATTATTAAAATTTAAAACAAGATAGGTATTTAGTCAAATAACATGGAAAAGATAAACAAAACTGTCATTAAAGATAAAAATATATGGTCTATGTCTCTGCGATGTTCTTTTCTTCATTCCTTACGACTTCTACTTCCAGCGACAACTCTTTAATAATCGTATACGATGATGAGCGATTGGCAAATATGCCAATAATTTAGACAGTTTGTGACAACTAACATAAAAACAGTACATACTCGCCCCCGACTCTATTACATATATGCACACTACACACTGTCCTGTGGTCACTTAACAGATGATCGAAAATGCATGAAACTATTGACTGTTGCGCTTGCACATTATGGATCACAAAATAAACATAGAAATAAAACTACAAATGGTGAAATATAAAATTATGACTATTTTAATTAACGATGTTAATACAAATTTTTTTAAGTGAACAGTATAAGAGAAAATTAAGCTAGTTCGAATATTAATAAATGTGAAAATATTAAACTATTGTTTTGACGAATTCCAAGTTTTCAATTAATCATTCTACCATTATTCCAATGTTAATGGTCTTGACGATTAGGTAGAAAAAAAAAAAAAAAAAGAGGGAAGTAGAAGAGTGGCAGATTAAAACCGCTCAGGGCAACTGTAATCATTGTAATTTCTGGTGCATTTTTGTTTCCCAGTTTTCATTTCAACTAGGCACTCTCCCAAACGTTGCGCAATTTACCCGAAAGCCTTCTATGTATGTAAATGTTTATAAACGTTCTGTATCATACAAAATATAAATACAACAAATAATATTGAACATAATATGATTTTGTATTTTTTTTTTTTTTTTTTTTTTTTTAACATCATTTATTGAAATTTACAACTGTACTTCAAGGTACAACAAGTAAATGTGACAAATGTTAAATGGCGTGATACAAACTTGAAGAAGAACTACCCAATGGCAGCACTCCTGTAACTTTTCTACACTAGAAGGTCTCGAGGCCATCTTCTTTTTAGACGCCTCGGAGGATTGTCAGGAATTGAGGAGGAAGAAAGTATTGAAACAAGAGGATTAGGGTGGGAATGGAGTTTGTCATGAAAGGAATGGTATCTAGATCGGGCCAAATCAGCAACATACGGAACGTTGAGGTCTTTATGGATAAGTTTGTTCGTGACAAAATAAGGAGCATTTAAGATTTTACGAAGGATTTTGGATTGTAGGGATTGGATACGGGAAGAATTCGATGGTTTAGTAGAGCCCCAAAGCTCCACTCCGTAAGTCCATATCGGCCTTATGATAGTCATGTAGATGAGTCTTTTGTAGTTAAGTGGAAGATTAGAACGTTTGTCTAGTAAGTGTTGAAAAAGTCGAAAACGTCGTGCAGTTTCCTGTCTTTTTAGTCTTGTGTGAGGGTTCCAAGTAAGGCGTTTGTCAAGGTGCAGTCCTAGATATCGGATCTGTTCAACCGGAACAAGAGGAGTATTAATGAAGGAGACAGTAGGGCAGGATGTCATAGGTTTACGACGAAGGGTAAAGGTAATTTGGTTGGATTTGTTGGCATTAATTTTAATTCTCCAGTTCTGACACCATACCTCAAGGTCTCTGAGGTGGGATTGGAGAGTTTGAGAGGCAATAGTTGGATCAGTATTGACTGATAACACACAAGTGTCATCAGCATAGGTAGAAAGGAAAGTGTTAGGATGGGAAGGGATATCAGCTGTATAAACTGTGTAAAGAATGGGTCCTAGGATACTGCCTTGAGGAACACCAGCAAACTGACTAAAAATGGATGAATAGGAATTATTATGATTGACTTTGAAGGATCTGTCAGTGAGGTAGGACTGGATAATAAGGAAGTATGTTGGGGGGAGGAATTTGCGGAGCTTGTAAAGCAACCCTGGGTGCCAGACTCGGTCAAAGGCCTGTTCCACGTCGAGGAAGGCTCCCGTACAATACAAGCCGCGCTCCAATGTAGACGATACAACGTCCACCACACGATGACATTGCTGGATAGTGGAGTGGGACGTTCTGAATCCAAATTGATGATGAGGAATTATGGAATTAGTATCAAGGATGGGATACAGGCGTTTCAGTATAAGCTTTTCCAAGATTTTTCCCATGATTGGTAAAAGTGAGATGGGACGGTAAGAAGATGGATTTTCTGGCGGTTTCTTAGGTTTGGGTATCATTTTGACAATGGATAATTTCCAGGAAGCAGGAAAGTATGTGGAACGGAGTACGGAATTGTATATGTAAGTGAGATATAGGATAGCTTTTCGAGGAAGTAGTTTTAAAATATGGGAAGTTATAAGATCATGCCCAGGAGCTTTGCGGGATGGTAAACTCTGAATGATGTTAGATATTTCCGAAGGATGGAACGCTTTAGGAGGAAGGACCATTTGGAGTGGGATATCTAATTCATCTTCTATAAACTTAGTGTGCCCGGGATTATGGATATCTGGATGTGGATTAAAGGTTCTAAAAAGGTGCTGACCGAATATCTGGGCCTTCTCTTCATCAGATCTTGTCCAGATACGGGAATCAGTTAGGAGTGGATGATTACAGTTTTTGAACTTTAGTAGCTTTTTTGTGGTCATCCATAATGATCTGTCTGTAGTAGTAAGTTTTTCGGTGAAGTTGAGTAAGTTTTGAATTTTTATTTTTCTGATTTCTGATTTTAGTCTGTTAGTCAGTTTATTATAATAAGTTTTGTCTGATGGATATCTAGTCCTATGCCACTTCGATCTTGCCCTGCGTTTTTCCCTTAATAAGATTCGAATGTGCTGTGGCAAGGTAGTCTCCTGTGAGTTAGTAGTAGTAATGGTTGAAGTGTTGTCAAGTATGCTATTGCTAATTGAGTCAGTCAGATGATCAACGGCTTTATCAATATCATGTTTAGTCTTAAGTGGGATCTTTAAGTTCAGTTTGGTTTCCAAGTCACATCTGAATCCGTCCCAGTCCACTCGTCCTGTAATCAGAGAGGGAATGGTGGGTTTAGGAACAAGGCTCGAGTGCAAGGAAAGTAAAACTGGGCTATGATCAGATGACAGGTCATTTAGGGATTTTATTGTGGATTGGGAGGAAGATATCTGAGAGGAAACAAATATATCAAGGATATCAGGACGTTTTTTGAGGGATGTTGGCCAATATGTTGGGCTCGTAGGAGAAAGGATAGTATAGCAATTAGAGGTAGAGACTCGAGAAAGGACATTACCACGGGAGTTGGATGTCCGGCAACCCCATCGTTGGTGTTTGGCGTTATAGTCTCCTCCAGCAATGAAGCGCGGTCCTAAGGATCGGAAGAGGGTTTCAAGTTGATTAGAGGAAAGGAAGTTACCAGGAGGACAGTATACAGCTGAGAGTGTAAGATGGAAAGGACGAGTTGAAATGATTACCGAGGTTGATTGTATGGCATCAGTTGGAGTAGAAGGAATCAGGGAATGGGATAAAGATTTATGAATAAGGATGCATGATCCAGCATGGGAAGTGTTGTCGGGATGGTCAGATCTGTATGTGATGTAGTCACGTATGTAAAAATTTGATCGTTGTGTGAAGTGAGTTTCAGTAAGTAGTGCTATGTCAATGTGGTTGTCATGTAGAAATAAGTCCAGTTCATCACGATGGTTATGCAGGCCATTAGCATTCCACAAGATAATCGCTAGGGGCTTTACACTCATCGTTGGAGATTAAATGGGACTTGAGAAAGGACTCTGGTGAGAAGGGTGATTAGTGGTTTGATGGTATCTCTAAGATCAGAGAGAAAGGACTCAAGGATGGAGTATATATTGGAAGGATCTTGGTTTGGATACGGATGTGGATAAGATACATGGGGTGGATAATTTATTGGTTCAGGATTGTTGGCTGGGGGCTGAACTCGCCGTGGAGTACGAATCTGTTCAGTCCGCTGAGATAATGGAAGTTGGGGCGTTGGGTGATTCGGTGGATCATAAGGACGTTCAGGAATTTTTTTAGGGTTCTCAGGAGGGAGTTTCACCTGTAAAGGTAGATTATGGGGTGGGATCGGTTGACGGGAAGCTGGTGGTTTAGGACGGGAGACCGGAGGTTTGAATTGGGAGTTTGGAGGCGCCTGACTAGTAGTTGGTTGCTTCCTTGGAGTGGTGACTTCGGAGAGAGATTTCCTGGTTTCCTCAGTAGGAACTCTGGTTGCAGGTGTGGCAGGCTGCTGTGGAGCGATCCTATTGGCAGGTTTCTGAATTTCAGGAAAATCAGATAAATTATTCATCTCTGGTACCTGAGGACGAATCTTCTGATCCACTCTTTGTACTGATGAATTTTGTGATCTCTGGCGAAGAAGGCTTTTGTAAACGACACAACCCCTATAGCTAGCCGGGTGGCCTTCCCCGCAAAGAACACATTTTGCTGGTTCAGTCTGAGATTTCTGGCAAGTGTCAGAGGCATGTGGTCCGGCACACTTAACACACCTAGCCGGGTGGTAACAATAGGATTTTGTGTGTCCAAAGGTTTGGCATTTGGTGCACTGGACTATAGTAGTTCTTTGCCTAGGCTCTTCAAAACGGACAGATGAGTACACCAGCCTTCTCACTTGAAATATTTCCGGATTATTACCGGCTGGTTCGAGATCTACAAAAAATAATGGCAAGGGATATTTTTCCCTGGGGTGTGTCACTGAAGAAATGTTCCGTGCGTGATGACCAATTTCTTCCAGACCTCTTTTGATTGCTTCAGTGGGAGTAGATGAGTGGAGCCCGCGTAAAACCACTCGATATGACTTCTCTTGTTTCAACTGATAACAGTGAAAATCGTAGTTTTTTGAGCTCAAATAACTTACTAGTTTTTTGTAATTTTCTTTTGTAGTTGTAGTAATTTTGATATCGTTTATTCGGGAGAAACATTCAAAGTTCGGTTGTCCGATGAGAGCGGCGATTTCATCACCAAACGATATGAAATTACTAATATTGGATACATAGATAGGAGGTGGCTCAGGATCAGAAAATCCGTGAGGCTGGTTTTCAATGTTGACTGAAGCGGAATGGTTGATAGTAGAAGAAAGTGGTGTGGCGTTTGAAGTGGACGGCGCTGGAGACTCAAGTTGGTTGGCTGCAGTGGTGCTGCGGGTTTTTGGCGGAGAAGAAATTGGTTTTGGCGGTTGCTTAGACTTGGCCGTTTTATTTTTTTTTTTGTTTGGCGAATTACCGCCGGACCCGTGTTATTCCTGTGGCGTTTCTGGCGTCGCGTTAAATATTGGGAATCTGATTCGCTAATCTCAGAGAATGGCGTTTCTTCCCCTGATTCATCATTAGATAGAGTTTTGTCTAAATCCATGATGAATACGGTAGAAAAAAAATAAATATAAAGTCCTCTTATATTGTGAGCTAAATAAAAATAAAATAAAAAAGAAGAAAAAAAATTATGTTGACTTATATTAATTCCTAATAATAGAAAATTAACGTAAAGATCTTAAAAATAAACTATTTACATTATATACATATACATAAAAAACGTAAAACAAAATGAACATTTCTGATTTAGTAAAATAAAAATAATGTCCTAGAAAAAGAGAAAAAACACACAAAACATTAGAAAAAAAAAATATATGTATATATATATTAAAATAAAGTCTATCAGGAAGAAAATAAAAGTTTATATGAAGAACGTCTAGGTTACGAAGTCGGAAATGTCAATATTGCCGACCGAGACCTTGTAAACAAAGATGAGGATTAGTAAGTCCTAGCCTAGGCCTTATCTCCAGCCTAGGACGGCCACCAGTCTATTATTGTCTATCGAACTAATTGCCACTCACCTCGTGATATGTGTTCGTTAATGTGTTTATCAGTGCAACCACTCACGATTTACAAAGTTTGAAGCATTTTTAAGCAGTATCACATTGATGAGAAGGAAACTAACATAGAGCAATACGTAAGTAGAACTGTGCCAGTCGCCATTTTAGAAAACACTGATTTTGTATTTAAATCCATTATTTATATCCAATATGTCCATATGTATACATATAATGATATAAATATAATGATATCGCTATTCTTCCTGGTTTAAAAGTACATTTTAGAGGTTTATAAATGTTTTGTAACTAACTAATTAATTAAAAATTAATTTTGCCTTTTTTTCTGTTACAGGTAAGCCCACTGATGATTATGATTGGCTGGTAAGAAATTGACTGTTAGACTCGAAGACTGTCAGCCAATAAACTTCAATGTAGACGAATAGCAGTAAGCTATTAATGTGAAATAATGTATGATGTATGTAAAAGTGTTTTCAAAAAAAAGTCTTGAGAATGGGGAAAGAACCCCGAAACGTTGAAAAACCATGTAAAAAATTATGAAAGGAAAAAAATATACTATAACAAAAGGAAGTTAAGGTGTGCTTATTTAAGTGTGTAAAGTAATATTTCATATTTACAAGCATATTTATTTACTTCAATATATTTTTTAAACATAAGTAAATGATACAATTTTCTTTTTCTGGCGTTTTAAGATCTAAGCCTAACACTTAGAAGAGCCGATACTTTAATCAAATCTCATCATTTGTTATTTTAAAAACTATTAGAGATGTCAGTATCTCGCTTAGCAAGCTCAAGATAAAACAATTCTCCAACAAGTCATTGACTTCGACTAACCTAAACCTTCAAGTACGCTTTCTTATTTATGAAATATTTTAAAAGAAAATATAGCATTTGCTAATTAACTTAATCTTTAAGAAACTGTTTTAGTTCTGGTAACTATACCAATGTTACAGGAAAATTATTTTTTCTTCCCTTTCTCCTGCAAGCGTGGAGTAGTCTTGGTCTACCTTCGACATGTCTCTCTCCCTATCCTGGGCCTTCCTCTTCATCTCCTTAGGGTCGATCCTCACTCTCTCCGACTCTGGCCCTACTACTAAACATATAAGTATTATATGTGATTCTCAGGCGTCCAACTGGTCGCTGTCCCCACGACCTAGCCTCCATCAGCCACCTAGCTCTTAACTCGCTCCCATCCTGCTGACATACCCATTCCATCTGAATTGGCGTTCCGCTATGACATCTCTTACATGCTTAAACCTAAATTTATATATAATTGCCCTGTTCCTCACACAGTCCCGTATCGTCTTTCCGGAAACTCTTCTGAGATACCTCATTTCTCCTGACGCCACTCGTGAGGCATTCTTGTCCAGCAGTACCCAGCTCTCTGCTTCATATGACGATCTGGGGGAAAATACAGATCTAAAGATGCGAATCTTCCTCTAGTTGCTCAACTCTTGCTCGCACACTAGTGTTCTGGGAATTCAGAAGTAGTTGTATAAATTTTAAGTATCATAATCAAGAAAACACGTTTTTTGTCTATCTCATTATTGTCCTGAGTTTTCTTTTGGTTCAATATATGTAAGATATATATTTGTCCGTTTCACAAAAGAAATTAATTGATATATTTTTGTATTTACTTCTACACCTTTACAACGTTTCAGCCTCTAGGGCAATTTTAAAGCATCTGTAACAATTAAATTTGTATGGCACTTAAACACTTTTTACATCTAATTTCAACATTTAAATTAATTATTTTATTAATCTTGTCTTTTTTTTTAAAAATGTTTACCTACCATGCATTTTGAATAAATAAATGTTTTCTGTTTTTTTTCTTTTTAATAATGGATAAACATTTAAAACATGTGCTTTAAAATTGTAGGTTGACACAGCAAGCAAATTATGACGACACTGCTGATGAAGCAGTGCAAGAATATATAGAGATAAATATGCATGGTAGGTAAACATTTTTTTGAAAAAAGATACGATTAATAAAACAATTAATTTAAATGTTAAAATTAGATGTAAAAAGTGTAGAAATGCCATAACTATTTAATTGTTGCCGATTCATAAAAATGGTCCTAGAGGCTGAAACTTTGTAAGGTGTAAAAGTAAAAAAAAAAACATATCAATAAACTTCTTTTGTGAAACGGCCAAAATATATATATCTTACAGTTATTTGTCTAGAATATAAAACAGGATGCACATGGAAAAGTCCGAACTATTTTTTACAACTTAAAAACAAATTTGTATTAATTTATTTTTTATAATCCTTGATCATATAGATAGTTTCATCGATCGTATCCTCGCCACCAATTGATATTATTTTATAAATTGATATGTTGCCATATTTTTATTCTCCTTATTTAGCTTATCCAAATCTTATATTTGATTTTATCTAATGTACTTTTAAGTATTTTAAAAACGTGGTTTAGAAATCAAATTTTTTTCTAAAGGTACAAATTACGTGTTTAATTTTGGTCCAAATCATACTAATACATTTTATTAGGGGTACTCACTACATTTGCTATAGTGTTATTTGTTATTTTGCTAAACTCGTCGAGTTTCTACAGTTATTTCCTGTATAAAATTTATGGGTTTAGCACAATAGCACAAATAGCATGCTATAGCAAACGTAGTGAGTACCCCTATTATATAACTTTATTTTTGTGTTATTAGTATAGTAAGAAACCAGTTCTAAAATTTAATACGGAAAGAGTAAAATAAATTGGTTTAATAATAAATTATTCAGAGATTTTCGCGCTTCCTGTAAAATTTCCTAGAATGGATATAGTGTTAAATATCGATTGTATATGTAAAGATAGTTGTGGCACTGAACTTCCACCTAGGTGTACAGCAGCCCAACAACAAACAGTACAGTCCAGTTGATAGCGTCTCCTGCGCCATGTTGTTTGTGTATATAGCAGTAATAAACAAGCTGTCTAGTACAAGGTTCTTTTATTCCACTGCCTAATACTCTATAACTTTAATATATAGAACTTTTTGGAACTCACGGTTCAATTGTTGTCACGTGTTTTACCTAATCATAATATCTGTTACCTCCGAAAGGAACACATGGAACATTATGCATCATGAACTATGTGGAGTTGTTGACGGAGAAAACCATAGACCCTAACATGAACATTCTGCAGTGGGCGACCAATTATTCTCTAAACAACACGAAGTAGAATAGTATTCCTTCAAAACTGTTGGTATTTTCTTAATTTTTCGTTAGCCCCTTCCTCGCACTTGAAAGCTATACAGGGGTTGCTCTGTTTGAAAGGGTCAGGTGGAGAGGGCGGGAGGTTAATGCTGAGTTAAAAGCGCACTTGGCCATCCTACCCCCTTAAAAACCGTGCATTTTCTGTTGTTAGTCGTTTGGAGATATAGTGGAAATGATATGGAAATGGAACTAAATAGCTCTGCTTGGTTTTCCATCATTTTTCATTCTTCTTTTCGTTTACAAATAGTCCAAAACGGTTTCGGACAAGAAGGACTAACTGAAATTCAAGATTCCTTGTAAAGTATACATTGCATCTTACTCTGTTCCAAATATCCTCATCGACAACAACTAAAAGGATCATTCTGTAAATGACCTAGAGCAACAGGAGGGCCAACAGGTTCTATAAATACTTTGGATAGACCGAAACCTCCGGCGATTTTGTTTAATCGTTCGGTTGGGGTTTAACTAGGGTTTTGTTTGGTCTCGTATGAGTTTTAAAGTCCTTTCAGCGAGAAACTAGGTCCAGAGTGCAGTGGACTGAAGTTTGAACTTTATCGACCGCCGACGTGCCGTAGTGAAGGAAGGGCTATTGCTCCCTGCCGATCACGGAAGCCGCAACCTCTGCAGCTAAAACTTAGTGCACACACCGGCTGAGTCACGCGCTTGAGTCACATCTCATCTTAACTGATCAGGTCGCACGGAATAGTCAACTGCAAAAAAAAAAAAAAACTAATTGACTACTAAAACATATAAGCGTAAATCTTTATATTTCAGTTACTCAAACATTTTTAATAAACTTTTTTTTAAATATATTTTTATTGATTTTTACAACTTTATATACAATATATACAACATGTAACGGTTATTTTTTTTATTTTTAATTTATTTATTAGAACCTCATTCATCATCCTAATCCTCTAGCACGATCCCTATCCAGCTCTACTCATCCATACAACCCACCTAGAAGGTTGAAACGGCAGTGGCCCCGAGATATATTGTAAACATCTATTTTGGAGTTCTGACACTGGTCGATTCTCCTCTCATGTGCGGTGTGATTGTGGCTATGGCACCCTCACTTAGCTTCCGCTGGCTCTCACCAGTGATGCGGCTGAGAGGGAGGCGCTGGGATCCTTTGGACTCTGCTTGTCCTTCCACAAGTGGGGGGGACAAGCCCCGTCCGGGGTCTATAATCTAGCTGATTGTAAATATTGTACATACGTATGAATGTGAAATGTTTTGCTTTTTGTTTATTTATTTGTTGACTTCATTTATTTGTATTTATTTTATCTACAAATTTCGTTATTGTATACGTTTGGTTTCATTTTATGTAATTTGACATTTATTTTGTTTATGTTGTAAATATTGTATGAATGGGATCCTTTAGCAATATTATTATTGTCCATTGTGACAAACTGTAATACATACGAATAAAAAAAAAAAATAAAAAAAAAAAAAAAAAATTATTTATTGATATTTACAACAGTATTGATTAATACATCTAGTAAATTAGATGTTAAATATACGTGTAACATATGAAAAAGGCATAAAGAGAAACTGCCCATTGGCAGCACTCCAATAGGTAAGGTCTCGAGGCCATCTTCTTTTCATACGCCTCAGAGGATCGTAAGGAATGGAAGAGGAGGCTAGGATTGAAACTGAAATTGAGTTTGTCATGGAAGGATTGATACCTGATTCGGGCCAAATCAGCTACATAAGGAATATTGAGGTCTTTATGGATGAGCTTATTCGTGACAAAGTAAGGAGCGTTAAGGATTTTTTGAAGGATATTGGATTGTAAGGATTGAAGACGGGAAGAATTTGATGGTTTAGTGGAGCCCCAAAGCTCAACCCACTAAGTCCAGATAGGTCTAATGATAGTCATGTAGATGAATCTTTTGTAGTAGTGTGGAAGATTAGGGCGTCTGTTTAGTATGTGTTGAAGTAACCGAAAGCGGCGAGCAGTTTCTTGTCATTTTAGTCCTAGTGTGGGGTATAAATAATATTCCATGTTAGACGTTTATCAAGTAGAAATCCTAGGTAGCGGATCTGCTCAACTGGAACAAGCGGAATGTTATTAATGGATACTGTAGGGCAGGGTGTCATTGGTTTACGACGAAGGGTAAAGGTTAGTTAAAGGACTAAAATTACAAATATGGCATGAAATAGTCTTGTGAAGAGCCTACCCAGTTGTAGAACTTCAATTGCTATTTTAGGTAACACTTTAATGTTTATATTATTAACAGGCCTCGTGGCCACCGTCTTTACAGGCGCCACGGAGTTTTCGGACAAGCGGGTTTGTGTGGGCTGGTCGTTTGAAATTAAAGGTATATCGAATTTCGACCAACTCTACAACTAGTGAGATATAGAGCTCTGAATAACAAAATAAGGTGAAGTGAGGATTTTTCGTAGAATTTTGGATTGCAAGGATTGGATGAGGGAGGAATTTGATGGTTTAGTAAAGCCTCATAGCTCAATGCCATATGTCCAAATAGGACTAAGAATGGTTATATTAATCAGTTTTTCGTAGTAAACAGGGAGTTTTGATCGTTTGTCAAGTAAGTGTTGTATTAAACGGCTTCGGCGGTACAAATACTAAATTGTAGTAAACTAGTAATAAAGTTTTAAACTACAACTACTCGCAAAACTTTCTAGGATTCGTCTAACCTTCCTAAACTACAGAAAGCTCATCTAACACCCTATGAATATTTTGAAGAGTGCTCCTTCTACCTTGGACAATCAAACAAAAAGGGAATATCATGCAATGTTGGGGTTGCTTCGGCAAACGCAGGATTAACGAATTGATGGGCCTCTTTCCTGAAATGGATTTTAACTTGCGGATTTGATAATATTTTTTCTTTAAAAAGTAAAAACTTTTATTTTATTTCTTTTCTTTTTATTAATAATTCGGTTTTTAAAGTATATTTTATTTAATACTTTCATTTTTATTTGTCTTCTTCTTCGAATTTTATCTATTTATTTTAAAGTTATTATGTTATTCATTTTTACTAATACTGGTTTTTTAATTTCAATAATGTATCTTTGTTAAAATAAAAAAAATACCCCCCTCTCTCAAAATTTGGGGACTTACGATTCAAGATACGTAAAACTGAAATAACGAATAAAAAAAATCCGCCGTCCGCGGTATTCTCAAAAAAATATTGGTTAATTTTATTTTTTTCCCACAAAAAATATTAGGGCATGCAACGATAAACCTAACACGTTAATATCAGCTGGTTATGTTTAAAATGGTAACCGATTAAAAGCGATTTAATTCAATAACTCAGTTATTTTTTGAAGATGTGGAAAAAATTAATTAGTGTTTTTTTAGCCAAAAACCCGCGAATAATTATAAAAAAGAGAAAAAACAAAATAAAAAATATTTAAATTTTAACTATAAATACGTCCATGACTCAGTAATTTTCTAAGATAGAGAAAAAAACACAGTTTTTTGGAAATAATACACTATTGTGTAATAATTTGCTGCGCTTTATTATATTTCTTTTAATAATTAATAATTTTTATAAGTATTAATATTTTTAATTCTCCGAAAACTTGCACTCCGTAAATCTCCTGGATACGATCTCCTCACTCCTCAGATTCTCAGACAGCTTCCATCTAAAGCCGTTATATTTCTTACATATATTTACAACTCCATTCTACGCACTACTCATTTTCCTCTCTTATGGAAACATTCCACTATAATTCTCTTCCTAAAACCAGGTAAACTTCCTAACACTACGACATCATATAGACCTATCAGCCTACTCCCAATCCTTTCAAAAATCTTTGAAAAAATCCTCCTCAAACGAATACTACCTTTATTATTGGGTTGATGCAAAATTAATGCAGGTTTTTAGTAGGTATTGTAAATACGCCATATCTTTACTTTAACCATATATATTTAATCAAAATAATTTCCATCTGAACCAATGCACTTTTGCCAACGTTCAACAAGCTTTCTTATTCCACCAGAAAAAAAATCCGAATCCCTGGACTCAATGAAATCACGAAAAGAATTTTCAATGTCGTCCTGGTTTTGAAAATTTTTCTCCCTCAAAAAGTTGTCCAGATGCCTGAAAAAGTGGAAGTCTGTAGGAGAGAGGTCAGGTGAATAAGGCGGATGTTGGAGAACTTCGTAGCCCAACTCGTGCAGTCGTCGAAGCGTTGGTTGTGCAACGTGTGGTCTGGCGTTATCGTGGAGCAGGATCGGCCTCTTCCGATTCATCAATGCTGGGCAAAGACGTTGCAATTTTGAGTTCCGAGTTCCGCCGCCATTTATCGTGTGGTTTTGGTTGGGTCTTCTTCCACTTTTGACCTCAGCTGGTCGTTGTCCAGAGCAAGATGACGGCCCCGACCTTCCTTGTCTTCGAGGTCGAAATCTCCTCTGCGAAACTTCTGGAACCAACGCTGCACCGTGCACTCATTAATAGCCCCCTGACCCCACACTTCATTAATATTACGAGCCGTTTGCGCAGCGCTGCGCCCTAATTTAAATTCGTAAAAATAAATTTGACGAAAATCGCACTTTGACATTTTCGATTCAAGACGTTTGAACACACTGAACAAACCGATTTTACTAAACAAATTCATGGTGAAAGAGAGGGTATTAGATAAGGTTTGTTTTCGTATAATAATGATCAATGTTAGGATTAGCTTTGTTTACACAATTGGAATTAAGATATTGCAATAGAGGAAACCTGCATTAATTTTGCATCAACCCAATAGAATCCCACACTATTTTTTCCCATCAGTTTGGATTCCGTTCCCAACATCCAACCGTTCAGCAAGGGCTCCGAGTCGTTGACCATATTTCCTCTGCCCTTGAGAACAAGGAGTACTGCTCGGGTGCATTTCTGGACATAACGCAAGCATTTGACCGGGTGTGGCACCCGGGATTGCTCTTTAAGCTCAAAAACCATTTACCCCAATCCTTATACCAAGTCCTCCGATCCTATCTATCAAACCGCTCCTTCCGAGTTCGTTGTGGTGCAGAATATTCCTATTATTATCCAGTCGAATCCGGTGTTCCTCAGGGCAGTGTCCTTGGTCCTATCCTCTACAATATATACACGGCTGATATTCCTCTTTGCCCTAATACCTTCCTAGCAACGTACGCTGATGACACAGCTATCCTATCCTCTCACTTAGATCCCGAAATTGCATCTATAGGTTTCCAAACGCACCTTTCTCAAATTGAAGACTGGTGTAACAACTGGAGAATCAAAGTCAATCAATCCAAATGCAGACATGTCACCTTTACCCTTCGAAGACAATCCTGCCCTCCAGTTCTCTTTAACTCCGTTCCGCTTCATTTCTCCGACACAGTCTGGTATCTTGGCTTCCTTCTGGACAAAAGACTAACTTGGAACCCGCATACTAGACTTAAACGACAAGAACTTAATCGACGATTTGGACAATTATACAGACTACTGAACAGAAATTCTAAATTATCTATCGAGAACAAACTGCTAATATACAAGATAGTACTGAAACATATCTGGAACTACGGACTTGAACTATGGGGGACAGCCAAATTTTCTAACATCAAACGCATTCAATCCTTCCAATCAAAAGTCCTCCGAACAATAGTTAATATCCCTCATTATGTACCCATACCTTACACCGCGACCTAAATATTCCATTTATATTTATATATTCCATTAAAATTCTCTAAATTCCATCAGAACCTTATCCATCACCCTAATCCTCTAGCTCAATCCTTACCCAGCTCCACGCATGCTTACCATCCTCCTAGAAGGTTGAAACGGCAGTGGCCTCGAGACCTCTTGTAAAATGTATATTGGAGTTCTAGCATTGGCTAGATTCTCCACTCACGTGCTGTATGCTTGTGAATTGTATATAGGTATGAGTGACTTTTGTATATATTTTTATTGATTTTGTTTTGTATATATTTATATTGTATTATTATTATATAAATTTATTGTTTTGTATATATCGTGTGAATGCAGTATGAATGTTGTACTTTATCCCTATTAAAAATGTCCTAAATTGGACAGATTGTAATATTGTTCAATAAAGAATTGTTTCTAAATATGGAATATTTTTAATTCATTTTTAAAATGAATATATTTGTCCTTGAAAGTAAAAAAAAAAAAAAAAAACCAACCCTAAAAAAGATCATCCGGACATATAATTGTTTATATATATGTGTGTGTGTGTGTGTTCGCTATGTGTCTTGAATTTCAGTCAATAAATAAGCAATTGTGTTTCGGCTACGATTCGAGAATTTATTGTACTTCGAAAAACGTAGCCTAAACACAATTGCTTATTTATTGACTGAACCTTGAGAACCGTAGATAATTTACATTATCAACAGTCTGGTACTAACAACAATATATAGATGTATATATATATATATATATATATATATATATATATATATATATATATATATATATATATAACAGGTCAAATGTATGTTTTTAACTGGTGCTGCGGATAAGTATGCAAAATGCATGGTATAAGTGGCTCTTCTGGTTCCCGATCATAATGAAAAAAGTTGCAGTTACATCTAGAGGTAATAGTTGAATTAAATATGTAATTTCAGTTATGTACGACTTTTCGATATCGTGCTAGACTTGAAAACGTGTATTTCCGTTTAAAAACTGGACTTCGAAAATTTTCTTAATAGCAATACTTTCCCTTGCTATATATTTCTTGTATAAGTAAGTGAATGTAAAAATTTTTAATCAATATAATTTTCTCTCTCATAACTATAATTATCCAATCATTATAAGGCGAGAACTCCATAAAATTATTAGCGCTGGGAATTTATGATGCAATGAGACGGTTAATTAGTTTGAGTGGCCCTAAACAGCCTCGCTATCCTACAGGTGTGACTTTCCTGCCTCTTTCATCAATCAATGCCCCCGTCTAAGACAATATCACTCTTCTTTTATGGTCTATTGTCACCGTTTTGTCGCACCTTTTACGTTATTTCTGTTATTTACTAGGTCATGAAATGAAACCTTATTGTCACTTTATAATGTCTAAACAATATTTATACATTACTTTAAACATTTAGCGTCGAACGAACCTCCTAAGTATTTGTCTTCTCCTACCTTTCCCCTAAACATTTCATGTGCAAACTGTTAATATAAGATTTTTTCTACTATCATTTAATTTTCAGTGATATCTTTTTTGTGTTTATTTAAACATATTTTTGTTGTTTTCATCAGTTATCTAAGTACATTGAAAATACAGTGCTAGATGAAACTTTGTTTTATCAATGATCCCTTGACCACCCAGTCAAAATAGAATTGTAAATATTTTTTATTTTATTTATTTTAAGGTATGGTGTCAGAATTAGAGAATCAAAATCAATTCCAACTAAACCCACCAAATTACCTTTAGCCTTTGTCGTAAACCTATGACATCTTGCCCTATAGTGTCCTTTAATAATATTCCGCTTGTTCCGGTTGAACATATTCGCTATTTAGGTTGCCTACTTGATAAACGTATAATATGGAATCTGCACACAAGACTGAAAAGACAAGAAAATGCCCTTCGCTTTTGCTTACTACAACAATTACTGGACAGACGCTCCAACCTTCCACTTATCTACAAAAGGCTCATCTATATTACCATCAAAAGACCTATCTGGACTTACGGAGTTGAGCTTTAGGCTCTACGAAACCATCAAATTCTTCCCGTATTCAATCCTTACAATCCAAAATCCTTAATGCTCATTACATTGTCTAGATAAGCTAATCCATAAAGACCTTAACATCCCATATGTTGCTGATTTGGCCCGAACCAGGTATCAATCCTTCTATGACAATCTCCACCCCCACTCTAACCCACTTGTTTCAATCCTTCCATCCTCTTCAATTCCTCAAAATCCTCTGAGACGTCTAAAAAGAAGATGGCCTCGAGACCTTCTAGTTTTATCATGCTCAGCCACCAGGTTTTACCCCCAAATATTTTAGGTACCCACTTTATAGAGACTGGATGTGTCTCAAGAGGGTCTTCACTTAATAAGAACACTCGGCTATCGTGCGAGATGTAAGACTAAAAATATTGAATTAAAATAACAAAGCAAAATAAGAAATTAAAATCTCTTGATGTAAACACATTAATAACTGATTCGGCAGACGGGCATTGATCCCATGCTGTATCCATGTTTACTGAGTCATATAGTGGATATATTTGTATTATGTATTACGTGTAAACATGATTTAAATAATTAAAAAAATTAGATTAAAAATCAAAATTACATAAGAAGTAATTAAAGAGTGTAATGACCTTGCTGTTGATTACACAAGAAAATAAAGTAACCTAACCTGACTGCCCCTCGATAATATTGTACATTATTGGAAAAAAGTTTTATTATTTATTTATTTTTTTTTATTGAGAAGTATTACAATCTGTTCCAATTTGGACATCAATAATAGTGGTGAAAGATAACATTCATACAATATTTATACAGCAATAAAATTACAATAAAATATATATACAATAATGAATCAATAAAATGAGTGGAGAATCTAGCCAGTGCTAGAACTCCAATATATACATATTTACAAGAGGTCGCGGGGCTACTGCCGTTTCAACCTTCTAGGGAAGTAGTAAGGGCGTGTGGAGCTGGAAAGGGGTTGAGCTATAGGATTATTGGGGTGATGGGTAAGGTACTGATTGAATTTGGAGAATTTTGATGGAATAAGATCTGAAATAAATGGAATATTTAGGTCATGGTGTAAGGTATTGGAAAAAAAGTAACTTTCATTATATGAATATTTGGCGTATTTTAAATTAAAAATATCGTTTAACTCTTATTATTAATCTGAAGGAAGAGACTACCCCCGTCGCCTGAAAGGAAGCGACCAATCGATCAGTTTACTTTCCATAATGAAATACTGAGCCATTGAAATTTCATGTCCAAGAGATAAAAATAATATATTTCAGATTTATTTTAATTTTGTTTTCTTAATAAATAGGATATATAAATAAATAGATTTCTGTTTAATCTTAAAAGTTGTTTTATATATTTTATTAGATTAGATAAATAACGAGTAGACTATTATTTGTGTGCTTGTGGTCACATCAAAGAATATAAACTTCTAATAGAGCTATTTGATAATTAACATTACGTGTGAAGTGTATTCCTAATTCCTGTATTTTTGAGGCGGACAGGTAGAGCAAAAAAGGCAGATAAGTTAGATAAATGAGAGTAGAAACTCCCACTCACTTATCATCTATCAAACTGCGTTTAGCCCGCCATGTCCAGTCGTCCGACAGCTTTATCATCGCGAACAACCTTTAACTGTTTTTTATAATCTGTAGCTAACTAATATTTGGATACCTATGTATTTCACATTATTACTTTTTTACTTTCACTTACCTGAATATGAAATATATAGTAAGGGAAAGTATTGCGATCGTAAAATTTTTCGAATTCCAGTTTTCACCGGAAATACACTTTTTAGGGTCCCCTGAGTCCAAATAACCAAGTCCGACAATAAGGTGTGTTTTACATTTTGTTTATTTTCTTTTTCTACTTTATCTTTCATATTTGTAATATATGTTTTAATTTATTATTGTTGTAATGTCCAAATTTAATGTTATAATGGTCATATTGTTTAAATATTTTTTTCAGTTAAGTGTTATCATGATATACTCTAGTTCGAACACTGTCCATAAGGGCAAAAATGAAAATAATTATAGTAATAAATAATAATGTGACACTATTAAATGGTGAACTAATAATATTAGTACTAGATGTCGATATCGGTTTATGACGTATTGAGCCTGTCTAAAGTGCTCCTTTGTAAGACGTCCACTTGCATTCAAAGACCTTATTCTAAAGCACTCTTCTTTCAATCGATTCGTGCTATTATATTAAATTTATTTCTAGAACATATATTTTTTTAAATTTATTTAAACATTAACGAGTGCCTGTCAGCAGTGAAATAGCATGAGCAAAAGAGCTATAATAGTAGAAAATTATATCGTGTGAACAAGGATCAGTATCCAGCAGCGCACCTTTCCTGCCTTGATTCAATTTGATAAAGTGACATTGATTGTATCTCTCCTAGAAGGAATTGGGAAGCTATGTGAGTAAGACAGTAATCGTATTTTTTTTTTTCTTTGAGAAATATGTAATAGATTTTAAATAACCCTATAGAAGGATGAAGATATTTTTCTTCAATTTACTGATCTTCTGCTCTGAATTCCATTAGTACCGTGCTTTCAGATCTGTCGCCTTGCCCGGCCAAGCTGGCGGTTCTATCTGCTTCTTCGTTGCCTGGAATAATACAATGTGCTGGACCCTAGATTAAGACTACAACAATGGTTCTTTTTTCACTTGCCACCAAGCGTTCATTATATACCTGATGATGAAATCAGTAGGCGACGTATTTTCAAGGGCTTCCAATACACTCCTGGAGTCTGTTGCGATGATCCAGTTTTTTGTTTTTGATTTAGCAAACCAATGGAGGGCTTTAAGGATGGCTGTCTCTTCTCCACTGAAAACAGAATATTTTTCTGATAAGCTGAAAAGGAGTTGGTGCTGTTTGATTTTGACAGCACAATCTACACTATTTTCCATTTTTGAGGCGTCAGTGAAGTTGTTTTTACGATGTTATTTACAAAATGGTTGCATAATATTGAAAACGCCTGGCTCTCTCCTAGGGAAAAGAAATATAACATTTTTTTTCATAAATATTCATCTTTACAATGGTATATTAAACATGTACATTACTATTCGCACGTTCTAAACTAAAAAAAATATGTTTGCACTTTTTTCCTTAAGTTGGTTATCATATTCTTTCGATTTGTATAGTTTTACTCGCTTTTTGTTTTGTTTTTTCAATGCTAACATGATTTGATTAATTTTTTCGAATATATAAAATTAAAAGGACCTCAGAAAAAGAAAATTTATAATATCGGCTTTTAAGTCTTATGAGAATATTTAAATCAAAATAAAACCTGCATAATACTAAAGCCTATTAAATATTACATCGATTTAGCGAGTATAATTAAATCCGTGAGTGCGGTTTTTGAGAAATTCGTGAAAAGGTGGAAAATGCATGGCATAAAGTTGCTGTCATGACTCACAGATTTAAAAAAAAATGATGCTGTATTACCTCAGGTATAAACACTTCTAAAATACGAAATTTAATTCTATACAACTTATCGTTTACGAGCTTTGTTTTGAGTTTAACAGACCAATGTCTCTAAAAAACTCTAAAAATCTTAAAATTGTGTCCTCATAATTTCTTAATGCTTCTTTTAAGTTTGGAGGTATGTTATGTCTTGTTCTGGTGTCAGTGTACAGTGTGCATGATGTTACAATGTGTTTTATGGTCAGTGTTGTGTTACATGTATCACAGAATGGCGGATCCAGACCTCTCATGAAATTTCCGTGTGTAAAGGCTGTATGGCCTATCCTCAGCCTTGCTAGCACTACCTCTTCCTTTCTACTTTCCCTGCATGATGTGGTCCAAGGAGATACTTCTTGCTTTATCTCTTTCAGCTTAGTACTGGAAGTAGTCTACTCAGATTTCCACTTGTTAATAATAGCCTTCCTGCAATGCCTCTTCCAATCTTCTGCTGTTGTTATGTTTACATTTTCAGTCGCAGGTTCTTTCAGCCTCGCTCTGTTTGCTTCTCTGTCGGCTACTTCGTTTCCCACAATACCGCAATGTGACGGAACCCATGCAAGTACAACTTTTTTATTGAAATTTTCTTGCAATTGCCGAATACAATTAGTTATTTCCCTTACTAGGGAATTGTTTGATTTCGTATAAGAAATTACTTTAAGGGAACTTAATGAGCAAGTAGTTGTCATTCATCGACTTGACTAGCTCCAAGGCTTGATATATTGCAAACAGTTCTTCAGCAAATATGCTGTTCATTCCGGGTAATATGAACCTGAGATTAATCGTCTCACTTACCACGGCACAGCCAATTTCATCACTTACTTTTGATGCATCCGTATATATTATAGAATAATTATTATATTTCTCTTTCAATTCTAAGTAAATACTTATGTTAAATATTTTTTTCTTTTTTCTTCATTAATTTTGTATCTTTGCCGGATGTGAATATTTTACTATGTTAAATTCCATGTTATACTTTTTTATGTTATAAGTTTTTTTTCTTCTTCAAAAATACATTATATTCCCAATTTTTGAAGTATTTTCCCCTCTAACGATCCCTAACAAGCAGCAAGAACCGAATGTCGTGAACTATCTCACGACCAACAAAACGATTATATTTATCCAACTCAGCAAAGCTTTCGTGATGGATCCCTTTCACGAATGTTCCATAATTATCACGCATCGCTTTGTGGCTGAAGATAAACAGGGAACAGGGTGCGTGTAAAGGCCAAACTACCATGGCATATTTTATTGCCATAAACTATCATTTTATCACAATTTTAACTATCATTTTAGAATTTATGGATAGCAGTTATATTATTTTATTTTCAAATAAAAGTAATATTTTGTAGGTATTATTTTTATTATGGGCATATGCTAATAATTTAATTACGAACTATGTTTGCTGGTATGGTTTTTTCAGTAAAGAAAGAGTTAAGTGAAGAAAAAATTATAACGAAACAAGTACTCCTTTTAGTAATACGAAACATTTTTAATTGGAAAAAGTAACAGAAAAGAATAAAAGAGTTCTGACATGCTTTGCTAATCTGGCCAAAGCATTCGATCGAGCTAGGAAACAAGATATCTTAAGGGAGTTCAGAAAGGACTAGAATGGCCATCTCAGGGCTTTATATGAATCAGAGAGGAAACATCAGAACATGCAACAATTTGTTGAAAGAATTTAAGATCTCTTAAGGCATCAGAAAAGGTTACAGTCACAACCCGCTGTTGTTCATAATGTTTCTTGATTTTTCAGGTGAAACACTCACACTGCTCTGCGGTAAAGAGGAAGGATTAAGAAACAATGAAAAAAAAAAAAACACTTTTCGAGAATAAAAAAAGTCGAAATATTTGGTCCAAAGGGAGATGAGGCCAATGGAAATTTTAGAAAGCACGGAATTAAGGAGTTTGTAGCCTGTCGGTAAAATTGAGTTGGTAGCAAAGCGGTGAAACAAATAGACGTGTAAAAGTTGTGAGGCTGAATGATGAAAGAATTCATAAAAAGTTAGTATGCGCTTAACCGACTCCTAGACCACCGAGAGGCAGGCCGAAGCATCGGTGGGAAGATTGTATGGCCTTTTGCAACATTTAATAGGGTTACGTCTATTATTAATTCTTATTAAATGGGCTAAATACGATATGTACAGGTTTTTATTTCAGAACGTACAATACTATAAAACTAAGGGAGTTATATTTTGAAATGCAGTGTTTAAGATTTGGCTCACTACAACAACCTCTCAAAACAGATTGGTATTTTGAAAATTTCTATTTTAGTTAATCTAGTGATGACTTGATTTTTGAGGTCTCATCTTTTCTCTTATGCCCCAGTTGTTTTCGCTGATTAGGTTTACATAGCTAGAAAAGTTGCTTTTCCCTTGGCACAATCTCTATCTCGTTCCAAACATACCTATAACCCTCCTTGTAGGTTGAGGCGGCAGTGGCCGAGAGATCTCTTATAGATATGCAACTTGAGTGCTGATAATGGCCAACTTCTCCACTCATGCCTGAGAGTGTGTGGCTCTAGCGCCCTCACTCATCCTCCACTGGTTAGACTGGTGACGCGGCTGACTGAGAGAAGCTGGGATCTCTTGGCATTGTGGTTTGGCATCCACTTCTGGGTGTAGGGTTTTTGATTTGGAGTTCCCAGGATCAGTATATAAACATTATATATAGGTATAAATGTAGTCAAGATAATTATTATTTTATTTATCTATTTTTTTCTTTCCATTTTGTTTTTTCGGTTTACTTATTCTATTTATTGTAGTACTCTGTACGTATGGAATGAAAGATCCTTTTTCGCTATATTACTCATTACCCAAGATACTGGCAGATTATTTCTAACTAGAAAGATATATATATATATATATATATATATATATATATATATATATATATATAAAACTTGCTTTCGAAGTCCCAAAATTTTTCTTGTATTACATTCTCCTCTATGTTTTCTTACAACTTTAAAATTCTCTGAAATTGAGTTAAAAGGTTAAAAATTTGTAGTAACGTAAGGATTACTCCACAAAAGTGCTTTTCAAACCGTATAATATAAAATTTGAATATAATGACTGTTTAAAATTCAATTTGTAAATCCAGTTGGCTACTGAACCCTAACGTTAGTACTTACAATAATAATCAGCGAAACGGTAATAAATATTATACGAATTAAATTCAACGAAGACCGGATTGCTGAGCGGGGCTGGTTTAACCGAGAAGAAATTACTGCATTATCGACCAAAGAGATTGCGTGCCTGGGTCAGAGATTTAATGCAGATTGAACAATGACATTAGACCCGGCTCGATTTCCATACCGTGGGCTTCCAGCACACACGGTCTTTCCAGAACACCCTGGAGAACACTCCAGAGAACCATCAGTCACCGTCAGCTGTTGATTAGTTGACCCAGGGCAATCAATCCTGGTATGGACCAAGGGAAAACATCCTGATGGAATAATTTCGTTGTTCAAGATTGAAATGGCTGCACAGAAATCTGTCTTTGGTGTCATCTTACCGTATTTGTGTCTGTAATAATATTAATTTTAATAATCTGTAAAGTAGGAGTTGGGGTGAGTAACCGCCCTTCTAATGGTCGAATTTAGACCACTGTTTGAGAATCCAAATAACCATATCACCATTAATTTTCTCAAGTTGCTTGTGAGTTTATTCAAGTTTTAGACGGACTGAAAGATAAATATGTGTTTATATTAAAATTATTAAACACGAGTATATATTTTAAAGAGTATATGTTTATCATTAAATGAAACTTAAAACAATTCTCTGCTAAAACCATTTATTTATTATCACAATATTACGATGTTTCAACGTTTCGAAGTCGAAGCAATCAGACCTCTGGTTTCAAAATTTTGTATCCAACTTATAACAATAATATACATCACAATCAAGAATACAATAAATCATACATTTAAAAAAAAAAACTATAAAAAATCAACATCTACAATTTCTAATCACAAAATGAAATACTATTTAAATCACTTTATATTTAATCAAATACATTCCATATTAAATAGACTTACCATTGATTATTTTTTATCTTAGCCCTACTTGCTGTAAAAATTACAATCTTGAGAACAGTCTTTTTTTTGTATATAGATTTTCAAAAATGGCAAAAACTCATCTTTCACGAAGGTTACTATAGCAAGGGAGTTTACTATCTCACGCTTATTTTTTTATTATTTTTTTTTGTATATTGTTATTGTTGCACTACTCGCTACAAACATTTCGATTGTCGTTTTTTTAAATATTAATTTTCAAAGAAGTGCTGTCACCAAGTAAGAAATGCTTACACATTCTAAAAAATAATTAGTTAAGGTTCTGGGCAATAAGGAATTTCGAAACATCAGTTTCAACCGAAATTCCTTATCTTTAACAGGGTATTTTGCTTGGTCAAAATTGATGAGAACAAATTCATTTTCGTCATTTGTCAATGATTATTTATTTTCGAAAAGGGAAATCCGCTACACAGGCGGCCAACAAAATTTGCAGTGTTTCTACCGACGATGCCTTAGGAGAAAGCATCGTGGTTTGCTAGGTTCAAAATCGAAAATTTAGACTTGGAAGACGCAAAGCGCTCGGTTCGTCCTTCAACTGTTGATGATTACCAGAAGCTATCAACTTATTTTACAAGCCAATAATTATTCTACCTCAGATAGTGCTCTATTCACTAGACCACACCTATTTCCAAAGTAATTATTAGTCTTCAATGATACCAAGACATACAATTTGGTCTTTGCATTGCATATTTTATTTTCAGTCGGAAGACTTGTCATTAAGTATCTACCTGCGCTATTATTTACAAAATTTAAATTGGTAATTTGAATATAATAAAGGAAATTGGAGTACCGCCCACTTTAAGAAATTAATTCCATGAAATAATATATAATTATATAGGTAACGAACTAATTGTCCTCTGAATGCATCTTCCTCACTAACTAATATCCATTTTCCTTGAAATCATTATCTCTTATTCTTTAAATATATACACGTTTCTATTATTTAAAACTATTAACAGAAGAGTTTATAACAATTAATGGGATCACTTGTAGCTGGGTGGCTAGCATAACAGCCTCCTATGCCAAAGGTCACGGGTTCAAACCCGCAGGTGGTCCTAGGATTTTTTAATGGGAGTAAAAATATCCTGATTCATAAAGACCTTAATGTGCCATATGTTGCTGATTTGGCCCTAACCAGATATCATTCCTTCCATGACAAACTTTATTCCCTCTCCAATCCTCTAGTTTCAATCCTTTCTTCCACTTCAATACTTGATAATCCTCCGCAGTGTCTGAAAAGAAGATGGCTTCGAGACCATCTAGTTTAGAATATTTTTAGAGTGCTTCCATTGGGAAGCTTCTCTGCATGCCTTTTTTATGACTATTTTCTTTTACCCTATTTACTAGATGTGTTGTTGTACAATACAGTAGTAAATATCAATAAATATTAAGAAAAAGAAAAAATAAAATTACGATTTTTAGCGACATCAACCAAATTCCTCAGACCAACTCTGTACATTATCTAGGACTGACACTCAATCGGAGGGTGAATTGGGACCGACATGTCAAGATGAAAAGACTGACTCTCTTCATCAAAATTAAAAATTAAGCAGAAACTGAATGCATACGGGTCGATACGGGGTTGGTACAATCCATTCGAAATAGTCTAGACCTTCCGCTCGACATTTTGAATTTTCGTGATTTTTTTACCAGTTATTCTCTATTCTTTAGTGAATATAAAACCATAAATAAATAAAAAAATTCTCCCCAACACTTTTAGTGTTGCAGCCGTTTTAAGTCACCTTCACGGGCAAAAACATGTAATGGGAAAGTCATTCTAATTCCTGTATTTTTTTAGATATCAAATCAAAACAAAAAATTACAATAACATACAATGTATTTTTGTGGGCACTGACACTTTTTGGCCATGGGGGCGGGGTGGCGAGAAGGTTAGCGCGCGTTGCTTAAACACGCGTGCTAGCTACAGATGACCAATACCTTGAAACCAAAAATTAGAGTTCAACTCTCGTACGGATGAACTTTATCTCGGCATTATTCCCCGCCTCACCTGGTCCGAGAAACCCCGTATAGCCTTCAAGGCGAGGTAGGTTAAAACAAAAAAAAACATGAACATGTATTTTTGCCCCTATTCTCATTGTCTAAATAGTGAGAAAGTTGTTTAAAAACTCTCGAAAATGAATGAAAAACGAGACTTTTAGGAGATAAAAGTATATGAAGGATAACAGATTCACTTTGGTTTTTTCCTTATAGCTTAGTCATAGTCCTATTGCTGTAAAAAAATCGATCTGAGAACAAAGCTTTTTGTATATGAATTTCAAACTGACTAAAATTCATTTTCCAAAGTTTACACGGAAATATCGCAAAGAACTGAGTGAAACTATAAAAAAACAAAATTATGAACTAATACAGATTACCTATCTATATGATGTGTTTAATGATATAAATTTGTCTTGTGACTAGTGGTTCCGAGTTATAAAATTCTCTCAACTTAAAATCACGTTTTCTTTAAAAATATTAATCCGAAATTTTGTGTATTAAAACCAAACTGAAACTAAAAGATAGTAAGATTTTTTTAATAATTGGTCCTTACAACACATACCTAAGTAGCAAGAAAATGTTTAAAAATAACGAAAATTACATCAACTGAAACCTTGGCGTTTATAATCACGAAATGGAAAAACAACTAGTCAAAAATCACGAAATCAAAAGGTGAAGTGGCAAAATTAATGAAAATTGGACTATTTCAAATGGATTGACCCATACACATACCTACTTAAACCAATATGGACATACGCGTCACAGATTTTCGGCTGAGCAAAAAAATTCACATGCAATAATTTCAATTAAAAATTTTAAGACTCATAACCACTGCTCCTTGGTACGTAAACAACAGAATTCTACATACGGACTTACAACAACCAACATATACGAAGACTCTATTCTCGTTTTCACAAGTAACTTAAAGGACACGACAATTGACTGATTAACAGCTTGTCAGTTGCTGAAATGCCAGTCAGAAGAAGGCTAAAGAGAAGCTGGATGAGAGACCTCCTTCGCTAAATTAAAGCCTTGGAAAGGGTGCTGCTGAGCACTTTACTCCCCCATTCCTACCATGTCTGATCTCACATTGTACAGCACATTTGCTGATTGTCAGATAGCTTCTGACTGGTGTGAATAAAGATATAGGAATAGAAAAAAAAATAAAGATTTTAAACTATGCTTTAATGCTCCACATTGGTCAAACATCTAAAAATTTAGAATCTAATCATCTCATTCCTTTTGTGTTATTGCCATTGTCAAATTATTTATTTATTGAGAAATATTACAATTTGTTTCATAATGAACAGTAGTAATACTGATGTGATACACATTCATAAAATAATGATAAAGTCAAATTACATAAAATCGGAAATAAATAAATTCAAATATATACAAAAAAATAACAATTAATAAAAAAAAAAACAACAACAAACAAATCAAAACAACAACCTGTAGTAGAGATAAATACAAGTTGGAAAATAAATAAACATCATACAAACAAACTTAACTATATACAATCTGCTAAAGGGACCCCAGACTGGGATTCTTCCTCCACAAATGGGGGGAGAAGCCGAATCCAAAGGGATCCCAGCGCTCCTCTCTCAGCCAGTGGAGGCTGAGTTAAGGCGCATCACTGGTGTAAGCCAGTGGAGGCTGAGTTAAGGCGCAATAGCCACTAACATACAGTACATGAGTGGAGGATCTGGCCAGTGTCAGAACTCCAGTATAAATGTTTACAAAATGTCGCGGGGCCACTGCCGGTCAAATTATTAGGCTATTATTTTAATTTTAACAGTATATCCTTCACTCCCTACTTACTTATTTTAATTAATTTTATCGGTTATTTTAACACTTATTAGACAGACGCTCTACATTCCCCTAAAATACCAAAGCCTCATTTACATGACCATCATAACATCCATCTGAACTTATAGAGTTGAGATTTAGTGCTCTAATTCATCAAACACTTCTCGTATCCAATCCTAATAATCCAAAATCTTTTGTAAAATCGTAAATGCTTCTTATTTTGTCATGAATAAGCTAATCCAGAATGGCCTTAATTAATGTTCCATTGATGCTGCTTTGGTCCGAATTAGGAACCATTCCTTCCATGACTTAAAACATAACCCACTAGTTTCAATCCTTTTTCTTCTTCGATTTCCGATAATCCTCTGAGTCGTTTGAAAAGAAGATGGTTCTGATACCTTCTCTATATGTTTATCATGCCTTTGTTTTATATTATACACCATTTACTAGATGAATATATTATACAGTAGTCAATTTCAATAAAAAAAAATTTATATTTTGTCTTTTTTTGTTATAAAAATATTGGGATCAAATAATTTGAAAGTTAGAAATATAAACCGCGTGGCATTCTGCTAGATGGCAGGACGTAATTTTAGGTAGGGTGAAAAGTAATATAAGGGGAAAATCTTCTGACAGTCGGGAAATGCTTCAGACTTTTATTCATGTTGGAATGACGTTTGTAATTTGACTAGCTCACGAGCTTAAGGACAGAGAGAAATTTCACAAAACCTATCCTCTTGTACATATTTTTTTTTTGCTATATAATAATGATTTACCATATAACATAGCACACTTTATGACTTATGAAATAAACATGATGGTTTGCCAGAACAAAATTATTATTATTGGGTAAACTTTACCTTGACAAAGAATGAAGTGCTTGTTATATAATAGCCTTAATTTAATGTTATATAACAGTAAAACAAATTTAAAGAAATTAAGTAATATGCATATTTTATAAACTATACAATAAAATATAATTTGTTTTGGAGGAATAAAGTTACTCCGATTAACAACGAATCAAAATAGTAAGAATATAAAATAAAAGGTTATAGTTTAATGTTAAGAATATAGAGGATGTATAGTCGGCTGTGGAAACTATTATAGATGGAAATAATCAGGGGTCAGTCTTTTTTAAAATATTTTAATTTTGTTGACGTTTCGGTTCAAGCTAGTGAGTCATTATCAGGGTATTATTGAGCTATGTCCAAGCATAAACTCATTAAGTTAAGAAGTACATGACATGACGGTCCCTCCATTTTTCCGGGTTTGATCCCACGACCTTAAGCTTAGAAAGCTGTCATGCTAGCCGCTACACCACAGGTGACCCTAGATAATCATGCCATAATTGATTCCCTTTGAGAATATATGTTGAAAAAATTGGTTTAGGATACATGTATATATCTATTATTTTCCTAATTTCACAACTTAATTAGTTTCCAATTAAAATCTTCAAATATTTTCGCACCAATATTATAATTGTATGTTACTGTTAGTTTCCATATTTCATTACTGCATTCATACTATTATTTTTTCTCTTGATTGTATTGGTTTTCTTGTTTTTGTTGGACCTGATTAAGGCCTGTAATGTAGGCCGAAACCTCGGCACACAATAATGTAAGTTTATCTATTTAGTGTGATTTTCTTGATGACCGCAACCTTAAACAACTTCTCAAGCATAAAAAGAAATAATTTTAATCGTTAAAAAAAAATCTGCAATATCTCAAAAATATAGTAGTATAAAAATCCACATATATTTCGCAATAATAGGGGTACTCACTACGTTTGCTATATCATGCTATTTGTGTTATTTTGCTAGACCCGTCGAGTTTCTACAGTTATTTCCTGTATAAAATTGATGGGTTTAGCACAATAGCACAAATAGCATGCTATAGCAAACGTAGTGAGTACCACTAATATAATCACATGTATTGTAATTTAAATAATCACTGATGAATTAGCTGTTCTGTTTTTGTTTTCATTCTGAAAGTCTGACTTGTAAAGATGTACATATATTACGACCTTAATTATTTTTTTAGTTTAGTAATTTGTTTTTTTTAATTTTTCTGGAAGTTTTTCTTAATATTAATTATAATATGATTTTTTTTCATTTCATTTCATATTTCAGGTAGATATAAATAAAACACACTTACTTACTTGATCGAGACACAGTTTATCGCTGAGCAGTGTGATTGTAAGTTATTAAATTATAGTTTGTAAAAACAATAAATTTAAAATATGAACTAAATCATTGGCAGGTTATATAATGAATATAAAGATAATAATATAATGAAGGGTCAGAAGCAAAAACTAGGTGTGCTCCTTGTATTTTTTTTTTTTTTTTGTTTTTGTTTTTTTCTTTTTATAAATTCTATAAAAATTATAATAAAAAAAACTATGTTTTTAGGATATAGATAAACCTTCACAGATTAATATTTCTTCTGTTACATGTTTACAAGTAATTCGTTGGTTTCATAAAACGGTGCATCCACGATTTTTCGCAATATTTTCGATTGAAGGGTCTAAATAATTTGAATGTTAGAATATTTGGCAGATCCCCATAGTTCTATCCCGTATGTCCATAATCGTTTGATCATTACTTTGTGAATAGTAATTTTGGTGTTCACGGATAATTTGGATCGTTTGTCAAGCAGACGGGATAGTAGTTCAAATCGTCTGTTCAGCTGTTGTCTTTTAAGTCTAATGTGGGTCCTCCATGTCAGTCTGTTGTCAAAGTACAGTCCCATATGTCGTACTTCCTCTGAAGTTGGAATGGGTTTATCCTCGAAATAGACTGCTGGACAATCCCCATGATTAAGCATGAAAACGATAAATAGACTCTTTGATTGATTCATTTTCACTATCCATCTATTATCCCAACTGGATAAATCATCAATGTGGTTTTGTAACATGAAGGATGCAAGAATTGGGTTTTGATGGGATGTGAAAAGATCTGTATCGTCTGCAAAAGTGGCTAGTAAGGTGTGGTCATTTTCTGGTAAGTCTGCCGTGTAGATATTAAATAATAACGGTCCTAGTACACTGCCTTGTGGGACTCCTGCTTGAACACGTTTTATTCCAGAAAATGCGTCTCCTACTTTTACAGTAAAGTGTCGGTCTGTTCTTAATGTGCAAAATTACCGGAGTTAATATTTTTTAAAGAAACCGTTTAACATTTAAGAGAGTTTTTTAACTCCAGAACCAACTTAGTCTCAAAATCCAAATTTGTATCATTTAAATAGATCGTACATATATGTAATTTGTATTAGTTTCATAATTTTTCACTCAGTACCTTTTGAGATATATCCGTGTAAACATCGCGAAAAATCAATTTTGCCAATTTTGAAACTTCAAAGGACTACGTTCTTATGATCGAAATTTTGACAGCATGTAGGACTAAGACTAAGCTTTAAAATAAAAAATAATTAAAAGTGAGTCTCTTTTCTTTTATGTACTTTTAACTTGTTAAAAATCTCGTTTTTTTATTCATTTTCGAGAATTGAAGAACAGCTTTCTTCACTATTTAGGGAATAAGTTGTAAGGACAAAAAATAAAAAGCCTGTCCTTATCTTATTGTTAATTTTTTGTTTTTATTTGATATAAAAAAAAAAAATTCGCCCTTTCTCCCGTGAAGCTTACTTAAAACGGCTGCAACACTAAAAGTATTGGCCATAATTTTTTTTATTTATGGTTTTATATTCAAGAAAGGATAGAGAATATTTTTTCAAAAAATCACGAAAATCAAAAATGTCGAGCGGCAAGGTCTGGACGATTTCGAATGGATTGACCCGTATGTGAAAATAATATGATATATTTTATTTATTTTCAAAAATATTCACAATGGTTTTGTTAAGGTCACTGTAGGTATATTGATGAACTTATCAGAAGATCAACCTTGCCCTAGGCGGTAATTAAGCGAAGCGAACTGAACCCAAGTTAAATATTGATGAGGTTGGAGCGAACTGTTAAGCGGACGCCGGACTGTCTGCCTGCCGGGCGCTAACTTCCAGCCACCGCAACCTCTTCCTCCAGAGCGCCCTTTACGTCCTTCCACTTTTATTGCTCTCTTGAGCTTGTTTCTATTCAGCCAGGCTTCTCCTCTACTACCAGTCTCAGATCAGGCTTGTTTACTCTATAAAAGTTCTGTCTCTTTCGGTCATAAAATAGAATGAGTGTAATAAACACGAAATATATTGTAAAAATACCTCTCCTTAGCATAAAATTATAATATTGAAGAAGATGAGAAAAACAATAAAGCCCTTCTTTTCAACCCAAATAATCCTATTTTCAATGTAAGACTTATCTTAGTATTTTATTCGGCACGAAGTAAGTAAAGAAATGCTATGAAAACCAACTTTAAAAAAACACCAGCATGTAAAGTACATTGTAAGCATAAAATACCGATTGAATTAGGTATGTAATTATTGTGCATGTATTTTGGGAAAATCACACTCACTAAATTTTATATCTTTAATGTATTAGTTCACTACATTTATTAATTTTCACCTGTCGGCAGTAACAAACAAATGTGCTAAAAAAAATAATAACATGTCAGGCAGGAGGAAGGACTTCTCTTCAGGTTTTTCTTTAGTTATGTATGTTTTTCCAGCAGGCCAGTTCTGTTTTATATTGAGGTAGACCATTAATGAGCCTACGTTTATTTGTTTATTCATGACTTAGGATTACCTGTGTAAGCTGTTGGAAAGACTAAAAAGGAGATGGATAAGTTTGTTCAAACCCCTTAGAAAATAAAAGATCTGCGAGGAAGAGTAATCACCTGAAGACAGCTGCTGAGGAATTTACCTCCTCACACCCGAGCTTGAGCTTCGTTGTGGGGAGACATAAATGCACAGTGTGGTTACATCTGGATGGCCTAAGATTCCTATGGCCGGAGCTGTGGTTCCTATGGCTGGAGTGGTAGTCCCATTAGCTGGAGTGGTGGTTCCAGTGGCTGGAGAGTTGGTTCCTCTAGTAGAGTCGTAGCTTCCAGCTGATTAACTGGCCAGTCTATCTGTCTACACATTTGTAGTGTGTAGTCTTAGCCAGCGACATGAAGAGCATCCAACTATCGTGGGTGACAAATACTAAAGTACTTAAAGATTCAACAAACTTTTCAAATGTACTTCTCTGAAAGACCTCATCCTCCACCACGAAATGTCGAGCAATTTCTGCATAGCTTGAATTAAATTTCTAAACTGTGGATGTAATTAGTTGACCGTTGAGAATTACTGGAAGGAATTAGTCCGGGTGGCGGTCATTAAATGAAACAACTAAATAGTTTCAACTATTTTATTGTTTGCCAACGTTTCGACCCCCTTTGTGGGTCATCATCAGGGCTGAGGTTGTAGAAATGATGGCTTGTTGAGATGAAAATGCCTGCTGTTGTTGAGATGTAGATAGTATGTCCTGCTTTCGATTTTGTATTCTGGCGCTTCGGCGGAGAGTTCGATTTTGTATTCTGGCGCTGCGGCGGAGAGTAAAAATACATCCTCCTCAACTCTCCGCCGCAGCGCCAGAATACAAAATCGAAAGCAGGACATACTATCTACATCTCAACAACAGCAGGCATTTTCATCTCAACAAGCCATCATTTCTACAACCTCAGCCCTGATGATGACCCACAAAGGGGGTCGAAACGTTGGCAAACAATAAAATAGTTGAAACTATTTAGTTGCTTCATTTAATGACCGCCACCCGGACTAATTCCTTCCAGTAATTCTCAACGGTCAACTAATTACATCCACAATGATAAAAAGAACACGGGAACAACAAAAAGATACATCCTCCTCAACTCTCCGCCGCAGCGCCAGAATACAAAATCGAAAGCAGGACATACTATCTAAATCTCAACAACAGCAGGCATTTTCATCTCAACAAGCCATCATTTCTACAACCTCAGCCCTGATGATGACCCACAAAGGGGGTCGAAACGTTGGCAAACAATAAAATAGTTGAAACTATTTAGTTGTTTCATTTAATGACCGCCACCCGGACTAATTCCTTCCAGTAATTCTCAACGGTCAACTAATTACATCCACAATGATAAAAAGAACACGGGAACAACAAAAAGATACATCCTCCTCAACTCTCCGCCGCAGCGCCAGAATACAAAATCGAAAGCAGGACATACTATCTACATCTCAACAACAGCAGGCATTTTCATCTCAACAAGCCATCATTTCTACAACCTCAGCCCTGATGATGACCCACAAAGGGGGTCGAAACGTTGGCAAACAATAAAATAGTTGAAACTATTTAGTTGTTTCATTTAATGACCGCCACCCGGACTAATTCCTTCCAGTAAATTTCTAAACACTTATTTACCAAGTTAATTTAAGGGCAAAATTTTAATAAATAACTTCTTCGATACATCACCAATGCGATGCATCAACAACAAGATGAATCACTAACAACACCAACGCTGAAAAAAATAAAATAATAATTTGCCATGCTGAGCTTTATAAAAAGAATTTTTTAGGAAAGGTACTTATCTTTTATTTAATCGTTACTAGTACTAGATCGTTAATTCCTACTTTTTATTTTGAAGGCACCAACTGACAAACGATTCTAGCGATATTTGTATACACGTCGTTATAGTATGTACAAAAAAAAAGTAGTTATAAAAATCCCTGATTGTTAAAAATATTATTTAAAAAGTAAAGTTTTATTTTTTTTTTCTTCTCAGTTGCAAGTGTATTCAGGTCATGAAACTACAAAAGTAGAAACACCGAGGTTAGAGCTAATTGTGTTGGTAAAGGGCCCTCAATATTTGATTTAAATATTTCAAAGGGGTGCTAAATTATATTTTTTTTTTTTATCCTATTTATGGGTTAGCTAATGGTAAGTTTTAAAATTTGTCCGAAAGTTTGTATTTTTTTTTTTTTTTTAACGAATTCTCAACACAAGCACCTGTTAATATAAGCACATGTGTGATAAGCGCTGTGAATCGTTTGGTGGTTTCGTTGGTTAGACGGTATGAACCTCGAAATTTTAGTCAAAAATTTAGTTCGGTTAGGATATTAAACACCCCCAAAAAAAGTTTAGTTTTGTATTTTATTAAATTACCATGAAATAAAAACAAATACAGAAAAAAATAGAACAATTCGTTTTGTGATGTTTTCAAATTGTTTTAGAAGCAACAGAATTTTTTCTTACCAAAGTAAAGTTGATTTTGTACCTCTCTTATAAGTCTGAATTGTAAATGAAACAAGAAAATATTTATTCAATTTATATGATTCTTGATTTTTTTAAACCAACAACTATTCATCTTAATTGCAATAAGACAGCCATAAAAATTAAAAGAGAAAAACTCAAAGTTATAAAACAGCTTTGCACTTCAGATTAAAAAAAAATATTATGCCCCGTACTTTAGTTAAGCCAGGTTGACTTTGTAAAACAACCTTATTCAGGGTTTTTGTTTCTTTTCTTTCCAAAACAAAAGAAAAGGCAGAATCATCAAGACCACAAATAGACAAGATTAAGTTGGAAAGCTTAGGGACCGGGGGATTCTTTAAAGGCGACCTCAGGACATTAAGAGGATTTGAGGAGAGCCTTGTTAATAACCCCAACTTATGTGGTCATTCTGACCTCTTTGCCCAGGTTTTATTCGTCTTTCAACTGTTTTTTTTTCTTTTCATCCCCTTAAAATATTATTAAAAAATACTGAGGAATAAAATAATATAAAAAGATTATACTTTATAATTTATTATTTAATATAAGCTGCAAATTATTGCACAATAGATTATTATTTCAGAAATAACAATATTACGGTATGGCTTTTTAAAAAGCTGTAGATATTCAATTACGTAATATGAAAAGCAATAAATAATTCAAAGGTAAAAAGTATATCACCACTACTAATTTCAAAACGCTATATCTCTGCTAGTTCTTAACCAATTTCAATGATTTTTTTTTTTTTTTCCTTTAGAGGAAATTTAATTCTCTATGAAATTTTTGGAATTTATTTATTTATTAATTAGGAGAAACGGATATGTTTTTATTCGTTGAAACGTAAGCTCTTAAGTTTTGAAAGGAGGGAGGGGTAATTGTTTTTATTTTATTTTTTGTTTGATGATTACAAATCTTCTTCTATAAATCTCCATCAATAATAACCGACTTTTAGTGCAATCAAATATATTATAATTTGTCAATTGAATATACGGATCGACTTTTTTTTTTTTTTTTTTTCTGCTCTTTGCTCACCGCGTTGTCTTGATCTCAAAAGTGTTATCGATTTTTCTCCATCTTCAATAATATCCGATTTTTGTAGAATCACATACATTATGATTTGTGAATTGAATATACGGATACAATTTATTTTATTTTTTCTATTTTTTATCATAATTCGCGGTTCTTTTGGTTCCAAAACACTAATAAATAAATAAATATTATCTATGCTTAAAAATAACTGAGTTCTGGGCGTACATATGGGCAAGATTTAAAGTTTTCTTTTCTTTCTTTATGTTTTCTTATTTATTGCGCTTTACTGACTCTAAAACTCTCTACACATAAAATTTCAATTTTTTTTCTTTTCAATTTTGAAAGTAAGGGGGAAGGTAATTTTTTTTTTTTTTTTTTTTTTTTTTTGTCGATTACAAAGGTTCATTATTCAAAATAATAAACCAAAATCAATCAACCAGAAGAGCCATTTACACTGAATTTTGCACATTTTTGTAATTATCTCAAAACGACTTTAAGGATTTTGATTGGACTTACTATATCCAAGTTTAATTTAATGGGTTTTGATGTCATAGTTTTCATTTTCATTTTTTTTTTTTTTTTTTTTTGTCGATTACAAAGGTTCATTATTGAAAATAATAAACCAAAATCAATCAACCAGAAGAGCCACTTACACTGAATTTTGCACATTTTTGTGATTATCTCAAAAACGACTTTAAGGATTTTGATTGGACTTACTATATCCAAGTATAATTTAATGGGTTTTGATGTCATAGTTTTCATTTTCATTGAAATAGTCTGGCAGGGTTTATATGTCGAATTTCTTCTTCTAACGTACATTTAATTTTGTAGATTAGGAAAAGTACCCATATGCTAATGCTACCCATATGCGTTGATAAAAAATCTAGTGAGGACAGCACACGACTTTCACTTACCTCCATTGATAAAATCAATTTAAAAATTTTAAAATACAGTTATAGATGAAAATAAGTGAAACTAATAAAGAATTAATTAAATTGAATTTTTACAGAAACATGTGTTTTAGTAAATAATATATTATATTATTATCTAAAGCAATCAGTTAGTTTTGTCCGCTTTTCATCACTCTTTATTAACTTTTACAAGCGTGTGTATAAGATCATATTTTTTTCTATCTTTAGCATTCCAAAAATATATTAGGGGTACTCACTACGTTTGCTATAGCATGCTATTTGTGTTATTTTGCTAAACCCGTCGAGTTTATACAGTTATTTTCTGTATAAAATTGATGGGTTTAGCACAATAGCACAAATAGCATGCTATAGCAAACGTAGTGAGTACCCCTATTATACGTCTATATTACTGTTCTTATCATCGAAAAACCAAAAATTACATTTATAAAATAGTTTTCCTCTTTTTATCCTTTCTTGAATGAGCCGTCGAAGGCAACTGCTAAACTTAGTTTGATTATTCAGGATCAGTCCATTTATAATAATCCAATTTTAATGAATTTTCCGGCTATACGTTTTATATTTTCATGAATTCTTTACCGGCTATTCTCTATCCTTTTTTTCAACATCTTTCTGTCTAACATCTCCAGTTGTTCATTTATTTTAAATCAGCTTCGTGGCTGAAAACAAGTGTTTGGGAAATCTCTTTAACTTCGGTGATTTCTTCAGGATTAAATCAAAACAAAAGCTAACAAGATGAGAAGGACATGCCTTACATTTTATGTCCTCACAGCACAATACCTAAATATTACCACCCTGACAATTTTTCTTCTGAATTTCCCAACAGTCAACTATTAATATTCATTACAGTGCTTTTGCTCGACTAAAGGTAGTTAGTCAATAGTTTCGTATTGGTTAGTTCAGGAAGTAATAAGTTAGATAAATTGAGACGTTGATTTCCAAAAGGTACTAGGAAATTTTACAGGAAGCGCGAAAATCTCTCATTACTATATTATTAAACTAGCTAATTTGGTTCTTTTTGCCTTAAAATTTAGAATTATTTTTTTACTATAATAATAACATCATATTAAAGTTATGAAATGAATTTTTTTAGAATGATTTGGAACGAAAATAAATGCGTAATTAGTACTTTTAGAAAATGACCGCATTTCTAAATCGTGTTTTTTAAGGACTTGAGAATTCATTAGATAACATCAAATAGAATATTTAGATAGAACTAAATGATGAGAATACAAATATGTAAAAAAATCAATTTCGTAAAAAATGTCCTTTAGTACCTTTTGGAAATCAACGTCTCAATTATGACACACACACATCCCCTCCCCAACGTCAGTTTACATCATCTATCATACTGCGCTTAGTCGATTGCTTAGACAACTATATCATCACGAATAAATTACAGTATTTCGATTATAGTATTTTTTTTCATTAATTATTCAAATCTGAAAATGGCTTTTTCTTTATGTTACACGTTGCGAACGGTTTGTTAATAACTGATATTTGACAGTTTGTTTTGAATTATTCTAGGAATATCGACAAGAATGGTACTTATTAGATTTTAAAAAGTACCTATCAGACTTTGAAGAACCATTTTTGCCTCTTCAAATATATTAAGCTGTAAATTAAACAACTTTATATGATCTTCTTGACTATTAGAAATGCATGTCTATGGATAAATTCCATATTTCATAAAACTCTGAAAAAAATGTATACATTGGGTACGAAGTGTTTTATGTGGTGTATAGTGGCAAGCATCACAGCCTTTTTTACCCAAGGTTCCAACCCGGCAGACGGATCTAGGAATTATACCGTCCTTCAGAGGGGACGTAAAATGGTAATCCTGAGCCTCAACGATATCAGGTTAAAGAACCCTATCCTAATTAGCCTGGATAGGCAAACTTTACACCCTCATCTTAGTAGCAGGGCCCGATCATCAACGGTAGCTTATAGTGACGACACACAAAAATTAACAATAAATGTGCCATTGCAAAACTCTCCGCATTCACAGAAAAAAGCGCTAGTGTGGAATATGCTCAGCATTAGCGGGTTTTTTTTTTATTAATATATTTTTACTCTTTATTTATTTAATTTTTCTCAACGCATTTAATTTTTTTTCTAATAAACATTAATTTTAATCCCATTCCAAATAGACGTTAGTTGAGTAATTCACTGTAATACAGTGTATTTGCCAATAATTATCTGATTTAAATTATTATATTTGTTTGCTTTCGTTAAGAATTATTTACTCATTTCAAAGTGATTAATCTTCACCTAAATAGATTTTTTAGAAACGTTTCTTTAAAAAAATTTGGATCTTTTGGCGTTTTTATGAATATATATTTGTTTGCGAATAACACCCTCGCAGTTCGATTGGTACCTTATATTGGTACAAGATACACCTTGTGAAAAAATATGACAAAGAGGTTCTATAAAATAAAAAAAGCAAAAATTGTGATAGTAATTTATACCACGTAGAACATATTTGTAGTAAACATAAAATGATGAAAGTTGCAGATCTAAACTAAACACACTGCAAAAAAAAATCTGTTGCGCGCAACACACGACTTTCACTTACCTCAATTATTTATATCACTTCAAGAATTTTTAAACAAATTTATAAACGAAAATAAATTGTTAAAGAATTATTTAAATTGGATTTTAATAGAAACATGTGTTTCATTAAATAATCTATTTTATTATTATTTACGGCAATCAGTTTGTTTTTTCGGCTTTTCATCACTCTCCTTTAACTTTTGCAATAGTATGTATAAGATAATATTAATTCTAAAATCTTTAGCATTCCAACGGTATATTATACATGTATATTACTGTCCCAAAGTTAAAAAACAACAAATATTTTTGCAGTTTTCTCGTTTAGTTGGATATCGAATTCGTTCAACTTATTTATTTACCTGTTTTTAACCAATACTAATCAGACGATATGGTTAACTTTTTCAAATCTACAAAAAAAGGTAATTTATAAGAAGAAATTTTCAAAATATCGGCATTTAAGCCCTGACAGACTATTTCAATCAGAATAAAACCTACATGATATCAAAGCCCGTTCAATTTTACATCGACATAGCGAGTTTAACCAAAATCGTTATAGCCGTTTTTGTGAAAATCGTAAAGAGGTGCAAAATCCATAGTATAAAGTTGCTCTTCTGGTTAGCTGATTTTGATGAAAAAGATTCTGTAACATCTCGGGCGTATAGTTGTCTTAAATATGAAATTTCAGTTTCATAGCACTTTTAGTTTTCGCTCGGGAGTTACCACACACACAGACAGACCTTTTTGCGGGTCTTGGTCATTTGGACTCAGGGGGCCCTAAAACGCGTATTTCCGTTGAAAACTGGAATTCGAAAATATTCACGATCGTAATACTTCCCCTTACTATATATTTCATATGTAGATGACTGAAAGTAAAAAAAAATAATGGGTAAAATAAAATACATGGACCGATACCATTGAAAAAAAATTAAAATGAAGTTAAGTGAGTGATTTATTTGACTACACCTAAATCAGTACCCTTATCTGATTCCCATCATATTACGCTGGATTTTTTCTACTATTTTATAATCCCGCATATCATCATTTTTTGCTCCTTTCTTTCTGAAAAAGCGTTGTTGTTTATTTTTTTATTTAACGTCACTTTATGCTACTATGGCTAATCGGACGATGCTACAGTGGGAGTCCTAAGCTTTGTCTATCCAGGTTTTATTAGGATAGGATCTTTAACGAGTACCTGACATCGCACAGGCTCGGGACCACCTTTTAACGTCCCCTCCGAAGGAAGGCGTAACTAAGGATTTTTTACTCCCATTAAAAAATCCTAGGACCACCTGCGGGTTTGAACCCGTGACCTTTAGCATGGGAGGCTGTTACGCTAGCCATCCAGCTACAAGTGATCCTCTGAAAAAGGGTTATAATCAAGTGTAAAATTTCGACATATAAGATACTGTTTTCCAGTGGTGCTATCATGTTATAACACCACGAATTAAGAAAATGCTATATCAAACTCTGATAAAGAAAATACCACTGATGATAACATACGTATTTTCTTTTTATGGACGTCTTATTTAAAGTTTCCTAAGTTGCTTCCAGTAGATACAATTAGCATAAATTCATGCCTATAAGAAGATAGAACAAATGATTGTTGACAACTTTAAATAACAAATAAAAATAGGGAGTTACTAAACTTAAAACTCTGTTAAAAAAACTGTGGCATTAGTATTTGTCCCTCGTTGGGGAAAACAATTACGGACAAATTTTATATGACAAAATATATTTTTCATTAAATTTCAGATATGCTAATTATCGGAAAATTTTCGATCCAAGCAACACCAACATAGCAAAAACATCTGGTGCGGGCAACACACGACTTTCACTTTACCTCCGTTTTAAAAGCGATTTTCAAGTACAGTAAGAGATAAAAATGAGTAAAACCATTAAAGAATTGATTAAATGGAATTTCTATAGAAACATGTGTTTTATTACAAAATCTATTATATTATTATCTAAAATAATCACTTAGTTTTTCGGCTTTTCATCACTCTCTATTAACTTTTAAAAGCTTGTGTATAAGGTAATATTTTTTCTACAATCTTTAGCTTTCAAACGGTATATCATACATGTATATTAAAAAAATATTTTTGCAGTTTTCTCCTTTAGCTGTTTTTTAAATCCGCACAACAAGGACGGTATTATCCAGGATTTTCTAGTCTATTTATGAATTCTGTGGGATATTTGACGGGTATGAGCCCGGGACCTTGGGCATAGAAGGATGTTATGCCAACCACTAGACCAAAGATGACACCTATCTTTTTGTGAATCATCATGAGTAAAATGAATATTCACAGAAGATATTAATGAGCGAAATTTCATTTAAAAATACCAATCCCAACTATATGGAAGTAGTTACGATCAGTGAATATATGAAAATGTACAAAGACGTGATTTTGAGGAAAGTTTTTTTAATACCTGTATATAAGTGAAGATTCTTTAAATGCTTTAGTCTCTATATTAAAGTATCTCGTCCCTAGCTAGGGAAGTATGAAATTTCAGAAAGTTCTTTTTTTTATTTATTTCCATTATTTTCTAAACACTGCATAGTTGAGACCTTATGCATTTTTTTTTATGCATTTGGTTACCAACAAAACGTTTTCGCGGACCCCTTCATACAATTATTTCAATGACCCCTTTAATCCTAAATATTATATATATATATATATATATATATATATATATATATATATATATATATATATATATATATATATATATATATACGAGGCATGTTTTTTAAGTAAGTACCGTTTTGGGATTAAAAAAAGACGTGCAAAGATATCGCAATAATTTTATTTTTACATGAAAGCCTGTACCTTAATCTACTTTTCTACATAATTTCCATGAATTTTGAGGCACTTGTAATAACGCGACACCAGTTTTTGAATACCCTCCTCAAAAAATTCTGCCGCCTGACTGGTTAACCACTGCATCTCAAATGTTTCGACTTCGTTATCGTCTTGCGTAGAATCCAAAACAAAAGACGTGGCAAGTTGAGTAAGGGTATCGTTTTGCTGCATGACAATGCCCGTCCACATGTGGCTAATCGGACCAAAGATCTCATCAAATCATTTAAATGGGAAACTCATCATCCTCCATACAGCCCTGATCTGGCGTCCAGTGACTACCATTTGTTTCTGCACTTGAAGAAATGCCTGGGCGGTCGGCGTCTACAAGACGATAACGAAGTCGAAACATTTGTGATGCAGTGGTTAACAATTTTTTGAGGAGGGTATTCAAAAAACTGGTGCCGCGTTATGACAAGTGCCTCAAAATTCATGGAAATTATGTAGAAAAGTAGATTAAGGTACAGGCTTTCATGTAAAAATAAAATTATTGCGATATCTTTGCACGTCTTTTTTTAATTCCAAAACGGTACTTACTTAAAAAACATGCCTCGTATATGGGCTACACCGTATCACCTACATTGCCTATGAAATATTTCTACCTTAACCCCATATTCTATATATGTCTAACTAGGGGAAATGGAAATAAAGAAAAAAGAACCACGCTTTATAAGTTTACTTCAATCCGCGAAACAATGAATTACTAAAATTTAATGTTGAACCTGGCAGATGGTCCTAGATTTTTTTTCAAAGGAGTGAAAAGTCCCTCTTTACGCCGTCCTTTAGAGGGAATGTACAATAATATGATGGTCCAGAGCTTGTGCTAAGTCAAGTGAATAAGAGATAGAAATAAATAAAGCCACAGTCTGCAAAGGCTACTTGTGTCGATTTCCCCGTTAGTATTTTTTATGAATTGAAGTATCTTTTCTTGATACTAACTTTCTAATGAATAGACCAAAAATAAAAGATCTGTTGCGAGGAACACACGACTTTCACTAACCTCCGTTTTTTTTTTTGTTTTTTTTTTCAAATTGACAACTGTATTTTATTTTAAGTAAGTATGTTGGTAATGATAAAATACATGAAAAAAAACATGAAGAGAAAATGCCCATTGGCATCACTCCATTAAGTAACTAAACTAGAAGGTCTCGAGGCCATCTTCTTTTCAGGCGCCTCGTAGGATTGTCAGGAATTGAAGAGGAAGCAAGAATTTAAACTAGTTAGGATCAGTTTATTTGTGACAAAGTAAGGAACATTGAGGATTTTTCGAAGGATTTTGGATTGTAAGGATTGGATACGGGAAGAATTTGATGGTTTCGTAGAGCCCCAAAGCTCAACTCTTTAAGTCCAGATAGGCCTTATGATGGTAATATAGATGAGCCTTTTGTAGATAAGTGGAAGGTTGGAGCGTCTGTCCAGTAATTGTTGTAGTAAGCGAAAGCGACGGGCAGTTTCTTGTCGTTTCAGTCTTGTGTGGGGATTCCATGTTAGACGTTTGTCAAGTAGAAGTCCTAGGTAGCGAATATGTTCAACAGGAACAAGCGGAATATTATTAAAGGAAACTGTAGGGCATGATGTCATAGGTTTACGACGAAGGGTAAAGGTAATTTGGTGGGATTTGTTGGAATTGATTTTGATTCTCCAATTCTGGCACCATATCTCAAGCTCTCTGATATGGGATCGAAGAGTTTGAGAGACAATAATAGAATCGTTATTGACTGATAACACACAAGTGTCATCAGCATTGGTAGAAAGGAAGGTGTTGGGATGGGTTGGGATATCAGCTGTATAGACTGTGTAGAGGATGGGTCCAAGGATACTACCTTTAGGGAACCTCCGTTTTTAAAATCGATTAAAGCATTTTCAAATACAGTTAGAGATAAAAATAAATTGTTAAAGAATTGATTAAATTGAATTTCAATAGAAACATGTGTTTTATTAAATCTGTGAATAATTGGTTAAGGCAAAATCTTTTATTTTACAGGTGAGCGACTTAAACTTTACGTTATACCAAAAATAGAGTATTAACATACACCTTTCTTTCCACCAAAAAATTTCTTTAACCAATATAATACGCCTTAGGGGACGGTCTGAGGGAGCGATACGTGGAGTTAACATATTTTAATATAACTCGAGTTTTTCACGATCACTACACAAATAATCTATTATATTGGGTTGATGCAAAATTAATGCAGGTTTCCGCTATTGCAATATCTTAATTCCAATTGTGTAAACAAAGCTAATCCTAACATTGATCATTATTATACCAAAACAAACCTTATCTAATACCCTCTCTTTCACCATGAATTTGTTTAGTAAAATCGTTTTGTTCAGTGTGTTCAAAGGTCTTGAATCGAAAATGTCAAAGTGCGATTTTCGTCAAATTTATTTTTACGAATTTAAATTAGGGCGCAGCGCTGCGCAAACGGCTCGTAATATTAATGAAGTGTGGGGTCAGGGGGCTATTAATGAGTGCACGGTGCAGCGTTGGTTCCAGAAGTTTCGCAGAGGAGATTTCGACCTCGAAGACAAGGAAGGTCGGGGCCGTCATCTTGCTCTGGACAACGACCAACTGAGGTCAAAAGTGGAAGAAGACCCAACCAAAACCACACGAGAAATGGCGGCGGAACTCGGAACTCGAAAATTGCAACGTCTTTGCCCAGCATTGATGAATCGGAAGGGGCCGATCCTGCTCCACGATAACGCCAGACCACACGTTGCACAACCAACGCTTCGACGACTGCACGAGTTGGGCTACGAAGTTCTCCAACATCCGCCTTATTCACCTGACCTCTCTCCTACAGACTTCCACTTTTTCAGGCATCTGGACAACTTTTTGAGGAGAAAAATTTTCAAAACCAGGACGACATTGAAAATTCTTTTCGTGATTTCATTGAGTCCAGGGATTCGGATTTTTTTTCTGGTGGAATAAGAAAGCTTGTTGAACGTTGGCAAAAGTGCATTGATTCAGATGGAAATTATTTTGATTAAATATATATGGTTAAAGTAAAGATATGGCGTATTTACAATACCTACTAAAAACCTGCATTAATTTTGCATCAACCCAATATTTTTATCTACAACAATCAGTTAGTCTCTTCGGCTTTTCATCAGTCTAAATTACCTTTAACGATTCCGTGTATTAAATAATATTGTTTCTAAAATCTTTAGCTATCCAACGGTACATTATACATTCATATGTCTGTTCTTCAGTTCAAAAACTAAAAAAATTGCATTAAATAAATGTGTTTGCACTATTCTCTTTTAGTTGTTTATGAAATTCGCTCAACTTGCACATTTAGCTGTTATTTATCAATGATAAAAAGGCGATGTGCCTAATTTTTTTAAATGTACAAAATTAAAGGTACTTTGGAGGAAGACAATTTAAAATATCGGCATTTAAGCCCTATCAGACAATTTCAATCAGAATGAAACCCACATTATCATATTAAAGCCCTTTAAATTTTACATCGATATTGCGAGTTAAATCAAAATCGTTATTTGGACTCAGGGGACCTTAAAACGTGTATTTCAGTTGAAAACTTAAATTCGAAAATTTGCACGACCGCAATACTTTCCCTTACTATATATTTGTATGTGAAAGTAAAAAACCGTGATTCTAATCGTTGCGTATAATCTCTACAACTGTTCTTGAGTGAGGACATAAATCCTTGCAGTTCTCTTCATCGTTCCTCTGAATGCAGCAAAAGGAACAAATAAATAAAAACAATCGTTTGTCTTCGATCAGCTTCACTCATTTACTCCTATTCCCCAATGCCTGAACGAAAAAAAAAAAAAAAAAAAAAAAAAAAAAAAAAAAAAAAAAAAAAAAAAAAAAAAAAAAAACCTAATAGCTATATTCATTGATCGGTTCATCCTCCATCACACTTCTTTCTGCCCCGACAAACCATTATCCATGGACAGACATTCCAAATGGTTTCAACTTGACAAAACTCTCCGGTATTGACTTATTGCATTTAAGTCCTTTGATCCCCTAAAGACTTTGGCCGAGGACAAAGTTTCTCCATCGATCACGATCCAAAGCCTCCTCCTTCAGCGACTGTCAGATTCTTCCTCTAGCTCTGATCTCCATCTTATGCTTTCTTCTTATATTTCTTATTGTCAAGACCCCCAAGGGTCTTCCAAAGCAACTTCTTCCAATCTTCTTATTTGTAACTTTTTTTTTTTTTTGTTTCAAATCAAATAACTGCCTACCAGATAGTTATTTCAATAACATAAATAAATTAATAAAATAATAGCGAAGAAATTGAAGCATTAGAAGAAACATCTGTGCCGCTTAGATTTGAATGTGTGGTAGAGGAATATCTAGGAAGTATTGGCATCTATAATGAGTATAGAGTCATCTTAATTCGGCGTAATACTCGGTTAAATGCGTGTCTTCATCATGCCGAACACAAATCGCATTGCACAGTTCATAATACGCTTTCCAGATATATATTAACAGATGTAAAAATCTGGTGCGGGCAACACACGACTTTCACTTACCTCCATTTTTAAAATCAATGAAAGCATTTTCAAAAACAGTTAGAGATAAAAACACGTTAAACTATTCAGGAATTAATTAAATTGAATTTATATAGAAACATGTGTTTAATTAAAAGATCTATCATATCATTATCGATTTTTTTTTATTTTTATTTATTTATTTAACAACAAGTAATATACAAATGCCTTTAGGCATATATTGTAACACTGATGACCATTACGAAAAACCTCCTTCAGGATTCTTATGAATTCGTGAGCGAAGAAACCTCCCAGTGAAGGCACTCCTTGGCGTGGAAGATCTGCTAAAGAAGTAGGTCTCTGCTCCAGAGGCGTTTCAGTCTCCTTGGTGGGTTTTGTGGTAGTGTATCAGTCAGTAATGTTTGTACCAGTAGGTTTGGATGTCCAGCGAGTGAGTCGTGAAAATGTTTGTAATATTTTTTAATGATATCCGTTACGATTGGTATGTTGAGGTCTTTGTGTAACGATTTGTTGGTTACGTAAAAGGGACAGTGAGTGATGAAGCGGAGGAATTTAGATTGAAAGATTTGAATTGTCTGCAAGTGTGATTTTTTGCATGAGCCCCACACCTGAGTACCGTACGTCCAAATAGGTTTAAGTAGCATGTTGTATATAATGATTTTGTTGCTTAGTGATAGTTTGTTTTTATGGTGAAGAAGTCGTCTAAGTATTGATAGTCGATGATTCAGTCTTTTTTTTTAAGATAGTTACGTGTGATTTCCATGTCAGGCGTCTATCCATTGTGAGTCCTAAGTATTTTGTATGTGTTTGGTTGGGTAACTGAACATTGTAAAGTGTCAGTGGAGGACAATCAGAATGCCTAAACGTGAATGTTACTTGACTTGATTTCTGTATGTTTATTTTAATACGCCATTTATCAAGCCAATCTTGAAGTAAATTTAAGTATGTTTGAACATTGTGTGAGGCTATGGTCGGATCAGTACTTGTTGAGAGTATCACGGTGTCGTCTGCGTATGTTGCAAGTAATGTGTCGGGTGTTTGTGGTATGTCAGAAGTGTATATAGTATACAGAACTGGACCCAAAATGCTGCCTTGCGGAACTCCCGCACCAACTCGACAGTAGTCGGAATGTTTACCATCTTGGTCGACTACAAAAAACCTATCCTCAAGATACGACCTAATTATTAAATAATAAGTATGCGGTAATATTGATTTGATTTTACTGAGGAGGCCATCATGCCACACATTATCAAATGCCTGGGCGACGTCTAAAAATGCTGCTGTACAGAATTCTTTTTTTTCTAATGCCACAGCTATCGAACCAACAACTCTATAGCATTGTTGTATGGTCGAATGTGCAGGTCTAAAGCCAAATTGGTGGTTAGGTATTACGGATTTGGACTCTAAGAAAGGATATAGTCGTTTTAATAATATTTTAATATTTTTTCAAACATTTTGGAAAATAACGGTAATAAACTAATCGGTCTATATGAAGTGACTTGATCTAACGGTTTGTTTGGCTTTGGAATCATCTTTATAATTGAAAACTTCCATACTAGAGGAAAGTAAGTAAGTCGGAGGATAGAATTATAAATAGATGTCAGGAAGATTATGGCTTTCTTAGGAAGAAGTACAATTTTAGGCGTGATTAGGTCAAAACCAGGAGCTTTTCTAAGAGGTAAGTTTTTAATGCAAAATTTTACGTCCGAAGGAGTAATAGGAGGTGGAGGTAGAGAAAGAGGAAGAGAATAAGTGAGAATTTGTTGGATGTCTGAGCAGTGCTGTTGGTCTAGCAAGTCATCATGAGGATGAAATACATCTGTAAGATGTGCATCAAATAGCTCTGCCTTTTCTTTATCACTTCTAGCCCATGTGTTGTCAGGTTTACGGAGAGGGTTCTTTGTATGGTGATAATGTAGTATCTTTCGTGTTTGTTGCCAGAGAGTATTGTTACTAGTCTGTAAGTTACTCAAATGTGTGTTGTAGTTGTCGTGTTTATATTGTTGTATAAGTTTTCTCAGTCTGTTAGTAAGTTGGTTAAGTAATCGTTTGTCACTAGGATAGCGAGATCTTTTCCATTGGTTAAGAGCCCGTCGTTTTTCGACCATTAGTGACCGTATTTCAGGGGTAAATACTGTTTGTTATTGTCTGTTACAGGTTTATGTGCTGATTGCCAGGCAGCATTTTGTATAGTCTTAGTAAGTGTATCTACAGCATTGTCGATGTCTTCCTGAGTCTTTAAGCTAGTATTGAGGTTAATTTTATTGTTTATGGCACTATGAAATTGACTAATTAATAATGGTCCAGGAGTTAACGTAGGCATGTGGGTTGTAGATAAGATGTGTCTAGAGAGAGATAGCATAACTGCAGAATGGTCAGATGAAAGGTCATTATCAATAGTGATGTGATGATGTAGAGTATTTAGGCGAGAAGTGATAAAGAAGTCCAGTAGTTCTGGCTGTCGATTAATGTCTGTCGGCCAGTAAGTCGGTTCTGGAGGTAGAATGTAGTCACAGTCAAGGTTCAGACATGTATTAAGAAGAGCATTTCCTCTAGGGTTTTGAGTCCTATTGCCGAAACGAGGATGTTTGGCGTTAAAGTCACCGCCACATAAAAATTTAGGTCCCAAAACAGTAAATACGTCAGTAAGTATATCTTGTGAAAGTCTCTGTCTCGGAGGACAATAAGCACTGGCAATAGAAATAGTTGTGTGGTCAATTTCGACTGAGATTGCTGATAATTGAAGTTCAGGTAAGGCTGTCATTTGTAGAGGATAGTGATACAATGTTCGTTTCACAACTACTGCCGAGCCACCACGGGCAGCTCCGCTTGGATGATCAGCACGGTACACTATATACCCCTGTATATAAAATCGTATGGTCCTCGTAAAGTGAGTTTCGGTTAGCAGTGCTATGTCTGTGTCATGTTCGTGCAAGTATATGTCAAGTTCGTTTCTTCGGTGTAGGGCACCATTAGCATTCCAGAGGAGGAGTTTTAGTGAATGTTGATTAATATAATTAAGGGCTGACATTTGGAATAAATTTATTAACAAGCGTGGTGAGCAAAGTTATGAGTGGATTTATCATCGATTTAAATTCATTTAGAAAGGAATTGAAGGATGAAGAGAAATCTTGAGTGGTAGATTGTGCATGAGGTGATGTGTTATTAGGTCTTGACTGAGATGAAGGCATGAATTGTGGTTGTGTGTGATGAGGTGTTGAAAAAGGTGGGGACATATTTGTAGATTGAGGTGTTTTGTGTTGCGGGGCAGTGTATTGAGGTACTGTATACTGGGGTTTAGTGTGTTGAGGAGTCGTGTATTGAGGTGTTGAGTATTGAGGAGTTGTATTTTGGGTGTTAGTGTGGTGCAGAGGAGGTGAATGTTGATGTCTTATCAATTGAGGTATTGCGTAATGAGGTGTTGTATTTTGAGAAATTGAATATGGTGGTGATGTGTAGTTATAACTAGGGTTATTACATACCGTCTGATGTTCTTCTGTTTCAAGAGGAGGGTAAGTAAGTCTGTCTCCCACCTCTGGAGGCAGAACTTCTGTTACTTCTCGCCTCCAAGCGCCCTGGCTTCGCACGTTGAGTCTTCTTCTCTGTAATTCGAGATGTACGGAGCATCCTCTGTAGTTCGCTGGGTGAGCGCCACTGCACAACGCACAGACTGGGGGCTCTTCTCGTGGCTTCTGGCATCGATCATTGGGATGGTCTTGACCGCACTTCACACATCTTGGTATATGGCGGCAAAAGGCTCTGGTATGTTCGTATTGTTGGCACCTCATGCATTGTACAATCTCCCTTCTTTTATGAGGTTCCTCAATTTTAACCTTTGTGTAGGCTATATTCGTAATTTTGAATACTTCGGCACAGTTCGCAGCAGGTTCGATGTCGACAAAAAAGAGTGGCAGAGGTTCTTTAGTTGGGGTGTAAAACACTTGTTATGCGACGGACGTTGAATCCTTGTCTCTCTACGTCATATTTAATCATCTCGTGGGGTGTAGTGTGATGAAGATTCCTAATTACGAATCGATAGGGTTTATCTTCTCTTGGTTGGTAAGTGTGGAAACTATAACCTTTGTTCTCTAGATATCGTACACTGGCTCTATAGGCAGCACTATTTTGTGTTTTTAAAGTAATAATATTTTTATTCGAAATAAATTCGAAATTGTTTTCTCCTATTAAACTAATGATGTCTCGGCAAAAGAGCTGGAAATTTTGTACGCCTTTAATTTTTATTGGAGGTGGCTTGTGAACAACTGGCGTTACATTCTCTTCGTCTTCTATTTCAGCGGATAGAGGTTCAAACATATTACTTACAGGTATGGCAGGGATACTATTTAAAGTGGTCGACGTAGTACTATTAGTAATATGAGAATTAGTTGTTTGTTGAGGAGTATAACTAGAAATTGTGATACCAGAACTATTATTTACGATATTGATTGGAGTTGTTTCATTGTTTTCTGAGGCACGTTGGTCATTGAAATTCACATGTGTTTTTATTTGGTTAGTTTTCAATGATGAGGTTTTTATCTGGGAATCTTTGGAATTCATACTTTTCTTTTCAATAGGGCTATCTAGTTTTGAAACATTGGGGTTACTTCTTAACTTTCTCTTCAAAAGGGTAGAAACTACAGCTTCAGTAGATGTGTTACTTGTACCGGGCAATGCACGGTCGTTCATGACAAAAGTGTCCTTTTTCACTTAAAAAAACAAAAAACAAACTCACCTGACTGTTTCAGGACACCACATTGTACAAATTCAGCAAATAACCAGTCAAAGAACAGAAAAACTTAAAGACAAAATTTGTTGGCAACTTCACAATACAAGGGTTAACCCAATTATCGAAAATAAACAGTTAGTTTTATGTTCATTTCATCACTCTCCATTAACTTTTAAAAGCTTGTGTATGAGATAATATTTTTTCTAATAATTTTAGCTTTCCAACGGTATATCATACATGTATTACTGCTCTTATGTTCAAAAACGAAAAATTGCATTAAAAAAATATTTTTTCTGTTTTCTACTTTAGTTAGGTATCGAATTTATTCAATTTATATATTTACCTGTTTTTCATCAGCGTTGACAAGATAATATAGTTATTTTTATTGAATCTACAAAATTATAGTTACTTTAGGGGAAGTTTACATCGATACAGCGAGTTTAATCAACATCGTCGGAACCGTTTTCGATAAAATCGAAAAAAGGTGCAAAATGCATGGTATAAAGTGCCTCTTCTGGTAAGCTCATTTTGATGAAAAAAGTTTTGTCACGTCTCGGGCGTATAGTTGTCTTAAATATGTAATTTCAGTTTCATAGGACTTACCGTTTCCGCCCGGGAGTTACCACACACACACACACACACACACACACACAGAGACCTTTTTGCGGGACTTGGTTATTTGGACTCAGGGTGATGTTTTTTTTACATGGTAGGATAATTCATTTCTCTTTTTTGAAACCATCATATCCACATCATACTGCAATGATGTTGATATAATACATACAAAAAAAAAAAAAAAAAAAAAAAAAATCTTACATTAATCAATCAGAAGGTATCTAAAACCCTTTTGCACATTGATAAATCGTTGGAAAAATGTATGAAAGCTAGGGTAAATTTCTCTCTCTCTCTCTCTCTCTATATATATATATATATATATATATATATATATATATATATATATTTTTTTTTTTTTTTTTTTTTTAAATAGGTTGTTATAAGGGCATAAACTTATGAACATATCTTATTTATAAAGTGAAGTGAGAAGTTAAAAGAACCATCAGTTTTTTCATCGTACAGAATCGTACAGATTACATTTGTATTTAAGATTTAAGAAAATAATCTAGTTACCAATATACCGGTCCGTACGTATGTTGTTAAAATAAATGAAAAACTGTTATAAATCCATAAACTAACATAATTATTTCTACTTTTATTTCATTTCATAAAGACAGATGTTCCACTATAAACTAAATGGAACGAAGCAAGGGCGGTTTGTTAGTTTTAAATAAAAGGTGGGCGGGGTAGCCGAGTGGGTTAGCGCGCGTTGCCTAGCAACCACAGAGAACCAAAAATTGGAAACCATGAAATTACGAGTTCGAGTCTCGGTACCGGGGGGACTTTTATCTCGGCATTTATACCCCGCCCTCACTCCCTGGTCCGAGAAACCCCCGTATAGCCTTCAAAGGCGAGGTAGGAGTAAACAAAAACAAAATAAATAAAAGTTTTAAATAAAAGTATTTTGATTTAATAAAGTTGTTTTATTAAATAAAATTATCTGTAAAAACGGACATTTCGTATTAAACGGCCTAAAACAAAATTTTGACTAAAGCCAATCGTTTTACTTCCACAATATTCTATAATTTACTATGAACCAGCCGACACCACCAGAAGGAACCAAGCGGTAGAAGGAAGCCATGACTACTTAAACCATCACGCTGTCAGCTCTTGCCTAAATCAATTGATCCCCTCCAACAATAGAGCTCAATTAGAATTCCAATTAGTTTCTAATTTACCTTTCCCATCCAATTGATAATTAAATCCTAGTCTTGTCGGGATCTTTTCAATATTATATCTAGCTGAGAGGAGTTTGTCTTTCCTTGATTGTTTGCAACAAGATTAAGAGAGGTCTAGTATCTTATTATTATTTCATTATTCTATTCTCATTTTTAAACTTGCTACAATCCTTGGGTTTTCCGACTCTGAACTTTAGCACTTCTTTGCTTTTAAAGGGTCCCTAAAATATTATTCATAATGACGTCTAAGACCAGCAAAGACAACTTTAAACTGACAAGGACACTGCATCAGTTCTCTAGAAGCATTTTAAATACGTGCAAAAGGATGTCATCTTCAAAAGTTTAGAGAAAAAAATCTGGTGCGGGCATCACACGACTTTCACTTCCCTTGACTCATAAAATCAATTTAAAAATAATAAATATATTTAATTTTGAAAAATATTTGAAGATTTTAAAAAAACGTGTATTCATTTTCGTTAGAAACTTATGATTGAGGTTAAAAAATATAACCATATTAAATTGCAAATCAGTAATAAGTTTATTCCCCATTTTTATGTGGGTACATTATACGTCTACATTATTGTTCTTAATATAAAAAACCCGAAAATTGCGTTAAAAAATAGTTTTTCTCTTTTATGCTTTAGTTAGTCGTCAAATTCGTCCAACTTGTATATTTATCTGTCCTTCATCAATGTCATTAAGATGATATGGTTAATCTTTTGGAATGTACAAAATTAAAGGTAGTTTAGAGGAAGAAAATTTAAAATATCGGCATTTAAGCTCTGTCAGACGATTTCAATGAGAATAAAACCTGTATGACATTAAGTTTTCCATCAACAGAGCGAGTTTAATCAAAATCGTTTGAGCCGTTTTTTTTGAGAAAATCATAATAAGGTGCAAAATGCATGGTATAAAGTGGCTCTTCTGGTTAGTTGATTTTTATGAAAAAAGTTTTGTGACATCTCGGTAGTATATTTTTGTCTTAAATATGAAATTTCAGTTCCGTACGACTTTTCGCTTTTGCGCTAGACTAACCACACTCACACACACAGACCATTTTTCGGGACTTGGTTATTTGGATTCAGGGTGATGTTTTTTTTTACATGGTAGGATAATTCATTTCTCTTTTTTGAAACCATCATATCCACATCATACTGCAATGATGTTGATATAATACATACAAAAAAAAAAAAAAAAAGAAAAAGCTTACATTAATCAATCAGAAGGTATCTAAAACCCTTTTGCACATTGATTTTGCATTTGCGCTAGACTAACCACACTCACACACACAGACCATTTTTCGGGACTTGGTTATTTGGACTCAAGGGGCCCTAAAACGTGTATTTCCGTTGAAAACTGCAATTCGAAAATTTTCACGATCGCAATACTTTTTCTTACTATATATTCCATACATGGGTAAGTGAAAGTAATGAGCACTTGTATTGAGTGAGGTCTGGCGGGCTTGTGGCTGAATCCAGAAGATGGTCTGAAATCGCTACAGAGTGAATTCCAAGGGAACGTAAGAGATGGCGAGAAACATAACTGGCGAGGGGGAGAGACGAAATAGTGCATGTAGTAGGGGACTGTTGGGCTACAGTGGCCAGGAATAGGAATCTTTGGAATGTGTTCTATTTTATTTATAGTTGTAAGTTTCTTGTAAAAGAAAAGTGAACAATTGTAAGTAGTAACATTTAATGTATTTTTGGTTTATTAGTTGGGTGCAATTATATTCCAAAAGATTGGAAAACCGCGATAAAAATTTTTTTGCACAAAAAAGGTGATAAATCTAAAATTGGTAATTATAGGCCAATATCCCTCTGTTCCGCTATTGAGGCGTTGATTTCCGAAAGGTACTAAAGGACATTTTTTTCAAAGTTTATATTTTCACATATTTGTATTCTAATGGTTTAGTTTTATCTAAATCCGTCATCAAATTTTATCTAAAAAACATAAAAATCCTTTAAAAATTTCATTACATTCCAAAAGGTACTAAATCCACTTTTATTTCATTCCAAAAGGTACTATATCCATGTTTCGTTTCAAAAGGTACTATATCCTATGTAAACAGATATAACCTTTCCTTTCATTTCCTTCCAAAAGGTACTATATTTCCTACTATACGACAGAAGCACCTAATCCCGTAATATAACACCATTAATTTATTGTTTTCATCATTTAATGCATTTTTATTGGTTCATTTAGCAGTCTTGAATCACCGCTATTATTTTGATCAATGGTTTTAACGTAATAATCAGTTTTTAGGCCTTTTTAAACAACTTAATTGCGTTGCTTCGGTTCTCGTAGGTTGTCAATTAAATTAATTTTTTTATAGTATTTCTTCTTGCAGCAACATAAATTTGATTTAAATTTTTTCAGAAACTCACATTTCAATGGAATAATGGCATTTGATGCAGCAAATAGTTGGAATTAGCATTCCACGAACTTGCTAAATATGTGCATGATCTAACTTCGTAATCGATTTTTTAATGTAAAATAAAAGCTCAAAAGTTATTATTTGTCAGTATCTGTGGTTAAATATTGTTTACACGTCTTTAATAATATAGTTAAATTTGCTAAATTCACACAAATAGTAAATATAAGTTCAAAACAAACTTCATAATTACATATTTTCTTATTATAGTGCCTTAAATAGATGAATTGTCCTATGAATATATTCACTTTCTTTATGAATAATAGATAATCATGTAATTAACCAACAAAGAAAGATATTTCTCAGAGAGAGAATAAGGAAATATACATAAATTAGTAATTAACGATATTAAGACGTTAGTTACCACTAATGTTGTTTCAGGAAGGTTATAGTGACTGTTACCAAATTATCTCGCGTTATATTCTTCCAAAAAGTACTATATCCATGTTTCGTTCCAAAAATTACTATATCCATATTATATTGTTTAAAATCATCGGAAAAGTGCAATAATTTGGAAAATGAGTAGGTAACATACTTAAAAATCAACTTTTGATTATAATAAATAAATAATCACGTAAACTGGTTCAATAATAAATAAATGACAGATTTTTGCGTTTCCTGTAAAATTTTCTAAAGTGGATATAGTACCTTTTGGAAATAAACGTCTTAATTGGCAAGCTATTTCGTTCAATTATCAGCAGAAGAATAGCTTTATACAATGCTGCAAATCTCTCTGTAGAACAAGCTGGCTGGCTATCGAAAATCTAACAAGTTGTAAATCAATTAATAGAAAAAAGAACAGATTTGAAAAAACAAATTTGAGATCTGACATTGAATAATAACACTATTGGTTGCTCTTAAAATATTTGAAAGAGTAACTATTGACCAATAGCGAAGTTATATCCTGATTTAACCAAACAAATGTTTTTCTCTTTTCACCATTATTAGACCATGTATGGCTCACGCAGCCGATCTGGAAATAAAGATATATAAAAAAAACCTTTATTAGGTTATCAAATTCTTTCAACTTTACATTTAGCCGTTTTTTATCAATGCTAATTAGATGATATGTTTTATTTTTTCGAATTTACAAGAATTTGAAGTTACTTTAGAGGAAGAAAATTTAAACTATTGACATTTAAGCCCTTAAACAGACAATTTCAATTAGAATCAAACCCACGTGATCGTAAAGCCCATTAAATTTTGCATCGATATAGAAAGATATATCAAAATCATTTGGCCGTTTAAGATAAAATCGTGAGAAGTTGCTAAATTCATAGTATAAAGCGGCTTCTCCACTTAGCCGATTTTGATGAAAAAGTTGCTGTAACATGGGCGTATAGTTGTCTCAAATATGAATTTTCGTTTCGTATATCTTTTCGTTTTCTTGCTGGACTTACCACATACAAACTAAGATCTTTTTGCGGTTCTTGGATATTTGAACCGAGAGGACACTGTTATGTTAAATTATATTTCCGTTGACAACTGGAATGCGAAAATTTTCACGATTGCAATATATATGGATAAATAGATAGAAAAATTTTTTATATTTATCAAAAGTACAGCAAATAGAAAATAAACAAACAATTTACAAATTACAAAATACAATAAAAAAAATCAGACTCACTATATGGTCTATTGACCGTCGATGGAGTGTATTTTTATTGGAAAAATTAACCTTTAATCTATCAATATAAATAATTAATAACGAAATAAGAAACAATATATCAACACTTCGGGTGTTATTTATGTACTAAAATCAAATTCACCAATATTTAAATTCTTTCGTTAGGCACCATTCTGTAAGAGAAAGCAGCCGAAAAGTGAAAAAGATCTATTTCATTTGTATTACACAAAATACATATATTATTTGTTTGTATGAAATTTTACAATTTAGGTTTAATCATTAATTAATCATCATCCTGATTTTAATAGCCCATCTAATCACCTTTTGACTATGAATATATTTTTTTATTTGAATCCTTAATGTCGCTAGATTATTTTTCCATAACTTAATATAATCACAGTTAGTAGATTTAAATTACAATTTAATCCATGCGATATATATGCGGTCTTAGATTCAAAATTTTAATAATCATAATCAAAATACATCTTTAGGGTCAACATAAACATGGATCTATTGTCGTTTCAAAGTAGAGACTATGAGTTGGAGTATATTTAAATACTTTCTCTCACTATATATTTCATTTAGAGGTAAGTGAAAATAAAATGTTTTACTATGTTATTCGGTTGATAGTTCTTCTAAAAATGTTCCTCTTTATTTTTCTCAAGAAATTATTATGGCCGTTATGATATATTTTACACAGGAATCTTCCCAAATACTAGGGTAGTTTATAAGTATTCTTATATATGCTATTATATTATATATTTATGTATTGTATTATATGTATTATATATATGTATTATTATATAATTATTGTATGTAATTATATGTATATTATATGTAATTATTATATGTAATATTATATTATTATTATATGCCACTGTAACCCGATTCTACGAGGAGTTAAAGTGGCTTTACCCATCCTACCGCTCTAAGTACTTCCTGGCATCCTTTCTCTTCCAAGTTCTCCGATCTCAACGTCCATCGTACATCTCTGATATACTTTCATTTAAATCCTCCATCCACTCCCGCAACACTCGTTCACGGTCTTCAGACCTGTATATAACACCTCATCGAACCGCAGCTTTCGACAGATCTTTCCTTATCCGATCCTCGTCCATATGGAATTCTATTCCTTCTTATATCCGTCATTCCAATACTCTCCCTGCCTTCAAATCCCGTTTATTCAAACACTTCCTGTCTATCCAATTTTCAAATGACCTCAAGTGATTTGAAAATTTCAATAAAAACGGCAGAGAGAAACGATTATTTATCACATTTTATTTTATATATTAAAGATTTATGAATTTTATTTTATGCATAATTTATTTTGCAATGTATATATGAAGATTTTTTTTTTTTTTTTTTTTTATTCGTATATATTACAATTTGTCATAATAGACAATAATAATAGTGCTACAGGATCTCATTCATACAATATTTACAATATAAACAAAAGGAAAGTCAAATTACATAAAATAAAATAAAAATAAATAAACGTATACAATAACAAAATTTATAGACAAAATAAATACAAATAAATGAAGTTAACAAATAAATAAACAAAACATGTCACATTCATACCTATGTACAATATTTACAATCAGCTCGGGAACCCCAGACGGGGCTTGTCCCCCACTTGTGGAAGGACAAGCAGAGTCAAAAGGATCCCAGCGCCTCCCTCTCAGCCGCATCACTGGTGAGAGCCAGCGGAAGCTAAGTGAGGGCGCCACAGCCACAATCACACCGCACATGAGAGGAGAATCTGACCAGTGTCAGAACTCCAGAATAGATGTTTACAATATGTCTCGGGGCCACTGCCGTTTCAACCTTCTAGGAGGGTTGTATGGATGAGTGGAGCTGGATAGGGATTGTGCTAGAGGATTAGGATGATGAATGAGGTTCTGGTGGAATTTGGAAAATTTAGATGGAATCAGGTCTGAAATAAATGGAACATTAAGGTCGTGGTGTAAGGTATAATTGGAGACATAATAAGGAGCATTTACTATTGTTCGGAGGACTTTGGATTGAAAGGATTGAATGCGTTTGATGTTAGAACGTTTGGCTGTCCCCCATAGTTCAAGTCCGTAGGTCCACATTGGTTTCAGTATTGTCTTGTAAAGTAATAATTTGTTGTCAACTGTAAGCTTAGATTTTCTGTTTAGTAGTCTGTATAACTGTCCGAATCGTCTGTTGAGTTCTTTTCGTTTAAGTCTTGTATGTGGGTTCCAGGTCAATCTTTTGTCTAGTAGTAAGCCAAGATACCGGACTGTGTCTGAGGAAGGAAGCGGTATGGAATTGAAATGAACCATTGGACAGGATTTGCGTCGAAGGGTGAAGGTGACGTGGGTGCATTTGCTTTCATTAACCTTAATACGCCAAGCATTACACCAGTCCTCGATAAGACAAAGGTGTCTTTGCAGGATTAAGGATGCTATTTCAGGATCGGAATTGGATGATAGGATGGCGGTGTCATCTGCAAATGTTGCCAGAAAGGTGTCAGGATGAATAGGAATATCAGCAGTGTAAAGGATGTAGAGGACGGGTCCCAAGACGCTGCCTTGAGGAACACCGGCCTCAATGGGATAAAAGTTAGAAAATTCTACACCACAGCGAACTCGGAAGGAGCGGTTTGAGAGATAGGATCGTAGAATGAGGTATAGAGACTGGGATAAATGCGTTTTAAGCTTGAAGAGTAATCCGGTGTGCCATACCCGGTCAAAAGCTTGCGCTATGTCCAGAAACGCACCAGAACAATACTCTTTGCATTCAAGGGCTGAGGAAATATGGTCTACAACTCGGAGTCCTTGTTGAACAGTAGAATGATGAGCACGGAAACCAAACTGATGGGAAGGAAGATTTTGTGATTCAAATATAGGCAGGATTCGTTTTAGAAGGAGTTTTTCAAAGACTTTTGAGAGGATGGGGAGTAGACTAATAGGTCTGTAGGATGAAGTGTTACTGGAAGGTTTACCTGGTTTTAGGAATAGAAAGATTGTGGAATGTTTCCATAAGAGAGGAAAATAGGTGGTGCGAAGGATGCAGTTGTAGATGTATGTAAGAAAAATAATGGCTTTCTGGGGAAGTTGTCGCAGGATCTGGGGGGTAAGGAGATCGTGTCCAGGAGATTTACGAAGGGTCAGTTTTTGAAGAAGATATTTCACCTCAGATGGATTAATAGCTTTAGGAGGTAGGGAAAGAGGTATTGGTGAGGAAAGGAATTCTTCAACTGTTGTGGTATGATTTCTGTTGGATTCCGGGTGAGGAGTGAATGCTTTGGAGAGGTGTGTGGCGAATTCCTCGGCTTTATCTTCATCAGACGCAGCCCAGGAGTCATCACCACGCCGGAGAGGATGGGAAACTTTGTGGTATTTTAGGATCTTTTTGGTCACATTCCACAGGGAATTATCTCGAGCTGATAGAGAGGAGAGGTAGGAATTAAAGGACTGAGAACGGAAGGTCGCCAACTCCCGCTTTAATTGCCTACAATAAAAGTTATAGGAGCGGCGATCTGTTGGGTGTCGGGTTCTTTGCCATAATGATCTGGCTCGGCGTTTTGCATGGATGAGGTCAGCTAGGTGTTGAGGTAAATGGTTTTGCTGAGGAGTTCTATTGGAGTGCTTAGGAGAGGAGGCAGTCCAGACAGCTTGCTGAATGGCGGTAGTAAAGGAGTAGACGGAATCATCAAGGTCATCCGGTGTTTTGAGGGTCACACTGAGGTCAATATTATCGGTAAGGATTTGGCGGAAGAGGTTCCAGTTGACAGGGCCTCGGATAAATGAAGGTGGAATGGGTTTCGGAATAGGAGTTAGGGATACTTTAAGGATCAGTGGACTATGGTCAGAGGATAGTTCATCAAGGCGAGTTACGGAATAGTTGAGGGAGCCTAATCCGCTGTGAATGAAGAAGTCAAGGATGTCAGGATTACGGTTGGGATCGGTTGGCCAGTAGGTAGGGGAATCAGGAGGCAGGAGATTGAAATGACGGGAGTTGAGTGCAGACAGCAAATTTCGTCCACGAGAATTCGTGGTTCTCGAACCCCACTGTTGATGCTTGGCATTTAAGTCTGCACCCAGAATGAAATGATTTCCTAAGGAATTTAGAAAGGATACAAATTCGGTGTTGGAAATGGAATGTTTGGGAGGGCAATATGCTGATGTAAGGGTTACCGGAAAGGAAAAAGTTTTGATTACTATGGCTGTGGTTTGTAGGAAATCATAGGTAGGAAGTGGGAGTAAGTGATGAGAGAGGGACTGGTGCACAATGACAGCAGTACCGGCATGGGCTTTGCCGTCTGGGTGGTCCGTACGGTATGTTACGTATTGAGGTATTTTAAAGTACTGTTTAGTGGTTAGTCTAGTTTCAGTAATAAGTGCTACGTCAACGGTTTTGTCTTGCAATAAAGCTGTAAGTTCGTCAGTATGATTTCTAACACCATTCGCATTCCATAGGAGAATGGATAAGGAGTTAGGTGAAGTCATTTAAGGATTTTTTAAGGAAGGGATTAAGTTTGATACAAGATTAGTAAGTAGTGATATTAGCGGCATAACGAGGGATTTGATTTCAGTGATGAAGGATGTCATCAAACTTGTAAGGTCTGAGACATTTGATGGAGAAGGAATATGAGAAATTTGATGCAGATGAGGTTTTTGAGGGTTGGGTAAATTTTGAGGAATAGTTGGTTGTGGAACGGTTTGAGGATTTTGAAGTGTGCGTTGTTCCGGCAGGGCCTCGGCCTCTTTGTTCTGGTTCCCACCTCCAAGTAGATGGGCAAATGTTACATTGGAATCAATTGTTTTTGAAGGTTGTCTTCTGCTTCTGATCGGTTCAGCTGTTTCATCCAGATTCTGAGGTTTTTGGTATCTGCTTTTGAGGTTCTTGTAGACTTGACATCCCTTGTAGCTAGCCGGGTGGTCCTTGAGGCACAGAGCACAAACAGCGGGTGTTGATCTTGGTCTTGTACATTCTTCTGACTTATGTTGTTCACCGCATTTCACACAGCGTGGTATGTGGTGACAATAACTTCTGGTATGACCATATGCCTGACAATTGTGGCACTGAACTATTTCTTTCTTAGTGTAAGGTTTTTCAACTCTTACGCTAGTATAGTATAATCTATTGAGGTCATAAATTTTTTCAACTCCTGCTGATGGTTCCAAGTCCACAAAGAATAGAGGCAGAGGAATTTTATCTTTTAGGACGTTGGTGACTTGTCGCACTTTATAGCCTATCTCCGTCAGTTCTTCTTGGATAGCTGCTGCTGGTGTCGAAGGGTGAAGATTTCTAATTACAACCCTTAAAGCTCTCTCCTGGCGTAACTGATATGTATGAAAATCAGCTTTGGTCTCCGTCAGATATTTTACTATTTTTCTGTAGGTTTCGGCAGTAGTCGGGGATATTTTAGTATCACTGGTTCTACTTATACAATAATAACTGTTAGGATCGGTTAATTTGTTTAGATGCGCACACAGAAGTTGAAAGTTTTTAATATTTTTAACAAATATTGGTGGAGGTTGTGGTTCTTTTGGTATAGGAGAAGATTCCATTGTTTCTTTTTCAATTTGAAGGATCTGAAATGGGTTCGGTGTAAAAAACGGCGATTCTTCAGTTAATCCTTGTGATGATGTGCTAGGCTGTGGTTCAGATCCTAAAGAGGTAGCTGAAGCAGTCGCTGGTGGAATCATTTTTTTTATTATTATCACGGCGAGGTCTCTGTTTTGTGGGAGACGAGTTTGAACCTGCAGATCTAGATCTTTTACTTGTAACTTTCGAGGACATCACTTGGTGAAAATATCGCATTGATTAAAAAAAATAAATAGAAATAAATATATAATGGAATAAGAATAAGAAGGAAAAAAAAATAAATAAAAGAAAGATAAGGAAAAGAAAAGCAAGCCCGAGCTTGCCGAGCTAGCGGCAATCAGCTGATCAGTGACCCTCCTTTCACTTTTTCGTGATTGTACAAAGTAAATTATAACTTTGCTTACCGAAATTTCTCCAATATTCACTGCTGTAGTATTCCTGAGGTCTAGTGATGTTTTCCAGATTGAACTCAAGCGAATTCCTACTGAAAAAAGCAAAAATCTGAGAGACGAAGTAACGTATGACTGTTATCATCGAGCGCATCAGCTGATCCGTATATATGAAGATATTTTTATTTTTTTATTCTTGTCTAATTTGTTTTGTTTGTTTTTCTAAATTATTGTAAGAAGCTACCTATGAATTTATAACTATTATTCATTTTCTTTGTCATTTCTGTTGCTTTTTATTTATTTATTTTATTATATATATATATATATATATATATATATATATATATATATATATTTTTTTTTTTTTACTCTAAGACATTGAAGCTCTAATTTGTCTGTAACATTATTCCGAAGGGACTTGTCCCAGAATAAATAAAGAATTTATTATTATTATATATAATACATATATAAATCACCAATCAGACTAACAAAGGACACAAACAGCGCCAAATATTATATTTTGTTTTTAAACTAACTTGGTAACTCCTGACATTAAATTTAAAACAGTACGAAGCTTTCACGCACGCCTCCCTCATATGATTAAACCTTATAAACTTTTCTAATTTGAATATGGAAATGTTTTCTGTGCCGTTGGACCGAAATTGCTTTTTACAAAACGGGATAGCTAAATTATTCAACAGGCTAATTTGTAATTTTCAGTCAAAAACGTAATGAATTCAGTTTCACCCTAAAGCATTATAATTTTTTTTTTTAATTCTTTCTAACAACAGATCATATTTCGCGTAAGTATGTATATATGTGAGATTATTCAGGTTTTCATTCAATGCTTGATGATATATATATGCCACACAATATCCACACATTTTTATGTAAGTCAATACTTTGTTTCAAATTGGCAATAATGCACGTATTAGATAGCCTACACGTTTGTTATGTTATTGATTGAACCTCCAGACCCGTAAAAAACACCCATCTATAAGTTTCTTATATACTTCACCTCAATAGCATAAGAACAAGAAGAAAAATACTTTTATTAAATATTTAATTCACAGTTTTATTAGATTAATTATTTTAATTTTTTGGATAATTTTAACATTTTATGTGAAATTAATATAATTTTGATTGCTGTAGTTATCCACCAGAAGGAAAAATCACAAAAAACCTACATAATTTAATAGGATAAATACTCAATAAATGAAAACAGATGTTAAGGTTAAAGGAGAATTCACATATATATTACATAGTAAATTAAGTGATTGAAAGACTTTAGTTAGTGTAAGAAAAGTTAGTAGTTCAGAAGAACGTGTTTGGTCCCTGTATTATGGGGATTGTTTATTTTAATTATCTATTGTCTGTATGATAGGATTTTTGGAACTGTTTTCACAAAGGAAAATATTGCGGTTCTGGGAATATATGAGTTTTTTAACAGTTGGAACTTCTAAAAATTCAGGAATTTTATATTTCATATGCATAAATTTTGATATTTTTTTTAATTTATTATAATTTGTTTTACATGTATGTTATACACCGTACAGGGGAGGTATGCGTTGATAATGGGTGCACAACTGATTTCAATGGTATCAGTTTATTTCTCACAAATAATTTTGATTTTCTTGACAAAAAAGATGGCCTTAAGACGTACTAAATTAAACTGACATTGAAGTGCTACCGCTGGGTTGGTTCTTCACAAGATATTTTCACACCCATAAATGTAAATTAGAACATTTACTTACTGTATTTATTAAAAAAAAAAAAAATTCCTTCGGGATCCTTCAAATTAAATCACAGTTCTTATTCATTCCTTCATAGGTGTTCCTCAAGGTCGAATCCTCGGACCTATCCTTTACACAGTATAAACTGCTGATATCTCAACCGATCCTAACACTATCCTTTCTACGTAAGCAGATGACACGTGTGTTATCAGTAAATAACGATTCCATAACTTCACTCCAAATCCTACAATCCTACACCAAAGGCATTGAACAATGATGGCAACCTTTCAGGATTAAAATAAATTTTAACAAATCTCATCAATTAACCTTTGCCCTTCGTCGTAAACCTATAAATTCCTGTCCTTTGGTATCCCTAAATAACAGTCCCTTGCCATCGTTAAACAGATTTTAACTAGGACTCCATCTTGCCAAACGTCTTACTTGGAACCCTCATACAAGACTTAAACGACAAGAAACCGCTCGACGTTTTCGGCCACTTTAATACTTACTAGACATACGTTCTAATCTTCCACTATACTAAAAACGACTCATTTACTTGACTATCATAAGACCAATCTGGACTTTACGGAGTTGCGCTATGGGGCTCTACCAACCATTGAATTCTATTCGTATTCAATCCTTACAATCCAAAATCCTCAATGCTCCTTACTTTGTCACGAATAAACTCATCCATAAAGACCTTAATGTTCCATGAGTTGCTAACATGGCTCAAACCAGAAGCTGGTAAATTAAAAGGGATTAAAGCTGGCTTGGCCCAAATGAAAAATTCTCCCACTCTAACCCACTAGTTTTAATCCGTGTTTCCTCGTCGATTCCTTCTGGTTTAGAATATTTATTAGAGTGCTGCGAGCGGGTAGCATGTCTACAAGACTGCATTTTAGTATTTTTACTGGTTGTATTACATAAATTTGCAAATTTCAATAAAGAATAAAATTTAAAAAAAGAAAGATTTTCTTCGGAAATATGGAGGGGTTATTGTGTTTTGAAAAGGTTAATTTATATTCCATCACTAGACCATGGTGCCTCGCTGAATTCGGCACATGATTGGAACGCAATTAAAATAATTTCATCAGGTAATATCGGTATTCTTTTAGTAAACAGTATTTCTCGAATAGCATAAGAAAATAGTTGTATGTATTACCAAATTTTTTAATTTCCCAAAAATTTCTTTTTCAGTCTTTTTTTTTTGGACTTTTTAATTAAAACACGACTTTAATATGGTCAATTTCTAGGAAATGAAGGGAATTGAAAACCAGGGAGGTGGAAGATATAAATATTTAGATAGGGAAATGGGAGGCGTGTAACAGGGAAAGTAGCTGTTCCCAAAGGGCTCAGGTCCCTGGTGTAAGTTCTCCGCCCACACCTCAACCGTATCGCCACCTACCAATCTCTTAGCATTCTATTTCACTATGTCCTTTTCGTACAAAAAATCGTTAAAGCATTGAAATAATAATTTGAAAAATAATATTATTACGATTAGCCCTCGTAACCATTACAACTATCAAATAAGTATTACAAGTTATGTATAAAACGGCAATAGACTAGCACCGAGCCAAGGATTCATTTAACGAAAGGATCTATAGCTTAAAATAATTTCAAATATACAAGCGTATATCTCTCTATATATCGATCCAGGTTTTCCCTAATTTTTGGGTCCCGCTTTATGGAGGCTGGGTCTGCCCCAGAAGGTCTACATACTCATAATCATAATATCACTATATCCACTATACCACACCACTCCTTAATAAACTAAGAGAATGAAAAATGAGAGACTAAACTGCATCTATAAAAGTATAAGAGGATATGTAAAAAAAGCAGAAGAGGAACTGGGTAGACTAAAGATGAAGAATGTTGGATAGAGAGCCTTACTAATTTAAAAATTTAGTGATGTTTCTTTGAATTTGACACTGTAAGTTGATGTGGAATTCTGATTCGTTCTGAAATGGGTAAGCAATAGATAGACCCTTCGATGTCGATAAAGCTGCAATACATAATCTATACCATCGACTTCAAAAGACGGTATCTTCGCAAAACCTTTATCCAAAAGTAAACGGAATCATTCAGTTGTAGAAAAAGGGGCATGTGCAACCGTCGCACAGTGGGCAAAATCACCAATTTAGGTGGAGAAAAGTAAAGTCAAAAGTTTGGAATTTTTCAGTGCTTCACCTTTTTATTATTAGTAGCAAGACCCTTAATACAACTAGTAAAATATAAGTAGAATTTTCCGCAATACAGTGTTTACAAATAGATAGTAAATGAGTGAATCATTCGTGTTCGCACAAGTGCCTAATAACCGGCAGTAGGATTATCTTTACTCGATGGCCATTTAATGTGTTCAAGGTATGTTTAGCGCAATGTCTTTTTGCTTTTATTTAACAATGGACATTGCTGAGACAGGTAAGACATTATATTTCTAAACTCATTATTGAATAAACATTGTAATCTACCTAAAGTTAATTTAGCCTTATAGCAATATTATTATCGTATAGCAATATTTTATCTTATAGCAATATTCTTATCTTATAGCAATATTATTATCTTATAGCAATATTATTATTGTCCATAGTGACAATATTATAGATTGTAATATATCCGAATAAATAAATATTTTCAAAAAAAAAAATTAGCAATTTGGAAATGTAAGCCCCTATTCAATAACGAAAAACTATAAAATCCCCAAGTTACCCCAAGGATTTATTTGTAGGATTTGTTTCGTCGATCTTTCTAGTCTTTAAATATCACAAAGAATTTTTGCGTTTTGAGTGGTACATAATTTTTTTTTCAGACACAACACTCCGAATCAAAAGTTTTACTATCTATAATATGAAGAATTTCCTATGTGATATAAAAACAATGCAAATCCGAGCTATAAATACATTTTTTTATTTATTATTGTTTTGGGACTTCAAACGTAAAATGTAGGGAAGTATGGATTTTAGCAAATAAATTTTATCTTTGACCACAGTGCGCTCGCCAATCGTTAAATTAATTTGTTTTTATAAGTTAATTCATATTTTATTCCGTAATCTGGGACCCCAAAAATATGGACAAGTTTCAGAATTTCGTCCATCTTAATCGGTCATATTTTCCACTGTGCGTCGGAGCTCTACGTTATGTGTGTGTGTAAGAGAGAGAAGTGTAAGTGTAAGGTTAAATACATAACCTCATATAATACAGAAATATATACAATACTGTAACCCGTTTTGAGATTTCTAAAGTTACATAATTAGAGAACTTTACTTTTATCTCGCATCTCTCGAAAAGGAGACAAAAGGAAAGAAATTTAATTAAAAGGGATTCTCTTTTGTCCTATTGAATTCGGTTGCGGGAGTGATGGAAATGGAGAGGAGAGGCGAGAGGGTGGAAGAGAAGAAAAAATGTTTAGTAGCCTTATGAAAGGATAAAAGATGACGGAGAAGTGTATAAAAGTGCCTTTGGGGTCTAACTTTTTATTTGGCCCCAGTTGCTAACTTTTAATAGATGACCCTAACTTCTCGTCTCCTTAAATCAGCCGTAGGATAAGGCTGGGCATTCCTCAGCATCCAACCCTCGTTAAAGGCTAATCTATGGCTCTCTTAGTTTGGAAAAAAACTCACATTAATCTATTTCATTTAATTTTAATCATTATTTTAAGTGTCAAGCGTGAAAATTAATCTCACTCCGCTCTTCCAAAGCTGTTAATACAAATTATAACTTGTAACTCCTGCTAAATTTTAACGAGAGTTGATTTTCATAATCACGCATTTATTTTCCGTTTAGATTTTCATTTTCACAATATTGTTTTTTTGTTTTAGAGGATATTTACGCCGCTCTAAGTGGCGAAAGTGGGGAAAAGTAAAATATGAAATTTTTAAAGGTTTGATGTGATGTCGTTGATAGTGAATAATTATACCCTTTCACATACTTTCAGCGTATTATATTAAACTAGCTGTTGCGCGCATCTTCGTCTGCGTCAATTTCAGTTATTATGAAAGCTATCAAGACGTTTTTAAAAGATTATATTGGGTTGTCCGAAAAGTTCGTAGGGAAATTTGGACAATAATTAAAATTGAATAGCTTAAAATTTATTTATTTAATCTACAAAATAGTTACCACCGTCAGCGATTACTCTATCTCAACGCCTTGAAAGTTCCATTATCCCTTTTTTCCAAAAATCACTGTCCTTCCTCCTTAAGAACAATAAAAGGTTCGTTATGATGTCCCCCGGGGCTGGTCTTCCAAACTGAAATCTCCTGATCTAAACCGCGAAAACCACTTCTGAACCGTGCTATCAGCAATTGAATCGCTGCCATACTCGGAACGAATCATTCTTGCAGTTTGGGCTACGTTTTTCCCTCTTTTAAAAAGAACAGCATATTATTTCGAAAATGAACTGAATCGTCACTCATGTTGGATTGCAATAAACTACTCTACTGATCATTCATAAAGACGAATTCAGTGTGTAAATATAGTTAATTCCATGAGGATTAAATGCATATAAATAAACATTAGCCTCGTGATTCATTTTAGTAGAAAAAACAGAAGGTAAATTTTATTTTAAAAACCTCTACCAACTTTTCGGACGACCCAATATTTTAAAGTATTTCTGCTTAAATAATATTTTTGGTTTTATTTTCTTGTGGCAGAAGAGCATACTGATTTTCTCCGCGACCCGATCTTGACGAAAATCGATTCCTACGTGTTTAAATGCTTGCTCATGTGATTTATTAATTGTTATGGCAAAAGATAAATTAACGGGAAATTGAATTATTTTAAAATTAAAAGGTAAATCGTTTGGAATCGTTGGGATTCGAGGTCAATTTTCCCTATTTTTTCTCATATTTTCCCTTGATTCTTCGGTCCTATTGGTCGCAGCGTGATGTTATATAGCCTATAGCCTTCCTCGATAAATGGAGTATCCAACACAAAAAGAATTTTTCAATTTGAACCAGTAGTTTCTGAGATTAGTGCGTTCAAACAAACAAACAAACAAACTTTCCAGCTTTATAATATTAGTATAGATATACAATAACTGTATTTTCTAAATAACATTATCATTTATACAATACTTTTTTAAACTTTTTTTCCCGTTTCATTTACTTTGGAGTACGTTGGATCAATCATTACTTGTGGCTATATGATTTTCTGCCTATCCAGTATTTCTTCTTTTATTCATTCTTTTTATTTTTTTTATTTCGCAACTTGCGTCACATACCGAATCTTAGTATTTCCACATGACATGCTCCTTATCCCTGCAGTCTTCCTCGTCTTCTCCTCTTCACCAGGAAGTACTTCAACATCTAGTACTTCTATGTGGCCAACGTGTTTCGTCCATCCTCATGATATGGCCGTACTACACGAGCCTCTTCTTTGAAAGTTCATTTAGGATACTTAGCTCAGCCTCTCTTTTTCTTATTTCCACATTTGAGATTCTTCGTCGCTTAGATATGTCAAAGGCTATTCTCCAGAAGTCCATTTCCAGATCTAATAATTTCTTTCTAGATGATTTTGGCACTGCCCATGTTTTGGCCCCATTCAACGTGGTTCCTAACAGGAAGGAGTGGTATATTTTTTGCTTCTGAGTACCCCATTTAAGATACCTATGATCCTTCTACCATTCCGAATTTTATTTTTGATGTATTTTTCCGTCTTTCCGAAATTATCTACTGCTACGCTAAGATGTTTAAAGAAGTTACTTTGTTCGATCGTCCGATCCTCCACACAAATGACTTACATTTGGTTTAATTTTCAGAAATAATGTTTGATTTCGTAAAATAAAGTTTCTGTATTTAAATCAATTTGTTATTACAGTTGTTTGTTTGGATATATTAAAAAAATAAACGATATTGGTTCTTCCTTGATTGCAATAAAAGTATATTCTATTCGAATGATATAGAATTTTTAAAAAAGTAATATTTGAATTTATACTTTCTTTTTTTTTAATATGCCTTCCCTCTCTTCTGCTACTATCACGAGCTCTCACAACTTTCAGGAATTTTCACCTTTCTCTTCTCTCATCGTGTATCACGGTCTTTTGGCACATTGCCTTATGGGCATACCGTGGATTTTTTATCTTCTCTATGAATTTTACGTGAACCCGTGATCTCGGTCATAGGGGGCCGGACACTACAACACGGCTGTACCATTTTTAAAATATTTTTACAACTGCACATATGCAAAGATTATTGTATTTTATCATTTTTAATTATTAGCGCATTATTTTGATTGTTATCATTTTTTCGTAGTTCAATATTACGTTAGTCTTTCAGCCTTATTTAATATTAAATTTGATAAATAAGGCCTTTATGTTATATTCCGGTCGGCGCGACAGCCTTGGACCTTAGCCGCGCGGTATGGTTTCCTAAGATTCCACAACACTTTCAGTTCGATTACAATTACAATCCGATGATATTGTATAGGGTAGCATCGTCACTCCTTACGTCTATCTTCGTTAATAGTCACCAGTAGGTTGACGAGTCTTACTCATCCGGGGGAAAGTTGTTGGGAAATCTCCATTTAATTACATGCTTAAAAAAAACCTACTGGGATTCGAACTAAGAACCTTTGGCGTGGTAGACTAGCGCACAAGCCACACAGTCACGGGCTCCTCTAAATTTTTGAGAACAATTCTTATTTCTATATATAAATGATTTTACTTTCACCTACCTACTTTTTTTTCTTCAACCCTATCTCGCCTTTGAAGGCTATACTGGGGTTTCTCGGACCAGGGGGTGAGGGCGGCCGAGATAAAAGCACTCGAATTTTTTTATTTCAAAGTATTGGTCACACCTGGTAGCGAGGTAACGCGTGTTTAAAGCAACGCACGCTAACCATCTCGGCCACCCCGCCCCCTTTCACTTACCTATATATGAAATATATAGAAAGGGAAAGTTGCGATCGTGAAAATTTTCGAATTCCAGTTTTCAACGGAAATACACCTTTTAGGGTCCCCTGAGTCCAAATAACCAAGTCCCAAATAACCAAAGGTCTGTGTGTCCGTGTGTGTGTGAACCAAAATTCGTACGGAACTGAAATGTCTCATTTAAGACAAATATACGCCCGAGATGCTAGAGAAACTTTTTCATCAAAATCAGCTGACCACAAAATTTACTTTATACTATGCATTTTGCACCTTTTTACGAATTTTTTAAAACAGCGAGCAATTTTGATTAAACTTCCTATCTATCGATATAATACTTAATGGGCTTTAATATCATGTAGGTTTCATTCTGATTAAAATAGTATGACAGGGCTTAAATGCCTATATTTTAAATTTTCTTTCTCTAAAGTACCTTTCATTTTGTATTCTATAAAAATAACCATATTATTTTGTTAGCATTGATAATTAACAGCTAAACATGGAAGTTGAGTGAATTTGATAAACAACTAAATGAGAAAACTGAAAAACATATTTTTTTAATGCAATTTTTTGTTTTTGAACATAAGAACTGTGATGTACGTGTATAATATACCGTTGGAAAGCTAAAGATTTTAGAAAAAATATTATCTTATACAAAAGCTTTTAAAAGTTAATGAAGAGTGATAAAAAGCCGATAAAACTAACTGATCATTTTAGACAATAATATAATAGAGTTTGTAATAACACACATGTTTCTATACTAATTCAATTCAATTAATTCTTTAATGGTTTCACTGATTTTTATCTCTAACTGTATTTAAAAAATCTTTAATCGATTTTAAGTGGTGTGTTGCCCTCACCAGATTTTTTATTTTATCTTCCTGAATCGACAGGAGCCTCAAGTTTCTAGGCCACACCCTCATCAAATCTCTAGCGGATTGTAGGGCTTGACTCGGAGTTTGGCGTGGAAGAATGTAAAATTGTATATAGTTATTAATCTGGTTTACTTTACAAGGTTGTTTACTTTATTCTTCACTGACTTCGGTTGTTTATTCAATTATATATTTGATTTGATTTTTTATTTCAGTCTATCCCATCTATATTTGGAATGTATAGCTTCTTATGAATTTGATACTTATCTTCTACAGAGCGCATACTCTTTTTCATTTTATTTTTGTGATAAATACCCTGAATTCTAATCTCTTTACGTACTTTGATTATATAATATTTTCTTATTCTTTTTTCTGTAACTCAAGGGCGAAAAACATGGGCTTGAAAAATGCATAGTCATAACAGAACTATTAAAAATCAATCTTAAATAATAACCATGATTATTAATAAATAATTACTAATAATGATATGTTTTATTGTTATAAAATTACAAAATCTTGATGGTATCGAACTTTCACTTCACCTAGTATTCAGTCCGGGGCTTCGTAAGAAAAAACAGAAAAATAATCAGCGGGTTAGGAATTTTTGTTAGCCATAATGGGATATATTTTTCATATTAATTCTGTTACTTTAAACATAAACTTTTTTTTTTTGTTTCAAAAAGGATATTTTTATACAGTCCATTAACTCATTCGAAACCGATTGAACACCATGTGTACAATAAAAGTAATGTGCAATTATCAGTTATTTTGAGTAAACTTTTTATATTTTTTTTTATTGAGATATATTACAATTTGTTACAAAATGAACAATAGTAATAGTGATATGAGACCACATTCATACCATATAAACAGAAAATGATAATAACAGTCAAATTACATAAAATAGAAAATAAATAAATTCATATTTATACAATAAAATAATAATAAATGAAAAAACAAAACAACAACCTATAATTGAGATAAATAAAAAGTTGGCAAATAAATAAACATCATACAAACAATCATAACTATATACAATATTTGAGTAAACTAGTAGTCGAAATAAGATTTTTCATGGACTAATGAAAGGTGTAAAGTACAGGATTTTTTTTTTGTTTTTGTTTATTTATTTAACGTCACTTTATGCTACTATGGCTAATCGGACGATGCTACAGTGTGAGTCCTAAATTTTGCCTATCCAGGTTTTATTAGGATAGGGATCTTTAACGAGTACCTGACATCGCACAGGCTCGGGACCACCTTTTAACGTCCCCTCCGAAGGACAGCGTAACTAAGGATTTTTTACTCCCATTAAAAAATCCTAGGACCACCTGCGGGTTTGAACCCGTGACCTTTAGCATGAGAGGCTGTTACGCTAGCCACCCAGCTACAAGTGATCCCTACAGGATTGGTTTTACTGTGTACCAAAAAATCTAAAAATTATCTATAGCCGTTCTTACATGAAAAATACTATCAATAGGCATGCAGCGAAGCCTTAAAATAATACGTTTTTCTTTTCTTTGAACCACCTTTATCCCTGAATAAATAAGAATTTTTCTTTGCATTATATTTTGTTCTTTATTACTGAAAGAAAAATAACGATTTTATATTTTCTAACTAAATGTTTTTTACATTTTTTAATGATGCATTTTCATTTCACACACGGTGTTCAACCCGCTCCTCCCAATATAAAATTTTGAAGAGCGAGCTGCACACCCGGTATCACTTACGGATTGGGTGATTTCCATAGTAAACATGTTTTGTTTTTTTTCATTGAAAATGAACTATATTAATAAAAAAAAAAATTCGCTCCTGGGGACCGTGTTCGAAAACAAATCGTCGTGTCGAATGGGTTCAAAAAAAATCTGGTGCGGGATACACACGTCTTGCACTTACCTCGGCTGTTAAAATCAATTTAAGAACTAATAAATAGAGTACAATAAGGTTTATAACTATATGATACCTTAGGAGAAAGCACCGTAAGTGGCTTGCTTGGTTGATGATAAGCGAATTCAAAAAAATACCTAAAAAGTGGCAACACTTAATACATCAAAATGGATCATATATAATTAAATCAAAAATATTTACAAGAATCTGACATTTTTATCGAATTCACCAGTAAAAACCGCTACCAATTTATATTACAACCCGATATATTATACATATATATTACTTCATTAATATGAAAACTAACTTAACAAAAAAAAAAGGAAACATATTTGTTTAGGTAATGTTTTTTTTGTTTTCTTTTTCTTTTTTTGAACATATGATCGGCTGACTGAAAGTGTTGCTTTATACCATGCATTTTGCACTTTTTTACGGTTTTCTCAAAAGGCATCAAACAATTTTTGAGAAAACGATGTAAAATTTAATGGGCTTCAATATCATGTAGGTTTCATTCTAATCGAAATAGTCTGACAGGACTTAAATGCCGATTTTTAAATGTTTTTTCTTCTAAATTACGTTTAATTTTATAGATTATAAAAATAAAAAAACCATGTCATTCTGTTAGCCTTGATAAAAAAAGGATAAATATTGTAATGTATTGAGGATATTGAGAGATGTAGATTCATCATTTGATAATCATTATATTAACTAAATAAATATTAATAAGCTTTGTCGACAAAAGTTCAAAAGGCGTTTACCTAAATCCATGGGCCCCCCCAGCGATACCTCAGGAAACTTCCTAGACCCTAGGACAAAGGACCTCCGGCTTGGGGCAATCCCATATCAGCCCCGTTCGAGGTGACGGCGATGAGACGGAAGATTCGAAAGAGGCAGTCTGATTCCAGCCACGAGAGTCGAGTTTCATCCTCAAGAAGAAGCGACGTCCGTCGGCGGGTCTAAGCAGAGAGCAGCTGGAGGATAAAGCCTAGAAAGGGCGCCTAAGACTTATAACACCTTCGCCAGCCAACTTAATGTTTTAAAGGTATTTACTTTGGTTGTAATATTGTATGGCAAGGTTAACTATAATGTCCCTCAGTATTCTCAGGCATTGTGTAAATAGATTATATATGTTTAAGTTAATTTAAATAATAATGTAAGTTATTAAAACATGTCTAATTTAATCTTACCCTGCATGCCACGTACTCGGATCGGTAAACACGATACCTTTAGAAAAGAAATCTAATGGCTTCATTAAATATATCAAATAAGCTACCGCTGCCTTAGAAAAGCAGACGGTCAAAAACAGCAATATATAAGTTGAACGAATACGATATCCAACTAAAGGAGACAATAACAAACATATTTTTGTATACAATGTTTGTGTCTTTAAACATAAATACAGTAATATAAATGTATAATATATGTATAAAGTATAATGTATTGAAAAATATTAAACCTATATACAATGTTATATAAGGTAATGGAAAGTGGTGAAAAGCCGATAAAACTAAGTGATTGTTGGAGATAAGAATTTATATGGCTAGATTATTTAATCCAATCCTGTTGTAGAAAATAGACCTATTAATACAATTGCATGAAAACGCTATAAACTTTTTTACATTACTTACTTTATTCTATTCTACATTACATTTTCTTGCTTATAGAAGTAATCATATTTTCTATCATCCTCATGTTCTTCAGCTTCAACATTTTCATTTTTTTCGAAGTGATACGAAAAGTGGTAACAGCTTTAAATAAACAAAGTTAAGGCTTTGTTAATAACTGGTATCGATTTCAGTTGCATGAACATATCATGATATATGATCGAAAATGGAAGAGAAATTTAAGTATTTAGGTTTTATGTTAGTTAACTAGAAAAAACGAAGATCAGGTCAGAAAATTTCATAAAATAAAGTCATGGTTAAAAGTTATTAAATTCGTTACTTCTTTTGCAAAATTACTTAGCTCGAGGCCTCTGTAAGAAAAGTAAAGGTTGGAATTCACAAAACCATAATCTTCCCCGCTGTTTAATAAGGGGGTGAAAATTGATCGTCAATTTTAAAGGAAGAATAACGCCTTAATGTTTTGAAATCTTCTCTAAATTTATTATTACTAATATGTTGCTATATATTAAATGACCTTTATCTCACTGTACTAATGTAAACTTTTTTTTTAAACATTTATATTGATATTTACTACTGTATTAAAAAAAAAAAAATCAAGTAAATGTGATATATAATACAATGACATGAAATACCTGTAGAGAAGCTTCCCATTGGAAATACTCTAAACATATTCTAAACTAGAAGGTCCCGGGGCCATCTCCTTTTCAGGTGCCTCGGAGGATTATCAGGAAATGAGGAAGAAAGGATTAAAACTAGGGGTTTGGATTGAGAATGGAGTTTTAAATATAAGGATTGATACCTGGTCCGGGCCAAATCAGTAACATAAGAAACATTGAGCTCTTTATGGATGAGTTAATTCGTGACAAAGTAAGAAGCGTTGAGAATTTTACGAAGGATTTTCGATTGTAAGGATTGGATGCGGGAAGAATTTGATGGTTTATTAGAGCCCCATAGCTCTACTCCGTAAGTCCAGATTTGTCTTATAATAGTCACCTAGATTAGATTTTTATAGTTAAGAGGGAGGTTTGATCGTTTGTTGAAGTAGCCTAAAACGGCGAACAGTTTCTTGTCGATATTTTCGTGTATGAGGATTCCAAGTTAGGCATTTGTCAAGGAGTCCTAGGTATCGGATCTGTTCGACAGGAAATAGTTTAGTGTTATTAAAGGATACTGTACTACAGAAGGTCAAAGGTTTACGACGAAGGGTAAAGGTTATTTGATTTGTTGGAATTTATTTTTATTATCCAGTTTTGACACCATACTTCCAGAGCTTTCATGTGGGCTTGAAGGTTTTGTGAGGCAATAAATGGATCTTTATGAATTGATAACATGCAGGTGTCCATCAGCATAGGTCTAATGTAAACTAAAATTCAATCTGGGCATCAGCCACTAATGTTTTGCTTTTTTTATCATAATCTATACTAATTTTAACTGACTCACTTTTGAGATATTCCTCTTTATAAATATACACAAAGAATCCATTTTGGAATATTCATATTGAAAAAAAGGCAATCGCCAGTAGATCGAAGTTTCTACAACCATTAGTAAAACGATTAAATTATACCAGAAACAAAAATAAATCCCCTTTCTTTTATAGATTACTATACGTACACTTTTTTGACTAAAAGTATTATGTTTACATAATCAACTTAAAAAATCTCTATCGATCAACCAGTTACTCTATTAACTATTTTTATGTTCAACTAATAAACTTATTATTTCGTGTCAGGTCCTAATTTTATTCTGTCAGCTGATAGCAGCACACTAGAAGAGCTAGTGAACAATACTCATAATTACTCAATATTTTTTAGCTTTTAAACCTAACCTAAAATATCGTCACAACTCTTTTGCAACTTACATAGGAATCAGCCGCATTCTTGCGGGAGGCTTTGCATTTTTGTTTAGATCTGTTTTTTTAGGTTTTAGAAATAAGTTCTTTTATTTCCTAATAGCATTATGTTTTTTTTTTATCCTCTTAAAATCATTTTAATAACGAATAAGAATGGAACATGTTTCCATGGAAACCTGAAAACGAAACATGGATACGAATTCCAATATGCTTAAATATGTTAGTTGTAAACTCAGTAACGATGTTGCTTGTGTGTGGTTAGAAATTTTATTATATTTTAAATAAATACTTATAATTCTTTAGGAGATGTATAGTTTCTAATTTATTCGAAAAACATTTTTTATAAAGGTTTTAGAATTCCTTTTTTATTTTTTCAAACCACTTGGAAGATAATTTTTTTTAAACCCAGCCTTATTGCACATGGTATGACGAATCTCCAGGAAAAATTTCAGTAAGAGAATTCATAACAGTATCATTGAATTACCATATCCATATTTAACGAAACATCAAAGTTATTCACTCTTAAACGTCAGTCATATAAATGACTCCTACCATATTCCTATTATTTTTTTCTCTCAATTAACCGCATCATAACCAACTTTTTTTTTTTTCACAATAAAGTTGGTATCTGATATATTTTCCTCTTCACTTTTATTTTATAGTTTCATATTTAAACTTAGTTATATTTTTTTAATAAGAACAAAAAAAAAATGTATAAGATAACCAACCATAGGGATAACGAACCATATGTTGCTATGCCCTGATGCTTTGTAAGTTTAATCGAAGTTCCTATCTGCAAAGCGCATTAATACCAACCTCACATTGGACGTCATAACTTTCAGGCCCATTTAATCTTTTATCTGATCCTATTCTCCTGGCTCTATATTGTGTTTCCCCTTTATTGGACCAAAAAAAATCCTTTCTCATAATACTCTTGAGGCAATAATATGATAAAAACAATCGTCTGTTAAACATGAACGGCATAATATGATATAAAAAATGCTATATGTAATAATTCACATCAACCTTTGAGTATTGTAGCTGAATTCTTTCAATATCGTGCGAAATTTCAGCCAAGCTTTTTATTCGAATTAACTAACCTTGCTTTCATTTCAATTTCGTACCTTTTAGTCGTATTTTTCTCAAAACTATCGGATTATTGTTTGAAACTAAAGGTGGTCAAAATTTTATGACTGTATTAATAAATACACCAAACAAATGTTGGAATAACAATATAAAGGCAAGATAAACATGTAGAGAAACTACCCATTGGCAGCACTAATATAAATGTTCCTTAAAAATAATTCTTATTTTTTTTCAAATGTTTGCTTTATTTAGAAGTAATAAAAATTGATTTTAACAATGAAGGCAATGTAAAATCGTGTATTGTGCATGTCATATTTTTAAGATAAGGTATGGAGATACGGAGATGGGTTTAAATAACTATTACACCAGTGTCTTTTCTTTTTCTTTTTTTTTTAATATTAATTTATTATTGATAATTAGGGACCCCTTGTAGCTGGGTGGTTAGCATAACAGCCTCCTATTCTAAAGGTCACGGGTTCAAACCCGCAGGTGGTCCTAGGAATTTTTAATGGAAGTAAAAAATACTTAGACATGCCGTCCTTCGGAGGGGACTTTAAAAGGTGGTCCCGAGCTGGTGCGATGTCAGGTACTTGTTAAAGATCCCTATGCTAATAAATCCTGGGTAGGAAAAATTTAGGACTCCCACTTTAGCACCGTCCGATTAGTCATAGTAGCATAAAGTGACGTTAAATAAAAAAATAAACAACAACGCTTTTTCAGAAAGAAAGGAGCAAAAAATGATGATATGCGGGATTATAAAATAGTAGAAAAAATCCAGCGTAATATGATGGGAATCAGATAAGGGTACTGATTTAGGTGTAGTCAAATAAACCCCTCACTTAACTTCATTTTAATTTTTTTTCAACGGGTTCAAACCCGCAGGTGGTCCTAGGAATTTTTAATGGAAGTAAAAAATCCTTAGTTATGCCGTCCTTCGGAGGGAACGTTAAAAGGTGGTCCCGAGCCTGTGCGATGTCAGTTACTCGTTAAAGATCCCTATCCTAAAAAAACCTGGATAGGCAAAATTTAGGACTCCCACTGTAGCATCGTCCGATTAGCCATAGTAGCATAAAGTGAAGTTAAACGAATAAACAAACAAACTGTTTATTGTGTCTTTATCATTTTAGACAACCTGTTACTAAGTTATGATAACGGTTATTTAAATAATAACAAAGGTTACATCATTATTGAAAAACACATGATTTATTTACTATCCAACGTATTAACATGAAATATTGCAAAAAAAAGTTATTGTTCCGGAAACCAATAGGCTTTCATTGCCTCAAAAATTTCTATGAATAAATCCTTGCCATCGTTACGATATACATCTCCAAATCGGAACGCGTTTCTTGTTAAAATTGTATAGCTATTTTATTTGACTTCAGAACTGAATATAATTCTAACAGATTCATTTTTAAAACACAGAGCACAGAGTAACTCTAGAATAATAACATATGTCAGTTACTCGTTAAAGATCCCTATCCTAATAAAACCTGGATAGGCAAAATTTAGGACTCCCACTGTAGCATCGTCCGATTAGCTATAGTAGCATAAGTGGCGTTAAATAAATAAAAATGATTAATAATTATGTGAATGTTAATATATATTGAATTTTTAAATTTATTCCAGAATTTAAATTATCCTTTACGAATAAGAAACTTTTCCACCCTTCAGAGAAAGCCATGCTTTCACAAATTAATAGCACTTACCAATATTCGACACTGCTCCCCAACCTTTTGTAAATTAATATTTAATTTAAATTGTAATAACTCTTCCCCCTTTTCCGAGGAAATGTTTTCAATTTATTTCCGTTGAAGTTAATTAACTAATTGAATTCTATTGACGGAGACAAAAGTGTGAAATTAAAAAGAATCCAAAGAGGCGGTAAATAACGATTGGAGTGAAGTGAGGTGACGTTTTCCCTTAAATTATAAACTTCCTCCGAAAGGACTCTCTTTGGCCTTGCCATGAATAATAACAGCCTTTAAATACAGCCCCAAGTTTTAGTCTCTTTTTTTTATTCCTTTCTGTTTTGACTATCTTCGCCCCTTCTTCTTTCTCATCTTCGTAATCAATTAATATTCTATGACGCTTATGGGAAGAGAGGACTTTGCGAACTCCATGTATGCATAATGCTACATCATGTCAATAGATGAATTAATTAAAAAATCTGGTGCGGTCAACACACGACTTTCACTTTGCGCCGTGATTAAAATTGGTTAAGGAATTTTCAAATACAGTTAGAGATAAAAATGTGTGAAACTAATGAAGAATTAATTAAATTTAATTTCTATAGAAACATGTGTTTTATTAAATATTCTATTATATTATTATCTAAAATAATCGGTTAGTTTTATCGGATTTTCATCACTATTTATTAACTTTTACAAGCGTGTGCATAAGATAATATTTTTTGTAAAATCATTAGCATTCCAACGGTATATTATACATCCATATCACTGTTATGTAGACTTATGGTCAAAAACGCAAAATTGCATTAAAAACATATTTTTTCAGTTTTCTCCTTTAGTTGTTTTTCAAATTAGCTCAATTTATATATTTACCTGTTTTTCAGCAATACTAAATATATATGGTCAATTTTATAAAATCAACAAAATTGAAGGTACTTTAGATAAAGAAATTTTGAAATATCGGCATTTAAGCCCTGTCAGGCTATTTCAGTCAAAATGAAATCTACATAATATTAAAACCCGTTCAATTTTACATCGATATAGCGAGTTTAATCAAAATCGTTAGAGCCGTTTTTGAGAAAATCGTTAAAGGTGCAAAATGCATGGTATAAATTTGCTCTTCTGGTTAGCCGATTTTGATGAAAAAGTTGCTGTAACATCTCGGGCGTATAGTTGTCTTAAATATGAAATTTCAGTTTCATAGGACTTCTCATTTTCGCCCGAGAGTTACCACACACGGGCCTTTTTGCGGGACTCAGGGGACCCTAAAAAGTGTATTTTCGTTGAAAACTGGAATTCGAAAATTTTCACAATCCAATAACTTTCCCTTACGGAGTATAAAAATCCAGTAACCGAAAGACATGGCTTTCACTTACCTCAGTTGTTTGTTTATTGTTAATATTTATTTAACGTCACTTTATGCTAATGTGGCTATTTGGACGATGCTGTTAAAGAAGGATGTTATGCTAGCCAATATGCTACAGGAGATCCCCTTACCTAAGTTGTTAAAATCAATTTAAAAACTTCTAAATTAAGTTAAAGATGAAAAAAGCATATGAAATACATTTTAGTTTTGAATCCATAAAAATAGACATCAATCTCAACATGACCTAATATTAAATACATGAAAATATTCAATCCAAAAGTTATACAAAATTTTAGTATTGAATGCTTACTAGTTTTCAATTTAGAGCCACCCAAATTTTGGCGTTTTCATAACCTCGGCCCACCCAGAGACGCTGGCTTACTCAAAGAAATAAAATTGTACTATCGTTATTTTTCAAACAAACAGCACGAAAAATTCAGATTATATCAAGAGAAATATGGTTATTTCTGGAATAAATAAATAATTAATCCATGATACTCCAATAACTATGAAAAAAATATCATGTATAAAAATATAAAAAGGGTAAGGACAAATTAATTATTGCTACGGTCAAGACAATGACGGGTGGACCACGCCTGGAGGGGCCTAGATGAGGCTAGAGACTTCTGGACCTGGACAGTCCTCGAAGTGCCTGGAACGGCCCACCCGCCTTACCTGCGCCCGGGTCTAGAAGATTCGGCGGTGGTACAAATACCGGTCCCCTAAGCCTGGGGGAGTCAGAGTCAGTCTTAATCCGGCTCAACAAGCATCTGTGATGTATCAGTGAACAGTGACAGTGAACCGTTCGTGACAGTGTGACAGTGTAGTGAAACTGTGTGTCAGTATTGTGATAACCGGTCGGTGGGAAATTAGAAGACTGTAGTTTATATATAAGTTATAGTTGTAAGTTTTAGAATAAATCTAGCATATTGTATAAATTTACGTAAGTAGTTTATTTGTTAGGAATACCTGATTTTATATGTCGACTGTTTAGTAGTTAAGCTGGTAATTCAATTATTATTGTAACTATAGTGGTTAGTAATCCCTTTGTATTTGTACATTCTGTATTTAATAAATATTTGTAATTTGTAAACTGGAGTAGTTCATTTCTCACACCCCGTAGCCCGTAACATTATGAACCAAAGGCGGTACATCAATTGAAAAAATAAAACTTTTATGATACCTACCATCTTATCATTTACCAGCAACAATAATAAAAATGATGGGATTTTACCTGCTTAATATAAAGACAAATATTTGTTTTAAATTAAAAAAAAATTACTTAAACTATGGACATTCAAGGAAATAAATAATATCAGCCAAATACCATTATTTAAGCAAAGCAATAAATTTATCCAGTCCTTGTGATCATACTGGCTACAATATATAATAATTAAAATAATGAGATTTTTAAAATATTCGTACAATTAAGACTTTCCTGAAACTACATTATTAAATTAACATTTAACAACTTTCATTACGTTTCTAAACCCAATGAAAACTGTACACTATGTAATCTCAACGAAAGAAAGGACTTATTTCATATTTTCATTCGATACCCCATATACGCACCGTTCTGCACTCATTATATTCCTAGAACCTTAAATATGACTGAGTTGAGGACAAAGATCTAGGAAATGCCCTGCTGAAATATTATTTTTCACTTACTGACTATTTTATTGGTTTGTTTTTTAATTTCAGGAGTGCTGCCATTGGGTAGTTCTTCTTCAAGTCTGTTTCACGCCGTTTATCTTTTGTCACATTTACTTGTTATACTTTGAAGTACAGTTAATAAATAAATGATGTTAAAAAAGAAAAAAAAAGTTTTTTTAATTTTTTATATGAGTGACAAAGTTCGGATAAACAGATGGAATTCGGAAAGTTAAAACCAGAGTCCTGATGATTAAATTAAAAGGAGTAAGATCCAGAAACGTTGGAATGATGAAAGAATAAAAACATAAGAATTTGGAAAAACATATCAGCCCTAATATTATTCCGTTGATAGGAGTATAATAATATAACTGAGTTATTGAATTTTTTTTTATTATATATTTTATTGTTTTTTACAACTGTATATACAAATACAATAAGTAAAATTGCTGAATTACAATAACAGGCATGAGTAGACATGTAAAGAATCTACCCAGTGGTAGTACTTCAAAGTTTATTTCATGAGCAGGTCTCGAGGCCACCGTCTTTTCAGGCGCCTCGGAGGATTACCGGGAATAGATGTAGATGAGAGGTTACGGACAAGCGGGTTTGAGTGGGCAGGTAGTTTGGAATTAAAGGAGGTGTATCTATCGCAGGCCAAGTCTGCAACCAGTGGGATATTTAGGTCTCTATGGATGAGTTTATTAGTTACAAAGTAAGGAGCATTGAGGATTTTTCGTAGGATTTTGGATTGCAAGGATTGGATGCGGGAGGAGTTTGATAGTTTAGTGGATCCCCATAGCTCAATGCCATAGGTCCAAATAGGTCGGATAATCGTGATGTAAATGAGTCTTTTGTAGTAAATAGAGAGTTTTGAACGTTTGTCTAGTAAGTGTTGTAGTAAGCGGTATCTGCAGGCAGTTTCTTGTCGTTTCAGTCTAGTGTGAGGATTTCAAGTAAGGCGCTTGTCTAGACGGAGTCCAAGGTAGCGGATCTGTTCTACGGGGATTAATGTATTGTTGCCAAAGGATACAGTAGGACAGGTATTCATAGGCTTGCAGCGAAGGGTAAAGGTAATTTGATGGGATTTATTGGGATTGATTTTAATTCTCCAGTTATGACACCATTCTTCAATGGATTGGATGTGAGAATGTAGGAATTGTGATGCAACCGTTGGGTCACTACTTACGGATAACACACATGTGTCATCAGCGTAAGTAGTGAGAAGAGTTATTGAATTAAATCCCTATTAATCGGCCGCCATCTTAAAAATAACCAGCTAATATCAACGTCTAGGTGTTAGGATCATCATTGCATGTCCTACTATGTTTGTGTCAAATTCTAAAAAAAAAAAAAAAAATGGTCCAATAGTTTCGGAGAAATTCCGCGGACGGCGGACAAACAGATTTCTACTCTTTATTAGGGTTTTTGAAACGTAAGCCTTCAAATTTTAAAGGGGAAGAGGCTCAATTTTTTTTTTTTTTTTTTTTTTTTTTTTTTTTTTTTTTTTTTTTTTTTTTGCCGATTACCAAGGTTCATTATTAAAAATAATAATAAAAAAATTGAATCCTGCAAAATTAAAATTATACGGCATTTTAACCCTTGTCAGACTATTTCAATCAGAATAAAACCTATTAAAGCACATTCAAATTTTACATCGATATACCGAGTTTAATCGAAATCCAGAAATTTGATATACCGTTTTCCATAAATCTGTAAAAAAATGCATCTAAGGCAACACGCTCCTAAAGTATTAAATTTCAGTTTTATGCAACTTATCGTTTTCCAGCTGGAGTGATCATAGACACATAGACCTTTTTCCAGTCTTGGTCATTTGGTCTCTGGAGACCTCTAACGTGTATTTTCTATGAAAACCAGAATTCGAAAATTTGTACGATTAAAATACAATCCCTTACTTTATATATATCTGTAATTGAAAGTAAAAAAGGAAGTTATATATAATTTAATTTTATGTGAAATTTAACATATTAACGATAAGTGTATAAGTTAACATGGGACGCTACGAAATGCAGAAATAAAGAGAATGAGAAGCCAGAAAAACTTGTATAGGCTGAAAAAGAGCAGACTCTATTCCATCTTATTCATAAATTAATGTCTCTTTTACATCTAGAAGTAGGTTATTTAGATTATTACCAATAAGTCAACCATGATTTCTTAACTTGCCCAAATACCTTAAACTATGTTACTCTGAAGCTCGTAAAGAGAAGATTGTTCCGAGAATATTTAATATCAGCGATCTTATTTGAGTGTTGTTGAAAGTCCTCATCAATCACTATCATGTCAAATTAATTTTTCAAAGCAGCATATTTGTTGAACTTAATGATAACAGTAAAGTGTAGGTTAGGACACAATAGGCTTACTTCTTTAGCAAAAAAAAAACCGTAATTCGTTAATTAAAAGGATTCCGGCATTGTTTTCATAATCAAAGATTCATTTTACCATAGACCAATGTTACCCAACAAATTTTTACTCGGAACCCTTCACCTATCCAGTACAATAATAAGGATTCCCTAAATTCAAAAAAACGTAATTTAAATTTCTGTTCCCATTTCACCTACACACAACACACAGTCTTTGAAAAGCGCAATTGAAAATTGCAATTCTTTTCAACAGGTATTTAATTCATGATTTCATTCCAAAGGGCACTATATCATCCCTTCCATAACGAAAAAAAAGTTATTAACATATAAAAAACACTGCAAATTATTACACAATGCTTTATATTTCCAAACAACTATATTAGGGTATAAATGTTTATATATCTGTTATAAGCAACTAAAAAAAAAAAGACATAATTAATCAAAAATAAAATAATATATCACCACTGGTAGTTTCAAAATGCAATATCTCTGCTAGTTCTGAACCGATTTCGATAATTCTTTTATTATTGTGTAAGAAATTAAATTCTCTTTTTGAGATTTTATTCGGGTTCTACGTATCTTAAGACGTAAGATCAAATTATGAAGGGTAGAATTATTTTAATTTTTCGGTCTAATACATAGGTTCATTATTTAAAATAATAAACCAAAAGCTTTATACTAAACTTCGTAACTATTTAATTTTATTTTATTTCGATTTCATTAAAAAAAATTTCCTGATTCCAGAACAATTTTCAATTTTTTCTCTGTCATCAATTATAAGCCTGGTTACCTGGGAATCACATCTCCTATAAATTGGGGCTAATCGAACGATTTTAGGGTGGGAGTCCTAAATTTTGCCTATCCAAGTATGATATCTTACCTAAAGAGTACCTGACAATGACTGGCTCGGGACCACTTTTATACGGCCCTCCGAAGGACGCCATAACTAAGGATGTTTTAGACTCCCATTAAAAAATCCTACGGCCACCTGCGGTTTTGAACCCGTGACCTTGGGCGTATAAAGCTTTTATGATAGCCTATATGCTACAGGTGACCCGTTCTTTGTATTTTTAGCTGATTTAAACTAATTTTAAAAGTCTGCTTGAAGCTATTCCTAAAGGCACGTTAATCTGTTGATATTTTTTAATTAGAAATTTGAGATTGATGAAACTCAATTTTGCCTAAATCGTGCCTTCAATTGAATTATGTATGTAGACAAGTTCGGTGAACTGAATTTTACTAGATACAGAAAAACTAATTATAGAATATCATATAATTTTTTTTTCCGTTCTAGGAAGTCATTAAAATAACATGTGTCTACGTATTTATCATAATTGGTTTGGGCAATTTGTTGTTTATTTGATTTCCAAGGTAAACAACGCATAGAGCAAATTAATAAGGAGCTTAAAAATAAGATGGGATGTATAAATGACGTAGAGAAAAAAAAAAAAAAAGGGTATGTAGGGTTGCACATCTTTCTCAACATATTTTATATATATATATATATATATATATATATATATATATATATATATATATATATATAAGAGAAAAGAGAGAGAGAGAGAGAGAGAGAGAGAGAGAGAGAGAGAGATAAATATAAATAGAAAAAGAAATGCAAAAAAAAACAAATCTGCAAGGTCAACCCGGTGCTAAATCAGTCAGGTAACATTCTCACGATTCACGATATGTAGAATTTTAAAAATATACGTTTAAAAAATACGTGTAAAAGGCTACTAATACCATCATATGGCTATCTGGACTTACGGAATTCAGCTTTGCGGCTCCACTAAACCATCAAATTCTTCCCATCTTCAATTCTTACAATCCAAAATCCTCTGAAAAATCCTTAACTACTAGCTCCTTACCGTGTCACGAATAAGATCATCGATAAAGACCCTAATATTCCCTATGTAGCTGATTTGGTCCGAACCAGGTTCAATCCTTCCAGGACAAAATCCACTCCCACTCTAACCCACTAGTTTCAATCCTAGCTTTCACTTCCATTCCTGACAATCCTCCTGAGGCGTCTGAAAAGAAGATGTCTTCGAGACCTTCTATTTTAGATTACCTATTGGAGTACTGCCAATGGACAGTTTCTCCTCATGTCTTTTTCATGTGTTTTGTCTAACAGCTAATTTACTAGATGTACTAATAAATACAGTTGTAAATATCAATAAATATTTTTTTTTTTTAAATTTACGTTAAAAATGTAAACCGAAGTAAAGTTTTTATTAGAACTTAATGACCATAGCATTCTTACTAATAGCAAGAAATTGACAAATAACATCCCTGCAAGAACATGATAATTTAATTATCAATATATTTATTGGGTTGTCCTAAAACTAATGCAGGTTTGTGGTTTAAAAAAATGAAAGTAAGATTTACAACTGTTTTATTAAATCACTAGCTGTTACCCGCGAGTTCGTCATCGTCAATATCTGTTATTATGATCGCGATTAAGAAGTTGTTGACAGAATATATTTTAAAGTACTTCTACGTCAATGATATTTTTAGTTTAATTTTCTTGTGGCAAAATAACGTACTGATTTACTCCGCAACCCGATCTTGACAACGCGACATATAGTTGGCCGTGTTAAAAGCAGTCTTGAGTAATCGATTCCTACGTGTTTAAAGGTTGATTTATTATTTTTGTGGCACAAGATAAATTAACGGATATTGAATTATTTTATAATTTAAAAGTAAATCATTGTAATCATAGGGATGCGAGGTTATTCCTCCGTTTTTCTGATTCTCACTCCTATTGGTCGCAGCGTGATGTTATATAGCCTAAAGCCTTCCACGATAAATTAACTATCCAATACAAAGACAATTTTTCAATTCGAACCAGTAATTCCTAAGATTAGCGCGTTTAAACAAAAAAAAAACAAACTAAACTATCAATAAATTTCTGCCAACAAATTCACCATTTTGATGTGATTTTTTAATAAAATATATTTTGATTTCTTTATGTAAGTTACTCGTAGAAGCAGTTTCATCATTCAGTAACGGTTACTGATATATAACCGGAAGCCTGAAAACAGAATAAACCCATGTATATTTCTATATATTCCGTAAAATACATTTCCATGTTGAAGACACAATGTGTTGTTACTAATAATTGCTTTTTGATTAATTTTAAAAACGACATTTTTATAAAAACTAATAGAACATTAGTTTTATTGTTACTTTTACTACTGAGTGTAAACATCGAATCTAAATTTAAGCATGGAAGTAAGCGAATATGGTGTGATACACTGACCATGTTTTTGCTGTCGACGTTGAGCTGTACTGCAGTATGGTGGAGCACGACACACTATATTTGCTGCGAGCTAAGCCTTAGTAATCTTAGCGAGCTCAACTCGCACGGGGTCGGTTCGAATCCGGCTTAAGAGGATTTTGAAATTTATTCTGTAGCGATCCAGCGTTATAAATCTCGAGGTTTGCATTCTGGTTAAATTAGTACGGTTATCTGAAGAACAACCCGTTTTGTTTGCCATAGTTTAACTAGAAAGGACGTTTAATGCCAAAAGAAAAAACTCTGCAAATTATTACACAATGGTTTGTTACTTCTAAATAACAATATTAGGGTATAACTGTTTATATAGCTGTTGATAGGCAATTACGTAATATGGAAAGCCATAATTCAAGGATTACATCGTATCACTACCGCTGATTTCAAAACGCAATATCTAAGCTAGTTTTTAACCTATTACAATGATTATTTTTTCATTTTCTATGAAAATTGTTGGTATTTATGTATTAATTAGAAGAAACAAATTATTTTTTATTCGTTATTCGGATTCTACGCATCTTGAAACGTAAGCTCTTAATTTTTTTTTTTTTTGGTCGATTACAAATGTTCATCATTGAAAATAATAAAGCAGAAGCATTTATACAGACTGCGTTACTATTTCATTTTCTTTTCTGTCGATTTTCATCCAAATAATTCAAATAAAATTTCCTGTTTTCAAAACACCTTACATTTCATCTTTATCAGCAATAATAACCGAGTTATCAAGGAGGGTTTAAAATTTAATATCTTGTATATTTCATTATAATTGAAATAGTCGCACAGGGCTTAAATGCCGATATTTTAAATTTTCTTCCTCTAAAGAACCTTTAATTTTGTTGATTCTAAAAAAAAACCATATCATCTGATTAGCATTGCTAAAAAATGATTAATTATACAAGTTGAACGATTCGATATACAACTAAAGGATCAAAAAGCAAACTTTTTTTTGTTGCAATTTTTGTGTATTTGAACACAAGAATAGTAATATAGATGTATAATATACCGTTGGATAGCTAAAGATTTTAGAAAAAATATTATCTAATACACATGCTTGTACAAGTTAATGGAGACTGATGAAAAGCCGATAAAACTAACTGATTGTCCTAGATATTAATATAATAAATTATTTAATAAAATATATGTTTCTATTTAAATTAAATATAATTAATTCTTTATTATTTTCACTCTTATCTTATCTCTAACTGTATTCTTTAATCGATTTTAACAACGGAGGTAAGTGAAAGTCGTGTGTTGCACTCACCAGATTTTTATATTTCTTCTGAGTCCACTTGTACATGAACCTATCGTATATAACTAAGTCCTAACAACACAGAAATATTTAAGAGATTTTTCATGACGAAGATCAATTGGGACTGGCGTAATTCCATTCCATGAGAGATTATACATTTAGCTGTTGCCATTTACCGAAAGTAAGTGGATGGCAAGTCCAAACGAGAAGTCTCAGAGAAATGTACCCTTTCCTAATCCTCTGCAATTTAAAGGTGCCAATCGATAAATGGAGATAAGAGGGGAATCCATTGGAATTGGTTCTCTCCCATAGAATGAAGAGCCTCTTTCGGTTCCCTTCAATATCGCTAAGTACTCGGGCCAGCTTCTAGGATGAGGCTGCTCTAAAGTCGAAGAAGGGTAGAAAAAAAACATCCAAAGGTTGGAGAAAATTCTTGATTTTAATATTAATAACAATTTTTTTTTAAGGATCAATGCATAATCTAGTAGTATATTAGTGATATCCGAGTTCCCAGTTCGTATCTCTACTGTAGAAGAATAAATATTTATTTCGTTATTTCAGCAGTGTAGTCCATCAACTTTATATCGATTTTAAAAAGGCTAATGATTCAACCGTCAGAAGCTATATAACATCATGATTGAAAAGGGAATACCTAGAAAGTTAGTAAACCTAGTAGAGATGTGTTTGTCGGAAACATTTCTTAAAGTTAGAATCGGTCATAATTGCTCCGAGAGATTTCAGGTGCGATTGGGTTTGAAACAGGGTTACTTCCTTTCACCTGTTTTGTTTAATATAGCTTTAGAATATGTCATAGAAAAGGTGATGTGCACCGAGAAAGGCTTAAATATGGGTGACAAGATTCCGGTTTTGGGGTATGCCGATGATCTGGTACTGCTAGGTGAAGACACGGAAACCATACAACTAAATACAAGTGTGTTAATAAAAACCGGTAAAGAAATAGGACTCGAATTAAATACCGATAAGACGAAATATATGATTAGTAGCAGAAACGGTGGCGATCTTGGTGATATTGATATATCAGGGCATACTTTTGAACACGTAGAGAAATTCAAGTATTTAGGTTCAATGATAACAAGAAAAAATGAAATCCAGGAAGAAATAAAGCCCCACTTGAAGGTGGGAAATGCGTGTTATTATTCAGTTGCTAAGTTACTTAGCTCACGGCTTCTATCTAAAAACTTAAAGATTAGAATTTATAAAACTATTATTCTTCCAACGGTTCTTTACGGATGTGAAACGTGGCCGCTTACTTTGAAGGATGAACAACTCCGTCCGAAGAGAGATGAGGGCACTGGGGAGTTTAGAAGGTTGCACAACGCGGAATTGCGGAACTTGTTTCCTGTGAATAAAATTGAGTTGATAGCGTCGCGGAGACTCAAATGGGCGAGTAAAGTTGTTGGCCTCGGTGAGAAACGGAATACGAGAAAGTTGGTATTTGCTGATCCGACTGGTAGGCGTCCGAAAGGTAGACCGAAGCGTCGATGGGAGGATTGCTTTAAGGCTGATCTTGGGGGCTTGGGCTTGAACGGAGAACATTGGACGAGTCTGAATATGGTGGTATCGGCATCGAACCTTCGGGTTCGGTAAGCCTATTATTATTATTATTTCAGCAGTGAGGGGACCAAGGGGTGGAACACCCTCCTATAGCACACCCAGCCAATATAGTGTTGGTATCCAAAAAGAGGCGAAAAGCAGTGACTGAGAGGTATATCGGCATTATCACTTCCTTGAGTCTGTGATTCCAACGGTATATTATACATGTATTCTTAAGTATTTGCTAATCAGATGATATGGTCAATTTCATAAAAACTGCAAAATTAAATGTATTTTAGAGGAAGAAATTTTGAAATATCAGCATTTAAGCCCTGTCAAACTATTTCAATCAGAATGAAACCTATATGATGTAAAGCCCGTCTAATTCTAAATCGATACAGCGTGTTTAATCAAAATTGTTTGAGCCGTTTTTTAGAAAATACTAAAAAGGTGCTATATGCATGGTATAAAGTAGCTCTTCTGGTTAGCTGATTTTGATACGAAAAGTCGCTGTAACATCTCGGGCGTATATTTGTCCTAAACATGAAATTTCAGTATTTTACGACTTTCCGATTTCGTGCTAGACTTACCACACACATACAGACCTTTAAGTGGAACTTGGTCATTTGGACTCAGGAGACCTTAAAACGTGTATTTCCGATGAAAACTGGAATTAGAAAGTTTTCACGTTCGCCATACTTTTCCTTACTATATATTTCATACATATCTAAGTGAAAGAAAAAATTGAAAGTTTACCTACGTCCATAACTTATTGTTTTTTTTTTTTTTTTGCACACAGAAGAAAATAAACAAAAAATTAAAATCTTGCCTTTTCTATTTTTAGTGCTATTGGATGGAAATAGATGTACATGAGAGGTTACGGACAAGCGGGTTTGAGTGGGCAGGTAGTTTGGAATTAAAGGAGGTGTATCTATCGCAGGCCAAGTCTGCAACCAGTGGGATATTTAGGTCTCTATGGATGAGTTTATTAGTTACAAAGTAAGGAGCATTGAGGATTTTTCGTAGGATTTTGGATTGCAAGGATTGGATGCGGGAGGAGTTTGATAGTTTAGTGGATCCCCATAGCTCAATGCCATAGGTCCAAATAGGTCGGATAATCGTGATGTAAATGAGTCTTTTGTAGTAAATAGAGAGTTTTGAACGTTTGTCTAGTAAGTGTTGTAGTAAGCGGTATCTGCAGGCAGTTTCTTGTCGTTTCAGTCTAGTGTGAGGATTCCAAGTAAGGCGCTTGTCTAGATGGAGTCCAAGGTAGCGGATCTGTTCTACGGGGATTAATGTATTGTTGCCAAAGGATACAGTAGGACAGGTATTCATAGGCTTGCAGCGAAGGGTAAAGGTAATTTGATGGGATTTATTGGGATTGATTTTAATTCTCCAGTTATGACACCATTCTTCAATGGATTGGATGTGAGAATGTAGGAATTGTGATGCAACCGTTGGGTCACTACTTACGGATAACACACATGTGTCATCAGCGGAAGTAGTGAGAAGAGTTATTGAATTAAATCCCTATTAATCGGCCGCCATCTTAAAAATAACCAGCTAATATCAACGTCTAGGTGTTAGGATCATCATTGCATGTCCTACTATGTTTGTGTCAAATTCTAAAAAAAAAAAAAAAAAAAAATGGTCCAATAGTTTCGGAGAAATTCCGCGGACGGCGGACAAACAGATTTCTACTCTTTATTAGGGTTTTTGAAACGTAAGCCTTCAAATTTTAAAGGGAGAAGAGGCTCAATTTTTTTTTTTTTTTTTTTTTTTTTTTTTTTTTTTTTTTTTTTTTTTTTTTTTTTTTTTTTTTTTTTTTTTTTGCCGATTACCAAGGTTCATTATTAAAAATAATAATAAAAAAATTGAATCCTGCAAAATTAAAGTTACTTTAGAGGACTAAAATTTAAAATATCGGCATTTTAACCCTTGTCAGACTATTTCAATCAGAATAAAACCTATTAAAGCACATTAAATTTTACATCGATATACCGAGTTTAATCGAAATCCAGAAATTTGATATACCGTTTTCCATAAATCTGTAAAAAAATGCATCTAAGGCAACACGCTCCTAAAGTATTAAATTTCAGTTTTATACAACTTATCGTTTTCCAGCTGGAGTGATCATAGACACATAGACCTTTTTCCAGTCTTGGTCATTTGGTCTCTGGAGACCTCTAACGTGTATTTTCTATGAAAACCAGAATTCGAAAATTTGTACGATTAAAATACAATCCCTTACTTTATATATATCTGTAATTGAAAGTAAAAAAGGAAGTTATATATAATTTAATTTTATGTGAAATTTAATATATTAACGATAAGTGTATAAGTTAACATGGGACGCTACGAAATGCAGAAATAAAGAGAATGAGAAGCCAGAAAAACTTGTATAGGCTGAAAAAGAGCAGACTCTATTCCATCTTATTCATAAAAATGTCTCTTTTACATCTAGAAGTAGTGTTATTTAGATTATTACCAATAAGTCAACCATGTTTCTTAACTTGCCCAAATACCTTAAACTATGTTACTCTGAAGCTCGTAAAGAGAAGATTGTTCCGAGAATATTTAATATCAGCGATCTTATTTGAGTGTTGTTGATAGTCCTCATCAATCACTATCATGTCAAATTAATTTTTCAAAGCAGCATATTTGTTGAACTTTAATGATAACAGTAAAGTGTAGGTTAGGACACAATAGGCTTACTTCTTTATGCAAAAAAAAAACCGTAATTCGTTAATTAAAAGGATTCCGGCATTGTTTTCATAATCAAAGTTTCATTTTACCATAGACCAATGTTACCCAACAAATTTTTACTCGGAACCCTTCACCTATCCAGTACAATAATAAGGATTCCCTAAATTCAAAAAAACGTAGATTTAAATTTCTGTTCCTATTTCACCTACACACAACACACGAGTCTTTGAAAAGCGCAATTGAAAATTGCAATTCTTTTCAACAGGTATTTAATTCATGATTTCATTCCAAAGGGCACTATATCATCCCTTCCATAACGAAAAAAAAGTTATTAACATAGTAAAAAACGCTGCAAATTATTACACAATGCTTAAATATTTCCAAACAACTATATTAGGGTATAAATGTTTATATATCTGTTTATAAGCAACTAAAAAAAAAAAGACTAATTAATCCAAAATAAAATAATATATCACCACTGGTAGTTTCAAAATGCAATATCTCTGCTAGTTATGAACCGATTTCGATAATTCTTTTATTATTGATTAAGAAATTAAATTCTCTATCTCTTTGAGATTTTATTCGGGTTCTACGTATCTTAAGACGTAAGATCAAATTATGAAGGGTAGAATTATTTTAATTTTTCGGTCGAATACATAGGTTCATTATTTAAAATAATAAACCAAAAGCGTTTATACTAAACTTCGTAACTATTTCATTTTATTTTATTTCGAGTTCATTCAAAAAAATTTCCTGATTCCAGAACAATTTTAATTTTTTCTCTGTCATCAATTATAACCTGGTTACCTGGGAATCACATCTCCTATAAATTGGGGCTAATCGAACGATTTTAGGGTGGGAGTCCTAAATTTTGCCTATCCAAGTATGATATCTTACCTAAAGAGTACCTGACAATGCACTGGCTCGGGACCACTTTTTTACGTTCCCTCCGAAGGACGCCATAACTAAGGATGTTTTAGACTCCCATTAAAAAATCCTACGGCCACCTGCGGTTTTGAACCCGTGACCTTGGGCGTATAAAGCTTTTATGATAGCCTATATGCTACAGGTGACCACGTTCTTTGTATTTTTAGCTGATTTAAACTAATTTTAAAAGTCTGCTTGAAGCTATTCCTAAAGGCACGTTAATCTGTTGATATTTTTTAATTAGAAATTTGAGATTGATGAAACTCAATTTTGCCTAAATCGTGCCTTCAATTGAATTATGTATGTAGACAAGTTCGGTGAACTGAATTTTACTAGGTACAGAAAAACTAATTATAGAATATCATATAATATTTTTTTCCGTTCTAGGAAGTCATTAAAATAACATGTGTCTACGTATTTATCATAATTGGTTTGGGCAATTTGTTGTTTATTTGATTTCCAAGGTAAACAACGCATAGAGCAAATTAATAAGGAGCTTAAAAATAAGATGGGATGTATAAATGACGTAGAGAAAAAAAAAAAAAGGGTATGTAGGGTTGCACATCTTTCTCAACATATTTTATATATATATATATATATATATATATATATATATATATATATATATATATATATATAGAGAGAGAGAGAGAGAGAGAGAGAGAGAGAGAATAAATAAGAAAAAGAAATGCAAAAAAAAACAAATCTGCAAGGTCAAGCACACGTGTGCTAAATCAGGTAACATTCTCACGATTCACGATATGTAGAATTTTAAAAATATACGTTTAAAAAATACGTGTAAAAGGCTCATCTACATAGCCATCATATGGCCTATCTGGACTTACGGAATTCAGCTTTGCGGCTCCCCTAAACCATCAAATTCTTCCCATCTTCAATTCTTACAATCCAAAATCCTCCGAAAAATCCTTAACTACTAGCTCCTTACCGTGTCACGAATAAGATCATCGATAAAGACCCTAATATTCCCTATGTAGCTGATTTGGTCCGAACCAGGTATCAATCCTTCCAGGACAAAATCCACTCCCACTCTAACCCACTAGTTTCAATCCTAGCTTTCACTTCCATTCCTGACAATCCTCCGAGGCGTCTGAAAAGAAGATGTCTTCGAGACCTACTAGTTTAGATTACCTATTGGAGTGCTGCCAATGGACAGTTTCTCCTCATGTCTTTTTCATGTGTTTTGTCTAACAGCTAATTTACTAGATGTATTAATAAATACAGTTGTAAACATCTATAAATAAAAAAATTACGTTAAAAATGTAAACCGAAGTAAAGTTTCTATTAGAACTTAATGACCATAGCATTCTTACTAATAGCAAGAAATTGGCAAATAACAACCCTGCAAGAACATGATAATTTAATTATCAATATATTTATTGGGTTGTCCTAAAACTAATGCAGGTTTGTGGTTTAAAAAAATGAAAGTAAGATTTACAACTGTTTTATTAAATCACTAGCTGTGGCCCGCAAGTTCGTCATCGTCAATATCTGTTATTATGATCGCGATTAAGAAGTTTTTAACAGAATATATTTTAAAGTACTTCTACGTCAATGATATTTTTAGTTTAATTTTCTTGTGGCAAAATAACGTACTGATTGACTCCACAACCCGATCTTGACAACGCGACATATAGTTGGCCGTGTTAAAAGCAGATGCGAGGTTAATTCCTCCCGTTTTTTCCAGATTTTCCACTGATTCTTCACTCCTATTGGTTGCAGCGTGATGTTATATAGCCTAAAGCCATCTTCGATAAATGAACTATCCAATACAAAGACAATTTTTCAATTCGAACCAGTAATTCCTGAGATTAGCGCGTTTAAACAAATAAACTAACTTACACTTCAGCTTTATAATATAGTATAGATAATAATCTCTACTATTATCGATAAATTTCTGCCATAAAATTCACTATTTAGATGTGATTTTTTAATAAAATATATTTTGATTTGTTTATGTAAGTTACTTGTAGAAGCAGTTTCATCATTCAGTAACGGTTACTGATATATAACCGGAAGCCTGGAAACAGAATAAACCCATGTATATTTCTATATATTCCGTAAAATACATTTGCATGTTGAAGACACATCATTGTGTTGTTACTAATAATTGCTTCTTGATTCATTTTAAAAACTACATTTTTATAAAAACTAATAGAACATTAGTTTTATTGTTACTTTTACTACTGAGTATAAACATCGAATCTAAATTTAAGCATGGAAGTAAGCGAATATGGTGTGATACACTGACCATGTTTTTGCTGTCGACGTTGAGCTGTACTGCAGTATGGTGGAGCACCACACACTATATTTGCTGCGAGCTAAGCCTTAGTAATCTTAGCGAGCTCAACTCGCACGGGGTCGGTTCGAATCCGGCTTAAGAGGATTTTGAAATTTATTCTGTAGCGATCCAGCGTTATAAATCTCGAGGTTTGCATTCTGGTTAAATTAGTACGGTTATCTGAAGAACAACCCGTTTTGTTTGCCATAGTTTAACTAGAAAGGACGTTTAATGCCAAAAGAAAAAACTGCAAATTATTACACAATGGTTTGTTACTTCTAAATAACAATATTAGGGTATAACTGTTTATATAGCTGTTGTAGGCAATTACGTAATATGGAAAGCCATAATTCAAGGATTACATCGTATCACTACCGCTGATTTCAAAACGCAATATCTAAGCTAGTTTTTAACCAATTTCAATGATTATTTTTTCATTTTCTATGAAAATTGTTGGTATTTATGTATTAATTAGAAGAAACAAATTATTTTTTATTCGTTATTCGGATTCTACGCATCTTGAAACGTAAGCTCTTAATTTTTTTTTTTTTTGGTCGATTACAAATGTTCATCATTGAAAATAATAAAGCAGAAGCATTTATACAGACAGGACTGCGTTACTATTTCCTTTTCTTTTCTTTCGATTTTCATCCAAATAATTCAAATAAAATTTCCTGTTTTCAAAACACGTTACATTTCATCTTTATCAGCGATAATAACCGAGTTATCAAGGAGGGTTTAAAATTTAATATCATGTATATTTCATTATAATTGAAATAGTCGCACAGGGCTTAAATGCCGATATTTTAAATTTTCTTCCTCTAAAGAACCTTTAATTTTGTCGATTCTATAAAAATAACCATATCATCTGATCAGCATTGCTAAAAAATGATTAATTATACAAGTTGAACGATTTCGATATACAACTAAAGGATCAAAAAGCAAACTTTTTTTTGTTGCAATTTTTGTGTATTTGAACACAAGAATAGTAATATAGATGTATAATATACCGTTGGATAGCTAAAGATTTTAGAAAAAATATTATCTTATACACATGCTTGTACAAGTTAATGGAGACTGATGAAAAGCCGATAAAACTAACTGATTGTCCTAGATATTAATATAATAAATTATTCAATAAAATACATGTTTCTATTTAAATTAAATATAATTAATTCTTTATTAGTTTCACTCTTATCTTACCTCTAACTGTATTCTTTAATCGATTTTAACAACGGAGGTAAGTGAAAGTCGTGTGTTGCACTCACCAGATTTTTATATTTCTTCTGAGTCCACTTGTACATGAACCTATCGTATATAACTAAGTCCTAACAACACAGAAATATTTAAGAGATTTTTCATGACGAAGATCAATTGGGACTGGCGTAATTCCATTCCATGAGAGATTATACATTTAGCTGTTGCCATTTACCGAAAGTAAGTGGATGGCAAGTCCAAACGAGAAGTCTCAGAGAAATGTACCCTTTCCTAATCCTCTGCAATTTAAAGGTGCCAATCGATAAATGGAGATAAGAGGGGAATCCATTGGAATTGGTTCTCTCCCATAGAATGAAGAGCCTCTTTCGGTTCCCTTCAATATCGCTAAGTACTCGGGCCAGCTTCTAGGATGAGGCTGCTCTAAAGTCGAAGAAGGGTAGAAAAAAAACATCCAAAGGTTGGAGAAAATTCTTGATTTTAATATTAATAACAATTTTTTTTTAAGGATCAATGCATAATCTAGTAGTATATTAGTGATATCCGAGTTCCCAGTTCGTATCTCTACTGTAGAAGAATAAATATTTATTTCGTTATTTCAGCAGTGTAGTCCATCAACTTTATATCGATTTTAAAAAGGCTAATGATTCAACCGTCAGAAGCTATATAACATCATGATTGAAAAGGGAATACCTAGAAAGTTAGTAAACCTAGTAGAGATGTGTTTGTCGGAAACATTTCTTAAAGTTAGAATCGGTCATAATTGCTCCGAGAGATTTCAGGTGCGATTGGGTTTGAAACAGGGTTACTTCCTTTCACCTGTTTTGTTTAATATAGCTTTAGAATATGTCATAGAAAAGGTGATGTGCACCGAGAAAGGCTTAAATATGGGTGACAAGATTCCGGTTTTGGGGTATGCCGATGATCTGGTACTGCTAGGTGAAGACACGGAAACCATACAACTAAATACAAGTGTGTTAATAAAAACCGGTAAAGAAATAGGACTCGAATTAAATACCGATAAGACGAAATATATGATTAGTAGCAGAAACGGTGGCGATCTTGGTGATATTGATATATCAGGGCATACTTTTGAACACGTAGAGAAATTCAAGTATTTAGGTTCAATGATAACAAGAAAAAATGAAATCCAGGAAGAAATAAAGCCCCACTTGAAGGTGGGAAATGCGTGTTATTATTCAGTTGCTAAGTTACTTAGCTCACGGCTTCTATCTAAAAACTTAAAGATTAGAATTTATAAAACTATTATTCTTCCAACGGTTCTTTACGGATGTGAAACGTGGCCGCTTACTTTGAAGGATGAACAACTCCGTCCGAAGAGAGATGAGGGCACTGGGGAGTTTAGAAGGTTGCACAACGCGGAATTGCGGAACTTGTTTCCTGTGAATAAAATTGAGTTGATAGCGTCGCGGAGACTCAAATGGGCGAGTAAAGTTGTTGGCCTCGGTGAGAAACGGAATACGAGAAAGTTGGTATTTGCTGATCCGACTGGTAGGCGTCCGAAAGGTAGACCGAAGCGTCGATGGGAGGATTGCTTTAAGGCTGATCTTGGGGGCTTGGGCTTGAACGGAGAACATTGGACGAGTCTGAATATGGTGGTATCGGCATCGAACCTTCGGGTTCGGTAAGCCTATTATTATTATTATTTCAGCAGTGAGGGGACCAAGGGGTGGAACACCCTCCTATAGCACACCCAGCCAATATAGTGTTGGTATCCAAAAAGAGGCGAAAAGCAGTGACTGAGAGGTATATCGGCATTATCACTTCCTTGAGTCTGTGATTCCAACGGTATATTATACATGTATTCTTAAGTATTTGCTAATCAGATGATATGGTCAATTTCATAAAAACTGCAAAATTAAATGTATTTTAGAGGAAGAAATTTTGAAATATCAGCATTTAAGCCCTGTCAAACTATTTCAATCAGAATGAAACCTATATGATGTAAAGCCCGTCTAATTCTAAATCGATACAGCGTGTTTAATCAAAATTGTTTGAGCCGTTTTTTAGAAAATACTAAAAAGGTGCTATATGCATGGTATAAAGTAGCTCTTCTGGTTAGCTGATTTTGATACGAAAAGTCGCTGTAACATCTCGGGCGTATATTTGTCCTAAACATGAAATTTCAGTATTTTACGACTTTCCGATTTCGTGCTAGACTTACCACACACATACAGACCTTTAAGTGGAACTTGGTCATTTGGACTCAGGAGACCTTAAAACGTGTATTTCCGATGAAAACTGGAATTAGAAAGTTTTCACGTTCGCCATACTTTTCCTTACTATATATTTCATACATATCTAAGTGAAAGTAAAAATTGAAAGTTTACCTACGTCCATAACTTATTGTTTTTTTTTTTTTTTTGCACACAGAAGAAAATAAACAAAAAATTAAAATCTTGCCTTTTCTATTTTTAGTGCTATTGGATGGAAAATAAAATTTTGTACAAAACGTAAAAAAAAATTTAAATCGGTTCAGAAATAGCAGAGATGTGTTTCAAAATTAGCAGTGGTGATAGGCCGTTTGTCTTTCAATTATTTATTGCTTTTCATATCATTTAATTGTCTAAAAAAAAATTAAATTATAAAAACTATTATACCTAATATAGTTATTTTTAAATAATAAACCATTGCGTAATAATTTTCGGTGTTTTTAATTATAAATAATTATATTTGGTAATATTACAATATGTCCTAATGAGGAGAATTTCAGCAGAGCTACATATACATACTATAATAGTTGTAGTAATTAAAACAGGAATAAGATTGTTGCCATTGTAAAGCCAAGAGAGGCTGGAAAGGTAGTGAGTGCAGGTGACGGTATGCTATCGACCAGGAGGCAGCTATACCATACATACCTTGCCACCTCCCACCTCCCACCTCCCACCTTCCACCTTCCACCCTACATACCCTTCCTTTTCTTCCTTTTACTACCTTCCATACCACTTCCATTTTTAAAGCTTCTTCGGGATTCCCGTTCCTACATGGTTTTCCTCCATTTGCATTGCGGGCATACCCATCTCTATAAATCTTCAACTAGGCCTATTCATGCTCTGATCTCTTGTATAAATATGTAATTTTTTTTTTTTTTTGTATCTCAATCATCCGATTCAACGACTCCGTAACTGATATACAGGTTTTCAAACACTTTCGCAACACGACACAATCCACTTTCGAATTTCCGATTGTATTTTTTGTGTATACTCCCTCCCTCGAGCATGAAACATCTGAAAAATAAGAAAGTTTCGCAACTTCCCTCTCTTGATATTTAATTAAATAGATTTACATTCAGAAGCAAAAATAATATTAAGTGTTCGCACATAAATTTTATTCAATATTTGTAATAAATTTATTTCATTTTTAAAGTTTGACATTTAAAATCTGACATACTAATTAGAATGAAAACTGCGTCATAATTCAGTGGTAGACCTCACAGCGTAATATATTTTTTCGCTAATGTAAATTTTAAAGATTAAATTATATACTATATATTAATATAGTACTGATCTCTTCTTCAGGCCGATATTTATAAAGAATAAAGAAAAAAAGAAAGGTACAGCTTAAAAGATAATTTTGTTTAAGTCTCTTTTTAGTAAGTTTAGAATACGGATTGTAATAACGTTTGTTTGTTTAACGACACTTTATACTACTATGGCTTATCGGACGATGCTACAGCGGGAGTCCTGAATTTTGCCTATCCGGGTTTAATTAGGATAGGGATCATTAATGAGTACCAGATATCGTACAGGTTCTGGAACACCATTGCATCTTCTCTCCGGAACACGGCTTAAACAAGGATTGTTTACTCTACTAAAAAATCTCGGGCCGTCTTGTTACGGTTGTAATTATTAATATTTAAATAATATTATTAATATATTCTGGCCGTACCTAAATACGCAAGTAAGTAGTGGTGGGGAGGCGCAGAAGGTGCATGCGCATCTCACATGCGATAAGACAGAGAGGCGCACGGAGTGGCAGTAAGAAGACACCCGAGTGACAGGCAGCTACGCTGGATTGGTTCTCCTCCACTACACATCCCGACGACTTCGTGAGGAAGCCGGGAGATTTTTCCGGAAAGGAGATCGGAGGAAGGAGAATTGTCACACGAGACGTACGGTAATTGGGAGAGCACTATTAACCCGCCTCTCTGTGTTGTGTTGTTGTAAATAATCCTACTGGCCAGAGGAATAAGGACTATAGATATATAATAGATAATATAATAGATTTAATAGAGGATATTATGGGTTTTTTATTTTTTATTTGTTTATAAAAATATAATTAAGTATAAATAGTTTTGTTTTTATAATATTCTAAAGTAGGTTTTTTTATTTTGGTTGATGGAAATATATTTTGTATGTGTGAATTGTTTTTTTTATTTTTCATCCTTTAATTAAATATACATGTTTTTTTTTCTTTATTATACAGGAAATTTTATGTTTGTTTATTTATTGTATGTGTAAAGGTACAGCCAGAATTAAATTTATTTACTTCTTTATAGCCTAAAATCATGACTGGTTTTACTTTAAAGTTTATGTTTAATGTTTTCGTTATTTACATTAAAAAAATAACGTGGCGCCCTGAATAATAGACCAGGACAAATTTGAACCCACACCCTTCTCCACTGAGTGTGGGCAATCTATGAAACGAGGGTTACAGTCTGTCAGGTTCGAACCCGAGGCCTTGAGCATAGAAGGCTGTTATGCTTTCCACGTGGTATTGCTATTTCATTTTTTTTTTCATTTGTTAATAGTTTAGATTGCATACAATTCATTAATCGGAGACGTTGAAAAAATAAGGTATCCTTACCCCTTTCCAAAATGTTTTAAAAAGTCTACATTTATTATTTTTTTTATCGAAAATAAAAAGGCTCTATTCTACACTTCTACACTTTTAGTTTATTATTTTCAATAATGAACATTTGCAATCGACCAAAAAATTACCCTCCTACCTCCGATTTGAGAGCTTACGTTTCAATATGCGTAGAATCCAAATAACTAACAACAAAAAATCCGTTTATCCTAATAAATAAATACCAATTTTTTTTGTTTTTAGCGCTATTTGATATAAAATTAAATCATCGAAATCGCTACACAACTAGCTGAGATATAGCGTTTTGAATCTAACAGTAGCGATATGATATTATCCTTTGAATTATTGCTTTTCTTATTACTTAATTGCCTATCAACAGCTATATAAACAGTTATATCCTAATATTGCTATTTCAAAATAATAAACCATTTGTGTAACAATTCGCAGCGTTTTTTTATCTCATCTATATCTTCAAATATTGTTATGTATTGAGGATACTGAGGGGAGTGAATTCATTAATAAATTATTTTAATATCAGTCAACAAAATATTTATAAGAACAAGGCAAAAGTTCTAAATGCGTTTACCTACCCCTTAAGGTTTCCCATCGGTATATCCTCCAATACCTCAGGAACTTTATAGATCAGCTACTGGCAGACAATAGTATTAAGGGTCGACAAGGCTGGACCGCCGACTTCGGCCACTTCCTATATCGGACCCACCTCCCGATCCATCATTACGGATAGGAGATCGGAAATTTTAAAAATATAGTATTTTAAAAAAGAAGAGGGGATAGAGTCGACGAGGGTGAGAAACGAGAAGCAGAAAATATCAGTCGTATTGGAGAGACAGAAGAGTTCAAGTCCATAGAGAGAAGTCTGTCGGGGTCGGAACAAGGAAATCCTGGGGGACGAACCGAGAAGGTATTCCATACAAATTCCATCCTAAGGTAACTTTTAGTAATATTGTATGGCAAAGCTAGTAGTAACGAGTCCCTCAGTATTCTCATTCATAGTTCTAAGCATTGTGTAAAAATATTATATATGTATTAGCTAATTTTAATAATAATGTCATTCATTGAAACCTGTTTAATTTTTCCTTCCCCTCATGCCATCTATTGCGATTGGTGAAACGATACCTTTGTAAAATAAATCCAATTGTTTCAGTGAATATAGTCTATGTATACATTAAATATTTCAATTAATCTAGTTTTTGAAGCTACCGCTGCCTTATAAAAGCAGCCGATTAAGATCATAGCAATATGTAATATATTTATAATAATAACCTAATAAATTGTTTACTAATTAAAATAAAATTTTATATAAAATTGTCATAGGGAATTTTTACCAAGGTCGAGCGCAAATGAAAAGATGTTTTTATTTCAAAATATTAAAACACCAACCATACATCGTGATTTAAGGAATTATCCAATTATTAATTTATGTAATGATATTTATTTAAATTAATTAAAACCATTTTTAAGAAAACTGTATGAAATCCATGGTTTCCGGCTAGATATACGTCACATACTTTTGCCAATTTGCGGGTGTTATTGTGGTTTTATGGACTGGGTTTCATAGGATCCTAAAACATGTATTTCTGGGTTTACATTTTTCACGATACTAATACTTTAATATATATATATATATATATATATATATATATATATATATATATATATATATATATAGTCTAGTAATCACAATATAAAATTCGAAATGCCTCTATTGTTTATATTAAATGGGAGGGAATAAAATTGTGTTGTGATGTGGGGAAAGGTCGAACGATAATCCTGGCCGGTGATAAACACTGTCCCTAAATGTCAACTCTCCCGCTTACATTAACTTTCTGTACCACTGTCCACATTTATAAACTCTATTTCCATAATACTGTTTAAAATATAAAGTGAGAAAATTCAATTACTTTTAATTTATAATCCTTATTTTCTGTGTGATGGATACATCGGTGAATTGGTCACTGCATAGTTTCTTAACATTTAGTCACTTTGGGGTGATATTCTAACCGCAATATATTTAAAATGTAAAATAAGAAATTATTCCAGGTAAGAGTAAAAAAAAAAATATATGGTGCGGGCAACACACTACTTTAACTAACCTCGACTGTTAGGATCAATTTAAGAACTATTAAATAAACTGAAAGTTGGAAAAAGTTTTAAATTAATTTAGACAAAACGTTTTTTTTTTCGATTTCCTTGGGAACGAATGATTTAAATTTAATAATACAATATTAAATTGTTACGTACATATCAGTAATAAGTGTATGCCCTTTTCGGCACTAAAAGCAACCTTGTATGTAAGAAGATATTCTATATAAAATCTTTAGCTTTCCAAAGGTATGTTATACATCTATATTACTGACCTTGTGTTTAATAAACAAAAAATTGCATTAAAAAAATATGTCTCTCTTTTCTCTTTTAGTCGTTTATCAAATTCGTTCAAAATTTATATTTAACCACTTCCTATCGATTCTAACAAGATGATATGGTTATTTATTTTTTTTTTTTTTGGTTGCGCGACAGACCGCGGTGTAATCTGCTAGGATACACACGCGATACTCGATGAACTTTTTGTAGGCTAGGGTCATCACACATAAATACACCTATTTGGTGAGGCTGTGAGTGAATCCCCTTAATCAAACGCTTGAAAACGTCCCTCCAGGATTGGAATTCGAACTCAAAACCTTTAGCGTAGGAGACTAGCGCCACTCAGCCACGTGCTACCCTGGGTAATTTTTTTGGATCTACAACAAAATTAAGGTACTTTAGAGGAAGAAAATATAAAATATTGTCATGTAAGCCCTGTCAGACTATTTCAATAATAATAAATCCAGCATGGCATTAAAGCCCGTTAAATTTAACATCGATATAGTGAATTTAATTGAAATCGTTAGAGCCGTTTTTGAGAATAAGTTGCAGAATGCCTTCGTAGTACTTCGACAGCCGATTTTGGTGATAAATTTGGTATAACATCTCAGACAGTTGTTTTAAATATGAAATTTCAGATTCGTATGACTTTTCGTTTTCACACACATAGACCTTTTTTTTTTTTTTTTTTTTTTTGCTAAATTTTGTCATTTGCACTAAAACGTGTAGTTCCGATTAAAAGCATAATTCAATAATTTTCATTATCGCAAATACTTCCTCTTACTATTTATTTTAAATATAATTAATTGAATACACACAATATTATTCGCTTTTATAAAGGATAATCTAATAACTCTTTTATTAAGAAATCGAAAGGTCCTTCGAAGAGTATCTGTTCTTCTGCGGACTGGATAGGATCTGGAAGACCTCCGAAGACAATCCCCTTCGCAATTAGTATGCAAGCGGAAGTAGAAGGCAAGGGGACTAATATTTCAAGGGGGCCGATATGACGAAGATAAGAAAAAAAGAGTTTCCATTGTTGTAGGCTATTGTTGCTGTCCTTTGTTTCCTTCCTTCCTTCCTTCCCTCCGTCTCCTTGCTACTCCAGTTGTCCTTAATTCGGTTAGACGAGCACTCGGCTAATGGAGGCACCTAGGGTCCATTATATTCCCGTTTGTCCCTCGAGGAGTCCATTACATCTGAATAATGTCCCCAAGTCCTAATGATGGCAACTTTTGTTTCTCTAAATGGAGGAAGAAAAAATAGAGAAATTAGATAAATCTCTCATAATCCATCTCTTCAAAAAATTCATCATACATCATGCATTTCGAAGAAAAAAAAAAAAAAAAAGCAAAGAAAAAGTTATATTTTGTAGGTAGGGCGGGGCTAGTTGAGCAATTTTTCACTTGTATAGTGAACGGATATAGTTCCTCAATCAGTTTTTAAGCTGCTTGATGGATTCATAATATATCCCTTAGCAAAATCGTCCATCGTATTTTTTTTTAATTAAGTCGAATTTAAGAGCAACAGCTATTTAAATCCAGGAACCCAAGTTTGCTCAATGTACCCCATAGGTGAGGTAAGTTGAGCAAGGGGATATGGGGCAAGTTGAGCTCTGAGAATGTCTAACCAAACCATGGGTTCAATTTCGACTAGAAATAAAGTAAAATATGTGTTTAACAATCACCTCTTTTTCTCTGTTGCAATTGACAAAAATGAAAAGAATGTTATGTAGTGTTAGTGATAGAATAACAAAACTTGAAGAAATTTTCTTGGATAATTAATTAAAAATATAATAAACAATAACATCAACGTAAAGTTGAGCAGCTATTGCTCAACTAACCCCAACCCGGAATTTTAAAACAAAAGCGAGGTTATAAAAAAATCATAAGAATTATACCCAGAACCACTCCACATATCAAAAGTGCAATAATTCTCTGAAAGATTACACTTGCCTGATTAAAAACAGATATAAATTGTCTAATACAGACGAAAACATGTGATGAATGGCGTTTTTACTTTTTGGTCACAAAATAAACAAAACACACGAGCGCGTCACTCGCTCATCCAGCCGCCACTAGCGATCGCGTGGTGATTATCCCTCCCACTACTCTTTCTTTCCGCCATAAGATGCTTATACGTACGGTGAATAGTTTGCGAGATATTTCAATTGCCCCTATGCTCAACTAGCCCCGCTCTACCCTACCATTGTTTTAATAAAAACGTTCCTACTCCATTTTTTGAAAACCATCAAGTACTTATAAGTGATATGAATTAAACTTCACGATGGAGTTATTGTAGACCATTGATAATATATTATGGAGAATTTGATTGAAGATGCTGTAGAAAAACACACTAAAAAGATAAACATATTTTATTTTGTGCCCACGTTTCGGCCTAAATTGTGGCCCTCGTAAGGGTTGACACAGTGAGATTACCCTCAAAAAGTGGAAGGAAGAAGAAACATTAGCTTAAGATTCGTTCACCGTCCTCCTAGACGCTCTCACGTTTTTCACTGATATTATAATAATAAATAAGGTTTTTAAAGCAAACTAAAAAGTTTGGTATTAAAGTCTTAACTAACCAATGATACAAAGACAATTGAGACGTTGATTTCCAAAAGGTACTATATCCATTCTAGGAAATTTTACAGGAGGCGCGAAATTCTCTCATTACTATATTATTAAATCAGCTAATTTGGGTCTTTTTGCATTAAAATTTAGAATTATTTTTTTAGTATATTCATAACATCATATTAAAGATATGAAATGAGATGTTTTGGTATAATTTGGAACGAAATTAAATGTGTAATTATTTCCTTTAGAAAATAATTATATTTCTAAATTGCGTTTATAAAGGGCTTGGGTGTTCATTAGATAAAATCAAATAGGAGATTTAGATATAACTAATTGATGAGAATACAAATGTGTAAAAAAATCAATTTCGTAAAAAATGTCCTTTAGTACCTTTTGGAAATCAACGTCTCAATTGTACTTTAAAATCGAAGAGCCTTTTTCGAGAAATTTTGGCTTGACTTGAAATGTTCCCGTACGAAATATTTTGCCTTAATCCCTATATTGATTAAAAATTAAATGGACTTTAATATTTAGACTTTATATAGATTGAAACAGCATGTCAGGGCTTAAATGCCGATATTTAAAGTTTTCTTCTTCTAAAGCACCTTTATTTTTATTGAATCGAAAGAATTGACCACCACACGTTTTCAACATTGATAAAAAGGGTAAATATTCAGTCGAACGAATTCAATAACCAACTAAAGGAGAAAAGAACAAACAATTTTGTATTAGATAAATTGCTTTTCCTAAATAAATAGTAATATGCCGTAAAAAGATAAAGATTTTAGAATAATGTTATATACAAAGTTGTATAAGTTAATGGAGAGGTAGGAAAAATAGATACAATGTATATTGTGGTAGAAAATAATATCTTTTGTTAAATTGTTTAATCTGAAACTCGTGTTTCCATTGAAACTTAATGTAACTATTAAGCCCATCTTTAACTTTCTTTAAAAAGTTCTTAAGTTAATTTCAACAACGAAGGGGAGTGAAAGTGGTGTGTTACCCGCATCGTTTTATTTTTTTATATATTTAATGTATTTTATTTTATTACTTTTTTGTATTTTACACTATTAGGATTTAACTCTTTAGTTATTTAATATTTATATTATATTTTATATTCTTGTTTAATGTTCTTGTTCATACTCATCTTACTCTGAGGCTCTTAAGCCCACATCTTAATATCATTCTGAAGGGACTGTTTCAGAATAAATAAAGAATTATTTTTATAATCATTACCAACTCTTTGAGCGTTTTAAATTTGAAAAATACAATATTCATGTTCAATACCAATAAAACATCAAAATTTCTTTTTTTCAGTCCACTGGTTAGTTTTTCTTCTATAACCCATATGATTGAAAAATAATTTTTATCCCGGCACATTTTTTTCTTCTAAGAATAATATACAAAGAACATAAAAAGTCCAATTTGTCTGGCTTCATTTTCATTTCATAATTATTTAGTCAAATAGTAAATTTTTAAAGTTAATATAACTAAAAGATTGAAAATAAAACAGTAAACAACATCGAATTTATTTAGTTATATATTATCAAATTCGATATTTATCACATATGTGCGGAAGATTGATATTTGTGAAGGTGGATAAAGAATTGGAACTTGAAAGTGGTTAGAGATGACAATATAAGGAGGGGAGATGGGTAAAGAGTTCAAAAATATAATAGATAAAGGACTTTTCAAAGGATGCTGTTCTATGAGAGGGTAGGTATAGATCGGTAGGTTGAGATCTTGTATTTAGGGTGTGCACGGAAGAACCCAGAGTAAGGAGGTCAGAGATTTAGGACGGTTTTCTGGCTCGTAGGGATTGGAATAGGAAGACGCTTAGAAGGTATTTTCTTTGGGATTCGGGATAAAGCCACCTTTGGCCAGGATATCAGTGAGAGACGTGTGACTGTCTGGAGAGGCAGTACATAAATCTTATAAACCTATTCATTAATATTTTTAGCCTTATCTCGTTTTTGTCACTGAATCCCCCTTGTACTAGGAATCCATAGTTAAAGTGAGGGAGTATAAGTAAAGACACTAATAGATGACGGGTACTTCTAGGAAAAGAGTCACAGAAACGTAGGAGTTGTTTGAGGATAGAGATAGATTTTCTGGTAATTTGAGAAGTATATACGGTTTTTATTGCCCTCATATGGTTTTTAACTTTATATTTCTTCAATTCCTGTTTTTATTTTATTTTTTATAATAATCCAAAAATTATTGATGCATCCATTGCCCGATTAGAATATTTAAATATTCAAAATATGTTGTTTTTTTTTCTACCACTATCGAATAAAAAAAAAAAAACACCTAAAATCTAAATTGGTGGCCGATCAAAAGTGATTTAATTCAATAACTCGGTTACTTTTTAAGGTGGAGATAAAATCAGTTTTTATTAACCAAAAAAAACGAATAATTATAAAAAACGAGAAAAAAAGAAAAAGGGAAAAAATTGAAATCTTGCCTATTATATGGGATGAGTGACATTAAAACGAAATAAAAGACTGGGCTAACGTAGACTCGATCCCGTATCGAAAAGAGCTGGTCTTGAGTACTTAATCATTAAAATAAAAAAAGGGTAATATTAAATAAAAAGATAAAATTGAAAGTAAACAAAATATATAAAAGCGTAATAAAAAAAAATATGAGGAAAATTTACAAAAAATATAAAACCATTTTGATTAATAAAAAAAATCTTCTATTAACCTAACTGTAAAAAAAATAAGTTCTAAAATTGGGTTAGTAGGTTAGTATTACTACTAATGGTACAAAAAAATGAATAAATATAATGAGAAAAAATATATATAGGATAGTTAGTTATCTATCCATATTTTCTTTGGTTCCGCACGACGGGTAGGCGATTGTGATCCACTGGAAGGACGGTTGGTTATGTTCCGCACGACGGGTAGGCGATTCTGGAAGGATGGTTGGTTATCTTCAAAAAGATGAGACGAAGTCCTGATCGAAGATGGTTTGAAGGCCTAACGAAAGAAGCGTGCTCACTGCTTACTGGTGCGATCGGTACTGACTTGAGGGCAAGGGGCACTATTATCTGGCTAATCCCTAACTACACTATTGAATATAAATACTAAAAGACGTAAATATAACATGCAAACCAACAAAAGAAATATTTTCCTCATAAAAAAAAACTATTTTTAATTTAATTTGATTTTTAAATTATAAACAAAATATACAGAAAAAAAAATATAATGTTCAGGCTCAAACACCTATATATACGCCCATAACTCAATTATTTTTGAAGATGGAGAAAAATCGAATATACTTTCGAGATCAAGACAAACCGATGAACAAAGATAAAAAAAAAAAAAAATCTTATATGGTCAAGGTACAACTTATTAGAGATAAGACTCCCTGATAATTCTGTAATTATTGATGATAGAGAAAAATTGTTAAGGTGTTCTGCAATCAGGAAATTTTATTTTAATGAAAAGAAAATAATAGGAAATAGTTTTTTTTTTTTTTTTTTTTTTTTTTTTTTTTATTGAGATATATTACAATTTGTTACAAAATGAACAATAATAATATTGATAAGAGACCACATTCATACTATATATACAGAAAATAATAATAATGGTCAAATTTCATAAAATATAACATAAATTCAAATATATACAATAAAATAATAATAATAAATAAAAAACAAAACAAATCGAAACATAAACCTATTATTGAGATAAATAAAAAGTTGGCAAATAAATAAACATCTTACACACAATCATAACTAGGAAATAGTAACGCAGTCTAGTACAAATGCTTCTGGTTTATTATTTTCAAAAGCAAAATTTTTTGCTTTTAGTACTATTTCATAGAGAATTAAAGTTTTTACAAAATGAAAAAATAATCATTGAAATTGATCAAGAACTAGAAGAGATATAGTAATAAAATTAGCAGTGGTGATATGCCATTTTCCTTGGAATTATTTATTTCTTTTCATATTACTTAATTGCCTATCAGTTTATAACAGCTTTATAAACATTTATACTCTAATATTTTTATTTGAAAATAGTAAACCATTGTGTAATAATTTGCAACGTTTTTAAAATTATAATAATCTATAAAATGTACTGTAATACAAAATAACTGCCCGATTAGGATATTTCAATATTCAACCCCTTGTTTTTTTTTGTTTTTTTTGTTTTGTTTTTTCTTCTTCCCACACTCTCTGACGGGTTAATTACAGAGGTAACTTAAAAAAGAAATTTAATTTCCTATCTCCATATTGTTTTCTCCTTACAAAAGCATTAATCTCTTTAACCTGTACAGCTTAAACAATACCCAGGGGCCTCTAGAAGTTGTGCTGAACAAAAATTTTCTCACCCATAAACTGGGAAACGCTTTTGAAAAGGGGTCATTTGTCCTGATTATTTTAGAACTTGAGTCCCTTAGAAAAGGCTGAGTGATTAATGGACAAGAAGGAGCTTCCATTGTATAAATATATCCATTTATCAATGAAAGGAAAAAAGCTAACTGACCTTTGAGACAATTTCACTCTTCTTCAACACTGTTTTATAGTTAGGAGGGGCGATGTCATTGTAATTGAGTGGAATTTGTATTAGATCCATCAACTGAAATTATTTCCTGCTCTCGAATTTCTTTTATACTTGGAATTCATTAATTTACTTTCAAGGGGAAAAAATCTGGTGCTCGCAACGCACGACATTCACTTACCTCCGTTGCTCAAAAAGTTTTTAAGAATTTGTAAATACTCTTAGGGGTGAAAAAAAAAATTGATGCGGTCAACACACGACTTTCACTTTCCACAACTGTTGAAATTAATTTTAAAACTATTAACTATACTTCAATTTAAAAAATATTTCAAGTAGATTTGAATAAAATTTGTTTTCATTTTGGTTGGAAACATATGATTTAGTTCAAACCCGCAGGTGGTCCTAGGATTTTTTAATGGGAGTAAAAAATCCTTAGTTACGCCGTCCTTCGGAGGGAACGTTAAAAGGTGGTCCCGAGCCTGTGCGATGTCAGGTATTCGTTAAAGATCCCTATCCTAATAAAACCTGGATAGGCAAAATTTAGGACTCCCATTGTAGTATCGTCCGATTAGCCAAAGTGACGTTAAATAAATAAACAAACAAACATATTATTTAGATTAAATAATGTTACTATATTAAATTATTAATCAGTAATAAATTTATTTCCTATTCGTTACTTTTACGTTTTACTACATTTTGTGTCAGATAATATTTATTCTAAAATCTTCCTCCTTCCATAGTTCTAAACAATTCCATTCTAAAATCTTCCTACATTATTCGTCTATATTACTGTTCTTATTATCTAAAATTACATTAAAAAATATTGGGTTGTGTCACATGAAATGTCCGTTTTCAAGGTAAAGGATTTTTATTAAAAATACGATATGAAAACAAGGTAATTTTATTCGAAGTATTTATCTTCTTTTTCTACACATTTTTCTCAACGTGTCACGAACTTTTTTTATCCCCGAATTGAAAAACTCTGAGCTTTGCAGTGAAACAAAATCTGAAAACACACTTTTCACTTGATCATCATTTTCAAAAAGTTTTCCTTTGACGAAGTTGTCTAAATTCCTGAACCGGTGGTAATCTGTTGGAGACAAGTCGGGAGAATACGGTGGGTGCGAAAGAACTTCGTAGCCCAGTTCTTTCAATTTTCGCACGGTATGTTTTGAAACATGGAGTCTAGCGTTGTCGTTTAAGAGTATAGGACCCTTCCGATTTACCAATCTAGGTTGTTTTTTGAAATAATGTTGTGTGCATTTGGTCAATTTCATTGCAGTACGTTGTAGAGGTAATGGTTTCACCTCTAGGTAAAAAGGAATAACGAATTATCCCAGCCATGGACCACCATACTGTAACCATCAATTTTTTGGGATGCAAATTCGGTTTTGACATTTGCCTCGCGGTTTCGTCGATGTTCAACCACAGCCCTGACCGACGCTGATTGTCATATGCGATCCATTTTTCATCGCAGGTAATTATTCTTTCAAGGATAATTTTCGCGTAAGCAAAGAAACGCACTGGGTAATTGATTGGGAAGCTAATGTTTATAATACAAAGGTAGAGGATTAGTAACTGTTTACTTTAAATATGTAAACATTCGGGAGAAAACAAGAGAGACCTGCAAAATCCTCTATGTATTTCAGAAACTATAAAAACGGACATTTCATGTGAAACAATCCGATAGTTTTGCTCTTTTATCCTTTTGTTGGTCATCAAATTCGTCCAACTTGTATATTTAGCCGTCCTTCACCAATGTCATTAAGATGATATGGTTAATCTTTTGTAATGTACAAAATTAAAGGTAGTTTAGAGGCAGGAAATGTTTTCATCAAAATCAGCTAACAAGAAGAGGCACTTTATACCATGCATTTAGCACCTTTTTACGATTTTCTCAAGAACGGCTCTAACGATTTTGATTTAACTGCCTATATCGATGTAAAATTTAACCATTTTGTTAAATGTTATGTCATAATATAGGTTTTCACAGGACATAGATGCAATATATACATAACGCAATGGAATGAAAGATAATTGGTGTTCTACTTCTCATATAATTGGTCTGTCTACTTTTACTACATTAGGGGTACTCACTACGTTTGCTATAGCATGGCTATTTGTGCTATTGTGCTAAACCCATCAATTTTATACAAGAAATAACTGTAGAAACTCGACGGGTTTAGCAAAATAACACAAATACCATGCTATAGCAAACGTAGTGAGTACCCCGATTGTCTCACTTCAAATAGACAGAACATGGTACGAAATATCAATATTTTTTCATTATTTTCGAAACCTCTTGTAGTTGATTATGAGTGTTTTATGTTTGTGAATTGAGTTAATGTTAGAAAAATACCTTTTGGCAGCCCCAACTATTTTTCAGCTCTAATGTTTTCATATATTCAAATATATATTTTGATGAACTCCTCTCACCAAGAAGCACCGAATCAGAAATTTCGGCTGTGTTTATTATTCCTTTGGGTTGCGATTGTTTTATTGAAGCAGAAATAACGGAGCCAGTTTTCTTGTAGTTACAGCCTGAATAAATAGCCAACGTGTACAAAGAAATCCAACACTATGTTGATTTTTGCTGAACGCCTCACTGGACCTTACAGCTTTCGGTTCAGTTTCCCAGTTTAAATACAATATTTAACCAAACGCTTTATCTTCAACTTCGAAAGTCATCAAGACTAGATAGGAGATATATATATATATATATATATATATATATATATATATATATATATTTCAAGATAAATTTATCACCACTATATTTTTAATTGCTTTTTATATGTTTCATCTATTTAGGTCATTATCAATAAAACACCTCATCAACTTATTTTTTAGGTTCCAGATTTTAACCACATAGTTACCTTCCTAAATTTTATTAAGAAATAATAAAAAAAAACTTTATTCTTGGATTAAGTCCCCAAAGAATAAAATTAGATTTGACATAATTCGAGACCTATTTCTGGCCAAGAACACAAAATCAATGAAAAATAAAACCATTTATCATAAATAAAAATAATAAGAAATAACTTTATCTTTCGATTTTCGGCAGTATTTACATATGTTTCGTAAATTTCTCGAAGCATATTTAATCTTTTACATGGTTGGTTATAATGCACTTCCCTGTAAACTGCACTAAACCAATGTTACTACAGCTAAATTGCTGACATAGCTCACTTTTAACGGGTTTTACTACCATTATGTCAGATTTCGACCGCTCCGTACGTAATTTGCAGTAAATTTAATGGTCTTTAAAATTTCTAACAACAATGTTTTTATAGAATGTTCTGTAAGCGAGTTATTCAGGAAATAAATAAGTGGTGAAGAAAATTTTTTTTAGTTTTTATTTTTTTTAAGATGTCGGAAAACGCACAAGGTCTGCGAGTAAAAAAAATGGGCCTTTAAAGTGGGAATCAGTACATACAGTCATACCTAAAAGTCAAACATACCTAATCTTTTTCCAATCAAAACCCTTCTTTGAGCTAACCCTTCTGGAATAATAATATGTAAAACGTATCAATGCGTGTCAAATTTTTAAAAACTACATTTTCCGAAACATTATCGACATCCTTGAAGTACTCACCATTCACTTCTCTTCATAAAAAGAAAAAATTCAAAATTATTAAATAAATTTGAGAGAAATCAGAAAATCGGCCATGACCACCAGACGTACTCTTACATTTAAAGATCAGATCTTTGCAATGGCATTGACTTTAATGTTTACAGCGAATTTGTTATGCATTTTTCAAAATAAATTACGAAGTCATCGAAACGAAAACAGGCCTACTGAGGAAAGTAGGTGGCCTTAACCAGTAGGACAAAAAATTGAAGAAAAAAAAAAAAAAGTCAGGCCTTGACTGCAATCGGATCAGATAACAGTGGTTCGATTGCTCATTGCAAGGAAAAGTTAAAAAAAAAAAAACCTGTACCACTACAACCCATGAAGGGTCTTGGGCTCAGTACATATAGAGATTCGTACTGTTTCTAGGCCAACGGCAGTGCAATGAGGTGATTAGGTCTTAATCACGCTCAGCCGCCAGGTTTTCCCCCAATTAATTTGGGTACCCACTTTATAGAGGCTGGGTCTGCCCCAGGAGGGTCTCCATACCCTAGGGTCGCCCCCCGACTGATTTAACATAATAAATAATATTCTGCCACAGCCGGGATTCGAACCCAGGACCTGGAGCACAGCAGACTAGTGCTCTATCCACTAGACCACGCCACTCCCAAGGAAAAGTTAATTCTGTGTAAAATTTAAAATTAAACTTAAAATTAATCTTACAAGTATAATAATAATAATCTGATGCGTACAACACACGACTTTCTCTTACCTCCGTTGTCAAAATTAATTTAAGAATTTTTAAATATAGAGATGAGTAAAGTTGAAAGAATTTATTACATTGAGTTTCGATAGAAACATGTATTTCATGCAATAATCTATTATTTACTACAATTAGTTAGTTTTTTCGGCCTTTTATCACTCTTCATAAACTTTTAAAAATCATCGTATAATATAATATTACTTTTACTTATTGTACATATATATAAAATATACAGTAAGGGAAAGTACTGCGATCGTGAAAATATTTTATTTCTAGTTTTCAACGAAAATACACGTTTTAGGGTCCTCTGAGTCCAAAAAAAAAAAAAAAAAAAGACCAAGTCCCGTTAAAAGCTCTGCGTGTTTTTGATAAGTGCAGTACGACAAAGAAAAGTTGTACGAAGCTGAAATTTTATATTTAAGAAAATCATACGCCGAGATGTTACAATACCTTTTTCACTAATGTCGACTGACCGGAAGTGCTACTATATACTATGCATTTAGCATGTTTTTTGATTTTCTCAGTAACTGCTCTGACGATTTTAACTAAACTCACTATATTGATGTAAAATTTAATGGGCTTTAATATCATGTAGGTTTCATCCTGATTGAAATAGTTCGGCAGGGCTTAAAATCCGATATTTTAAATTTTCTTCCTCTAAAGTACCTTTAATTTTGTAGATTCCAAAAAATTAATCACATCATCTCGTCAGCACCAATAAATAACAGCTTAATATGACAAGTTGAGTGAATTTGATAAACAACTATATGAGAAAAGTGCAAACATATTTTTTTATGTAATTTTTGTGTTTATTAACACAAGAATAGTATTGTATTTGTATAAACGCCTATAAAATTAACTGATTGTTGTCGATAGAAATATGATAGATTATTTAATAATACAAATGTTCCTATTGAAATTCAATTTAATTAATTGAAAATCAGAGGAGACAATTAAAAAAAATCTGCATTTAAGCCCTTTCAAACGATTTCAATCAGAATAAAATCTACATGATATTGAAGCTAATTAAATTTTACATTGATATAGCGAGTTCAATCAAAATCGTCATGAGAAAATGAAAAAATCGTAAAAAGGTGCAAAATGCATGGTTCATATAGAAATAAAAATTAAAAATGTGTAAAATTTAATACACAAGAACAGAAAGAGAAGTTAATAAAAAATAATTAAAAATAATACTTAATTATCAACATATGTAAATAGGAAAAATAAAAAATTGAAATAGTTAACAAAATATGTAAGGTAAGATGAAGTGAAGCAAAAGCCAGATGACAACAACAAACAGAATAATAAAGAAAATGAAAAGTAAATAGAAATATAGTTTATTAACAAAAGGGGTACTCACTACGTTTGCTATAGCATGCTATTTGTGTTATTTTGCTAAACCCGTCGAGTTTCTACAGTTATTTCCTGTATAAAATTGATGGGTTTAGCACAATAGCACAAATAGCATGCTATAGCAAACATAGTGAGTACCCCTATTGTAGAACATTAAATATGTATAAAATATATTGTATAACTTTAAAAGGAAATATGAACTGTAAAAAGTTTAATAGCACAACATATATATATATATATATATATATATATATATATATATATATATATATATATATATATATATATACATATATTGTAATAGTAAGCAGTAATAGAAAAGTAAAACAATAAATAAAAATATAAGAATGTTGTGACTAACCTGCAGTGTGAAACACTTGAAATATATTTTTTTTTTACTATATTCTATTATTTTATGACCACGACCCCAACCATTTCACCCTTTTTATTAAAATATTGAAGTGTTATGCCTGGTAATAACACTAAAAATATAACAATAAATTGTCAAAACATTGTTTATAATAACTTTTCCTAAAAACTTTACTCAGATTAAGAATTCTCATCCCAACAGTTTACTTCAATGTTTTACTAATATTTATAAAACAAATCTTCTCGGTTTGTCTCTAATATTTTCCAGAGTTTAATGTTTTAATGTCCCAGTTTCATCTCATGAAATTTCATCAAAATCGATTTGTTCATCTACTTGTTACTCATAGCAAAGCAGCACGAATGAGGCCGAAACCTTGATACATCTAGAACATCTGATCGCACTTGACTTCATCAACGATTGAGCCTTCAAAAATAGTGACAGAGGAGTTTCACTCCACATTTGATATGCACTTTAAACAAGACATCAATTTCCCGCAATACAAAGAGGGAGATATTATTCTGGGAAAATAGGGAATCGATAACAGACAGGTCCCTATGGTCTTCGACTCATAAAAAATTCACTTTCCGCGGAACTACTTTGTTGTTATTATTTAAAAGAGAATATCGTTCGATATCTGTCTCAAACATTTACATTAGCACCAAGTTTTGCACAAGAAACTATCTCTGAGTTTCCAATTTTTTTATTTAGGATCATTTATATAAATATATTTTTTTGAATATTATCATTTAACCTTGACAGACTATTTGTGAGTCTGTGTGTGAGTAAAAAAATGTGATTAAAACCTGACTGATAAAATCTTTAAAGATATTTGTTTTTCATTTAACGTCACTTAGACTATACTAAAGTCTAGATGTTCTGTTATATTAGTGCTACCCTTCGAAAAGATCAGTCTAGTAGTTTCGGAGAAAAGTCTCGGATGTTTTTTTGTTTTTTTTTATCCCATATTAGAATTATACTTACTTGAAACGTGAAGCTTAAATTTTGAGGCAGAGCTATTTTATTTTTTTATATTTTTTTATTTTCAAAATGAACCTTTGTAATCGACCAAGAAATAAAAAATTACTTAAATGTTTCAAAATGGTGGTCAATTAAAAATACTTTAATTCAATAATTTTGGTATTTTTGAAGCAATTTGTTTTTATTGAATAATATTACAATCCGTCCCAATTTAGACATTGATAATAGTGATGAAATACAATATTTTCACAACACGAAAAGTTATTTTCGAACATTACAAAAAAAAAAAAGTATATAGTTCTAGTATCAGAACACCACGATTAATTATAAAAACGAAGAAAAATTGAAATTTTATCTATATTTAGAATAGAAAAGAAACTTTATTCTGGGACAATGTCCCTTAATGATAACAATTATGAACAAAATGATTAATTATAACTGGCCAAAAACAATATATAACTACAATTAAATAACACAAGAATAAAAAAAAAAAAAAAAAAAAAAAAGGCTCTTAGTGCCATCTCTGTCTACAAATTCTGGATATCAACATAAAATTTAACTTTTACATATTATCAAAGTAAAATTTACTTCACATAAGTTGGCATAATAAAAATTAGCTTACATCTGACTGAAGAGAAAGGAAGTATTGAAAAAGGAGGGATTTAAACGATGATAGGGAATGAGCATGACGGATGTTTGACGGGAGAGTATTCCATATATCGCAGTGAAACGGGATAAAACGGAGCTATAATATTTTTTGGTTCTATGGAAAGGAGTGTGGAGGTCGGACAGACGGGATCTTGTTTGCTGGTGATGGGTTGAGGATTTGAATACCAGAAGGCTATAGACATAAAATGGATGGGGGGGGGGGGGGGGTTAATGATTTGATAAAGAAATGATACATGGAAATATTGTCTTTAACCACTTTAACTCGTCGTAGAGGTGGGATACATGCGACCGTCTCGAGGTACCGAACATAAATCTTAAAAAGCAATTCATAATCCTTCTCAATCTGTCCTCGAGTACCTTCGAGAGGCCGCCATATGCCACACAACCATAGTCAAAGTGGGAGAAAATAAGTGATGAAACTAGGAATGAAAATAAGGTGGCGGGATCGGGGGAATAATTTCACGGCACTTATCGATCGACGAGAAATTTGGGCAATTTGGGGTTTCCAGGACAGGTTTTGGTCGACGATCATACCAAGATTTTTACCAGAGGAACTAAAAACATTAGGGTGATCATCATTAGGTTATTATATGTATCATTAGGGTGCATATATATGTATGAATATTATATACATACATATATATGCACACACGTCCATATGCAGTTATTTTTTAAAAAAGAGAAAAATATGTAGAGTTTTAGAATAAAGACACCGCGATGAAGAAACAAAAAAATTTTAATTTTGCCCATATCTCAGTAATTTTTTTTCATTTTGGCCAATTAAAACTGTTCATCATTGAAAACAATAAATTACATTTGGTTGTAAAAAATGGTAGCATTACCTCATTTTTCGTCGCCAAACATTATTTCCTTACTATGCATTGAACCATAGAGCAGTTGTAAGATGTTGAATTATTTTTTACCGCACTATTAAACTGGAAATAAATATATTTTTGTAGCAACTTAATTTTTTTTATGAGAATAATTTATATCGTTATGCCGCTAAGACATGAAGTTTCTTCCGCTCAGTTTAGCTGGCTTGTTTTAGAGTGAAGAAAGATGCCAAGACCCTACACAGTTTACCGCTTAGAGTTGCCTACAGCCCCCGCCTCCTAAAAACCATTTACGCCTGGAGTAAGTGTTTCCTGGAGAACTTCCAGCGAGGATGGAGGACATGAAGGTGCTACCGAGTTCCTCTCCCCAATCTATTTCACAAAGTTAAGCTAAAGCAGTTTCTTCTACAAGAAGAATCACCTCAAAAATGAATTAGAAATTTTAGTTTGATGAAAAACAAACTTTATTCTGGAAATAGCTACATTTAGAGTAAAATAAAAATAAGTAAAAATATCTCTGCCCAAATGATAAAATATTTGATAAATATAAAAACATCAGCCTCTTCACACTCGTCAGTTATACGTTTTTATTTAATACGAAAAATCTGGTGCGGGCAACACACGACTTTCACTTATCTCGACTGTTAAAATCAATATAAAAACTATTAAATATACTTCAATTTGAAAAATATTCTTGAGTTGATATTAATAAAACGTGTATTCATTTTCGTTGGAAACATATGATTTATATTAAATAATATAACTACATTAAATTGTTAATCAGTAATAAATTTATTCCCTATTTGTCACTTTATATTAATTTGTATTAATCGACAATTTTTTGTGCGATACTTATAGGAACTTTACCGGAAGAAAGATTAATTTTTTTTTTTTTTTTTTTGTTATAATCTTAATCACACGTTTAAAGAGTAGACATTTGTTTTAGTTGCTAGTGTTAGAAAAGGCGATTAGGGCAGAAAAGTAGCATGGTGGGTTTCAAAAGAGAGGGTATCCCAGAGGAAAGACAAAAAAAATATCTTAAAACCAATCAGTTCAGTGTATTGTATATAGATGCTTGAAAGACAGGATCTTCATTCGTGTACTATGGATTTTTGGTGTAGATAAACTATTATTAATTATAGGATTCGCAATTTTTTAAATTTTTTTTCGCCCAAAAAAAACATATTATGCTAAAAAAATGCGAATTAATCAAAATCGTCATGAATAAATCGTAAAAAGGTCCAAAATGCTTGGTTCATAAAAAATAAATAATAACTAATATATTAACATAATTAAATAGGGAAATGAAAAATGAATACAGAGAAGAAGTTAGTTGAGGGTGCAGTCAACTTAACACACAATTAAGTTTCTGCTCTTAATAATTAATTATTTATACGCACAACCATTCTCACTTCAATTCAAAAATGAATAAAGTTAACAAAAGTATCTAAGGTAAGATGGAGTGAAGCAAAAGCCAGATGCCAAACAGAATAATAAAGAAAATGAAAAGTAAATATAAAGTATAGTAAACAGTATAGAACATAAAATGGGTATAAAAGATATTGTATATAAATTTAAAAGGAAATATGAACTGTAAAAAGTCTAATAGCATAAAATATATAATAGTAAGCAGTAATAGAAAGTAAAACATTAAATAAAAATAAAAGGATGCTATGAATAACCTATAGTCTGAAACACATGAAAATAGAATTTTTTACTATTTACTATTCTTTTAAGACCTCCACCCCAACCATTTCGTGCTTCATATCTTGAACTTTACCGCAAGAAAGATTCAATTTTTTTTTGTTATAATTAAAATCACATATTTAAAGAGTAGACATTTGTTTTAATTGCTCGAAGGCGTTAGAAAAAGTGATTAGGACAGAAAAGATACCGCCAAAAAAAAAAAACATGGTATGCTAGAAATCGTATTGCCAATTCAGGCATCACCGCTACATAAGAAATAATTAAAATGAATGCAGACTAAATAAAACGCATGTCACATTAACAATCTTAAAATTACTCGTAACTAATTGGTGTTTATCAAATAGATATTACAAAAATGATAAAGAAATTTTGGACATATTTAAGAAAAAGGGAAATAATTCACTGATGAAAAAAAGTTAAGCCTATTAACATTCCAATATTTGAGACGTTGATTTCCAAAAGGTACTATATCCATTCTAGGAAATTTTACAGGAAGCGCGAAAATCTCTCATTACTATATTATTAAACTACCTAATTTGGGTCTTTTTGCCTTAAAATTTAGAATTATTTTTTTACTATAATAATAACATCATATTAAAGTTATGAAATGATTTTTTTTAGAATGATTTGGAACGAAAATAAATGCGTAATTAGTACTTTTAGAAAATGACCGCATTTCTAAATCGCGTTTTTTAAGGACTTGAGAATTCATTAGATAACATAAAATAGAATATTTAGATAAACCTAAATGATGAGAATACAAATATGTAAAAAAATCAATTTCGTAAAATATGTCCTTTAGTACTTTTTGGAAATCAACGTCTCATTTAAAAAACGTTAATTTTTGAATATCAGATTTTAAAGAATTTTAAATTTTGCTCTAGATATTTTAGTCTTTTCTTATTGCTTCGCTCTGTTTTATTAAATATCTTTCAATCTGCCGAACCTCCTACAAAAAAAACTTTTAATATCTTTGATTACAGAGATAATGAGTTAAACAATATCTGTCCTTCAGAAAAGTTTATTAGCTGGTCATTTATTTTTAGAGATATTTCTAACGATTTTTATCATATATTTTTGGGTCTACCTGCTCTTCAGATGTTTTTACGCAAGTTTTCGATTTATTTAAAACCTCCTTCGCACGGGTGAAATTATAAGGTGACATATATGTTTAAAAAATCTTTCTGATCGACTTAAAATAATCGTTTCGGGAGTTTTATTTTATCGTAACAAGAAATTTAATTAGCTAGAAAATATGTTTATTTTATAACGTCTATTCATTCTTATATTCAATCATCAGTAGAAGAGAAAAAACATAAAACAAAATTAGTGAAGTATATTTGTCTGTTATTTTAGAATTTAAGCACAGACAATAAAAAGATAAATTTTTCCATATAAAATAAATTTTATTGCTATGTATGTATTCAAAACCTATAGGAATAACTATCCTTTTAGGTTTATAAATATTTAATATTTCAAATAATCTATTTAAAATACATTTTAAAGGTTTAATTTAGTTTCCATGAGAATCTGATTTATTTCACATTGAAACATCCGTTTTCATGAAATAGTATTAAATTTGAAATATTGAATGTTACTTTATAGATTTATAACAACTTACCATTTATGATAACAACTTAGTTACAACTCAGTACGTAATATTGTTTCTAAAATCTTGCGTACTAAATAGAAGAATACGGTACCGCTTCAAGTCCGACGAGGTTGGATTGAAAGTATTCCGGCAATGGTCCTAAAAAATGACTAAAATTTCTCCCTCTGGTTAGTATAGGTCGGTAATCTATCGAAATCCCCGTCTTCTCTGCCATGATTAGGTTATGGAAGGATCTTCTCGAAAATAATTATGCGGTAATATGCCCTATATACAGCTAAATTCTATATTCATTCCCAAACCCTGAAGAATGGTCCCTCCCATTCTGCTATGGATAAATAAAGGCTTAGAAGAAGCCCTTGAAAGATTACTAGTGCATCCAGCGCATATAGCAATCCTCTTTAGAATACCTCCGGGTAACAGAAGGACAAATCTGACAGCTATACACATTACATTTGTATTTGTATTTTGTTCGAAAATAAAAACAGAGGGTAAGAAAAAAAAAAAAAAAAAAAATTCATTCCCATTTGAATAGGAATTACTACTGTTTATATGGCCCAGCTCTATAACCAATAAGTTACCGGTCCTACGTGGAAAACACTGTTTGCAAAAAAGAAGATTAAAAATATTTATTGATATTGACAACTGTATTAAATAAAAATACATTTAGTAAATGTGATAATAATTTATAAAATTGTCATGAAATACATGTAGAGACACTACCCAGTAGCAGCACAATAGCACCCCGGGGCTATTTCCTTTTCAGGTGCCTCGGAGGATTATCCGGAATTGAAGAGGAAGAAAGGATTAAAACTAGTGGGTTAGAGGGAGAATGGAGTTTGTCATGAAAGGATTGATACCAGGTCCGGGCCAAATCAGTAATATAGGGAACATTAAGGTCTTTATGGATAAGTTTATTCGTGACAAAATAAGGAGCGTTGAGGATTTTACGAAGGATTTTGGATTGTAAGGATTGGATGCGGGAAGAATTTGATGGTTTAGTAGAGCCCCATCTACTTCGAAAATCCAAATTGGTCTTATAATAGTCATGTAAATGAGCCTTTTGTAGTTCAGAGGAAGATTTAATCGTTTGTCTAGTAAGTGTTGAAGTAGCTTAAAGCGGCGAGCAGTTTCTTGTCGCTTTAGTCGTGTATGTGGAAAAAGGATACTGTAGGGCAGGAAGTCAAAGGCTTACGGCGAAGGGTAAACGTTATTTGATGGGATTTCTTGGAATTTATTTTTATTCTCCTGTTCTGAAACCATGCTTACAGGTTGTGTGAGGCAATAAATGGATCTTTATGAAGTGATAACACGCAGGTGTCATCAGCATAGAAAATTAATATAAAAAACTGTTTTGACAAAAACAAGCCCGCCCGTTACACAAAACATAGTTCTGAACCACAAGCCAATGGACCAAGTCTATTAACTATTTAGGATTAGAAATGGATAAATCTTTAATCTTTACAAAACACATTCGTAATAAATGCGATAGATCTAATAATGTTATCAGCATAATGATCCCGTACTTCAATAGGCATTCGAACCTCACCACAAAAGAAATTGATTCCATACTTGACAATTACCCGTCCCATATTGACTTGTTCTGCTGCAGTCTGGTCCAATCTTCACTAAATTGATAGATTGATTGACCTCCAAATGGATGCCACACCGGAGGAAATTTTCAAAGAGGACGAAACTAATTGTCCTCTTCATTATTTAAAACAGCCAATATTATAATCGAGTATAAATCGTTACATAAACGCCAATGACCCACAAAGGTAAAGGAATTTATTTTCCTTTACTTTAATTTATTTTCCTTTACTATCATTTTCACTTACATATATATATATATATATATATATATATATATATATATATATATATATATATATATATATATATAATTATAATGTTTTAATTATTTTAACATTTTTAAATTTTCTCTCTAAAAATTTAGAGATGAAAATAAATTGTTAAAGAATTAATAACATTTAGTTTCAATAAAAACATGTGCTTTATTTAATAATCTATTATATTATTATCTATGACAATCAGTTAGTTTTATCGGGTTTTCATCACTTTCTGTTAACTTTTACAATTTTTTATATCAGATTATATTTATCCTGAAATCTTTAGCTTTCCAACGGTATATTATACATCTATATTACTGTTTTTATGTTCAAAGACACAAAAATTGCATGAAAATGTTAGCTCTTCTCTCCTTTAGTTGAATATCAAATTCACTCAACTTATTATATATTTCACCGTTTTTTTTATCAATACTAACAATATGATATGTTTAATTTATTCAAATCTACAAAATTAAAGGTAGTTCAGAAAAAGAAAATTTAAACTATCCGCATTTAAGCCCTGTCACGCTATTTTAATCAGAATGAAACCTACATCGTATTAAAGCCTATTAAATTTTAAAACGATACAGAGAGTTTAATAAAAGTCGTTAGAGACGTTTTTGAGAAAATCGTAAAAAATGCACAGTATAAAGTAGATCTTCCGGTCAGCCGATTTTCATGAAAAAGTTGCTCTAGCATTTCGGGCGTATAGCTTTCTCAAATATGAAATTTCAGTTTCGTAGAACCTTTCAACCTGGTTATTTGGACTCAGGGGACCCTGAAACATGTATTTCCGTTGAAAACTGGAATTAGAAAATTTTCACGATATTTTCTCTTAATATAATATATATATATTAAGAGAAATTATCGTTAAAATTTTTGAATTCCAGTTTTCAACGGAAATACATGTTTCAGGGGCCCCTGAGTCCAAATAACCAGGTTGAAAGGTTTAAAGACCATTAAATTTACTGCAAATTACGTACGGAGCGGTCGAAATCCGACATAATGGTAGTAAAACCCGTTAAAATTGTGCTATGTCAGCAATTTAGCTGTAGTAACATTGGTTTAGTGGAGTTTACAGGGAAGTGCATTATAACCAATCATGTAAAAGATTAAATATCCTTCAAGAAATTTACTAAACATATGTAAATACTGCCGAAAATCGAAAGAGAAAGTTATTTCTTATTATTGTTCTATATTATTTTTATTTATGACAAATGGTTTTATTTTTCATTGATTTTATGTTCTTGGCCAGAAATAGGTCTCAAATTATGTCAAATCTAATTTTATTCTTTGGGGACTTAATCCAATATAAAGTTGTTGTTTTTTTTATTATTTCTTGATAAAATTCAGGAAGGTAATTATGTTGCTAAAATCTGTAACCTAAAAAATAAGTTGATGAGGTGTTTTATTGATGATGACCTAAATAGATGAAACATAAAAAAAGGAATAAAAAATATAGTGGTGATAAATTTATCTTGAAATAAAGTTATATATATATATATATATATATATATATATATATATATATAATATATATCAAGAGAAATTATCGTGAAAATTTTTGAATTCCAGTTTTCAACGGAAATACATGTTTCAGGGTCCCCTGAGTCCAAATAAACAGGTTGAAAGGTTCTACGAAACTGAAATTTCATATTTGAGAAAGCTATACGCCCGAAATGCTAGAGCAACTTTTTCATGAAAATCGGCTGACCGGAAGATCTACTTTATACTTTGCATTTTTTACGATTTTCTCAAAAACGTCTCTAACGACTTTTATTAAACTCTCTGTATCGTTTTAAAATTTAATGGGCTTTAATACGATGTAGGTTTCATTCTGATTAAAATAGCGTGACAGGGCTTAAATGCGGATAGTTTAAATTTTCTTTTTCTGAACTACCTTCAATTTTGTAGATTTGAATAAATTAAATATATCATCTTGTTAGTATTGATAAAAAAAAAACGGTGAAATATATAAGTTGAGTGAATTTGATATCCAACTAAAGGAGAGAAGAGCTAACATTTTCATGCAATTTTTGTGTCTTTGAACATAAAAACAGTAATATAGATGTATAATATACCGTTGGAAAGCTAAAGATTTCAAAATAAATATAATCTGATATACAAAATTGTAAAAGTTAACAGAAAGTGATGAAAACCCGATAAAACTAACTGATTGTCATAGATAATAATATAATAGATTATTAAATAAAGTACATGTTTCTATTGAAACTAAATGTTATTAATTCTTTAACAATTTATTTTCATCTCTAAATTTTTAGAGAGAAAATTTAAAAATGTTAAATTAATTAAAACATTATAATTATTATTTATAACATTATTATTATATATTGATTATATATGTTCACTTATGAGGTAAGTGAAAGTTGTGTGTTGTAAGGGTCACTTGTAGCTGGGTGGTTAGCATAACAGCCTCCTATGCCAAAGGTCACGGGTTCAAACCCGCAGGTGGTCCTAGGATTTTTTAATGGGAGTAAAAAATCCTTAGGTATGCTGTCCATCGGAGGGGACGGACGTTAAAAGGTGGTCCCGAGCCTGTGCGATGCCAGATACTCGTTAAAGATCCCTATCCTAATAAAACCTAGATAGGCAAAATTAAGGACTCCCACTGTAGCATCGTCCGATTAGCCATAGTAGCATAAAGTGACGTTAAATAAATAAACAAGTTGTGTGTTGTGCGCACCAGATTTTTTTTTATTTTATCATTACTCTTCATTTACCATATTATGTCTAAGAGTTTGTTTGTTTCCTAAAATATGTGTTTTAAGCTGATGTTGAAAATCCTCTAGTTCACTTTTTGAGTTTAAGCGCATCATATTGCACAAGCTTTGGAGCGATTAATTTGAGGAAATTGATGCGTTAACTTATGTACTTTCCTGGTATTTATCCTTGACTTGATGAGCTTAATAAGTATGGTACTTTGTGTTGCAGAGCCGGAGCCGACAGGGCCGGGTAAGTTCGGGGACAGATGTACTTCGACTGAGGAGTGCGGCTTCAGGGGCAGCCGGTGCGACAACGGAGCTTGCTCCTGCCGCCCGGAACTGCCCGCCACCAACCACTTCGACAAGTGTGGAGTCGGTGAGTAGAATCTTTATATATAGCATTTCCAAGTCTAATGTAACCTTTTCCAAGTCAAATGTAACTCTTTCCATTTCAAATGTCACCTTTTCCATTTCAAATGTCACCTTTTCCAAGTCAAATGTAACTTTTTCCAAGTCAAATGTAACCTTTTCCAAGTCAAATGTAACTCTTTCCATTTCAAATGTCACCTTTTCCATTTCAAATGTCACCTTTTCCAAGTCAAATGTCACCTTTTCCATTTCAAATGTTACCTTTTCCAAGTCAAATGTCACCTTTTTCTTCACTTCTAGCCTTAAATATTCCGTTTTATTTATTTATTTATTGAAAAATAATTAGTTTAATTAAAATTATGACTTTTTTAATAATTTTGGCATATCCTATCGCTATTTTTTTCTGTTTTTTAGATATTTGATAACAAGTTCTGTTTTTTACGAACTAATATTTAAAAAAATTAATTGTTGTCTATTTAGTTTTAAGATAGTTGTTGATTTTGAATTTTTAGAGGGAAGGGATACTTTTTGGGAATAATTAATGTGTTTTCGGGTATTATAATTACGTTTTTCGAGATGTATTTTTTATCGCTCGCGTGCATGTTAACTCGCATTTGCTTTTAATGTTTCTTATTGATATAGGGATTAATTAATGTGCTTTCGGGTGGTTATGATTACGTTTTTCGAGCGGTATTTTTTATCGCCCTCGTTTATTTTAACTAAAATTTACTTTTTATATTTTTTATTGATATAGGGATTAATTATTGTGCTTTCGGGTGGTTATGATTAAGTTTTTTGAGCTGTATTTTTTATCGCTCATGGATATTTCAACTCGCATTTACTTTTTATGTTTTTTATTTGATATAGGCATTAATTATTGTGCTTTCGGGTGGTTATGAATACGTTTTTTGAGCTCTATCTTTTATCGCTCATGCGTATTTCAACTCGCATTTACTTTTAATGATTTTTATTGATATATAGGTTAGTAATTGTCTTTCCGGGTGTTGTAATTACGTTTTTTTGAGCTGTATTTACTGTCGCTTGTTCGCATTCCAACTTGCATTTACTTCTTATCTTTTTATTGTTATAGGGGATCTATACTTGTGTTTTTGGGTGGTTATGAAGAAACTTTTTTTGGACTGCTTATTTTGAGCTGTATTTTTTATCGCTCATGGGTTTTTCAACTCGCATTTACTTTTTATGTTTTTTATTGATACAGGGATTAATTATTGTGCTTTCGGGTGGTTATGAATCCGTTTTTCGAGCTGTATTTTTTATCGCTCATAGGTATTTCAACTCGCATTTACTTTTTATGTTTTTTATTAATATAGGGATTAATTATTGTGCTTTCGGGTGGTTATGAATCCGTTTTTCGACCTGTATTTTTTATCGCTCATGGGTTTTTCAACTCGCATTTACTTTTTATGTTTTTTATTGATACAGGGATTAATTATTGTGCTTTCGGGTGGTTATGAATCCGTTTTTCGAGCTGTATTTTTTATCGCTCATAGGTATTTCAACTCGCATTTACTTTTTATGTTTTTTATTAATATAGGGATTAATTATTGTGCTTTCGGGTGGTTATGAATACGTTTTTTGAGCTGTATTTTTTATCGCTAATGGGTTTTTCAACTCGCATTACTTTTTATGTTTTTTATTGATATAGAGATTAATTAATGTGTTTTCGGGTATTATAATTACGTTTTTCGAGATGTATATTTTATCGCTCACTTGCATATTAACTCGCATTTACTTTTAATGATTTTTATTGATACAGGGATTAATCAATGTGCGTTCGGGTGGTTATGATTACGTTTTTCGAGCTGTATTTTTTATCGCTCATGGGTATTTCTACTCGTATTTACTTTTTCTGTTTTTTATTGATATAGGGATTAATTATTGTGCTTTCGGGTGGTTGTGATCAAGTTTTTGATGGATATTGGGATTGATTATTTTGCTTTTAGTTCTCATTATAACGTTGTTGGAATATACATCATTTAGCTTTTTTTTTATTCTTTTTTTTTTTATTTAATATTTTTATTATTATTTTTTTTATAAAAGGATTAGTTATAGTTCCTTTTATAGCGTCCTGAGTAAGTTTTTTCAACTAAATATTTTATAATGGACCCACTTTCTCACTTGTTCTTACAATTATCTGATAATTTAATTGAGGAATCGTTTATTCTATTTTCGGGTGTTCTTATAACATTATTTGAACCTTATTTGTTAACGCTTTTACTCATTTTAAGTTACTGTTCCTATTTCATAAATATTTGATAGAGAGATCGTTTATAGTGTTTTGGGGAATACTAATAGAGTTTATGACATTTTTTTATAGCTAGTGCACATTTTACCTTAAATAAAAAGTGATCTAGAACAATGCGCAATCGCGATGTAACACCCAGTTAAATAAAGTAATCAGAGCGTGCAAAAACACAACAAATAATTTTTACTTCAAATTATAACATAATATCTACGGTATGTAGAAATTTCCAAGCGCATAAAAGATTAATGTTCAAAACACGTAATCAGAATCCCCTAAAACAAAAACAAAGAAAGACCACTCTATCAAAATATAAAATGATATTAGCTCTAAGTTGAAACAAGCGCGAGCTATAGAATAAGCAGTCCAAAAAAAGTTTCTTCATAACCACCCAAAAACACAAGTATAGATCCCCTATAACAATAAAAAGATAAGAAGTAAATGCAAGTTGGAATGCGAACAAGCGACAGTAAATACAGCTCAAAAAACGTAATTACAACACCCGGAAAGACAATTACTAACCTATATATCAATAAAAATCATTAAAAGTAAATGCGAGTTGAAATACGCATGAGCGATAAAAGATAGAGCTCAAAAAACGTATTCATAACCACCCGAAAGCACAATAATTAATGCCTATATCAATAAAAAACATAAAAAGTAAATGCGAGTTGAAATACCCATGAGCGATAAAAAATACAGCTCAAAATACGTAATTACAAGACCCGCAAATACAATTTATAACCTATATATCTATAAAAAACATAAAAAGTAAATGCGAGTTGAAATACCCATGAGCGATAAAAAATACAGCTCAAAAAACTTAATCATAACCACCCGAAAGCACAATAATTAATCCCTATATCAATAAAAAATATAAAAAGTAAATTTTAGTTAAAATAAACGAGGGCGATAAAAAATACCGCTCGAAAAACGTAATCATAACCACCCGAAAGCACATTAATTAATCCCTATATCAATAAAAAACATTAAAAGCAAATGCGAGTTAACATGCACGCGAGCGATAAAAAATAAATCTCGAAAAACGTAATTATAATACCCGAAAACACATTAATTATTCCCAAAAAGTATCCCTTCCCTCTAAAAATTCAAAATCAACAACTATCTTAAAACTAAATAGACAACAATTAATTTTTTTAAATATTAGTTCGTAAAAAACAGAACTTGTTATCAAATATCTAAAAAACAGAAAAAAATAGCGATAGGATATGCCAAAATTATTAAAAAAGTCATAATTTTAATTAAACTAATTATTTTTCAATAAATAAATAAATAAAACGGAATATTTAAGGCTAGAAGTGAAGAAAAAGGTGACATTTGACTTGGAAAAGGTAACATTTGAAATGGAAAAGGTGACATTTGACTTGGAAAAGGTGACATTTGAAATGGAAAAGGTGACATTTGAAATGGAAAGGGTTACATTTGACTTGGAAAAGGTTACATTTGACTTGGAAAAAGTTACATTTGACTTGGAAAAGGTTACAATTGACTTGGAAATGCTATAGATTTATTTTTATATCATCTGATTTACAGTTATAGGGTTTTGCTTCAGCAGCAGGTGGACCATCCCATTAGCTACGGAAACATTTTTGGAAAAGTATATACCCGAACGAAATCAGTTCCAAACAATGTCGCAGACTGTAATCCTGGACTAGTTGGGAATCTTTAACCACTAATATATATATTAAGGCTACGCTGGATATCTAAATTTCCCAGACCAATTTCGAAATAAGTAATATGTCTAAATATTTCTGTCTGGCAGTTTCTCAATCTATTGTTTCTTTAAATTGTCCTTAGGATTGATAGAATATGTGTTCGTGAGTGCTCGTAGCAACTAAGCAAAGTTGAGCAGCCGATCGAATTGGGGATTTCTCTCTTAGTATGAGATCTTGGAGTCTCCTGTGGTATAGTAACTAGCATAACAGCCTTTTTTTTTTGTGATAATAGCAATTCATTTTAATATGCTTCCCATGAATATTGTCCATTGATCATTGGTAGTTGATGAATTTTGAGTACACTGTATGTTTTTTGAATATATGATGCTTAATTTTACAATATTTGATCTTTAATTGCTTATAACAATAGAAAATGACATTTCATATTAGAAAGATAAGTTCAGTATAGCATGCTTGTTTGAGCTCTTACTGGTGGTGGTGGCTGGCCCCTGGACCATCATTATCCCTCCTGAGTCTTCCTTCTTCTACTCACGTATTTTAATGTGGATTTACATTGCCTTGTCCCTTCACTCACACTTTTACCTAACTTCACTATACTATTTTATTGACTGTCGACTCTTTTTACATGACTTGTCAACAAAACGAAGAGCCCAAAATGGTGAAGCTTGGTGATTACAATTTATTGTTAATTTTAATTATAACTTTGTTCATGGAGGATCCTTAAACAGCCTTCTATGCCCAAGGTCGTGGTTAAAACCTATAGGTGGCCCTAGGATTTTTTAATGGGAGTAAAATATCCTTAGTTAAAAGATCCCTATTCTAATCAAACAGCATCGTCAGATTAGCCCCACCATAAAGTGACGTTGAATGAATAAATAGTAAGAGGTCTAGAAACATATTTGAGAATTCATTTTAGTATGCCTGTTTAAAAAAATTATGTTTGAAGTAAAAGTTCTTTAGCCGCAACTACGGGGTTATGGAATGCTTTGGATGACGTCAATGCAACGGAAACGCTAGTTCTTTCTCTACTTGACACTAGTTCTTTCGTTTTTACTTGGTTAGAGAAAATTTATTTGTCCATCCTTAAGAAAAACTAAATTTCAATAGATTTTTATAGTAAGAATGGTCTAAGTTATAGTAAAAACAGTATCGAAATCCGTCCTGGAGTTTAGAAAGAGTTCGCCGAAACCGAAATCCCATTATTATTTATATATATATATATAAGTTAAGGACTGATAAGGTAGACTATCAGTCTTAATTCCAAAACCACCTCTTGTAAACAATAGAAATGTATATATAGAGGATTAGAAGACCAAATAAAGTTAGTGTTTGAATAGCCATCAAGCGTGTTGTTTATGCCCCTTTCTTTATTTTTTTTAGTTTATATTTCGGACAACGCATAAGTTATATATATATATATATATATATATATATATGTATGTATATATAAATATATATATGTATATATAAATATATATATATGTGGTGTGTGTATCTATATGTGTATATAATGCATATTTAGCATCTAGCCTGTGCGGACGATGTAAAAAAAAATAATACAGCAAGGGAAGGAGCTCTTGAAGAATTTGAATTCGCTGCAAAAGAAGAGCTACAAATCAATGAACATCAGACAGTTTACATGTTTACTTTCAGGAGACTGGGTGTAGCTAGTAAATACGTCAAAATAGGAACCCACAACTTCAAAGCAGTAGAAAGATTCAAGTATTTGGGTGCACTAGTGACAGCAAATAATGAAATGGCGGATGAATTTAAAGCAAGGATGACCGCCGGGAATAAGTGCTGTTTCGCAATGCCCAGGACATTTAATTATAGAGAGCTGTCTCACAGAATAAGGGCTATGCTGTAAGAAAAAGTAGTGAGACCAGTTGTTAGGTATAGTGATGGAAACTATTGGCATGGGGAAGAAGAGTTCTTCGCGAGATTTATGGTCCAATTTGCGAAGATGACCAGTGAAAATCCGTACCAATGAAGATTTAGTTTCCATCATGAGAGAGAACCAGATCCGATGGCTGGGACATATAGCACGTATGCACAGATAATCTTTTTCCAAGCGCCTCCTCTAGAACCGTCCTGATGGTAGGCGTAGTAGAGTAAGACCACGTCTTAGGTGGCAGGACGAAGTCGAGAACGTCCTAAAGAAGATAGGAATTAGAAGATGGCGTTTGCTTGCCAGGAATAGGAGGGAGTAGAGGAGAGTGATAAGAGAGGCCCTGGTCCTTGCAGGATATATATATATATATATATATATATATATATATATATATATATATATATATATATATATATATATAGAGAGAGAGAGAGAGAGAGAGAGAGAGAGGTTAGTGTACTTCTTTCCTGGTCGGTCTAAATTCTAGTAAATACGGTATATTATAGTTCCTAGACAGGTTCTATGTATTTAACTAGATGACTAATTAGCTCTAGACGTGGCCCGTGAGAGTGAGGTTCGCAGTAAAAGGAGGGAGCAACATCTGGTCCAGGGAGAGCCCAGAGGACAGTTCCAGCTCCAGGCCTGTCTTCTCCAGGGCGCTATCAGATGAGATAGCCTCCCTCGCGTGTATCTCCTCTCTACTAATTCAATTAGCTTTTGTTCCGTATCTAGCACCAGCTCACAAATTTATGGCCGGCTCTTATCTCTTTATCTTGAACAACAGAATTATATGGCGAGAATTGAAGTTTTGGGTTTTTATGGATTAAGAATTGTCCAAAAGAATAAATAAAAATATATATAGAAGAAAAAAAAAATATTTTGCTACTAATCTGCCTAAGAATAACATTAGATTTCGCATAATAAGATATATACATGGCTAACAACATAAATTAATGAAAAATAAATCTGGTGCTGGAAGCTCACCACTCGAGCTATTAAATAAAGTAAAATTTAAAAACGCTGCAAATTATTACACATTGGTTTATTATTTTCAAATAACTATATTAGGGTATAAATGTTTATATATATGTTAAAAGGCTATTAACTGATATGAAAAATAATAAATTTCCGAACACTATATCTCTACTAGTTCTGAACTAATTTCAATAATTCTTTTTTCGTATATTTTTATTAACTGCGACAAACGGGTTTTGGTTTATTATTTTCAGTAATGAACCTTTGTAATCAACCAAAAGAAATGTTTTAAAATCAGTAAAGCGCGATGAAAATAAATAAAATAAAAAAATTACTACCCTTCGAAATTTGAGGGCTTACGCCACAGAATGCGTAGAAACCGAATAACGAATAAAAAGAGACTCATTCGTTAGAAGAAATAACGCCCTCCTATGTCCCACCATCAGAGTTATTTAAACCATTAAAAGCAAAAATATTATATGAATGGCAGACGACCTGGGATATATTAGCAAATAACAAACTTAAAGACATTAAACCCACTGTCAGCTCCTGGGCTACATCTTCCAGAACATGCCGGCGAGAGGAGGTAGTCATCACCCGCCTGAGGATAGGGCACTGCCGCCTCACACATGAATATCTTATTACAAGGAAAAATCCGCCTCAATGTAATCACTGTAAAGTGACTCTCACGGTGAGTCATATTTTTGAGGACTGTCCACGGTACGGGAGAGAAATTGAAAGATGTGGGGTACCGCGCCATGTCTCTGAGGCTTTGAGCGATAATGAAGCAATTATCAGCAGTGCCATCTAGTTTATAAAGAATATTCGTCTGTTCCAGCAAATATAACATAAATTATCTTATTCTTTTTGTATTATATATATATATATATATGAATGTATATATAATTTCATTTATATTATTTTTTCTTCTTCTTCATCATTCAGTTTAAACTAAAATTCAATTTTATTTATTAATACTTAAATTATTTTTATTTATTTTATTATACTTTATATATATATATATATATATATATATATATATATATATATATTTTTTTTTTTTTTTTTTTTTTTTTTTTTTTTTTTTTTTTTTTTTTATATATTATTGATTATTTTTATTATATTCGTGTTTTATTTGTTATTATCAGTTATTTGTTTGTTATTTATTATTATCGTTAATTTCGTTTATTTTATTTTTATTATTTGTGAATGTTACTTATTGTTTTTTTTATTTTGTCGTTATTGTTCTTTTCTTAATTTTTTTCTTTTTTCTTTTTGATACCATCATTTTGGTAAATCGTTTTTCCCTTCATTTTGTTTTTTGGAAAGATGTGAGGGCGATAATAACCATCAGCAGTTTTTTGCCCTTAAAATTAAAACAACAACAACAACAACGAATAAAAAAAAACGTTTCTCCTAATTAATAAATAAGTACCAAAATATTAGAGAGATATAGCGTTTTGAACTTAGCAATTGTGATATTCCATTTTGCTTCGAATTATTTATAGGTTTTCATATAAGTTAATTGCCTATCTACAGCCTAATATAACAGACATAGACTAATATTATTATTATTTGGAAATAATAAACCATTGTATAATAAACCATCCCTATCTACAGCCTAATATAACAGACATAGACTAATATTATTATTATTTGGAAATAATAAACCATTGTATAATAAACCATCCCTATCTACAGCCTAATATAACAGACATAGACTAATATTATTATTATTTGGAAATAATAAACCATTGTATAATAAACCATTTCATTTCATTTCATTTCATTGTGTAATGATTTGCAGCGATTTTTATTCTTGATTGGGGTTTTACGTATCTTGAAACGTAAATCTACCATTTTTCTCTATCTTCAATAAAACCGAATTTTGGTGGAATCTATTTTTACTTGTGACTTAGTTTCTTTTCTTTTTTTTGTTAATCGCGCTTTACTGATTCTAAAACTCAGTAACTATATAACTGTTTATATAGTTGTTAATAGGCAATTAACTGATATAAAAACCAATTTCTGTATCTTCAAAAATAACTGAGTTTTGGGCGTATTTATGGGAAAAATTTCATTTCTTTTTCTTTTTCCTCTTTTTTATAATTATTCGCATAGTCTTTTTTTTTTTTTTTTTTTGTTTTTTTTTAACACCAATACATTTTTTCTCCATCTTCGAAAATAACGAAGTTATGAGCGTATATAACAGCATGTGTATCTTCAAAAATTACTGAGTTAAGGACGTATTTATGGATAAAATATAGTTTGTTTTTTTATCTTTTTTATAATTATTCGCACGATTTTTTTTTTTTTTTCCATCTTCGAAAATAATGGAGTTGCAAGCGTTTATATAGACAATATTTCAATTATTCTTTTATCCCGCTTTAGTGATTCTAAAGCTCTATACATATTTTTCTGTATCTTCAAAAATAGCTGAGTTATGTTCGTATTTACGGGTAAAATTGAATATTTTTAATTTATTTATCCCTTTTTTTTTTAATAATTATTCGCGGTTTTCTGTTTAACAAACACTAATCTTCAAAAACAACTGAGTTATTGAATTAAATCACTTTTAATCGGCCGCCATTTTAAAAATAACCAGCTGATATCACCAAGTGTTAGGATCACCGTTGCATGCCTTAGTATTTTAGTGGCGAATTTCAAAAAAATTGGTCTAGTAGTTTTTCGAGAAAGTCGATCATTTTTTTCCGTTCGTTTTTTTTTTTTTTTTTTTTTTTTTTTTTCATATACATATTTTTCCCCGTCATCAAAAACAGGGTTATGGGCGTATTTATTTGTAAAATTTCAATTTTTCTATCATTTTTTCTCTTTTTTATAATTATTCGCGGTTTTGGGGTTAAAAAACACTAATATTTTATCTATATTTTCCTATAGCCACGAACAAACGGATTTTTATTTTAAATTCTTTATTCGGGTTCTACGTATCTTGAAACTTAAGCCCTCCAATTTTGAGGGAGGGGGGTAATTTTTTTTGTTGGTTTGGTGGATTACAAAGGTTCATTGTGGAAAACAATACAAAGTTTTAAAGAAAAGTTTTTCAGTTTCGTTGGAAACATATTATTTACATTAAATAATACAGCACTATCAAATTGTTAAGTATAATTATCAATAATCATTTATGCCTGATTTATCGCTTTACATTACCTTTTACAACTTATTATATGAGATAAAATTTAAAAATATCATAATGGAACATATTAACATTCCCTTCGGTAAGGAATACTGACAAATTAGGAACATTTTTTTACAATTGTGGATGTAATTAGTTGACCGTTGAGAATTACTGGAAGGAATTAGTCCGGGTGGCGGTCATTAAATGAAACAACTAAATAGTTTCAACTATTTTATTGTTTTTTTTTATAAAAAAAAAAAAAATTCTAATTTAATTCTTGAAATATCACCTATATAATAGTAAGAACAGTGATGGAAGATGTATATGGAGAAAACACAGTCAGTTTTTCTCCATATACATCTTCCATCACTGTTCTTACTATTATATAGGTGATATTTCAAGAATTAAATTAGAATTTTTTTTTTTATCCTGTATCATTATTATAATCATAAGTTAAATTTCATTGACTCTTTGTATGGTAGTATTAAGAATTTTAGTCATTGTTTTCAGACCCTGTCCATAAATCAGTATGTACTTTCCATTCTACTTTTTTTCCTACGTATTTTCCATCCTACCTACCCCCCCTCTACCAAACAGTACCTAGTTTCCATTCTCCCACCATGCGGTACGTATCTCCACTCTACTTCATATTTTTATATTTCATATTTCATGTAAATTATTGATACCTGTGTAAAGTTTGTTTAGTGAACATTTTTATTTTTTCTGTATAACACTTTCATTATTGTACTATGGTCATTGTATTTTAATTAAGTTTTTTTACATATACAGTTCTTCTGTTATTTTTTAATACCGACGTTCTCTAGCAAAATAGGTATATAATATTGTATGTAATGTTATTGAAATTATATTCTTTTGTATCTTTTTAGCCCTGATGATGACCCACAAAGGGGGTCGAAACGTAGGCAAAACAATAAAATAGTTGAAACTATTTAGTTGTTTCATTTAATGACCGCCACCCGGACTAATTCCTTCCAGTAATTTTTTTACAATGTCCTTTCTGCCGATAGGTAACAATGTGTTTACATGTAGAGAGGTGGGCTCGATCTATAAGGGTCAATATGGCGAAAAAAACCTGAAAACGTCACTGGTCCTTGGTTCTGTGCTATTGTTTTTGGTCTGGGTAGTAGGTCAGTGCGCTATTGAGGTTTTTAAATTTTGTTTTCTGTGTTATTTAATTGTTTTATAGTGTTCTTTGACAGTGTTGAACTTAATATATGTCTGTAAACGTTTTGTTTTATTTCTATATTTTACATTATATTGTTGGGATAAATAATTGCATAATTTGTACATCAATTTCTATTAAATGTAAACATCAAATATATTCCAATAATCATTACTTTAACTGTGAAATGAAGTGAAATTTATTTGGAGGTATATCCTATTTTACGTATTTATTTGTTCTTGTGGTCAAATCAGAAGTAAAATTAGTCAGTAATTATTATTATTATTATATTTTAACTCTTCTTCATTTACAACTATTGAAAGTAGGTTTGAATATTAGCTTGTCCCATAAGTTTTTTCTCGTTGAATATTGTGAAAGTTTGTGTAAAAAATTTAAAAAGAGGGCATAATGAGGCTTCCTCAACCTCAAACAGAAAACATTGTCAATTGATGTAGCCCAAAAAAAAAGAAAGAGACTTATAGAACACCCTAATATAATTAACTATTAACTACGTATTTTTGACGTGTATGTGATATCAATTGAATTAATTATTTATTTGTATATTCTGCTTTTGGCTAATACATTTGTTATATATATTTTTTGCAATTCTAAATAAACAGTTCTTATTTACGTCATGTAATTTGATAAACCCAGTCCTTTTTATTTTCTGTTTATTTGTTGTCTATCCCAAAAAAAGAGACTATTTTTAATTTATATATTGATTTTTTATCACAAAAGACTTGTAACACATCTATCCAAGTAACATAATAAGTACCAATGACGCTGCCCAAATATGTTGTGCGGGTTTGCAGATCAGAATGAGTCCACCTCTCTAACACACCTTTGGTACGTATTACTAATCATGAATGTGTTAATTTATTTGGGCATCTTGCTTTAAATTAAAAAAAGAAAAGATTTTCTGCAGTGGAAGGATTACATAACATGAATCGATTATCTCTCGAACTACCTTGACAAAGGCCCTATCCCCTTTATGTTGTCATCTTATATGGTTCTGGCGTGTTTATCAGAGAGTGTCAAATCCGATTTTTATATCGATGTATCGAATTGACGATAAGCTAAGCGGCCTGCGTTTACACGAAGCGATATCGACCACAGAAGGCGCCACAGACATCGATTCCAATCTCCAGCAGACTGGCCACTTTTTCCTCCCACCTCCAGCCTGTTGGATATCCCTTGCGCAGTTCTGTCGCATTAGGGCCTTATCTGTCGAGTTGATGGTTGATGGAGTTGTACGTCATCCCTTCACCGCTCTCCATAAATTATAGGGCGTATCTGCCTGGAATCGTTCCAGGGGCTGGAGGATGGGAATAGGACGAAGATAAAATGACATATCTGTATCCTGCAGGATCGTTCCTCAACGGAAGGAGCAGACATTTGGAGAAAATTAAATATATCTTAGGCAGAAGTTTTTTGTAAACAGTTACTGCATAAAAAAAAAACTGGTGCTTGCAATACACGACTTTCACTCACTTCGACTGTTTAAAATCAATCAATTTTGAATCAATTTTAAAACTATTAACTATTAATTATACTTCAATTTGAAAAATATTTTAAGTTGATTTTATTAAAACGTGTATTTATTTTTGTTGGAAACATATGATTTAGATCAGATGATATTTTTTCTAAAATCTTTATCTTTCCAACGGTATATTAAACGCCTATATTACTGTTCTTATTATAAAAAACAAAAATTACATTAAAAAATAGATTTGCTCTTTTATCCTTTAGTTGGTCATCAAATGCGTCCAACTGGTATATTTAGCCGTCCTTATTGATGTCATTAAGATGATATGAGTAATCTTCTGGAATGTACAAAATTAAAGGTAGTTTAGAGGAAGACAATTTATAATATCGGCATTTAACCCTTGTCAGACTATTTCAATCAGAATGAAATCTATATGATATTAAATTTTCCATCGATATAGGGAGATTAATCAAAATCGTTCGAGCCGATTTTGATAAAATTGTAAAAAGGTGCAAAATGCATCGTTTAAAGTGGCCCTTCTGGTAAGCCGATTTTGATGAAAATGTCGCTGTAACATCTCGGGCGTATATTTGTCTTAAATATGAAATTTCAGTTTCGTACGACTTTTCGTTTTTACGCAAGACTCATCACACACACACACACACGCACACCTTTTTTACGGGACTTAGAAATTTGGACTTGGAGACTCTAAAACATGTATTTCCGATGAAAACTGAAATTCGAAAATTTTCACGATTGAAATACTTTCTCTTACTATCTATTTCATATATAAGTAAGTAAAAATAAAAAATTGATTGCTCGTAAAAAAAAACAAAAAAAAACAGTTTGTTGTTCTGATCGAAATTTTTACAGTAAGTAGAATAATGAATAAGCTATGTAAGAAAAAATAATCAAAAGTAAATCTTTTTTTCTTTATAATATGTATACTTTATAACCATATCTCAGATTGTGCAGAGAAAGATTATTAAGGTAATTTTGGGTATCAATAAAGGACCCCCATAAATTAATATATTCTCGGACCTTAATGTAATGTCTGCAAAAAAATTATACATGGTCTCAATTATGAAGAAGCTGTATTTTAGACGGGATGAGCTAGTTGGGAAGATCGACCACCGTTTTTCTACAAGACAGAAAAATTACTATAGGTTAGTTGTGCCAAGACCAAAACATACCTGGACGACAACCAGACTTGTTATTCCATTGCTACTGTGTACAACAATATTCCTCCAAATTTTCAATTTTCTCACACAAATCCTCCAAAGTATTCAAATTATTACTACAATGTTAAAATGTGGGCGAAATCCCTCTGTGAAGAAAAACTTGCTGAATTATTGAATCCAAATTACTCACCGCTATAGGCATGTCGTCAATGCCAGCCTGCGTCACTCATTCTGATATTTATCCTGTATACAAGTGTATGTATTCTTTGTTGACTTTTGATTTTGTCAATTTCTTACTGTATACTATGTTATATATCTTTATATTGCTTATCATGTAATTCAATCTTGTATTTACTTGCCTTAATTTTATATCTTGTATATATGTATATGTATTCCTTACAGCTTTTAAGCTTAGTCAATTACTGCTTCATACTGTGTTACTTTTTCTTTATAGTTGTATTTTATATTCCTTATGTATTATATTGTTTTTGCTGTGTAGTGTGTTACTGTTTCTTTATAATTGTATTTTATATTTCTTATGTATTATATAATTTTTTTTTGCTGTATAGTGTGTTACTGTTTCTTTATAAAATTGTGTTATATTATTTAAGTATTGTATTGTATCATACTGTGTACTGTTACTGTTTGTTATTGTACTTTTATTGAATTGCCGCAGGTGAAGTCCTTTCCCACACACGGGCTCGCCTTAGTGGGATAGTGACTTCTACTTACACTGTAATATGTCTGTGTTTTGATTCGAATAAAGAAGTTTATAAAAAATAGATAAAAAAACCTTTAAACCACTTTTTTCGATATGAATGTCATGTTTCGTAAAGGATAAAAATGTAAAGTATTTGCTAATTGAATGGGGATCCCGTGGCTGAGTGGTTAGCGCGCTAGTCTCTCGTGCTAAAGGTTCAGAGTTCGAATCCCAGTCCCGGTGGGGCTTTTATAAGGATATCATTAAATGGGGATTCACTCACAGCCTCTCTCCCGGGTAGTGAGACCCGTCAGCCAAATGGTGGCCACTCACAAAAATAGGCAGAGGGAGTGATGACTCTACCCTGTAAAATCTCATCGAGAATCGTGAGTATAATCTCCCAGGAGATTACACCACGGGGCCAAGGGCCTACACGGCCTATCGTGCCAGAGAAAAAAAAATTGTTAACTTTTTTTTTTTATTTTATACCTGCAAAACTGCCAAGGTAGGACGTTTTCGCAAAAATTATCGCAAAAGTAAAAGTACCCATTAGCTTTTACTTTTGCGACATACTATTAACATTTTTAAGTTCTAATAAAATAATAGAGTATAACAAGTAAAAAATTTTGAAAAAGAAAATGTTAGGCGTTAATATTAATTTATTATTTAGTGGACCGGAAACAGATACACCACCTGAACAGTACACACTGACTTTGTGAAATTTCTTATGTTTCCTTTTGTATTAGTCACAACTTACTCTGATAAAAAAACGAAATACCTTTATAATAAATCGTATAATGTTTATAGGTTTAATATTATCTGAGAAAATTTCATGATTGAACAAGCTGAGCGTGCGACGCCAAGGTTTGATATGCTAATCATAGTGTTTATCATGCAAAATGGTCACACGTGTGTTGACTCATTTTACCCTTAGTAATTTTCAGAAAATGTAATATTTTTTTATAGCCTTGGTTTTCTATATACTTTTTTTAATAAGCTAACACCTTCTGATATCGCCAGCCTTATTATATAACTTTAATACAAGATCTAAGATTTTTATATTCTTTCTTATAGAACTCAGAGAGACGCAAATCATATTATTGGTGAAGCTCGGGTCGAAAATTTAAACACATCCACTGTTTTTTATAATATATAACCACATATAAATATAATATTTTGGTTTATTATTTTCAATAACAAACCTTTGTAATCGATAAAAAAAATTGCCTCCCCTCCCTTCAAACTTTGAGGACTTACGTTATTTACGTTGCAAGATACTTAGAACCCAAATAACGAACAAAAGAGGTCCGTTTGACCGCCGTTCGACGCCCGCGACATTTCACCGAAACTTCTTGTCCATTTTTTTCGAAATTTGCCACAAAAATAATACGGCATGCAACGATGATCCTAACACATAGACGTTGATATGAGATGGTTATGTTCAAAATGGCGGCCGAATAAAAATGATTTAATTCAGTTATTTTTGAAGATAGAGAAAAAATGTATTAGTGTTTTTTTTTACAAAAATAAACTAATATGAAAGCGCAATAAATAATTCAAAGGAAAATGGAATATCGCCCCTGCTAATTTCAAAACGCTATATCACTGCTAGTTTAAACCAATTTCAATGATCCTTTTTTCATTTTGTACAAAATTTGTGCAATAAAGTGCAAAAATTGGTATTTATTTATTAAATAAGGGAAACGGATTTTTTTATTCGTTATTCGGGTTCTACGCAATGCGTAGTACGCATCTTGACGTATGTCCCTAATTTTTTTTTTTTGGGAGGGGGGAGTAGTTTTTTTTTTTGTCGGTTACAAAGGTTCATTATTCAGTAATGGGCGTATATATGGGCAAAATTTCATTTTTTTCCCCTTTTTGGTTTATTTTTTTAATTCGCTTTACCGATCTAAATCTATAATATTTTCTCTATCTCAAAATAACTGAGTTATGGCGATTATGGATAAAATTTCTATTTTTTTCTCTTCTTTATAATATTTTGGTTAAAACCTAATAATTTTCTCCATCTCAAAATACCGATTTGTTGAATTATATCACTTTTGATCGGCCGTCATTTTAAAAATAACCAGCTGATATCAACGTCTAGGTGTTAAGGTCATCGTTGCATGGACCTAATATCTTTGTGGAGAATTTCAAGTATTGGTCCGTAGTTCCGGAGAAATGCTGCGGACGGTGGACAAACGGATTTTTTTTCGGGTTCTGTGTATCTTTTTTTTTTTTTTTGGTCGATTTTCAAACGTTCGTTATTTAAAATAATAAACTAAAAGGTTGCAAAAGAACCAATGTTTTGTCAGTATATTATTTATTTATTTATTTACCTTCTATACTTCATCAAAAAAAAAAAAAAAAAAAATAGACTAGAGATATCATTATTATTGTTTTATAGAAAGGAAAACTCTAAAGCCACGTTAAAGGATATTTTTTTCAGATGTTTCACCATTCTTCCTAAGGTATATCAGTTGTTTAAATCTGAAAGTACTTACCCGGCTATGGATGGGTCATAATCAGCAAACCAAATGACTGACTATGAACATAGAAAACCAATTACTTTGGGGTGTGAATACGTCATTTCCTAAACTAGCATGACTGCTTAAACACGTTGTTGTGTGGCTGGTAATGTAGGCGTCTATGAATATTTAAACTTGGTTTCGTAGTTAGATAACTTTCATAAAAGGTTACAGCTGCTTGTGAGTATATTTCATTACATTAATCTCGGCATGCTGGCATACAGAATGCTTCTTGCCTTTGTGAGGTATAACTTGCAAAAAGTTAATCAATTTATTGTTCGATCTAATTTTCTAGTTGAATTGATCCAACTACTCTAATAGTCCGTGATGCAAAGATGCATAAAATGCAACACATTTTACAAAAATTTTTAGTATATTTTATGCAAAATCATAATCATGGTGCCAACTCAAAGCGGATAGATGGCGGCCATTAAAAAAGTGACAAAAAAGACGAAATTCGGACTAATTTGACCACGATTTTCCTTTTGATCTCATAATACTAGGCGATAATACGAATCAAACGATGCTAGTCTGCCGTCCACAGGTGGGTGGGACAATAACCATTGCACTGACATTATGTTAGAGAGTATTTGACCTAAAGATTTCTATTACTACTCAAGTTAAAGCTAATTTTATGACTCCTGAAGTAGTTTATAATCATTATATTGTTAAGAACAACCGTTTCCATTATATCGACCAAATTAATGACAAAAGTAAGAAGTTTCTCGGTTTCCTGTTTCTTTGTAAGAACCATATCTCTATAACTATTAGTCATACAGAAGTGTTTCATAACTCGAATTAAAGGTGATTTAATTTTCTATATTAATTGTTATAGCAATTATCCTTAATGATGAGCGGTTCCCATGATAGTAGCCATAATAATGTTAGAAAAGAGTGATATCTGATGTAAAGTATGCCCTGAAATATTAATATCATCAAGATCCACCATTTCTGCTACTAATCATATATTTCGTCTTATCGGTATTTAATTCGAGACCTATTTGTTTACCGGTTTTTATTAACACACTTCCATTTAGTTTTATGGTTTCCGTGTCTTCACCTACCAGTACCAAATCATCGGCATATCCCAAAACCGGAATCTTGTCACCCATATTTAAGCCTTTCTCGGTACACATCACCTTTTCTATGACATATTCTAAAGCTATATTAAACAAAACAAGTGAAAGGGAGTAACCCTGTTTCAAACCCGATCGCACCTCAAATCTCTCGGAGTAATTATGACCGATTCTAACTTTATGGAATGTTTCCGACAAACACATCTCTACTAGGTTTACTAACTTTCTAGGTATTCCCTGTTCAATCATGATGTTATATAGCTTCTGACGGTCTATAAAATCATAAGCCTTTTTAAAATCGATACAGAGTTGATGGACTACACCGTCGTATTCCAGCTTCTACTCTAATATTTGACGTAAGGAAAATATTTGATCAATAGTCGAGCGATTCCGCCTAAAACCACATTGGTAGTCTCCGATAATTTCCTCAGCCTATTCCGTGATTCGGCTAGTTAGTATTGACGAGAATATTTTATAGCATGCTGGGAGAAGAGAGATCCCACGATAGTTGTTACAATCCGTCCTCGGTCCTTTTTTGTGAATCGGAATAAGTATTGATTCTTTCCATTCTTTTTCATTGATTGATGTAATATTTTATTTATTTTAGTTTTTTTATAATGAATATTATAATGCAATTTTCGCAGTTTAAAATTATAAAGTTCTTGATTTTCTTGGGAGAAATTTAAATGAGACATTTACAGAATAATCGTCAATATTCCTCTGGGATATCACCAACTCACACTGGGGTGAGTTGTATCGTTTTAGGATTCCGCCCTACCAGATGAATGGATTTCTGGAAAATACCATCGACAATATAAATGGCAAAGATAAAATGAAACACTGGAAGGGGGTTATTCTGTTGAAAAATAGCAATGGCGGGAGTTCCGACCTACGATAGGATTTGGCGGGAGTAAACAGGAAGGCGGGTCAAAACATGACGGATGACGGGCGATAAAACTGGCCCTGGTTTAACTTCCTTCGCTTTCACAATATCTGGTTAGCAGTTTATCTTGTAGCATTAATTTTTATTAGAGGAGAGATAAATTATAATTTAGTTACTAATTACAACTAATCCGACATATCCCATAATGTCCCTATGATTAATTTCCATTTATAATATTTTTCACTTATCTATTTGTGAAATATTAAACATGAAGTCTTTAGCGAGTATAATAAGACATTAGCCTACCTCGCTTCCTGATGTCAAGCTGTTAATAAACTTTTTTTTTAACATAATTTATTAAAATTTACAACTGTACTTAAAAATACAAGTAAATATGATAAAAGAAAAATTACATGAAAAAGACTTGTAGAAGAACTATCCAATAGTAGCACTCCTGTAACTATTCTAAACTAGAAGGTCTCGAGGCATCTTCATTTCAGACGCCTCGAAGGATTGTCAGGAATCGAAGAGGAAGCAAGGACTGAAACTAGTGGGTTAGAGTGGGAGTGGAGTTTTTCATGGAAGGAGTGATATCTGGTTCGAGCCAGATCAGCAACAGATGGAACATTTAGATCTTTAAGGATGAGTTTATTTGTGATAAAGTAAGGAGCGTTGAGGATTTTACGAGGATTTTGGACTGTAAGGATTGGATACGGGAAGAATTTGATGGTTTGATCGAGCCCCAAATCTCAACTCCTTAACTCCATATAGGCCTTGTGATAGTCATGTAGAGGAGTCTTTTGTAGTCAAGTGGGATGTTAGTTAAGTTGTCAAGTAAGTGTTGAAGTAATCGAAATCGGTGAGCTGTTTCTTGTCGTTTCAGTCTTTTGTGCGGATTCCATGTGAGACATTTGTCAAGGAGGAGACCTTGGTAGCGGATCTGTTCAGCCGGGGCAAGCGGAATATTATTAAAGGATACTGTAGGACAGGATGTCATTGGTTTACGACGTAGGGTAAAGGTGGTTTGGTGGGATTTGTCTAAATTTATTTTTATTTTCCAATTCTGACACCATATCTGGAGGTCTCTGATGTGGGATTGTAAGGTTTGAGAGGCAATAGTAGGATCATTATTGACTGATAACACACAAGTGTCATCAGCACACGTGGAAAGGAAAGTGAATATGAATTACATTTTTTTTTATTGAAACATTTATTTTAGGTTAAATAATATAATTTTAAGAATTATTATCTACAACTTAAATGAATGCCTTTCGGTCGCATAATATTATCTTCCACTAACTAATGGTCCGAGAGATGTCACTGGGGAATAATTTTGAATAACTTTAACGTAAAATATTAGTTAAGCCTTGGCTTTTAATAAGAATCACGCGCTTTTACACGAAGAAATTTAACATTCTAAGTGATATACTTCCTTGTGTTTACTGACAGGTGCTAAACACAAGCAATTACGTAAAATTGATCATTTTAATACATTTCGAAAATTATGAGCTTGAAAAACAGAAGATGTATGACGTAATAATGAACAATAGTTTTAAATTGTAGATTATTTTTATTCATTTAACATCATTTTATGCTACTGTGGCTAACAGACCATGTTAAAGAAGAAGTCCTAAATTTTGCCTATCCAGGTTTAATTAGGATGGAGATCTTCAACGAGTATCTGACTTGGCAAAGGCTCTGGATCACTATTTTACGTTCCCTCTGAAGGGTGGCATAACGAAGGATTTTTCACTCCTTTTAAATATTGAAGGACAATGAAAATCAATTTTTCCTTTGAAACTCTCTGAAAGTTGGGAGATAAGTGAAGCTATTGTGCTCCGAGCACTAGATTATTTAACATTGAACTTCTTTCTTTAAGTGAAACTCTTGGCACGAAATATATTTATAGGGTAATATATGGCAATAATTAAAAGTTAAAATTCCGCATAGCGTGTGTTATTCTTACACGAAACCCCCTAATCAGCTTAAAAATGTATTTTAAATATTCACTAAGCTTTCACTTTTACTCTGGCTCTAAACTTTTACTTTTTAAGAAAATTGTATAACTAAAAAGCCCTCCCTCATATACTGGGTTGGCGAAAATATTCTTTAGTTTTTTCTGTTTTGTTTTTTTTGTTGTTTTGTTTTCGTTCGGGCCAACCAAGGACCATGGTGCTTGTGTTCACATCTGTTTTTTTCCACTTCTGGCGTGTTGGGTGGTTACTTTCCTGCCGATACCTCCAGCTTTTCTGTTGGCCCAGTATTGTTTCATTTTTTTGCTAAACTCTACCTTGTGTTTCTCTGACCATTTCCTCGATGCGGTGTGTCTAACCTCTGTAAGGAATGGAGGGTATTCAAAGGTCTCGTTTGAATGGTGAGGCGGTAGCGACTTCTATCATCGATGGTATTCTTGCTGAAGTAAGTTCTGGCTGAATTAAGTTCTGCAAGATCCCTTTCAACTTGTTTGATCCACTGGAATCCAGTGGCTTTACCCTTGTTGGCTACTCTAAAGATCTTATGGGACAGCCTTTGATGATCCATTCTGAACAGATTGCCTTAAAAAGCCAAAGTCTCCTTCTGATGGCACCTGCGAGCTTTTCTGGGTGTTGGTAGGATTCGCAATTCGGTTTATACCATCGCCTTTCATCTAGTAAAACTTTACTTAAATTAAATTTAACTAAAGCTAAATTCACAATAAATTAGTTTATGATACTTATGTTCATAAGTTTTTTTTTTTCCTTCCTTTAATCTGATATGAATACACTTTATTTAAAATTTAAATCTTGGAGAACAAGAGGGATTTAATTAAGTTGTTTGCTAAATATGTACTCCAAGTGCTGTTTCAAAAGATATGGGATGAGAAGAAGATACCTCGAGATTGGGAGTACAATATTATTGTACCTATCCATAAAAAAGGATCTCAAACCCAATGTGAAAACTATCAGCCTATATGTCTCTCACCGGTTGTGTATAAAAATATATACCAGAATTTTAGAACAAAGGTTGAGGAAACTTATAGAGGAAGATCTGGAAGAGGAACAGGCAGCGTTCAGACCCGGTAGACAAACACAAGACCATATATTCTCCCTCAAAATGATAATGGAAAAGACATGGGAAGTAGGGAAGGATATTTATTTGGCCTTTATAGACCTCAAAGCTGCATTCGATTCAGTTCCAAGGGATGAAGTATGGGCAGCTTTGCAGTATAAAAATGTCCCCTCAAACCTTATTGCAGCTATGCAGTCCATTTATCAGAGTCCAAAAGGAGTAATACGCCTAAATGGAAAAGAATCCCAGCCTTTCTATTTTCATGTTGGGGTCAAACAGGGGGACAGCCTTAGTCCTTTGCTATTTATAACCTTCATGGACGAAATATTAAAAATGTGTAAGAGAAGGACTACACGAACCCTGATTGGGTATAGAAACTTGATGCCTGTATCAGCCCAAGCCATGATTTTCGCTGATGATATAGTTCTAGTAGCAAATTCACAGGAGAACCTACAACAAGCAGTTAATGAGTGGAGAGAAGAACTATATAGAAAGGGTATGGCTATAAATGCTCAGAAAAGCAAAATCATGAAAGTAGGGCGAGACGAAGCAAACGTGAATGTGACCTGCAATGGTGAATTGCTCGAAACTGTAAACACATACGAGTATTTGGGCACAACCGTAAGCAATGATGGAAGAATAGAACATGAAGTAAATAGCCGGATTAGAAAGGCCAACCTCGCATACTACCAAATCAGCCATATTATAGGAACAAAAGAAATAACTAATGCCACCAAATTAGTCCTTTATAAAACAATTTTCCTTCCTATCCTGCTGTATAGAGCAGAGCACTGGACATGCCCAAAGCAAGTTATAAATAGAATGACGGCCTCAGAAATGAGATTCCTGCGAAGGATAGTTGGAAAAACAAGAAGGGACTGCGTTAGAAACGAAGTCATCAGGGAAGAATTGAAAGTGGTGGCACTGAAGGAGACAATAGAAGAACGCCAATTACGCTGGTTCGGGCACGTGTGCAGACTCCCAGAAGACAGAAGAGTGAAATGGTTCATGGAAGCCAAACCAATAGGAAAGAGAATGGTTGGCAGACCCAGAACTACGTATATGCAGTACCTGGAGGGACTCGGAAGAAAGAGAGGCAAATCAGTTACCCAAATGAAAAATATGGCCATTCAAAGGGATGAGTGGAAGCGATGGACTGAGGCTGGTGCTCCACGCTGAAAGGCACTAAGGAGCTTGGGAAAGAAGAAGAAGCTAAATATGTGAAAGTTTATATATTAAAAGGGAAAAGTACAACGACTCTATTTACAGTTTAGTAAAAAAAAAAACGCTGCGAAGTATTACACAATGGTTTATTATTTCCAAATAACTATATTAGGGTATAACTGTTTATATAGTTATTAATAGGCAATCAACTGATATGTAAACCAATTTCTGTATCTTCAAAAATAACTGAGTTTTGGGCGTATTTATGGGAAAAATTTCATTTCTTTTTCTTTTTCCTCTTTTTTATAATTATTCGCATAGTCTTTTTTTTTTTTTTTTTTTTTTTTTTTTTTTTAAACACCAATACATTTTTTCTCTATCTTCGAAAATAACGAAGTTATGAGCGTATATAACGGCATGTGTATCTTCAAAAATTACTGAGTTAAGGACGTATTTATGGATAAAATATAGTTTGTTTTTTTATCTTTTTTATAATTATTCGCGCGATTTTTTTTTTTTTTTCCATCTTCGAAAATAATGGAGTTGTAAGCGTTTATATAGACAATATTTCAATTATTCTTTTATCCCGCTTTAGTGATTCTAAAGCTCTATACATATTTTTCTGTATCTTCAAAATAGCTGAGTTATGTTCGTATTTACGGGTAAAATTGAATATTTTACACAGTGGGGCGAAACATCAAATTATTGGACATTGTAATTTTATGGCCAGGCTGTTGGCCTCACGAAAAAAATTTAACGTAAACCCCCATTATTTTTTAACGAGGAATCGATTTCTGTAATCAGATTTTAATTTTAGATGTGCAGGGTGTCTTAGAAGACACTTTTATAATTTATTTTATTTATTTATTTTTTATTATTGAATTGGAAACGTATGGTTTGACGTCGTAAATTGATTCCACACCCATGAATTATGAATTATTTCTTTTGGTGTAGCATTGCACAAGTAGCATCGCATGGCAAAAGAAGTCTCTGTCAGAATATTAAAAATTTTGCCATCTATCATTGTTAAGAGCATGTCATATTTTACTGATACTTGATCGTTGCAAAATGGTTTTAGAAAATTTGTTTGGGATTCGATTTCCTCAATGGAAGATTTTACAAAATCAACAGTCTCTTTTTACTTTCACTTACTACATATAGTAAGGGAAAGTATTGCGATCGTGAAAGTTTTCGAATTCCAGTTTTCAACGGAAATACACATTTTAGGGTACCCTGAGTCCAAATAACCAAGTCACGCAAAAAGGTCTGTGTGGTAACTCCCGGGCGGAAACGGTAGGTCCTATGAAACTGAAATTTCATATTTAAGACAAATATACGTCCGAGACGTTTAAATGCCGATATTTTAAATTCTCATTCCCTAAAGTACCTTTAATTTTGTAGATTCAATAAAAATGACTATATTATCTTGTTAACGCTGATGAAAAACAGGTAAATATATAAATTTAATAAATTCGATACCCAACTAAAGGAGAAAACAAAAAAAATATTATTTTAATGCAATTTTTCGTTTTGAACATAAGAGCAGTAATATACATGTATGATATACCGTTGGAAAGCTAAAGTTTTTAGAAAAAATATTATCTTATACTCAAGCTTTTATTTATTTATTTATTTGATTACAGTTTTAGGTGCCGTGTACAACAACAAAGGTTAGAGGCACCGTGGTCATAAACTATTTATAGAGATGGGTACAATTTATTTTTTTTCAGAAAAATGAACAAACTTTCTTGATTCTTTTGGTCCATTGTTTCCTTATAACTTTATAGAAGAGGCCATGTTCTGCCTGAACTATACAGTGGGCATTCCATCAGGATGTGTTCCACAGTTAGCTCTAAGTCACAGCGCAGGCATCTCGGCGGAGGTTTCTCTTCAAGTAGGTGCCCATGTGTCAGCCTAGTGTGTCCAATCCTCAATCGTGTTATTATTGATTGCTCCCTGCGTTGTCCAACTATCTGGGGTAGTGGTCGCGAAACTCCGAAGTTTCGCTTTAACTTGTTGTTCTCCGGAACCTTAGACCAATAGGTGCACCATGCTTCTTTGCATTGCTTAAGTATGGCTGAGTTGAAGTCAGTCCATATCGTCTTGACGTTGGGAATAGGAAAGATGGAACATGCTTCTTTTGCGCCTGTGTCAGCCAGTTCATTCCCCGTAATTCCTACGTGGCTTGGCACCCAGATAAATATAATTTTTCTTTTTGTTTTAAATATTAAATTTGAAATATGAAATATTAATTGATTTCCTGAATAATGAAAATTTTGGATTCCCTGGAGAGCCGAATAGGAGTCACTGCAAATTAGAAACTGACTGTGGGCTAAGTCTTCAATTAAAGTCAAAGATAGGTAAAGAGCAAAAAGCTCGGACGTGTATACCGAATAAATGGAAGGGAGACTGTACCGAACGGTCTCATTAGGTAAAACGACAGAACAGCCGACTTTATCTAGATGTTTAGACGCGTCAGTATAAATACAGGTATAGTCTTGATAGGTGGCTAAGAGTGCTAGAAAGCTTTGTTTTAAGATTTCTGGAGGATTCGTTGATTTGGATAAGGGTTTCAAAGAAAAATCGAAGGTTGCTGGGATACTTGTCCAAGGAGGTAAGGGGTTTGGAGTGGAAACATAAAATTTTGGCAAAGGATGTGTGTCAGATAGTGGAGGGTAGTTAGAAAGGCGGGAGGGTAAGTTATATCGTGAAAAGTCGAAGAAGTCCGGCGTTGTTTTTAAGCGACCGAGAAATTTTAAGAGAAGATAGTGCCTACGGAGCTCTAGGGGCCACTCATCGGCTTCCCACAGTATGCTACTGATAGGACTAGTCCTGAAAGCCCCGGTTGCCCTACGAATCATTGCGTGGTGAACAGGGTCCAACTTACTTAATATTTTTTTGGATGCATCCCCGTAAATTTCGCAAGCGTAATCAGAGACTGGCCTTAACAAGCACCTATATAGTCTCAGCAAAGAGATTCTATCGCAGCCAAAGATTGAACCTGAGAGAGTTTTCATAATATTGTATCTTTTAGATAGTTTAGCCAAAAGAGCATCAACGTGTAGTCTCCAGGTCAATCTTGAATCAAATGTGACTCCTAAATATTGAATAGAGTCAGCCCTATTCAGACGACGATTCCCAAGGTAGACTGAAAATGGTTGTGCACAATTCCGTATTTTACAGAAATGGACTGCAGTTGATTTCGTAAGGCTAAACCTAAAACCATGACTAGAGGCCCAGGTTTCCAGATTTTGTAATGTTCCCTGAATCACATGTTCTCCAAATTTTACGTCGGTAGAGCTGTAGTAAATGAGTACGTCATCCGCGTATAGTGCAACTCTAACAGGTCTTGTTATGAAATTTCTTATGTCATTAATGGCAATGTTAAAAAGGGTAGGGCTTAAGACAGATCCTTGTGGTACTCCGTTAGGTAGATCAAAATTTTCAGAAAATGTGGAGCCAGCTCGAACATTGAAATTTCTATTGGTAAGAAATTTTTTTATAAATGAGAGAAGGTTACCTGAAATGCCCCAATTTTGTAAAGATTCTAAAATGTTGGTTCTCCGACACGAATCGAAAGCGCTTTTCAGATCTAAGAATACCGCGAATACATGCTGATTTTTGGCAAATGATGATTTTAAGAATTCGTTAAATTTGAAAAGAAGGTGTGTAGTTGATTTGTATTTCCGAAACCCACATTGTTCTTTGTCCAGAATTTTTCGGGTTTCTAACACCCAGAGAAGGCGGCGATTAATCATTTTTTCGGCCAACTTACATAGAACCGATGTAAGTGCAACAGGTCTGTAGCTATGAATTAATTTTGGGTCTTTATTGGATTTAAGTAAAGGAATTACGGTTGCCGATGACCATGTTCTGGGGAAAGATTTATTGGTCCACAAATTATTAATCAATCGGAGTAACAGATCGATAACTATTGTAGGGGACTTTTTAATAAAGTCAATATGAACCTGGTCCGGACCTGGAGATTTCGAACGAGAAGTATTTATACTGTGTTGAAGCTCTTCCATTGTAAAAGGTAAGTTGTACGTCTCGGAATCATGATTAGAGATAATGGTCGGTTGTAATTGGTTTTGATCAGGTGTGAATGGATTTTTTGAAATGTCGCGCAAGTATCGTCCAAAGGCATTGGCTATATCTGTAGGCTCGGTAAATGTGTCATCATTGTAAGTTAAGAGACGCGGAATCCTATTTATTGGCCTCCCTTTAATGGCTCTTATCTTATTCCACACAACTTTTGGAGAGATGGTAGATGAAATGGAGGATATAAAGTTTAACCATGATGTTTTTTTCGCCTGGTTAATAACCCATCGAGCTTCTGCTTTGGACTTTTGATAATCGATATGATTACTCAAAGAAGGTCGAGATTTGAGCTGCTTTAGAGCCTTATGCCTTTTTGTCAAGGCAACGCGACACTCAGTTGTCCACCATGGGACCTTTCTTAAATGTTTTGGGGATTTAGTAACACGGACGAATTGTTTAGCAATTTGAATAAGGGTAGATGAAAAGTTTTCAAGATTTGTTCCGTGGCATGGTGAAATTTTAAAGTCTTTAAAATGGTCATGACAGGTTCGTGTATATTGATCCCAATCAGCTTTGTCGATCCTCCATTTTCCAACAAAGTGTGGGAGAAATGGGAAGATTTCCAGAGATAGCAAAAGAGGCATATGATCACTTCCGGCGAGATCACAATGGAAATAAGACTGAGGGATGTTAGGAAATGAACGAGAGGCTAAACAGAGGTCAATGGAGGTCCAAGATTGGTGGGCTCGGCTATAGAAAGAGGGTTCGCACGGGCTACACAATATTAGAGAGAATGCATCTATAACAGCCTCAATAATTTTTCCCCTGGCATCCGTTTTCCTATTAATGCCCCATGTCGGACTGTGAGCATTCATATCCCCCATCAAAAGGAATGGAGATGGAAGTTCGAGAAGGAGGTCACGTAAATCATTGTAAGTAACTGTGTCAGTAGGGTGTAAGTAAATCGAACAGATCGTGAACTGTATAGGAAGATGGACAACAGCGGCTAAAGCTTCTAGTTTAGAATTTAAATTAATCTCAGTGTAACCAATACCTTTTTGAAATGCAAGAGTGACCCCACCGCTAGCCCGAGCTGACCGAGAGGTGGTCCTATTGATGCAGTTATAGGTTTGTTGTAAGATGGATTGGTTGTCTTTTAGATGGGTTTCTTGAAGAGAAACAATTGAAGGATTATATCTGGATATTAAATATTGTAAGTCATTATAATGGTGATATACACCATCACAGTTCCAATTAAGAATTAACATGTGTTTTATTAGAAAAAAAGATAATAAAGATAAAAAAAAAGCGGTAGGTTATATTTAACATGTACGGTTATATCAGCGTATCATCATTTTTATCTATAACTGATGTGTTCTTAATATGATTTTGAAGTGCTTTTATGACTTTAGTAAACCTGGTTTTTAAACTTTTTGTAGGAAGAGAAGGGTATAGGTCGGAAAACATTTTAATTGTAGAATCCAGATCGTTTGTTATTTCCATGGTTGCTGATACTGGATCTTTAGTTATGATGGAATTTTCTAGCATCGTGAGTAACTGATTAAACGAAAGAGGATAGTTTTTGTCCGGGGCATCAAGGAGTTGTTTTATAGGAAGTAAAGTGTCAGCTAGGGTATTTTTGTCGGAACTAGTCTGGTTAGTTGTAGTAATTGTATTACTATTACCTACCACCGGTGTTTGATTCAGTCCGACACTAGCGCTGTCTACGGTGGTTTGGTGCTCTATTGGTATTAGATTTTTATTTATATTTTTATTTTTATTTAAGCCATCATCTAGTACCCGTTGGTTAACCTGTTCCTCGATAGAGGGTGAAACGTCAGTGGGATCGACTGAATTTATTTTCGAACCGTTATCTGTAACTGGGAATGAGTTATCAATTGCGGGTGTTGAAACAATGGAATTTAAGTTAACCTTACTATGGGCAATCGAAAGTTTATCTTTGGCTGTATTTTCGTTTAATGCCGGAAATTCGTTGAGAGCTGGCGGTTCAGTGGGTTTGTTATCGGAACGGAGTGTGGGACACTGTGAGGTGAAATGTCCCTCTTTTTTGCACCTATAACACGCCCCTGTATCCTCATTAAAGAAAACACGAAACGACCCTTCTTCGGTTTTAATCACTAAAGATTCTGGGAAACTTTCGCGACTTTCAGGAGTGATATAAACTTGTCTCCTCCAGCTTAAAATGTGGGAAAAAACAGAGTTTTGGACACCTACAGACAGGAATTGAACTGGTGACACAGGCGTAACCTTAAATTGTTTCAATCCCTCTTCTATCGCACTGTGGGGTATGCCTGGTTCTACATTGGATATTAATATTCTTTTAGCAGGGTTAATCAGCCTTCTAATTGGTATTATATTATCCCCTAGTTTCAAGGAAGTATTTGTCTCTATTAATTTATCCACGTGATCTTTAGAACTAAGGTGAATACAGATGCGGTTGTTGGAAATTCTTGAGGCAAACCTAATGTCCCTTGGAGCAACGAATTCTGAGAGTTTCTCTAGATATTCTATTAATTTAATGCCGTCAATACTGTTAAAAACAATAGCTTGGTCTCGCTTCGGGAATGATTCTACTTTATTAGAGGTTATGGAGGCAAAGGTCTTACCTTCGGTACCTGGTTTCGTCGCATTCTGGTCTGTGATAGATTCAGTGTTGACAGAGGAACTAACATTCTTAGGATTCATAATTTATAACAGGATTAAACACTAATTTCTTGAGTAAAACTTATTAAATCACTGAACGATTTGGGATTATATGTTGTAACTTATAACTCCAGCTGTTCTCTCCTCAAGCTTTAAAAGTTAATAGAGAGTGATGAAAAGAACATAAAACTAACTGACTATATTAGATGATAATATAATAGATTTTTTAATAAAACACATGTTTCTATATAAATTCAATTTAATTGATTCCTTAATAGTTCCACGTATTTTTATCTCTAACTGTTTTTGAAAATTCTTTCATTGATTTTAAAAATAGAGGTAAGTGAAAGTCGTGTGTTGCCCGCACCAGATTTTTTAATTTCAAATAGAATCGGCCGACAAAACTGTGTGGATGAAGGAAATTCGTTTTCCCAGATTACCTTTTCATTTTCACGGTTGAACAGTTTAATTGGCACAACGCTAATAATAAAAACTGATGAATGGTCACTGTAATTGTCAGAAAAAGAATGTTTGTACTGAAGTTGATTTGATGACCCATCACAACCCCATTTGCTTATCAAAGTTAAATTTGGAAATGTTTCAATTTTGATTTTGTCACTCACAAATTCTAAAATTCTTGATGAAGTATGATCAAGTAAATAATTTTTGCCCCAGTATCTGTAACATAAATAGACTCTTCTGAAGGATAAAAATCTTTTTTTAATTTTTGGATTTGGTAGTAACTTGGATAAATATTGTGTCCTAAAGTTAAAGCATTGTTTCTAATTGTATTATATTGAAATCTCGAAAAATCTGCAGAAACATATAATGTTAATGTTTTTTTCAATTTCTTGATTTTTTTAGTTCTTCGTAATATTCTCTAATGCTAACAGTATGTTCCGTGTACTTATTTATGAAATCAAAAATATAACTTGCATCATCTGATTTAAATGTTTTTCATATGGGGCTTCTCTTAACTCTTGAGTTTTTCTTCGCTTTTGGCTATCAGATAACAAATCAAAAAATTGAGATCGGGATAGAACATTAATAGAATGTAGATAGAAGAATACGGTGAAAGTAGATCAAAATTTAATTCAGGGAGAACAACAAAATATAAATTTAACCAAAGAACTCCTTTTTCTTAGAAATATTTTTGAGTCCAAGATCGAGAATCTATTGTTCATATGCCCGGACATAATCTTTGAAACTTATGTGGGTTTGCTCTAAAAAAAATTAAAAACGTCACGATTTGTGTTCATATTGCTATCTCGATACAGAACGTTATTTCTTTATTGACGTTCTTGTTTTTACATTAAGGATTACATTACAGAGGATTAAAGACAATAATACGTCCATAAAGTATAAACAAACATTTAAAACAAAGAAACTGGAATTTATAGGGACAACATTTGAAAAAAGCAAGAGATGAAAAGAAAAAAAAAATTTTCTCTTAAACCGGCAAAACCCCTCAAGTAATAATTAATGGAAAGTAAACTACAATTTCTGTGGTGTTAGATTTCTGGCCGATTTTGAATGTTTTACATTTTTTTTTTATGTTTTTCATTAATAAAAACTTTAAGAATCTATAAAAGTTCAAGCAGCATAAACTTAAATTATGATAATAAAGTTAAATTATCGGAATAAAGATGATTCATTAATTTCAGATCATCAAAATAGTTGTGGTAATTTAAAAAAAAAAAAAATGACATTTTCCATGGACGGTCGTTTTAATAAGATATCTTTGGAGGAAATTTCAAATTAAAAAAAAAAACTGACGATGGACAATGATAATAGAAACTAAGAACAGCTTAACCAAAAAAATTTTGGGAAAATCGAAATTTCAGTTATTGGTCCTATGTCCACCGAATGAGTAGGCTCGCCGAACTGTGCACCGGGGACAAAAGGATTTTTTATTTCTTCTTTATTCCGGTTCTACGCATCTTGAAACGTAAGCTCTAAAATTTTGAGAAAGGGGGAGGGTAATTTTTTTTTCTTTTCGTCGATTACAAAGGCTCATCATTGAAAATAATAAACCAAAATATATATTTATATATATATATATATATATGTATATAAATATATATATAAATAAATGTATATATATATATATATATATATATATATATATATATATATATATATATATATATATATATATATATATATATACACCTATAGCTAGTTCGAATCTGCATTCAGACATGAGGTCATTGAGAATTGAGGTCAAAGGATAGGAATTATTTATGAAATCCATCTATACGATGTGAAACGTGAGTGATGACACTTGGATGTATCATGACGTCTTTTCACCGTGTTATAAATTTTTTTTTTTTTTTTTTTTAACCTTTATTTATTTAGAAATAATACAATCTGCCACAATCTTGGGCAATAAGTATTAGTGATATTAGAGTTCATTCATTCCTTATGTACACAAAATAAAGAAATAAAAATAAATGAATACAAAATAAATAGAAATAAATAAAATATAAAGAAGAATAAATAACCGTAAATAAAGATAAAAATAAAATAAAAGAAATAAATAATAATAATCTTGGTCACATTCATACATATATATACAATATTTACATACTGCCCCTGGGAACTCCGAATTAAACCCCGACTCCCACAAGTGGGCGTTGGGGCCCAAGGCTAGGAGATCCCAGCGCCTCTCAGTCAGTCGCGTCACCGGTCTAATAAGCCAGTGGAGACTGAGAGAGGGCGCTAGAGCCACAGACTCTCAGGCGTGAGTGGAGAAGCTGGCCATTGCCAACACTCAGCATTGCTTTGTTATAAGAGATCTCTAGGCCACTGCCGTTTCAACCTACGAGGAGGGTTATAGGGATGGCTGGAGCTAGATAGGGATTGGGATAAAGGATTAGGAAGGTGAGTTAGCCTCTGGTGGAAGTTTAGGAATTTAGATGGGATTAAATCGAAGACAAATGGGATATTCAGATCATTGTGTAAGGTCTTGTTTGTAACATAATAGGGAGCATTGACTATTGTTCTAAGGACTTTGGACTGAAAGGATTGGATACGCCTGATGTTCGAAAATTTAGTTGTCCCCCACAGTTCGAGTCCGTAGGTCCATATCGGTTTTAGAATCGTCTTGTAAATTAATAGTTTATTAGCAACAGAAAGTTTTGATGTTCTGTTTAGTAGTCTATATAGTTGGCCGTATCGTCTGTTGAGTTCTTGTCGTTTAAGTCGAGTGTGTGGGTTCCACGTTAGTCTTTTGTCTAGTAAGAATCCCAGATACCGGACTGTGTCAGAGCAGGGAAGGGGTATGGAGTTAAAATTGACTTGTGGACAGGATCTGCGGCGAAGGGTAAAGGTGATGTGCTTACATTTGGATTCATTAATTTTGATACGCCAATTAGCGCACCAAAATTCAATCAAGGATAGATGTCTCTGTAGATAGGAAGATGCAATTTCGGGATCTGATTGGGTTGATAAAATGGCAGTATCGTCGGCAAAGGTTGCTAAGAAGGTATCAGGATCCGTAGGTATGTCAGCTGTAAATAGGAGATAGAGGACAGGACCTAGGACACTGCCTTGAGGTACACCAGCCTCGATCAGGTAACTATTGGAAAATTCTGAACCAGAGCGGACTCTGAAGGAACGGTTTGAAAGGTAGGATTGTAGGATTAGATACAAGGATTGTGGTAAATGGGTTTTTAGTTTGAAAAGCAAGCCATCGTGCCAGACCCGGTCGAATGCCTGAGCAACGTCCAGAAAGGCACCAGTGCAATATTGCTTGTTTTCAAGTGCAAAGGATATATGGTCAACCACTCGTAGGCCTTGTTGTACAGTGGAGTGCTGTGAGCGGAATCCGAACTGGTGGAAAGGAATTTCAATTAACTGTAGGATACGCTTGAGAAGGATTTTTTCAAAGATTTTTGAAAGGATCGGAAGGAGACTAATAGGCCTATAGGATGAGGTGTTGTTGGGAGGTTTACCAGGTTTGGGAAAAAGGAGAATGATGGAGTGTTTCCACACCAAAGGAAAGTGGGTTGTACGGAGGATACTATTATAGAGGTAGGTAAGGAATATAATTGCTTTTTGGGGCAGTTGACGAAGGATCTTAGAATTGAGGAGGTCGTAGCCAGGAGCTTTTCGAGGTTTTAGTTTCTTTATAAGGAATTTGACCTCAGAGGGGTTAATAGCTTTAGGGGGTGGAGAGAGAGGAATTGGAGAGGAGAGGAATTCCTTTACGTTAGCTGTATGAGCAGGATTGAGCTCGGGGTGTGGAATAAAAACTTTAGAAAGGTATTTGGCAAATTCTTCCGCTCTAGTCTCATCCGACAAAGCCCAGGATCCATCTTCACGTCGGATGGGATGGGAGATGAATTGGTATTTAAGAACTTTTTTGGTTACTTTCCAGAGGGAATTGTCGCAGATAGATAGTGAAGAAAGATAGGAATTGTAGGATTGGGATCGAAAGGTATCTAATTTCTTTTTAGCTAATTTGGTGTAATAATTGTAGGATTTACGATCGTCTGGTGCCTGGTTCTTTGCCAGAGGGTTCTAGAGCGTCGTTTGGTATGGATTAGATCTAGGAGGTTTTGGGGTATAGGATTCTTCTGGTAGTATTTTGGGGAAGGAGAAGGTGAAGATGCATTCCAGGCTGCTTGTTGGATAAGGGTAGTAAAGGAATCAACCGCATCATCAAGATCTTGTGGAGATTTGAGGGATACTCTGAGGTCTATTCCATCCGTTATTATTTCGCGGAAGAGGTTCCAATTAACTGGGCCTCTTAGGAATGATGGTGGAGGGAGTTTCGGAATAGGAGATAATGAGAGAGTCAGGGTAAGAGGGCTATGATCGGAGGAAAGGTCATCGAGCCGGGAAACGGAATGATTTAAAGGTCCTAGCCCTTTGTGGATAAAATAATCGAGGAGGTCGGGGTTACGGTGAGGATCAGTAGGCCAGTAGGTAGGGGAATCGGGGGAGAGGATATTACAGTGAGTGGAATAGAGTGCAGACAGCAATGTTCGCCCGCGAGAATTTGTAGTTCTGGCTCCCCATTGCTGGTGTTTGGCATTTAAGTCCGCACCTATGAGGAAATGATGCCTTAAGGAATTAAGGAATAAATTAAATTGGATTTCGGAAATAGGTATTTTTGGAGGAGAGTATGCTGCAACTACTGTTATAGGAAAATGACGGGTTTGTATAATTACAGCAGTGGTTTGGAGGAAGTTATGTACTGGTAAGGGTAATAAATTATGGGAGAGGGAGCGATGGATGATGACAGCAGTGCCGGCATGAGCTGTTCCATCGGGATGGTCAGTTCGGTATATTTGGTAGTCTGGGATGTTGAATGATCGTTTGTTAGTTAGTCGTGTTTCAGTGATAAGAGCTATGTCAATACGTTTGTCGTGTAGTAATAAAGTTAGTTCATTAATATGATTTCGAACACCATTCGCATTCCAGAGGAGAATGGAAATGGAGTTGGATGGAATCATTTAGGGCTTTTTCAAGGCAGGAATTAAATTTGATACTAGGTTTGTTAGGACTGATATCAGAGGCATAACTATTGATTTTATTTCTGATATGAATGATGTCATTAAACTGGTGAGGTCTGTGACATTTGATGGAGGAGGGATAGGAGAAATTTGATGCTGGGGAAGTTTTTGAGAATTAAAATGTTGAGGTGGTTGAGATTCAGGTTCGGGATGTTTGAGTGTATGTTGAACCGGCGTGGCCTCACACTGAGTAGACTGGTCACCACCACCAAGTTGTTGGGCGAACGAAACTGTCGGGTCGACGAATTTTGATGGGTTTCTCCTCGGTCTAGTCTCCTCTTGGCGCTGGGGCTTCAGAAATCTTGTCTTGAGATTCTTGTAAATCTCGCAGCCTTTGTAATTCGCCGGATGTCCCTTGTGGCACAGAGCGCAAACTGCTGGGATTATACGTGATTTATTGCACTGCTCAGACTTGTGCTGTTCACCACATTTAACACAGCGCGGTATGTGGTGGCAATACGTTTTCGTGTGGCCGTATGCTTGACAATTGTGGCATTGTATAATGTCTCTTTTTACATATGGCTTTTCAATCTTTACTCTCGTGTAATAGAGTTTTTCCACTTCATAAATTTTTTCTACTCCTGGAGACGGTTCTAAGTCCACAAAAAATAGAGGTAAAGGAATTTTACTCCTGTCACCTGATTCTTCTATAATATCTTTCATGACATTAGTTATCTGACGCACTTTGAACCCAAGAGACGTCAGTTCTTCCTTTATTTCCTCAGCTGGTGTAGAGGGGTGTAAATTTCTTATTACCACCCTTAATGCCCTCTCCTCTCTTAGCTGATACGTGTGAAAATCAGCTTTTGTTTCAGTAAGATATTTTACTATTTTGCGGTACACATCAGCTGAATCGGGTGATATTTTTGTGTCATTGATTCGCGTTAGACATGTGTAGCTTTTGCTATCAATGATTTTATTTAATTGGGTACATAGGAGTTGAAAATTTCGTATATTTTTAACAAATATGGGAGGAGGGCGGGGATCTCTCGGTGTAGATTCTGATTCCATGACCTCTTTCTCGATATGGAGTACTTGGTAGGGGTTAGGAGTAAAAAAGGGAGATTCCTCAGTCATCCCTTGCGATGAAGTCCCGGGTTGTGGTTCCTGTTCGTTAGAAGCAGCTGATGAGGGGGGCGTAGGGCGTTTGTTATTACGTCTTTGCCTTTGCTTGACCGGGGAAGCAGAAGAGCCAGCTGACCTGGAGCGTTTAATGCTTGCCTTTCCCGCCATGACTTGGTGGTAGTATCTCATTGATACATAAAAATAAAAAAATAAATAAAAAATAAAACAAAAAAATACGTCCGCGCGACCTTGACCTTGTTGTCCGGAGCGCGACGTGGCCCCTCCAGGGGTCAGTGGAAGACTGGCAAGCTGAGGAAGCTGAGTGGGGATCGCAATATGGCGAAAAAGATAAGGCTTCTCAGCTCTACTTCATACGACAACTAAGTAATCGTAAATATTACTACTTACAGTCAGTAGGATTAGTCCATTGTTGACAACGAATGTTGTTGCACAATCACTAATTGTTTATATGTAATAAAAACAATTATTACACACTAAAAACTGTTCATAAAGAAGAGACGATATAACGACGTATGTTAATGAACTAGCGCAAGCGCAGAACTCCCGTGTTATAAATTATTAAAAATATGGCTGTTTCTGAATTGTTTGTTTTCTATCGATTTCCCGGTTTAAATCAACAGATTCAATCAACCGTCTAGCACCTCACCCAATGGCCTTTAATGTTTCAGGCACATTATAATTATTAGATCAGTCATAAATCAATCTTGATGTATACCAATGTGAATGATAACATTTCATCGGTATAATTACAGTCTAAGCATGGTTGTGTATAAACATATACAGTATAGTATTTGTATATTAATAATTTAAGTTTTCTATAGTTCTCGAGGTTCAAGTCAATAAATAAACAATTGTGTTTAGGCTACGTTTGGAGCATTGATTGTTCTCATATTCATGCCCTTACAGAAGACGGAAAATCTGGTTCTTGTAACACACGACTCCGGTGTTAAAATCAATTTAAGTATTTTGAAATAAGTTAAGTTTGTTTTGTTTTTATTCGTTTAACGTCACTTTATGCTACTAAGGCATATCGGACGATGCTACAGTGGGAGTCCTAAATTTTGCCTATCCAGGTTTTATTAGGATAGGGATGGTTAACGAGTACCTGACATTGCACAGGCTCGGGACCACCTTTTAACGTCCCCTCCGAAGGACGGCATAATTAAGGATTTTTTACTCCCATTAAAAAATCCTAGGGCCACCCGCTGGTTTGAACCCGCGACCTTTGGCATAGAATGCCGTTATGCTAAATAAATCCGCTTTTCATCAATGTTTATCAATTTCTTACACAATTTCGTATATAAGATAATATTTTTCATAGATCTTTAGCTTTCCTACCGTATGTTATACAACATTACTACGCGAAAAAAAATTACAATCACAATACTTTTCCTTGCTATATATTTATATATATAAATGAAAGTAATAAAAAAGAATATTAAAATATGTTGTAATGTCAGCACAGTTTTATGTAAGACATTATAATGTTTTAAATTGTAAGTAAATTTTTAATAATTTATTTTATATTCTTATTAAGATATCTATTTAACCACTATATATCCACTCCTTGTAATGTTAAATTTATTTTAAAATGTTTTTTCTTTTCACTGTTACGTCATCTACTAATTATTGTATGCAAATTTCAAAATTCTGTTTTGTTTTTTCACCGTAGGGACATGAATATGAGAACAATGATTCTCAAAATGTCTAAACACAATGGTTTATATATTAACTCAACCTCGAGACCCGGAGAAAACTGTACGTATTCGGTATCGCATATCGAACAGTGGTATATTAGTAACACACACCACAATTCAAAGTTTTAGGATCAATAAAACGCAATAAACGAGATATATTCCCCACAAATAATAATAGATGTAAATCCACCAAAACTCGCTTATTATTGAAGATAAAGAAAATCGAAATGATTTTCAAGATCAAGACACCGCATTGAACAAAGAGAAAAAAATAACCTTATATGGTGAAGCCAAACTGGTATTTCGGTTTTAATTGATGAGAGAGAAGAAACGTAAGGTGTTTTGGAATCAGGAAATTTTATTTGAATTATTCAAATGAAAACCGAAAGAAAATAAAAGGAAATAGTACAGAAGTCTAGTATGAATGCTTTAGTATGAACTTAGCAATGACAAAAAAAAAAAATATCCCCTCTCAAAATTTTAGGGCTTACGTTCCAAGAAACATTGAAATCGAATAACGAATAAAAAAAAATCCGTTTGTTCAAATTAATAAATTAATGCTTTTCGATGGAACATAAAATTTCCTACTAAACTAAAACAGAATTATTAAAATCGGTCAACAAATAGCATAGATATATATTTTTTAATATCACTAAATTGAGAAGTATATTTATTATTAATAATTATTTGTAACTTTCTCTTTCTTTATTAAATTATTTATTTATTTTTACATAAATACATTTTTTATATAAGTATTTTATATCAATTATTATTATAGAAGAGTAATTTTAATTATGAATATATTATTTGGAACAATCTCTTCTTTTTATTTATATATTTTATTTACCATAACATATATAAACTATGATTATAACACTGTAACGTTTCGAGGTACTTTTTATGCCTCATCTTCAGATCATTAAAAATCATATATATTTCCATATTATATCATAATATAGGTCATATAATAATGTACTATTATTCATATATAGTCCCTATATACGAAATATCCTGTTAATCTGTTGAAATAATCTATTACTTAACCATCTATATAAACCTTTTTATATAAGGTTTCGAGGTATTTTGTGGCAATTCAATAGTCACATCTAGAACATAGAAATATCGTTTTGAAATTAGCAGGGGTAATGGGCCCTTTTCTTTTGTTTAATTTATTACTTATCATAGTAGTAAATTGCCTGTAAACAGCTATGTAAATTTTTATTTCTGTTTTATAGTATTTGGAAATAATAAACCATTGTATAATCATTTTCAGCATTTTTTTTTTTTAATTTGATTAATTCTATTCTGCGTTTTTCATACATCACGAGTGTGTATATATTCAAACACCCCTAAAGTCTGTATAATTAAATCAACATACACATGGAAGGTATCAAACGACGAAAGCTTAGGTTTGGTATAAAACCCTAAATTGCTCGCCTCATTACTAAGGTAATTAACCGAAAAGGCAGATCATTAACAGCCGAGGTCCTCATTACATGGAGTGATCTTTATAAATGTTCTAACACTAATTAGAGCTCTTCTTTGAATTTTTTAACAATTAAAAATAAATTTTAATGATGTTGCTTTCCCTTTTTTCTTAATTGCCTGTGTTGTTGATTAGTGGTTTTTTCGTTGCTTTTTTAATTGCCTGTCTTTTTAATTAATAAAAAAAACCAAAAGATTTTGAATTTAACAGTTCTATTCAGTTCATAGATCCACGGAGGAAGAATAGTGGAAATTGTATTCTCTCTTCCCCAAATAACCATTGATAAAAAAAAAAAACTTTCTGGCGCAAGACTTTCACATACCTCCGTTGTTAAAATAAATTTCAGAGTTTTTAAATACAGTTAGAAAATAAAATAAATTGTTAAACAGTTAATTAAAATGAATTTCAATAGAAACATGTGTTTTATTGAATAATCTATTTTATTATCATCAGTTAGTTTTATCGGCTTTTCATTCTTCCTTCTTCCAGTGGCGCGACAGGCCGTGTAGGCCCCGGACCTCGTGGTGTAAACTCCTGCGAGTTTACACTCACGTTTCACGATGCAATTTTTAGGATCATCACTCCCTACGACTAATTTTGTGAGTGGCCACCCTTTGGCTGACGGGTCTCACATACCCGAGGAGAGGCTGTGAGTGAATCCCCATTTTTTTGCATTCTTATAAAAGCCCCTGACTGGGATTCGAACTCAGAACCTGTAGCATGAGAGGCTAGCGCGCTAGCCATTCAGCCACGTGCTCCCCATGGCTTTTCATTACTCACCGTTAACTTTTACAATTTTATGTGTAAGATAATATTTTATTTTTAATCTTTAGCATTCCAACGGTATATTATACCTGTATATTACTGTTGTCCAAAAACAAAAAATTGCGTTAATAAAATACTTTTGCAGGTATTTTAGTAAATATATCGAGTTCGTTCAACTTATATATTTACACGTTTTTAGCAAAGCTAATCAGATGAGATGGTCAATATCATAAAAAAGTACAAAATTAAAAATACTTTAGAGGAAGAATATTTAAAATATCGGCATTTAAGCCCTGTCAGACTACTTCAATCAGAATGAAACATTAAAGCACATTAAATTTTACATCGATGAAATGAGTTTAATCAAAATCGTTGAAGCCATTTTTGAGGAAATCGTAAAAAGGTGAGAGGTTCATAGTATAAAGTGGCTCTTCTGCTTTGCATATTTAGATGAAAAAGTTGCTCTAACATCTCGAGCGTACAGTTTTCTTAATATAAAATTTTAGTTTTATACGAATTTTCGTTTACGCACTATACTTACCACACACACACACACACAGAGCTTTTTGACTTGGCCATTTGGACTCATGGGACCCTAAAACGTGTATTTCCGGTGAAAACTCGAATTCTAAAATTTTCAATGCTTTCCCATACTACATTTCAAAAATATTCAAGTGAAAGTAATTCAATTATAACTTTAATTAATAAGTGTTAAATTGTTCTTAATAACTGAGGTAGGTGAAAGCCGTGTGTTTACCGCACCAGATTTTTTAGACTTTGTAAGCATTAATGAAGCAAACACGATTTTATCAACACAGAGAGGATTAACTTGAAATATTGAAAAACGCTACGAACTATTTTTAGATTCCAATATATGAAATATCTTTTAAAGCAAAGTTTTACGATCGTGAAAATTTTCAAATTTGAGTTTTCACCGGAAATACACGTTTTAGGGTTCTCTATGTCCAAATTATCAAGCTCCACAATAATATCTATGTCTGTGTGAAAACAATAAATTTTATAAAACTGAAATACAATATTTTATAAGCGTATATACATGACATGTTTCAGCAATTTTTTCAACTTCATACTATGCATTTTGTTTGTTTTTACGATTTTGGCAAAAATGGCATTAACCATTATGATTAAACTTACCATGATTAAAATTAAATGGGCTTTATAAAAGGATGTAGGTTTCATTCTGATTGAAATAATCTGACTCGGCTTAAATGCGACTTTTTGAATTTTCTTCCTATACGCTCGAGATGTTACAGCAGCTTTTTCAATTGATCCGTCAACCAGAAGAACAACTTCATACAATACATTGTGTTTCTTTTTACGATTTTCGAAAAAGCGGCACTAAAGATTACTATTAAACTCATTATATCGATGTGGACTTTAATAGGATGTAGGGTTCATCAGAGAAATAGTCTGACAAGGATTAAATACTGATAATTTAAGCTTTCTTCCTCTAAAGTACCTTTAATTTTGTAGGTTCGAAAAAAATTACCATATCATCTTGTTAGCATTAAAAAAAACAAACGGCCAAATATACGAGTCAAACGAACTCTATAACCGATCAAAGAAGAAATTTGGAATGTCTTTAATTAAGAATCAAATTTCTTTAATTTGGAATCTTTATCATCATATTTTTAATTTTTATTTTTTCATACCGGCACCCAGGACTGTGGTACAAACTCCGCAAATTCCTTCCTCCCACATATTTCCTGGTTCTTCAATCCTACCTCTCTGATAGATCCTTCAAAATAAATCACAATAGTTCCTATCCATCCCTTTTTACACAGACTGCTAGTGTTCCTCAAGGCAGTATCCTAGGACCCATTCTATTTACAGTCTATACAGCTGATATCCCAACCCATCCTAACACTTTCTTTTCTACCTATGCTGATGACACCTGCGTGTTATTAGTTCATTAAGATCCATTTATTGCCTCACACATCCTGCAAGCCCACATCAAAGACCTAGAAGTATGGTGTCAGAACTGGAGAATAAAAATTAATTCCAACAAATCCCATCAAATAAACTTTATCCTTCTTCGTAAACTTTTAACTTCCTGCCCTACAGTATCCTTTAATTACACTCAACTAGTTCCTGTTAAACAGATCCAATACCTAGGACTCCTTATTGACAAACGCCTAACTTGGAATCCTCATACACGACTAAAACGACAAGAAACTGCTCGCCGTTTTAGGCTACTTCAACACTTACTAGACAAAAGGTCAAACCTTCCTTTGAACTACACAAGGCTCATCTACATGCCTATTATAAGACCAATCTGGACTTACGGAGTAGAGATTTGGGGCTCTACTAAACCATCAAATTCTTACCGCATCCAATCCTTACATTCCAAAATACGTAAAATCCTCAACCCTCCTTACTTTGTCACGAATAAACTTATCCATAAAGACCTTAATGTTCCCCATATTCCTGATTTGGCCCGGACCTGGTATTATTTCTTTCATGACAAACTCCATTCTCACTCTAACCCACTAGTTTTAATCCTTTCTTCCTCTTCAATTCCGGATAATCCTCCGAGGCGCCTGAAAAGGAAATGGTCCTTCTAGTTTAGAATATTTTTAGAGTGCTGCCACTGGGTAGTGTCTCTACATGTATTTCATGACAGTTTTATAAATTACCGTCACATTTACTAGATGTATTTTTTTGGTAATACAGTTGTAAATATCAATAAAATGATTAAAAAAAAAATTGTCATACCCAATTGTGTGGGGAATATATTTGGCATCCCTAGTGGGGATATTAATATTTTAGTATGTAAATCATACATAATAGCACCTTACTATAAATTTAATTGGGTTTGCATAGTTTATGAAGATCAATTATTTAATTCATACTCTGAGAAGTCCTGTTGAGTTGTGATCCAGAATTAATGTCACCATGTTTATCCCCGTGCTATAATCTCCATATTTTTAATATTTAATCTGCATCGTAAAATGTAGGAGCTATAAATTTTCAGGACTGTGCTAAGTGTCTTTTGGGGATGAAGATTTATCCACCGTAAAGGGTTGGAGTATTCCCTTGGCACTACTTACTATTATTTATTACTGATTACAGAAGCTTTAAGGCTAGTAGATGCACAATCTATTCAAAAATTCTGACATCCTGAAATATTATGTTGGACTAACTGAGTAATTTGGTCTCTTTGGACAATTTATTGAAGGACAAGATTTTATTCAGACTGAAATAAGAAGCTGTCCAGTAGAATAATAAATACCCTTCCTACCTTAGCCGTAATAATAATGTTTTTAAATTATAAATGAAAGCATATATTTTTTTATTATCTTAAGATTAAAATTTATCTGAAAAGAAAAAATTGATAGTATTTTTAATGTTGATTTTTTTTATCTTTATGTTTTGGTTGTCAATACTCTTCATTACATTTTATTAAAATGGATAATTAATATGAATGTTAATAGTTGTCGAATTGACGAAAAACTTTAAATATTAAAGATACTTTATAATAAGTTGGGAGTCACCTGCGGTGTAGTGGCTAGCTAGCTAAAACACACGAAAAGGACTAATTTTACTATCTCGAAGGATATGCCCGATTTCCATATTTTAAGGACTGTTTTAATTTTTTTATTCTAAGTTGAAGTCGCCATTCTCGTTGAAAGGATTCTTAATAATTTACATTTATTGTAACTAGGATATGATTCAAAATGGAAGAGAACCACTATTTTTGACTTGTTTCTCCTTTTAAAAGGATACTAATCGAAATAATTCACTGGTAACTAGGATATACGATATAGGATATACAAAATAATTCACTGGTAACTAGGATGACCATACGAAAAGGACATTGTTGAATATAGAAAATGTCTTCCCGATGCAAGATTTAGTCAGAAATAGCATAAGTCTAGCTGTGTATATAAGGGAGGGATGGTGGGTTACGCACGAAAAGGACTAATTTTACTATTTCGAAGGATATGCCCGATTTTCAAATTTTAAAGACTGTTTTAATTTTTTTTATTTTAAGTTAAAGTCACCATTCTCGTCGAAATGATTCTTAACAATTGATAAAAAAAGAGAAGAGGAAGTTCCAATGATTCTATTCATAGTTATATTTATTCTTCTACAATAGCAATTGGCATTAAAATTAACGATTGACATATATTGTAACTAGGATACGATTCAAAATGGAAGAGAACCACCATTTTTGACTCGATTAGGAGTGGTCGGAGCTGATAACTTGATAGATGAACGATCTAAGGAAATTTTGCCTTCTAATGGAGAGGAATTGCCGCTTTAACCCATCATAGGGCTAGGATGAATGAGACTGTCTAGAACTAATGACAATAACAAGTATAGCGCACATTCGGATTCCGAATGCCAATTTCACCAAATTTTGCCTACACAGATTCGTCCAATGACCATTGTCCAAGCCTAAGCCCCCGAAATAAGACTTAAAACTACCCTCCCATCGTCACCTCGGACTACCTCTCGAACTGCTATCAGCCAGTTCAGCGCATATTAACTTTTGCGGAACAACTTTATACATCCATTTTAGTAACCGTGATAATAGCTACCCATAAAAGGGACAGAGTACAAGCTCCGTAATTCCGCGTTGTCTAACCTTCTAAATTCTCCATTGTCCTCATCTCTCAGTAGTACATTAAGAGGTATTACTATAATTGGATGGCTGGGTTTGGCCAGCAGAACTTACACATCAATGTCCGCAAGATCGTCCAGAATCCAATTCTCCAATTCTAGTTGTACGCCTCGAGGTACCAAAGACTATTCTTGAAGGGAAGATTATTTTTAAATCGGATCACACTTTATGTATAGTATCTTCGTGATAATTATTATGATTATTATTAATATATATATTTGAATTAATATGAGAGATAAGCGAGACAAGGAAAAAGAGAAAAAAAATAATAAAAGGAGTATAAAAATTGTTAAAAGAAAACAAATAGTAAAAACGAAAAAAAATATTAATCTATTGTTTATTGTATGTGTTTGTATATTAAGATTTGTACATTAAAAATAGTTCAATAAGCAAAAAAAGAAGTAAGCTGTGTGTGAATAGCAACCCAATTAGGTTGGGTAGCATCGCTTGTTTAATAAAGTTTATCACTCTTGTAACTGATATGAAGATGATTTTTTATTTTTATTTTGAAACCTGATATTGTGTTTTATAAGAGTAATGATTTGAAGGAAATATTTTGTGGAATTACCGGACCTTAACTTCTTTATTCACTGAACCCAATCCTCATTATTTAAAAATTGAAATTTATATCACCAACTTGTGGAACTTCTAGTAATTTGTTAATTGTTTATTTGTTATTCCGCATCTACCCTTTCGCGTCATTAGCGTGTCTTGATTCACTAGCTTTATATTGATTTTAACTGGCCAATTTCTCTAAAAAACTCAAAAAGTCTTAAAACTGTGTCCTCGTCATTTCTTAATGCTTTTTTTAAGTTTGGAGGTATTTTATGTCTTGTTCTGGTGTCAGTGTACAGTGTGCATAATGTTACAATGTGTTTTATGGTCAGTGTTGTGTTGCATGTGTCACAGAATGGCGGATCCAGGCCTCTCATTAAATATCCGTGCGTAAAGGCTGTATTTTCTATCCTCAGCCTTGCTAGCACTACCTCTTCCTGTCTACTTTTTCTGCATGATGTGGTCCAAGAAGATACTTCTCGCTTTATCTTTTTCAGTTTAGTACTGGAAGTAGCCCATTCAGTTTTCCACTTGTTAATAATGGCCTTCCTGCAATGCCTCTTCCACTCTTCTGCTGTGGTTATGTTCACATTTTCAGTCGCAGGTTCATTCAGCCTCGCTCTATTTGCTTCTGTGTCGGCTACTTCGTTTCCCACAATACCGCAATGCGACGGAACCCATGCAAGTACAACTTTTTTATTGAAATTTTCTTGCAATCAGTTATTTACCTTTCAAGGGAATTGTTTGATTTCGTATCAGCAATTGCTTTTAGTGAACTTAATGAGTCAGTCACTGTGAGCAAGTAGTTGTCATTCATTGACTTGACTAGCTCCAAAGCTTGATATAATGCAAACAGTTCTCCAATTTCAATAAAAATTTATATTTATATTACCAACCAGAGGAACTTCTGGTATTTTCAAATGCTTTGGAAATTGTTATTCCACTTCGAAATTGGTTACATTGTTTTGTAATATCTTAATTTATCCTTCTTACACTTTTCACTCTTTCCAAAACGTTTACAATCCATTAGGCTGTTGTTTACAAATACTGTTTGTTGCCTAAGTAAAGACATCGGATCAACAAAAGGCAAAGACAATCTCCTGGACAGTGATGTGTTGGTTCCGGTGGCCAAATCCAGGCATCTAACTCTATTCTTGCAGTAGAAAAGGTCGGTCAATGAAGTATAACTGACTAACGCACAAATTATTTTCTATAAATAAAAAACGTGGTCTGTTATTTCCTACATTACTTTAAAAAAGGTAATGCAAAACTCTGATGTGAGTGCATTTTAGTTAAGATTGAATAATAAAGTTAAGCTAATAATAATGATCGGATAATTGCTTATTACCTGCTAGTGGGCTATTCCAGTCAATTCCGCAGAAATTAAAACGGAATTCTAACACGCGGGGCAATGGATAATAGATTTATGGTTCTGGGTGAGACCTGCACCCGTAGCATTCTGAATCGCACAGCTTTAATAATCCCGCGAAATATTAGTTTCGCTGTTGGAATTTACGATGGCAGCACGAATTAGGTGTGATGTGTGCTCCTCAAATGTCGGTCTTCTTTCCAAGGCTGGATTCCAACCTGATCATAACTTTCTGGAAAAATAATTGTAATATAAGAAACCGGTATCCTGTAGCGATTAGATGACAAACCTGAATTTATTGTTGTAGTATTTGCCAACCGAAAGATTAGAAAAAGAGTTAATCGAGCAGTTTACTGAACACGAGCTTGGGGGTGGATCAAGTAAAATAGATTTTGGTTGGTTTAGAAACCCCCTTCTATCTTCCCTTCCTATTTACAGGTTGAAAAGGGAAGGATCAATCCCTTTTTAGAGAGGCAACTTAATCATGTTAGTTCTTATAACTTCTCCATCCATTTTACGAGATAAACTCTTTCACAGTGTTACTTTTTAATATCTTTTATGAAAATGTAATAGAACACTTTTATTAAAATAATTTATTCCAATAGTATCTATAAAATCTGGTGCGAGCAATACACGATCTTCGCTTATAACGACCGTTTAAAATTAATTTAAAACTTTAACTATATTTCAATTTATAAAAATCTGGTGCAAGAAACACACGACTTTCACTTACCGCCGTTGTTAAAATCGGCTAAAGAATTTTTTTTTTTAAATACAGCTAGAGATGAAAATGAGTGAAACTAATAAATAATTAATTAAATTGAATTTCTATAGAAACGTGTGTTTTATTATATAATCTATTATATTATTATCTGAAATAATAATTAGTTAGTTTTATCGGCTTTTCATCACTCTTTATTAACATTTACAAGTTTGTGTATAAGATAATGCTTTTTCTAAAATCTTTAGCTTTTCAGCGGTATATTACACATGTATATTACTGTTGTTACTTTCAAAAACGAAAAATTGCATTCAAAAAAATTGTTTCCAGTTTTCTCCCTCAGTTAGAAATCGAATTCGTTCAACTTATATATTTACCTGTTTTTTTATCGTTGATAACAAGATTATATTGTTATTTTTTTTAGTATCTACAAAATTAAAGGTTCTTTAGAGAAAGGAAATTTAAAATATCAGCCCCTTCCTACCCCAATTCCAACCAACCTCCAACTGACATAACATCTATTCTTTCATCCTTCCTTCTAGACCTCCAAAACACAATCAAACCTCTCATCAATCTCCTTACAAGTCTCCTATAACAGTTCCCGATTAATTTCCCGAGATGAATAAGCAGACCCTAGCTATTCTCTTATGGAATTCCAATGGTCTGATTAATCACAGAGACGAACTTGACATCTTTCTTCACGGCAATAACATAGACGTTGCCCTTGTGACTGAAACACATTTCACACCTCATTCACACTTTTACATACTTGACTACATCACTCTTGTATCCTTATTCACAATTCCTTAACTAACTTCCTAATTCCTTCTACTCCAACTGACGCCATCCAATCGATTTCTCTTGCCTTATCCTGCCGTCCATTTAACATAGTCCTCCCAAGTCACCACTTCCAACAGCTATTCCGTCTTATCACCTAAAAATCCTACTTACTGGCCTACTTCCCTGAAAAAGCGCTCTGATATTCTTGATATATTCGTCACATCCAAAATTCCCACCTTTCAATCTACAGTAACATCCTTAGACGACCTCTCCTCAGACCATAGCCCAGTTTTGCTTCTCCTGCATTCAAACCCTATTCCTAAATCCTTCCCTCCTTCATTGATTACAGGAGATGTTGACTGGGACAACTTCCGCTCTCACCTAGAAAACGAACTTGACTTAAAGATTCCGCTAAATACAGAACAACAAATTAACTCTGCTATAGAAAAACTGACAAGAACAATAGGTATTGCAATTAGTAACAACTCAACACGTCCCAAAAATAATTATTCCCGCGACACTAACTTACCGCCTCACATTCGAAAATTATTAACAGAGAAACGGCGAGCAAGGGCTAAGTGGCACAGGTCCAGATACCCGTCCGACAAAACATACTATACTCACCTAACTAACAAACTCAAAACTGAAATTAAAAAATTAAAAATGCAAACTTTTCAGGACTTCACAGAAAACCTAAGACCAAATGACAAATCTTTATGGACAACTACCAAAAATCTGCTCAAATTCAAAACCTTTAATCACCCACTCCTTACCGAATCTTTTACCTGGTCTCGATCATATGAAGAAAAAACTCAAATATTTGGTGAACACCTTTCCAAAATATTTAATCCACATGCTGAAATCCTTAATCCGACCCATATTGACCATATTGAAGCAGAACTTACTATTCCACACCAAATGTCCCCTCCTCCTAAAGTCTTTCATCCTTCTGAAATAATTAACGTTATCCATCAGTTACGTATTAAAAAAGCACCTGGTCATGATCTCATTACATCCTATATCCTAAAACAGCTACCTCGAAAGGCGATCCTTTACCACACTTATATCTTTAATGCCACCCTCCGAACCACCTATTTTCCTGAACCTTGGAAAATGTCAATAATCAAAATGATCCCAAAACCTCAAAAGCCTCCTGAACATCCATCCTCATACCGTCCGATCTCCCTTTTACCTATCATGGGCAAGATTCTATAAAAACTCATTTTAAAGCGCCTTTATCCGTTCCTAGAAATGCATCACGTAATTCCTGACCACAAGTTTGGATTTCGGACATCCCACTCTACAATTCAGCAATGCCACCGTGTGGTGGATGTTATATCCTCCACATTGGAGCGAGGAATGTTTTGCACGGGTGCTTTTCTCGACGTGGAACAAGCGTTCGACCGAGTCTGGCACCCAGGACTCCTTTATAAACTCCGTCAATTCCTTCCCGCAACATACTTCCTCATAATCCGTTCCTACCTCACTAATAGAACCTTTCAAGTAAATCATAACCTTTCATTCTCTTCCATGTTTTCTCAGTCTGCAGGTGTACCTCAGGGTAGTATCTTAGGTCCCATCCTTTATACGGTATATACAGCTGATATCCCACTCCATCCTAGCACTGTCCTCACAACTTACGCGGATGACACTTGTGTGTTATCCGTATATAACGATCCAACCGCTGCATCCCAAATCCTTCAGTCCCACATCACAGCCATTGAGGAATGGTGTCAGAACTGGAGGATTAAAATAAATCCTAAAAAATCCCACCTTACCTTACCAAATTACCTTTTCCCTTCGTCGAAAACCGATGACCTCCTGCCCTACCGTATCCTTTAATAATACGCCACTCATACCTGTTGAACAAATCCGATACCTAGGACTCCATCTTGACAAACGTCTTACATGGAACCCTCACACGAGACTAAAACGACAGGAAACTGCCCGTATATACCGATTAATACAACACTTACTAGACAAACGTCCAAAACTTCCAATTCACTACAAAAAGCTCATTTATACCACTGTCATCAGACCCATCTGGACATATGGAATCGAGCTTTGGGACTCTACTAAGCCATCTAATTCCTCCCGCATCCAATCCTTACAATCCAAAATCCTTCGCAAAATCCTAAATGCTCCTTATTTCGTCATAAATAAAATCATCCATAACGACCTTAATATCCCATTTGTGGCAGACCTTTCTCGTACCAGATATGCCACTTTTACTTCCAAACTCCCAACTCATATAAACCCTCTTGTCCGCAACCTATCAACCTCGCATATTCCTGACAACCCTCCGAGGCGATTTCTTACTTAAATAAACATCGAAGTACTACCACTGGATAGTTTCTTCACAAGCCTTATACGCCTTTTATTATCATTCATCACTTTTACTTATTGTATTTATGTAATATACAGTTGTAAAATTCAAAAAAATATAAATAAAAAAAAATTAAAAAAATATCAGCATTTAAGCTCTGCCATACTATTTCAATTAGAATGCAATAAAATTTCACATCGATATATATAGTTTACTTAAAATCGTTTGAGCCGTTTTTGAGAAAATCGTAAAAAGGTGTATGGTAAATCGTAAATGCATAGTATAAAAAGTAGATCTTCCGGTCAGCTGATTTTAATGAAAAAGATTTCTGTAGTATCTCGGGTGTATTGTTGCCTTAAATATGAAATTTCAGTTTCATAGAACTTTTCGTTTTCGCTCGGGAGTTACCACACGCACACCTTTTTGCAGGACTTGGTTATTTGGGCTCAGAGGACCCTCACGAGCAATACTTTCCCTTATTATATATTTCATATATAGATAAGTGAAAGTAAAAAGTTAATTTTAGTAAAACGTGATTTAATTTCCTATACCAAGATTTTCATAGAGGAACCTAGAAAGAAAAGAATCCTCCCACAATGCATTAGATGCCAAAAATACGGTCACACCAAGACCTATTGCAACCACGCACCACGGTGCGTAAGGTGTGGACAAGGGCATGAAGGTTCTTCATGCACCAAAACCCGAGATACGCCAGCGAAATACGCGAATTTCCAAGGGGAACATCCCGCAAACTATCGTGGGTGCCAAACACTGAAGGATTTGAGATCACAAAGAAATATGGGGAGCCATCAACAACAACGTATTCCACCTCCTCCTTTAAATCCAAAAGAATACCCCAATCTTTCGAAATCAATCCCACCAAGCAGTTTTCCTCAGATGCAACAGCAGCAGCAACAATCATCTCAACGGCAAGCTCCCGTGCAGCAGCAGGTATAAGCTCGTCACCAGATAGCAGTGAAACAAGCTACACCCTCGGGACTACAGTCTAACCAATCTACAGAAGGTATGAGGCGGGAAAGTATTCAGCAGCCAACTTCAGCTGATTATATCCCACCACAATTGCACCAGCTACTAAGCGGTCTGAGTAATCTCATCCAGCCTCTTCTTAGCCTTCTACAGCAGCTCGCACAGGTAATTTGCCCTCCTAATGGCCCGTAATCAGCTGACTGGGGGATCTTTGTCCATCCTTCTTTGGAACGCGAACGGACTACTACAACGTAGGACAGAATTGGACATATACTTACATGAAAAACGTATTGACATTGCACTGATCACAGAGACACACCTTACACCACGATCAAAATTTGGTATTTCAGGTTACTTGACATACAGAACAGACCATCCGGACAACACAGCACACGGCGGGACTGCTTTCCTCATTAAGACACCACTCAAACATAACCTTTTACACTTACCAACTGCACCTGACATCCAAACCACTGGCATTACACTACACACAAAACACCACGTGATAAGTATAGCTTCGGTGTACTGTCCTTCAAGATATGTACTGACATCTTCGGCGTTTCACAATTATTTTCAAAACTTAAGGCGTTGCTTTATAGCAGGCGGCGATTTTAACGCAAAGCACCAATTTTGGGGGTCACGTCTTTGCACCCCTAGGGAAAGAAATCTGAGGGCTGCCATCCACGAGCTTTCATTAGACACTATATCACCAGACACACCAACCTACTGGCCAACCTCGCAACGGAAAACACCGGACTTACTGGACTTTTTTATTACCAAAGGACTACGTAGCATACCTTACTCAATAAAAACGATCTCTGATCTTTGCTCTGATCACTCTGCTCTACATTTGGTCGTTCTCGACGAACCATGCAATGCGCAAAGGGTGCCCATGCTTATAAATAGCGGATTGGACTGGGATCTATACCGAGAATTTCTTGAAACAAATCTCTCAATACCCATGTCCATCAAAACAGAAGCCGAATTAGAAGAAGCGGTGGAAAAATTTACTAAATGTGTCCAAAGAGCAGCATGGTCTTCATCTCAGAAGATAACATCGGGATTATTTGCCAAAATACCCTGAATATATAAGGGACTTGATCACAGCAAAGAGAAGAGCTCGTAAGGTATGGCAGACTAACAAACTTCCTTCAGACAGACAAAACTTTAACAGACTGAACAACGAACTTAAACGACAAATACAAAAATTCAATAAAACTAACTATGATTCCTTTATAAACAACCTATAAACTGACGATGGAAGCTTGTGGAAGCATACTAAGAAATTGTTGAAACATCGACAGGTGTCAGTACCACTGCGAAAAGGAGATGGTTCATGAGCCGTGTCAGATAGAGAAAAATCTGAAATTTATGCTGATCATCTTTCCTCTGTTTTATACCACCGACTGACTACCCTAATACAGAACATAAAAACTTAGTTAAAAGTACTCTGGACATTCCACTACAGCTGACACTACCTCCTATATCTTTTACTCCTTCACAAGTCGCACAACAAATCAGACGCTTACCTAAAAGAAAAGCTCCAGGTTATGATTTAATAACTGCCGAGGCGCTCCAACTGATGCCCAAGAAAGCTCTAGTGTTCCTCACGACAATATACAATTGCATACTTAGGACAGCTAAATTCCCAGTACAGTGGAAATATTCAATCATAAAAATGATACACAAAAAAGACAAAGACATGTACAAACCCTCCTCTTATAGGCCTATTAGTCTCCTTCCTATATGTTCTAAACTTTTCGAAAAATTTATAAAAGATTGGTTGACATACTGACTGAGCAAAAAATAATACCTGACCATCAATTCGGTTTTCGCACGTCACACTCGACGACACACCAATTACACAGAGTTACTGACTTCATTGCAGGAGCACTAGAAAAAAAGCAATACGCAACTGGAGTATTTTTGAATGTTGCCCAAGCGTTTGATAAAGTCTGGCACGAGGGCTTCTCTTTAAACTCAAGAACGTACTACCTTACACATACTATCTTATTATACACTCTTTTCTCTCTGATAGGTTCGGCAGGGCTCAGAAACTTCTTCAATCCGGCCAGTCTTGGCAGGAGTACCGCAAGGATCGATACTTGCTCCGCTCCTATACATTGTATACACAAATGACCTACCAACTCATCCCACCACATTGACTGCAACTTACGCGGACGATACTGCAATTTTAACATCAAACGACGATCCTATACTCGCCTCACTGACTCTACAAAATCACCTGATGACACTACAAAATTGGTACAAGCTATGGAAAATTCGTTTAAATCACGACAAATCAAGACACGTAACGTTTACACTACGACAAAACACTTGCCCACCAATTTTTATCGACAACAACCAAATTCCTCAGACCAACTCTGTACATTACCTAGGACTGACTCTCGATCGAAGGATGACTTAGGGCCCACATATCAAGATGAAAAGACAGACTCTTAACCACCGACTGAAAGTACTTTACTCACTTTTATCTAAATCTTCAAAACTAAAAATTAGATGGAAACTGAATACATACACATACCTTCTTAAGCCAATATGGACTTACGTTTCACAGATTTTTGGTTCAGCAAAAAAGACTCACATACAAAAACTGCAATCATTTCAATCCAAAATTTTAAGACTGATAACGACAGCTCCTTGGTACGTAAACAACCGAATCCTACATACGGACTTACAACAACCAAGAGTTTGACCAACATATAAGAACACTCTATACTCGTTTTCACAGTAAACTTAACGGCACGACAATAGACTGATTAACGACATGTCAATAGTTGAAATGCCAGTCAGAAGAAAGAGAGGCTGGATGAGGGACCTCCTCGGATAAAATAAAGCCATGGAAGGGGTGCTGCTGGGCATTTTCCTTCTTCATGCCTACCATGCCTGGTCTCAATTTCTACAGCACATTTACTGATTGTCAGATACATTCTGACAGGCGTGAATATAGATATAAAGAAAAAAAAAAAAATTTTTCGTTAGAATCATATGATTCAGATTAAATAATGTAACTATATTAAATTGTTAATCAGTAATAAGTTTATTCCCTATTCGTCACTTTATATTGCCTTTTAAAAATTTTTGAATCAGATAATATTTTTCTGATTTAGATCCAACGGTATGTTGTACGTCTATATTACTTTTCTTATTATCAAAAAAACAAAAATTACATTAAAAAATAATTTTGCTCTCTTATCCTTTCTTTGGTCATCAAATTCGTTCAACTTGTATATAAGCCGTTCTTCACCAATGTCATTAAGATGATGAATGTACTAAATAAAAGGTAGTTTAGAGGAAGGAAATTTAAAATATCGGCATTTAAGCCCTAAAAATCGGGAAAAAATGGTTGAAGATGGAGAAAAACGACTTTTGAGGTCAAGATAACGTGGCGATGAACAAAGAGAAGGAGAAGAAAAATAAATAAATAAAAACAAATCTTATAGTGTCAAGCCACAACTTACAAGAGATGAGACTCCCTGATAACACGATTGTTATTGAGGGGTTACCTGTAGCAGGGTGGTTAGCATAACAGCTTCCTATGCCAAAGGTCCCGGGTTCAAACCCGCAGTTAGCCCTAGGATTTTTTAATGGGAGTAAAAAATCCTTAGTTATGCCGTCCTTCGGAGGGGACGTTAAAAGGTGGTCCCGAGCCTGTGCGATGTCAGGTACTCGTTAAAGATCCCTATCCTAATAAAACCTGGATAGACAAAATTTAGGATTCCCACTGTAGCATCGTCCGATTAGCCACAGCAGCATAAAGGGACGTTAAATAAATAAACAATAAACGGTTGTTATTGATGATATAGAAAAAAATGTAAGGTGTTCTGGAATCAGGAAATTTTATTTGAATTATTTAAATGAAAATCGAAAAAAAAATAAAGAATAGGAAATAGTAACGCAGTCTAGTATAAATGTTTTTGGTTTATTATTTTTAATAATGAACCTTTTTAATCGACCAAAAAATACCCCCTTCAAAATTTGAAAAATCTGTTTCTCCTAATTAATAAATAAATTGGTTTTAACGCCATTTCATAGAGAATCAAATTTTCTACAAAATGAAAAAAAAAAATCATTGAAATTGGTTGAGAACTAGCGGAGATATAATGTTTTGAAATTAGCTGTGGTGATGACATTTTCCTTTGAATTATTTATTATTTGCTTTTCATATTCCTTAATTGCCTATCTACAGCTTTATAAAAAGTTATAGCCTAATATAGTTATTTGGCAATAATAAACTATTGAGTAATAATTTGCATCTTTTTTTTGTTTGTTTTTTTCATTTCATTCCAAAATATTGCGTCATGACAAACATACGTATCTATTTTCGGTACAGGTTTTTTTGCTATAGACCCTTTTATCCTGTGCCTCTTTTCCGAGAAGAGTTAAGACAAGAGATATATTTTATGAAAAGAGGAAGGATAATGACTAGATATATAAGATTTACTGACATAGCATCAGCATTGGGATCACGCCCTGACTTGATCCCTACTTTCTAGCTAACGGACAGGAATCCTATCACACCTCCAAAGCCTCAACAAATAGCTTCTCTCCTTCCCTTACCTAGAGCAGTATTTTTACCTCAATTTTTTTTCTCATCCAACTTTCAAATCCGTTTCAATTAAATAAAATAATAACAATTCTTGAGCTTTCTTATGGTTATTTTACCTTTCTTTACTGCCAATTAGCGTCTCTAGAACTCAATATATTCATACAAAAGTATTTATATATTTTATTGAATCGCATTAATTTGGGCAAAAGTCGTGATGGTATTTGGAAGATCGAACCTCAAAACTAAACTAATACTTTTTAAAAAATCTCGTGCAGGCAACACACGACTTTTACTTATATTCGCTGTTAATATCAGTTTAAGAATGATTACATAAAATTAAAGTTTATGAAAATAGTTTAATTCAACTTAAATAAAAATTGTATTCAGCTTTGTTGGAAACATATGATTTAGATTAAATAAGCATATGCCCAGTTCAAAGAATATATATATATATATATATATATATATATATATATATATATATATATATATATATATATATATATATATATTATAAAATTATATATTTTATAAATATTATAATATATAAATATATTATTTTGTTTACTTAAATTTGTCGATTTTTTACCTTTAAGCAATACTAACTTATAAATTCTGTATATCTCGTAAATTCTTGAGTAAGGCAATCATAAACGCTGAGAACTATACAGAAGCAGATAATAGATTATTTCTATCGAATCAAATGCTCCTATATAGAATAAATTGATCAAATACAAAAAATGTATGAAATCAGTAGCTTTGAAAAATATTAAAAAATGGGACGAGAGTAATCTTTACTAATAAAGGACATTCTCTACTCATAAATGAAAAAATAATTTTTAATTATTTTAAATGTTTATAATTTTTAATTTATCTTGATTAGATCATGAGTTATAGAATTTCGGCTACTAAATCGTTATTTTTCCCATTGTGCGTCGGAGCCAATTTACATTAGTGAATTATGATGGAAAAGTTATTCATACCCTGGTATAGAGGTTTTCGTTGTCTAGAAATCAACAATACGTGTCGTGTAGGAATCTGGTAATTTTGGCCACCTTCCATAACTATGACTAAGGAGGAAATCTGATCGATTGTGGATTTCCCCTGACGAAAACCACATTAATATTTCCTCAGGATGTTTTCAAGATATATTAGAAATATTTGTATATTCTGTTGTTTAAAAAAAAATACCTCGAAATATTAGTTATAGATAAAATATAAATAAGAGAGAACTAGTAATAGGGTTCACATATAGCTTCAATTAGGGTTAAAATCCGGTAGATAAAAAATCCTTGGTCATGCCGTCCTTCGGAGGAGACGTACATGGTGGGCGCAAGTCTGTGCGATGTCAAGTACTCGTTAAAGATCCCAATCCTCATTAAACCTGGATAGGCAAAATGTAGGACTCCCGCTGTAACATAGTCCGATTAGCCACAGAAGTACAATGTAACCTAAGTAAGAACTTTTAATATAATTAGATAATTGAAATTGTAATAGTTTTAATAATAAATCGAATGAACAAATATTAGCTTTTAAATTGATCGTTTTGGTTCGTCATTACTTGAGACATTGATTTAAAAATTAACGATATCCAATTTTACAGAAAGCGCAAAAATATCGCATTAATTTAATATTAAACTAATTTATTTGATTATTTTCCCTTTCAAATCTAAAATTTATTTTGAACTGTATTAATAAAATTACTGTAACGTTATAAAATAATATGCTTTAGTATGATTTGGAACAAAATTAAATGTGCCTTTATTATTTTTGGAGGGCGTAGCGTGGATTAGTGGATAGAGCACTAGTCTACTATTCTCCAGGTCCGGGTTCGACCCCGGCTGTGGCAGGATTATTTACACTTTTATTAATGCCGTGGAACGAAGCTGGGGTACGGAGACATTCCTTGGGCAAACGTATACTCTATGAAGTGGGTACCCGAAAATTTTGGAGAAAACCTGACAGCTGAGCTTGATTAAAGCCTAATCACCTTCTTGTACAGCAGTTGGCCGTGAGGCAGTACGAATATCTACGAGGCATGTTTTTTAAGTAAGTACCGTTTTGGAATTAAAAAAAAACGTGCAAAGATATCGCAATAAGTTTATTTTTACATGACAGCCAGTACCTTAATCTACTTTTCTACATAATTTCCATGAATTTTGAGGCACTTGTCATAACGCGGCACCGGTTTTTGAATACCCTCCTCAAAAAATTCTGCCACCTGACTTTCCTTGAGCGGTAGTGAAGGTGAAGATTTTTTAGACCAAATTGTTACTGGTGACGAAACATGGGTGGCCTACGTCACACCAGAATCAAAACAACAATCCATGGAATGGCGACATTTATAATCACCCAAAAGAGTGAAGTTTAAGCAAACAATTTCTGCCCGGAAAATCATGTGCACAGTTTTTTAGGACAGAAAAGGAGTATTGCTATTGGAGTTTCTGCCTCGTAATGAGACAATCAATGCAGCGTCTTATTGTGGGACATTGAAAAATATGCGTCGTGCAACCCAGAACAAAAGACGTGGCAAGTTGAGTAAGGGTATCGTTTTGCTGCATGACAATGCCCGTCCACATGTGGCTAATCGGACCAAAGATCTCATCAAATCATTTAAATGGGAAACTCTAGATCATCCTCCATATAGCCCTGATCTGGCGCCCAGCGACTACCAATTGTTCCTGCACTTGAAGAAACACCTGGGCGGTCGGCGTCTTCAAGACGATAACGAAGTCAAAACATTTGTGATGCAGTGGTTAACAACTCAGGCGGCAGAATTTTTTGAGGAGGGTATTCAAAAACTGGTGCCGCGTTATGACAATTGCCTTAAAATTCATGAAAATTATGTAGAAAAGTAGATTAAGGTACAGGCTTTCATGTAAAAATAAAATTATTTCGATATCTTTGCACGTCTGTTTTTAATTCCAAAACGGTAATTACTTAAAAAACATGCCTCGTATATGTACTAACCCCCTTCATGGGGTGGTAGAAGTACAGTTTTTTTTAGTACTTTTGGAAATACAATAGAATAGAAAATATTTTTTATTCTGTGACTGGATCCCTTAAAATTAACAGGTATGTACAGTTGAAATCAATAAACGTCTGAATATATATAACATACAAAAGGAACATAATTAATTACTATTTACAATTATGGATGAATATATACTACAAAAAAATAAAAACCATTCACAGAAGTGTGTTGAACAAAATAAAATAGTGACATATAGACAATGAACAAATATTTTTCCTCTTTTAAAGTATGTATCTAAAATATAATTATCAAAATTGTTAAGCGTCCTTTTGGGATAACAGAAGGTATTGGAAAAGTTGGGATTTTAATGAGGAGAGAGATGCAGCATGGCGGATATGAGTAAGTAGAGAATTCCAGAGAGTTGAGGAGCGGACAAGGAAGGAATGATCTAAAGTTTTAGTTCTATGGGTGATAATATAAAGGTAAGAATGGATCGAATTTGTTTCAAGTGAGTGGACTGTAGATTGCAAAAGATTGTGGATGTAAGGAGGATGCTGGGAGTGAATGGTTTGGTAAAGGTATGATTATGGGAAATATTGTCTGTGGGTAGAGTAAAGTACATCAACTTGGGAAACTTTTTGGAAGTACCGGAGACAAATAACATATTCATGATAGAATAATTACATTTCTTAAATATTTTAAAGGAATTATGCGTTCTTTAAATAGTATTAACGAAGCGATTATAATAAACAATAATTTGTTAAAATATCAATTAGTAAAAATGTCTACTAGTACCTTTTAGAAATAAGCTTCTCAATTGATCACATCAGATAAGCTAATAATTTATTTCATGAAATCCAATCAATATTTTATTTAGTTTATTAATTTAATCTGTTGAGTTGACATTTCAATGCCATCTACGCACAAATTCCTAAGAAATCTAAAAAAAAAAATAAAAAAAAAAAAAAAAAGAACGTCTTTCCTTGATACGCATGGAATCCATTTATCTGATGTGGAACTAATTTCGATTAATGGAGGCCACTTGTCGAATCTAACCGAGAGAGTTGTCTGAAGAATTAAATAATTTAATAAAGTATATCTATATCTCACCGCTTCAATTTTCAATTATTATATTATTAATGTTTGCTATGTTTTTGACTGGCTGCTTTTCTAAGGCAGCGGTTGCTTCAAAAACTAGGTTAGTTAATATATTTAAGGACTATACTATATTATATATCATTCACTATTATAGAAGAGTATATCATATGATCATATCGATTGGAAGCGTTCTCTTCCTTATTTTGTTCATATGTATCCTTTTATTAACACATGTTAAACTTTATAACGTTTCGAGGCTTACACTTGCCTCATCTTCAGATATTATCTAAAATATAATTGTACAATTATTTCAACTAATTATATATATTAAGTATACATTATTTATAAATTAGAAATAATTTATAATTTATTTATTTACACTATGTATAAAATTTTATATATACTCACATCTATTACCATATTTTTTTATATAATATAGGTCATTCAAATAAATTTAAATCACAACATTAAATCCTGATACTTCATCATCACATATGTCAATATGCATTGTGCATTTGAATGTGTTCTAAACTGGTCTCTATCTAATACCTTCCTATTCCACTCAATGTTTTCAAACAAACAAAATACTACTTCTACCCAGGTCAGTTATTAAAACCCACACAACATTCATCCCTACATATATACACACAACACACAACCATACAATATACGTCCATATATACAAATTCAGCTACATACATATACATATACACACATCATATACATAAACATATGCATCCACACATACGCACACACACACAAAACCCATACATATATATATATATACATACACACACACACACACATACATATATATACACACACACATACATATATATATATATATATATATATACATATACACACATACACACACAACATACATACATATACATATACATACACACACACACATACATATATAATTATATACTCACACACTCACACAAGCACATACATACATATAAATATTTATATGCATTCATCCAAAACCACCTACATAACTTCATATATCACATATTTACATTCAATTATATACATTATATACGAAACTCTAATACACATGCATTCCAAATACATCCACCTATTTATAATTTTTATTTATTTTATTTTTATTTATCAATCAAAATCAAAAATTCAATTTATTAATTATATCTGCATAATTTTGACATATTTTTTTTTGAATCTGTTTTGTAATTTACAGTATTTATTATGTTTTTAGTTATATAGATTGACTCCAGTATCTTTCTATTTTTGGTTTTTTGTTCTGTATTAAGTATTTGTATATTTTCAAAATTAAATTCATGTTTGTTAATTATACTATGATTGGATAGAGCTGTAATATTTATATTTTTAATATTTTTGCAATTGGAAATGTGTTGTTTTAATCTAGTCTTTAACATTTTTGATGTTTCTCCAATATAAGTTTTATGACAATTTTTACAATCTATTTTATAAATGGTATGAAGTTTATTTTCTTTTTCTATTTTATCCTTCATATTGGTGAAATATGTATTTATTTTATTATTATTGTATAATCCAAGTTTTATGTTATAATGATCATATTGTTTAAATGTATTTTGTATTTTTTCTGTTAAACCTGGTATGTAATTCATTTTGAAGAATTTAATTTGTTTTTTATTTATTTGATTTAAATTAGTAGTTTGATTAAATTCATTATTTGGTTCCTTATCTATTTTATCTTTTTTGTAAAATTCATTAATTGTGCTCTGTCTTATTCTATTGTTAATTTTATCTTGTGTATTATTTTCTTTATGATACTTATCGTTATTAATTATTTTATTTATATTTTTATTATCGTTTACAATTTTAAGATTTTTATACCATATTTTATTTATTATTTTTTTCGGATAAAGATTTTCTATCAATATATTATAAATATTTCCTTTTATTTCTTTTATATATTCACTATCTGTTATTTTCTTTGCTGTGTTGATTATATTATTAACTATATTAATTTTTTTATATTTTTTTATGTTCGTATATAATGTATATAATTGAATGTAAATATGTGATATATGAAGTTATGTAGGTGGTTTTGAATGAATGCATATAAATATTTATATGTATGTATGTGTTTGTGTGAGTGTGTGAGTATATAATTATATATGTATGTGTGTGTGTGTATGTGTGTGTGTGTATGTGTGTGTGTGTATATGTATATGTATGTATGTCGTGTGTGTATGTGTGTATATGTATATATATATATATATATATGTATGTGTGTGTGTATATATATGTATGTGTGTGTGTGTGTGTGTGTGTATGTATATATATATATGTATGGGTTTTGTGTGTGTGTGCGTATGTGTGGATGCATATGTTTATGTATATGATGTGTGTATATGTATATGTATGTAGCTGAATTTGTATATATGGACGTATATTGTATGGTTGTGTGTTGTGTGTATATATGTAGGGATGAATGTTGTGTGGGTTTTAATAACTGACCTGGGTAGAAGTAGTATTTTGTTTGTTTGAAAACATTGAGTGGAATAGGAAGGCATTAGATAGAGACCAGTTTAGAACACATTCAAATGCACAATGCATATTGACATATGTGATCATGAAGTATCAGGATTTAATGTTGTGATTTAAATTTATTTGAATGACCTATATTATATAAAAAAATATGGTAATAGATGTGAGTATATATAAAATTTTATACATAGTGTAAATAGATAAATTATAAATTATTTCTAATTTATAAATAATGTATACTTAATATATATAATTAGTTGAAATAATTGTACAATTATATTTTAGATAGTATCTGAAGATGAGGCAAGTGTAAGCCTCGAAACGTCATAAAGTTTAACATGTGTTAATAAAAGGATACATATGAACAAAATAAGGAAGAGAACGTTTCCAATCGATATGATCAAGGACTATACTTTTTGGAACGATTGGAGTTTTTTCCAAAGGTATCGTGTTTACCAATATTAATAGGTGGCATGCAGGGGAAGATTAAATTAAACTGGTTTCACTTGGAGCAGTTATTATTTAACACAATACACAGATTTTAAACTTGAAGTCTATATAACGTCTAGAACTATGGATGAGAATACTGAGGGACTCGTTATTAATAGCTTTGCCATACAATATTTTGCACTATGATATGATAGATTATTTAACAAAACACTTGTTTCTATTAAAATCCTACGTAAATAATTCTTTAACAATTTATTTTCGCTTTTAAATTTGTTTAAAAAATCTTAAATAACGGAGGTAAGGGAAAGTCGTATGTTGCGCGCACCAGATTTTTTAACAAGTTTTAATTGTTCTTTTCATTAATGAATCTCAAACTATTTTTTTTATTATGTAAATTTTTTATATAAAGAAAAGACAAGGTGTGCAAATACTTTCTTCGGTCACAGTATATGGAGCTAGAATCAGGCTCTAAAAACTGACCACAATCCATAAAACATTATTCTCAGTGAATTACTAAAATTTAGAAATACAATATAGGTACTTATTTACTACCACTTAAATTTAATGCGTTTTCGCAATGCGTTATATATTTTTGTTACAAGCTTAGGCTTCTAAGGATTTTTTATCAAGGTAATTTAATACAATTTTCGAATAGCATCTCGACGACCCTTTGGGTATCGTCTGCTAGTTGGGAACAACTAGATAGACAGCCTCAATGTAATCACTGTAACGTGAATCTCACGGTGAGTCATATTTTTGAGGACTGTCCAAGGTACAGGAGAGAAATTGAAAAATGTGGGGAACCACGCCATGTCTCTGAGGCTTTGAGCGATAATGAAGCAATTATCAGCAGTGCCATCAAGTTTATAAAGAATATTCGTCTGTTTCAGCAAATATAACACAAATTTTCTTATTCTTTTTGTATTATATATATATATATATATATATATATATATATATATATATATAATATAATTTCATTTATATTATTTTTTCTTCTTCTTCATCATTCAGTTTAAGCTAAAATTCAATTTTATTTATTAATACTTAAATTATTATTATTATTTATTTATTTTACTTTATTGATTATTTTTATTATATTCGTATTTTATTTATTATTATCAGTTATTTGTTTCTTATTTATTATTATCGCTAATTTCGTTTATTTTATTTTTATTTGCCTTTATTTTTTACTATTTGTGAATGTTACTGTATTGTTTGTTTGTTTTAGTATTTTGTTCGTTTTTTTCTTTTCTTAAATTTTTTTTTTTTTTTTTCTGACGTCATCATTTTGGTAAATCGTTTTTCCCTTTATTTTGTTTTTTGTAAAGATGTGAGGGCGATAATAACCATCAGCAGTTTTTTGCTCTTAAAATTAAAACAACAACAACAACAACTAGATAAACCACTGTTGAAGTGCGACCTAACCCGCCGTACAGCCAAGCTTTGTGGGACAATTAGCTCAGTGAAATAAGGCTAAAATTCAAGATTGGTGGGAATTAATATGGTCAAAGCTGGGAACCGTTTCAATACATTTTATTGGCTAGGACCAATACAATACAAGTAATCTGATTTGAGGCGAGCTTAATTTTTTGCAGCCGAAAATCCTTGAATTGGTAGCAACTTTTTTTTTTTCAGATTTTACAACTCGAGAACGGTGCCTTCTACAAATTAACAGACAATTATTATTATTTATAAATATTTCTCGTTTCTATTTAGATATAACTAATAGAAGTAACTTTCTTTTTTGGCCCTATTCCACGCTTTCCAATTAATTGTCCTCTGAACCTTAAAAAGGCTCAGAGACCATTTCCGTCACAAAATCTATTAGACAAATCATAAAAGTGCAAGGGCATCGTTACTTTTCACCCTGTAAGATACAATTGTCACGTTCATGTTAACACCCCCATAATTTCAACCCAAGGCAAAGAACCATACAGCAGAACCAGCCTAGAGACGTCTTCTTCCCACTCTTTCCCAAAACCTTCTTAAGCCTCGCCTAGACCTATCCTGATTCATTCCACCATTCTCTCTCAGTAAGTCTCAAGTATACTTCAAGTATGTAACCTTTACTGAAGAGTAAAGACTATTTTTAAGCATCTACTGTTGTGTGTTCGTTAATTTACAGAAAATATCTTTCTTTCCAAACTGAAACAGCGTTTCATTTCCTTTTCAAAAGTCGACTTAGTCATTGAATTCGGTTCAGTGATACCATCGCAATTATTCATCGGAAATAGACGAATTTTTCCAAGTTTGTTGAACAAACCAATTTGTTTAATATGGGCTGTAACTTTGAAACAATTATCCAAAGAGAAGAAAGTCTTAAAACGAAAGTTGTAAAGCATCAAATTTCAAGTCTAAAAACCTCTCTAAATTCCATATTCTGTTGGTACGATCCTTCAAAAAATTATTTTTATTAGTTTTCTATTATTTTAAACACGCACTGTAGGTCTTGCTAGATACATCTCATTTAATACATTTTGGAGTGAATTATACCGTAAATATAGAAGTTCACACGAAAAAATAAAAGTTACCATGGTATATGAAAAAAATAAATTAGGAATTTCTTAAAAGGGGTATAAAATATATAGTTAAGGAAACCTCTTTAGTGATCATGAAAAATTTTGAACCCGAATTCTCTAGGTTTTTCTGACTCTAATAACCGAGGCGCGTAAAATGGTCTATATGTAAACATATAACAAAAACAATAAAACACACAAATTACAAACACCTAAAAAAATTCAATTAACCTGAATTTTTAAAATTTAAAGAAAAAAAAAGTGAAATAAAAATGTTTGATCCTTCTAAACTAGTGAAGCTGGTATTGGTATTGAAAGGAAAGCTAATCTGGAAAGAACATTTTGATTTTTTTTTCTCGCCATTCCCTAAAGGCTATTTAGGGATTTATTCTAATTTTCAATCTAACTAAAGGATTTTTTTATTTAAACTGACCTATATATGAGATATATACATTCGTGAAAATTTTAGAATTCCAGTTTTCAACTGAAATACATGTTTTATACTAGAGTGCTGCCAATAGGGCAGTTTCACTTCATACTTTTTTAATTTATTGTATCTCACAGCCTATTTACTAAATGTATTATCCAATAGAGTAGTAAATTTCAAAGTCAAAATGACCAAGTCCCGTAAAAAAGTCTCCGAGTGTAAGTGATAAGTCTAGTTCGAAAACAAAGCCGTACGAAACTGAAATTTCATATTTAAGACTATTTTAAGCTTGAAATGTAGCATCAACTTTTTCGCTAAAATTAACTAACTACAATAGCCACGTTGTATTATGTATTTTGCACCTTTTTTAATTTACTCCAAAACAGCTCAAGCAATTCTTCTTTAAGTCTCTGTATTAATGTAGAATTAACTTAACTTTAATTTCATGTAGGTTTTATCCTATTTAAAATAGTCTGACAATACTTAAATCAAGAAATTTTAAAATTTCTTCTTCTTAAGTACCTTTAGTTTTTTATAACTGTATTGATTCAATACAACAAGTAAATGGGATAGATTAAGACACATGATATCAGAAATAATTATTTCTGACTGCTAATATTGATAAAAAATAAATAAATATGGAATATAAAATAATTTGATTATATAATGAAGGAGAAAACATCAGAAATAATTATTTCAGATTGTTTGTTTTTACGAAAAGAGTAGTATATCAATATTATATTATAATGTATTATACAGAACAGTAATTTTGATGTGTAATATATCGTTAGAGAGTTGAAGATTTTAGAAAAAATGTTATTTAACATACGAAAATTTTAGAAGGTAATGCTGATTAAAAAACTAACAAAAAACGCTGCAAATTATTACACAATGGTTTATTATTTCCAAATAACAACATTTGGGTATAACTATTTATATGGCTGCTAATAATTTCTATTTTTCTCTATCTTTAATATCTAAATTTGGTGGAATTGCACCAATTATAATTTGTGACTTCAATGTATAGATCAACTTTTTTTTTTTTTTTTTTTCTGTTTATCACACTTTACTGACTCTAAAACTCTGTACATATTTTGTCTATCTTCAAAAATAACTGAGTTATGGGCGTATTTATATGTAAAATTTCAATTTTTTTATATCTTTTTTATAATTATTCGCGGTTTTTCGGTTACAAAACCTTATAAATGTTTTCTCCATCTTTGACAATAACGGAGTTACAAGAGTATGAACAGGCAAAATTTCAATTTTTTTTTTTCTTTTTTCTCTTTTTATAATCATTTGTTTTTTTTTGGCTTAAAAAACTAATTAATTTTTCCTTTATCTTAAAAAATAACTGAGTTATTGAATTAAATCTCTTATAATCAGCCACCATTTTAAATAAAACCAGCTGATATCAACTTCTAGGTGTTAATGTTATCGTTGCATGGCCTAGTATTATCGTGGCGAATTAAAAAAAAAAAAATGGTTCAGTAGTTTCGGAGAAATGCCGCGGACGGCGAATTTTTTTTTTATTCGTTATTCGTATTCTATGTATGTTGAAACGTAAGCCCTAAAATTTCGAAGGGGTGTAATTTTCTTTTGGTCGATTACAAAGAAACCAACATGCATTTAAGTGATTGTTTTGCATGATAATTTATCATGTTAAGTATATCACTATTGTTTGAACAAAAGGGCTTGCAATGTGAAGTTTACGGGATTTTTAATCCGTTCTAATTCACTAGGGGCTATTCTTTATTGTAAAATACAAAACGTAAATTTAACATAGAAACTTCATTTTCATAAAAATATTTTTTTTTAACGACTTAAGCCCTTTTGACCGAACACCAGTGATATTATTTGATTTAAAATAAAGGTTTCCATCAAAACAATATAATTATATAATTGGTAAAATATTTATAAAACATTATTTCAAGAAGTGATATAAGTAAAAGTTGTTTGTTGCACTACCAGATTTTTTTTTTTACTGGTTCCAAAGAGTTAGGTGTTCAAATCAATATATATGCATACGATCCTCTAAGTAACCATGCAAATAATTTTCATTATTCCTCTCTTTTTAAAATTTCTTTTACTTGATATTTTGTGATGAGTGCCATGTTATAATATATTTATTTGTTTAATATATATAATTTTCGTTACAGAGGTAGACATCAACGGAACATGCTTCTTTCACGAACAGTGCGAGATGCGCGTGCCACAGACGGAATGCCGGGACAACAGGTGCTCCTGCAGGTTCGAGATGAAACCAGCTCTCAACAAAAAGAACCAAATAGAGTGTATTGGTGAGTGTATAAATATAGATATATTTCATATAATTTTACTAATAACTAATGAGACTTTACAAAATTATTATCATGTATAAAAGACAGGCATGTGAATTTATGTACTTGTAAAAAGTAATATTAATGACAGTGAGGCTTCAGAGTTTGTGCTAGGGTCAAAACTAAGCTCCGTGAGTATTTTTACAACTCTTAATATAACAAGGGGTATTTTACTTGGACAATTTAGACGCCGAAATTCTTTGTTTCCCATGTATAAATAAATTGGAATTTTATACTTCTTAATATTATTAAAAAGTCGCGTTCTTAATATTCTATTAATTAAATTCGTTTTTTGGGTGTAATAATAAGGGAATCTTTATCACATAAAAAAGAAACGAAGCAACTGAAGAAATAAAAGAATTTGTAGGCAAAATGCCGATGCATGGTGTGTGTATTAGCCCATACCAGGTAATAATTTTGGATTTGTTGCACAACCGCTAAAATCCCTCATTACATCTCATGAAGATCTGGATGCCACAAGAAAAACACAACGTTTATTCTAGCAAACGTTTCGACAGCTCTTTTACTGAAAACTACACAACGCATAGTCGCCAGGACTTTGCTGATAATATTCAACACTTGGTTGTAGCAAAAGTATAGTTCTCGAATTATTCAATACTTTAAACAAAAGTAAACCTGTGTTGTAGTGGCTAGGATAACAGCCTTCAATACCCAAGTCCTTAATAAATGGACCTAACATTTTTAACGGAAACAATTTTATTCTAAACGACGCTTAACCAATTATTTTTCAACCAATGAAATATAAAGTAAGTGAAAGTATTGCGAAAGTAAGATTTTTAAATTCTATTTTTCACCGGAAATATACGTTTAAGGGCATTTTCACACATAGACGGCTGCCGTCCAAACGGTTTATAATCCTAGGCTTATCAGCCGGGCAAACGGTCGTTGATATAGGACATAGTTGAAGCTTTCACACATAGACGGCTGCCATTAGGACGGTTTATAATCCCCTTTATAGCCGTGTAGTGACTGGAGAGAAAAAAGAGCCATGTAGCAGCCATTTATACGGTCGTTGAGATAGGAACATAGTTGGCGCTTTCACACATGCACGGCTGCCGTTGGAACGGCATTGTTGCGGTGAAGCTGCCGTGTAGCTTACCACTGAAACCACACGGCGCCGTGTACTTTATTTTTTAAAAGAATAAAAAATGTTTACAATATAGAACAACTAATATCATTTACTAGCATAAATTAATTAATTACGTGAATAACAGTTGAATAATTTAATTTGTTTTTATATTAATTTAATAAAATAAATTTCTAGTATTCACAACTATGATTTAAAAATTATTTCGTCCCAAATCTATAACTACGAAATATTATGTAATTAATAACTTGCTGGAAAGGTAGCTTTTAATTTAAAATTGTTTTATATTATAATTATTATAAAATTATGCTTTTCAACTTATATGTTCATCCTTATATATAATAATCTAAGTAGTAGTCTGTATTGAATTAAAATATTTAATTGATGTTTAACAAATGAAAGAATAATAGATGAAAACCAACAAAAAGAAATATTGTACATAAAAGAAAATTCTATAAATGAATTAATTAGTTATTTATTATTTGGTAAATTCAGTGAAGTAAACTTTTGCTTATGATTTGAAATGTATTATCCCTTTTTATAAATAATTCAAATATGTTAAGAATTCACATTCTTTAATTGCTGAAAACTGTGGGATTAGTTTTCAATGCGGGGAATAATCCTCATTTAGTTAATAACAAATCGTTTCATAGTTTATGTTTATCCATTTTTTTTTTATCACTAAGATTAAGAAAAAGATAATTACAAAAAATAAACAGAATTAAAGGTGTCAAGAGGTCCTTTTGTTGAGTAGATATGTAACAATCTTTAATACATAACTGCAGTTTCTTTTATTTTTGCTGTTGTTACTATTTATTTTAGAGCTACTATATCAATGCAATCGTTATTCAAGACTATTATATTAAATTATAAAGATTATTATATTTTAAAGTTAGTATAATTATTATTGATAATTTTCTAACTTTAAAATTTTTTATGTTTCCAATTACTAATATATTATATTATAAGTATTTATTTCAAATCAATAAATGAATCTTCAAAGAAATGCTGATCATTACAATAAAAAAATTACCAAATACAATTCGTTATATATTGATTACAGACAAAAGTGAATATTAAACAGCATAAAGTTATTACTATTAAATATTCAAAATCCACAATACTAATCAATATAGGGTATATTCGATAATGTTAACAATGTATTATTGTTTATCATCTTATGGAACAAAATTCTATCCACATATAAGGACAGGCTTAAAACAAAAACTGCGTGAGAAGAGGTTTTTATTAATTTGACCAATACAAGAAAGACACACAGGAAAATAAATAGTAAGTTATCTTTATTTACTGTTACTTACCTCTGTCTCTCTCTCTCATAAGCAATACAATATGTAATTATATCTTATATATATTATTATATTATTATTTCTCTTCTATATATATATAATATATATATATATATATATAAGCTAATGGAGCTTCGTGTATTAAAAAAATTAATTATGATTTTTAATTCATATCATTCTGATTTTCGATTTTTCTTTTCAATTAATTTTAATTATGTTCTTCGATTTTATTCTGAATTATACAGTAGCTTAAAATATAATTTTGAGAACAATTATTTTTTAATTGTAATAAATTATTATTACAATATTTATTTTCAACCACACGAACCACTGATATGTAAGTGGTAACATATTATATAACGTAAATTAAGTCACTTTTTCATTATAAATTTTATTGTGAAAGCAACTAAATAACAAATCTACTTCGATATTTGCTATTGCTCTCGAACTCAAACCCTAAACAAAAGAGTATGGACATTATTAACTGGAAATAAAAAGGCTTACGCTATGGTATAAAAAGCAACATTTTTCAAAACATTTTTTTTTTTTTTTTTTTTGGGTTCTCGTTACTAATTTCATATGGATTTAGAGCAGTAAAATAAATTCCATCCCGGACTGAGGTGAACTAATATTTTATTCTAAAGACAATAGAATCGGAAATAACGAATACATTAAAAAATGCATTTAATTTTTCTGTCAATCAGTCATTCTGAACGGCAAATTAAATTTTAATTTTATTATAATGAGGTTAACTAATGATAACCATACTATTTTAAAAAATAGGTATTTGGAATTTAAATCTTGAATGTTAAATTGATCTCCATTAGATCCAACCTCTTTAAGTCTATAATTAGTAGGTTTTGATGCAGCCCAAAGGCTTCATCCCTCAACAAAATAATAAGGACCATTAGTTCCCGTCCTCTCCAAAATAACGAATTTTTAAAAATATTGGAGTCGCAATCTTTTCCGTACTACCTACGTTCACGTACGTAAACCGATAATTCGAATCTGTAACAGCCATCAATACTATGGATGAGTATCCTTTGTGGTTAAAATACATTGAATTGGAGGGGTTGACAATTCTTACGTGTTTACCATCAACGGCCCTTATGCAATGTGGGAAATTAGCGTTTTTCTCAAAGTTTTGAGCAATAGTTTCCCATCCTTTTACATTAGGTATACACATGCATTCGTGATGGAGAGACCAGATAGCTGCAGATACGGAGCGAACTATGTTGCTTCTTCTTTCACAAGCTCCTTAGTGCCTTTCAGCGTAGACCATCAGCTTCACTCCATCGCTTCCACTCGTCCCTTTGAATAGCCATATTTTTCATTTGGGTAACTTTCATTTGGGTTTATTTGCCTCTCTTTTTTTCCGAGTACCTCCAGGTACTGGATATACGTAGTTCTGGGTCTGCCCAACATTCTCTTTCTTATTGGTTTGGCTTTCATGAACCATTTCAATCTCCTGTCTTCTGGGAGTCCGCACACGTGCCCAAACCAGCGCAGTTGACGTTCTTCTATTGTCTCCTTCAGTGCCACCACTTTCAATTCCTCTCTGATGACTTCGTTCCTGATGCAGTCCTTTCTTGTTTTTCCTAGTATCCTTCGCAGGAATCTCATTTCTGAAGCCGTCATTCTATTTACAACTGGCTTTGGGCTGTCCAATGCTCAGATCCATACACCAGGATGGAAAGAAAAATTGTTTTATAAAGGACTAATTTGGTAACATTAGTTATTTCTTTTGTTCCAATTATGTGGCTGATTTGATGGTATGCGAGGTTGACCTTTCTCATCCGGCTATTAACTTCATGTTCTATCCTTCCATCATTGCTTACGGTTGTTCCCAAATAAAAATATCACTATAGCTGTAGTGAAGATCTGTAAACGTACACCCGCTTGCTAGATATCTGTAAATAAAAGTTAAATCTTATATGAGGGATACTATTACTTTTTTATATAGTTATCTATATTTACATATTTGACATAATGCAATTTTGAGGAAGTTGATTGGAAGGAGAGGAGGGCAGTCATCGAATAGTTCAATTAAGTAACTTAATTTACACCGAAACGTTAGCACAAAAAATTAAGTTTTACTTAACTAAGTGTTTTTATGACAACTCCTAATTAACTAATCCTTATTATAATGTTATTCTGATTTGATCATATTGAATAATGGTCCTGAAAATTTATCGATTGTTATAGATCTTGGAAAAGATGTAATGAGAAAGTGGACGAACGTCCGCGATTCATTCCAGAAAAACCAGAGGAAACGGAAGGAGCAAAGTAAATTTTATGAAAGGCCCACCACAGAGAGCAGCCTTTCCTCTGATGATGATCAGGATGAAGCTACTCCCCATACTGATGAAGATAAAAGAAAAGATGATAGCATCATTGAAGACGGTGCCCGCAAAAAGATGACGGATGCATTAGAGCAAGAGCTGCTACAGCTTATCCGGGAAAAACCTGACAGAAATATGTTTTTTTTTTAAAGGCATAATTCCGTCCTTACAAGAATTCTCAGAGGATGAAATACTAGAATTTCAAATTTCAGTTTTAAATTCTATTGCAGCTCTAAAGGAAAAAAGAAAAAAGGGGCTTCATCATTGTTTATGTAAGACTCCTTCAGGAAGCCAGGGACAATATAATGATTTTTCTTCTGTGGAACACGGTATATTTTTAATAATACTTTACTAACACCTCCGGCACTCGTAAAATAATTTAGTACTATTTTAATCGTGATGCACCTCGCAGCCATATATGGATTCTAAATCAAAGAAAATAACACAAAAAGACGCGCTGTACTTCACAGGTGTTTTGTGATAATTCTATACTAATATTATAAAGCTGAAGAGTTTGTTTGTTTGTTTGAATGCGATAATCTCAGAAACTACTGGTTCAAATTGAAAAATTCTTTTTGTGTTGGATAGTTCATTTATCAAGGAAGGCTACACATCACGCTGCGACCAAATAGGAGTGAATAATCAGTGGAAAATCTGGAAAAAACGGGGGAAATTAACCTCGCATTCCAACGATTCCAAATGATTTACTATTTAATTTTAAAATAATTTCCCGTTAAGTTATCTTTTGCCGTAACAATTAATAAATCGCAGGGGCAAACATTTAAACACGTAGAAATCGATTTACGTTAAGACTGCTATTCACACGGCCAACTATATGGCGGATTGTCAAGATCGGGTTGCGGAGAAAATCAGCATGTTCTTCAACCACAAGAAAATAAAACTAAAAATATTAATTACACTGAAGTACTTTAAAATATATTCTTTTAAAAACTTCTTCATCGCGATCATAACAGAAATTGACGCAGAAGAAGTCGCGAGCAACAGCTAGTATTAAATATTTATATAACAATAAAATAAATCAAAAACTAACAATATAAGTCAAAAAAAACATAGGTTAGACGACGTACAACAACTGTAACATTTATACGAGTCTGAAGCTAACAATTAATTTCTAAATACAACATATATGAGTAAATATGAGTAGACGGTAATAAAATATCTCTGGGAAATCGAGTGCTGGAGGAATAAAATATCTCTGGGAAATCGAGTGCTGGAGGAATAAAATATCTCTGGGAAATCGAGTGCTGGAGGAATAAAATATCTCTGGGAAATCGAGTGCTGGAGGAATAAAATATCTCTGGGAAATCGAGTGCTGGAGGAATAAAATATCTCTGGGAAATCGAGTGCTGGAGGAATAAAATATCTCTGGGAAATCGAGTGCTGGAGGAATAAAATATCTCTGGGAAATCGAGTGCTGGAGGAATAAAATATCTCTGGGAAATCGAGTGCTGGAGGAATAAAATATCTCTGGGAAATCGAGTGCTGGAGGAATAACCATTATATATATTTTTTTTTTTTTTAAGAATAACTTTAGTAATTTTTATAGAAATAAAAAACACATAATTATTTTTATGAAAAACTTTCAGGAAGAAACCCCTGTTATCACACTATACCGCAATCGCGTACAGTACCAGCGTCAACGATGATGGAAACTGGTATTTTTCTTTTAATTTTTTCTTTATTATTATTGTTTTCTTTTTATTTTAATAGTTCATTTACTAATATTTTTACCGTAGAGTGTAGAAGAACTAGTTGTCTCAATAAGATCTTTGGGCAACGGTCAAGAATGGATTCCTTGGACAGTCATGAGTATTGAAGACTATGAATACCAACATTTATAAATCTTAAAGGGAATTTTATTATTAATAGATTTTTTTTTTCGTGTTTTTCTTCTATTTTAATTTTTTTTTTTATAAGGAGCTAACAATTTATTTTACTGTTATAATTAATGTATTGTATACCTAAATTGGGTTGTTCGTTTCACGAAAGATAGATTTTTTTCAGTGATATTTCTGTAGCTAAACATTAATAAATTTATAATCAAAATTAATACTTGTTTTTTGTTCTTAAAGACCATACCACTTTTCAAAAGATGCCACTTTATTTCATACCACAATTATTTATTGTAAACAAAAAAGGTTTGACCAAGGGGCAACCAACCAATTATAATCAGCGGATGAAAATTGCAAAACAAATAAAAGAATAAAATTGCATCTCGCTCAGACCGAATTTAAAACAGGGGAGTTCGAATCCATACTTTAAGGTGTTTTCATATTTATTATTAACGTAATAATTGGAACAATCTCTTCTCTTTCTTTATATTTTTATTTATTATAACATAAATAAATCTTAATTTTGACGTTTCGAGGTTATTTCTTTGCCTCAACTTCAGCTTATTCAATAATTTATCTAAAAGACAATTAAATATCATAAACATATCTTCAAACAACAACAAATATTATCAACATTTCGAATTCAATTATCACTATTATATTTTAAAATCAGTTTCTAAAACAACTGTATTTAAATTGTACTTCCATATTTCCATATTGTACTATAATATTGGTCATATAATCATGATATTTTATTTATATACGAGGCATGTTTTTTAAGTAAGTACCGTTTTGGAATTTTAAAAAAATACGTGCAAAGATATCGCAATAATTTTATTTTTACATGAAAGTCTGTACCTTAATAAACTTTTCTACATAATTTCTAGGATTTTTGAGGCACTTGTGATAACGCGGCACCAGTTCTTGAATACCCTCCTTAAAAAATTCTACCGCCTGACTTGTTAACCACTGCATCACAAATGTTTTGACTTCGTTATCGTCTTGAAAACGCCGACCGCACAGGTGTTCAAAATCTTCACCTTCATTGTGGTACCGCTCAAGGAATGTCAATGCACTGCCTAAACGTTGAGTTTTGTGTATATCCGACAACATTTTTGGAACCCAACGTGAACACGATTTCCGGTAATTCAAGTTCTCGGTCACAATGCGATACAAAACACTACGAGAATATTGAGGAAAGCAGTCGGACAATGATGAAATTGTAAAGCGTCTGTTTTCTCTCACCTTTTCGTCCACTTTCTGCACGAAATCTTCATTAACGACCAAAAGACGCCCAGTCCGTTCTTCATCATGCACATTTGTGCGGCCATCTTTAAATGCTCTCACCCATTTCCTTACCATTCCATCACTCATAATGTTTTTTCCGTAAACTTCAACGATCTCACGATGAATATTAATCGGTTTTAATAACAGCCCGTACTTCACAATCAGCGGGACTCACGATTGTCGGAGGCATCTTAAACATTCAGTAAACAACGTATACAATGAAGAATCTGACTGTAATGGCGTCGGTGCGTAGACAAGAGATGTAGGTAACCAGCGCGCATGCGCGTAATGCCGACCGTAGCGCTGCGGCGGCGGAATCGCAAAACGGTACTTACTTAAAAAACATGCCTCGTATATCATTTCATCGAGCTCTACCAAATCATCTAATTCCTCCCGTATCCAGTCCTTACAATCTAAAATCCTGAATGTCCCTTATTTTGTCACAAATCAACTCCTCCAGAAGAGCCAATTAATATCGTACTATGCATTTTGCAACCTTTTCACAATTTTTTAAAAACGGCTCTAAAGATTTTATTTAAACTCATTATATTGATGTGAAATTGATTGGGCTTTAATTCCACGTACGGTTTATTCAGATTGAAATAGCGCAGCAAATTTCAATAAATGGCAAATGTCTTCCTCTAAAATTCCTTTCATTATGTTTTTTTTTTTTTTTTTTTAAATAACTTATTTATTTGAATCAAAATACAGACATTTTACAGTGCAAGTAAAAATCACTACCCCACTAAGGCGAGCCCGTGTGTTAGAAAGGAGTTCACCTGCGGAAATTCAATAGATGTACAATAACAAACAGTAACACAGTACACAGTAAGATACAATACAATACTTAATAATATTACAAAATATAACATAATTTTTACATTCACTTACCTATATATGAAGTATATAGTAAGGGAAAGTATTCCGATCGTAAAAATTTTCGAATTCCAGTTTTTGGCAGAAATGCACGAGTCCAAATGACCAAGTCCCGCAAAAAGGTCTGTGTGTCCGTGTGTGTGTGGTAAGTCTAGCGCAAAAACAAAAAGTCGTACGGAACTGGAATATCATATTTAAGACAACTATACGCCCGAGATGTTACAGCAACTTTTTCATCAAAATCGGCTGACTAGAAGAGCCACTTTATGCTATGCATTTTGCACCTGTTTAAGATTTTCTTGAAAACGGCTCTAACAATTTGTATTAAACTCGCTACATCGATGTAAAATTGATGGGCTTTAATATCACGTAGGTTTCATTCTGATTGAAATAGTCTGACAGGACTTAAATGTCGATATTTCAAATTTTGTTTCTTTAAAGCACCTTTAATTTTGTAGTTTTTATGAAATCGACTATATCATCCGATTAGCATTGCTAAAAAACAGGTAAATATAAAAGTTGAACGAATTCGATATCCAACTAAACGAGATAACTGAAAACATATTTTATTAATGCAAATTTTTGTTTTTGAACTTAAAAACAGTATTATACATGTATAATATACCGTTGGAATGCTAACAATTTTAGAAAAAATATTATCTTATACATACTATGTTAAAAGTTATCGGAGAGTGATAAAAAGCCCATAAAACAAACTAATTGTCGTAGATAATAATATAATAGGTTATTTAATAAAACACATGTTTCTATTAAAATCCAATGTAATTAATTCTTTAACAATTTAAGTATTTCCGATTCTAAATTTGTTTAAAAATTCCTTAATTGATATAAATAACTGAGGTAAGTGAAAGTCGTGTGTTGCGCGCACCAGATTTTTTACAATATAATACTTAAAGAATATAAAAATACAACTATAAAGAAACAGTAACACACACAGTGCTGTTAATTATAAATAATTCATCATTTCAGCTTGTTAGTATTGATAAAAAATGGATGAATAAAAAAATATGAAAGAATATGATAATCCACTGAACGAGAAAACTGCAGACATATTTTTCAAAGTTAATTTTTTTTACTCAAATAAGTGTGGTAATATGTTATATAAAGTAGTTGGAAATTTTAGAAAAAAGTTTAACTAACATATAAAGGTATAAAAGGTAAAGCAGAGTGTCGAAAGGGTGTAAAGTTAAGTGATTGTTATAGATAATAATTATATTGTTGTATTATTATATTTAATCTTAAATAAATGTTTGCATCAAAACTGTATTAACAACTTTATGTTTATTTAGTCTGGCACCCAGGACTTTTGTACAAACTCCGTAAATTCCTTCCCCCTACATACTTCCTCATCATCCAGTCCTACCTCTCTGATGGATCCTTTGCAATAAATCACAGTAGTTCCTACTCATCTCTTTTTACAGACTGCTGGTGTTCCTCAAGGCAGTATCCTGGGACCCATTCTATACACAGTCTATACAGCTGATATCCCAACCCATCTTAACACTTCCCTTTCTACCTATGCTGATGACACCTGCGTGTTATCAGTTCATAAAGATCCATTTATTGCCTCACACAACCTGTAAGCATGGTTTCAGAACTGGAGAATAAAAATAAATTCCAACAAATCCCATCAAATAAACTTTATCCTTCGTCGTAAACCTTTGACTTCCTGCCCTACATTATCCTTTAATAACACTCAACTAGTTCCTGTTGAACAGATCCGATACCGAAGACTCCTTGACAAACGCCTAACTTGGAATCCTCATACACGACTAAAACGACAAGAAACTACTCGCCGTTTTAAACTGCTTCAACATTTACTAGAAAAACGGTCAAACTGCTCATCTACATGACTATTAAAAGGGACCAATCTGGACTTACGGAGTAGAGCTATGGGGCTCTACTAAACCATCAAATTCTTTCCCATCCAATCTAAAACTTGATTCAAGAAGGAAGGTAAGTGAATGTAGGTGTTGGGCGCACAAGATTTTTTATATCAATAAGACGAAATATTTGCCGAATTAGCCCTAAGTTCGATTTATTCAAGTTAATCATAAGAATGTCTGTCTAGTTATAAGATTATGAGTCTTTCTAACAATTGTTCTATGCCCCATAATTAATCAATACGTAATTAATTAATATAAAAGCTTAATACTTCATTAATGAATGTATTATTAACGCATGCTGCAGCGGACAACGTACCCTGGGAGCCAGAGAGGTACGTGGACCCAACCATGATCGGCGTCCTGGTCGGCATGGCCCTCATGTTCATCATCATCTGTGTTGTCCTCCGCCTCTTCAGCAAGTGAGTGTTCCTTCACCCCGTCCTTTCGCTTCACTGAACATATTTTCGTCTCTTTCCTTTTAAGAATCACAAGTCTCATTTATGTATACCATTATGTCTAAATAAAAATTAATGAATTGCTTCATAAGGATACCCGCTCAAGGTAGCTCAAGTAATCAGGTGATATTTCGAACAACAGGCAAAGAGTTCAAAATGTTTAACTTTGCCGTGCTACATATAGCATTACAGGGCTAAATACAGCTGTGTTATGAGATATTAAATGAAAAGGCCTAGCCAAATTAGCATGTGAAAAAAATATATATTAAAAAAATCTTTGTAGTTACGTTTTATATAAATATAGCATATAGGGCTATGTAGTAGTTATCCAAGTCAAAAAAATTAAATAAATTTAAAAAAATATATATATATATATTCCATCCAATATAAGATATTTATAATAATAGGTATAATAAATAGTTGTTTTTTTTTACAACAATATCAATCTTTATTTATATAGCATACATCTGCACAGTTTTTAAAAACATTGAATAATAAATAGTATGTATGTGGATAGTGTGTAAGTAATATCTAATGTCATTAAGATCCTACAGCCTACAGTTCTATCCCTACTAAAAATGTATATAGTGCAGGATCCTCCAATGAATCAAATTAGCAAAAAATTGTTGGTGTACCAATCCAACATAATTTAAAAATTACTTTTTTTTTTTAATTTTCACTCACATTTTTTAAATAAAAAATTTAAAAAAATGTTTTTTGAAACTCTTTTGGAAAACCATTAACATATATTTTTGTCGTGAAAGTGGCTGCCCGTTCAGGAGAAAATTTTTTTTTTTTTTTTACCATAGGGTACACACTACACTTGCGATAAAATTGAAAAAATATATGTTACGGAGGACCCTCCAATGAAATGAAGTAACGAAAAATTGGAGGTGTACCAAACCATAATAACCAGAAAATACTTTTTTGAAACATTCAAAACAATTGTTGACCAACATTTTCGAGGGAAAAAAATTTTAAAATATTTTTTGAAACTTATATGTAAAATCCATAACATATATTTTTTTCGTGAAAATCGGTTGAGCTGTTCAGGGGAAAACAATATTTTTTTGGTTTTTCTTTCCCCCCCTCAATAACTTCCCTCCCATTAGGATTAAGGGGCTAAAAATTTGCGTAAGGTTGTTTCTCATGGGTGTGACTCAATGGTATAAATTTGGTTATAATATGTACACGCAGGGTAAGACTTCACATGCTTATTCGGGTAGACCCTTTGAGCTGTTTATCAGTTTTTATTATTTTTAATGCATGTATATAGTGGTATTACAAGAAATTATCTAGCCTATGTCATTAGTAAGAGTGCATTATTAGATATAAGTAATGAACTGATGACCCTTCCTGGGTTATAGAGGTACAGGTTTTTTGGTTTATTTTTAATAACTGCTATGTTTTTGACCGGCTGCTTTTCTAAGGCAGCGGTAGCTAAAAAAAACTAGCTTACTTACTATATTTAGTCAATATATCAACTATATTTAATGATACCATTGGATCTCCTTTCCAAAGGTATCGTGTTTTCCAATCCAATAGGTGGCATGCAGGTTAAGATTAAAGTAAACAATATTCAATTAATACATTACTATAATTATTAATTTACACATATAAGTTATATTAACACATTGCCTAGAACTTTGATTGAGAATACTGAGGGACATTTTCTCTTCTACCTTTGCCATACAATATTACAAATAACAATATACCTTTGAAACACTTAACCGGCTGGCGAAGGTGAAATCAGTCTTAAGTCCCCTTTCTCGGCATCATCCTCCAGCTGCTTCCGAACCCCGACGGCCACTCCTCTTCTTGTAGATGGAACCCGACTTCACTCTTCTTGAGGATTAAACTTGACTAACTCTTCGGTTCTTCTCTCTCATTCTTGTCACCTCGGGTGGGCCGAGATGAGAAGTGCCTCGGTTGGCGGTATAGCCTTTGTGCTATTATTCTTATCTTTTCACCACTCTTAATATTCTTGTTGGCCGCCGCTGGGGGGAAACTACCAGAGATTTCTGGTACCGCTGGGGGGCCCATACCGATGGGAAATCTAGGGGGCTAGGTAAACATCTTTTGATGTTTTGCCGACAAAGGTTCGTTATCATTAATTGTTTAATATTAAAATTATTTAATAATGAACTCCCCTCAGTATCCTCAATACATTACATAACGAACCTTTGTAATCAACCAAAAAAAAAATAATCTCCCTCAAAATTTGAGAAATACGTAGAACCCGAATAACGAATAAAAAAAAATGCCTTTGTCCGCCGTCCGAGGTATTTCTCCAAAACTACTAGACCAATTTTTTTTAATTCGCCAACACTAAGGCATCCAACGATGATCCTGACACCTATATGTTGATATCAGCTGGGTTTTTTTAAAATTGCTCCTGAATATAAGTGATTTACTTCAATAACTCGGTTATTTTTTTTAAGTTAAAGAAACAAATTATCAGTGTTTTTTAACCAAAAAACCGCTAATAATTATAAAAAAATATAAGAAAAAAATTGTTATTTTAACCTTATATACGCCCATAACTCAATTATTTTTGTAGATAGAGAAAACATATATATAGACTTTTAGAATCAGCTAAGTGCGATAAACAGAAAACAAAACAAAAAAAAAAAAAAAAAAAAAAAAAGTTAAATCTTGCCTCTATATACGCTTGTAACTCCGTTACTTTCGAAGATAGAGAAAAAAATTATTAGTGTTTTTTTTACCAAAAACCGCGAATAATTATAAAAAATGGAAAAAAATTGAAATTTCATCCGTAAATCGCCCAGAACTCAATTGTGTTTTTAGATATAGAAAAATATGAAGAGAGTTTTAGAATCAGTAAAGTGCGATAAACAAAAAAACGCTTGTAACTCCTTTATTTTCGAAGATAGAGAATAAAATTATTAGTGTTTTTTTAACCAAAAAACGGTGAATAATAAAAAAGAGAAAAAAGAAAAGAAAAACAATGAGATTTAACCATAATTGCGCCCATAGCTCAGTTATTTTTTAGGATAAAAAAATATGTACAGAGTTTTAGAATCAGTAAAGTGCGATAAACAAAAACACAAAAAATTCTTGTCTATGTACACGCTTGTAACTCCGTTATTTTCGAAGATAGAAAAAAAAATAATCAAAAAACCATGAATAATTATAAAAAATAGAAAAAAAAAGAAAAGAATGGGAATTTCACCCATAAATCGCCCAGAACTGAATTATTTTTGTAGATAGAGAAAACTATGTAGAGAGTTTTAGAATCAATAAAGTGCGATAAACAAAAAACAAAAATAAAAATGAAATCTTGCCAATATATACGCTTGTAACTCCGTTATTTTCGTAGATAGAGAAAGAAATTATTATCTTTTTTTTTTACCAAAAACCGCGAATAATAAAAAAGAGAAAAAAGAAAAGAAAATATTGAAATTTTACCCATAAATCGCCCAGAACTCAATTATTTTTGTCGATAGAGAAATCTACGTTTAGAATCAGTTAAGTGTGATAAACAGAGAAAAAAAAAAAAAAAAAAAGTTGAGTTCAAGTCACAAATTATAATAGATGTAATTCCACCAAAATTCGGTATTAAAGATAGAGAAAAATCAAAATGATTAGCAGCTATATAAACAGTTATACCCTAATATAGTTATTTGGAAATAATAAGCCATTGTGTAATAGTTTACAGCAGTTTTTTTTTTTTTTTTTTTTTTATAAAATCGCTGCACATAATTAATCAGTGCGTATTGGTACCATTTGAGAAATACGTGTTTTATCCTACAATAAATAGGAATATATGTTTTATTAATTGTGAGACAGATTTTTCATTGGAATAATTTATGTGACGGTATTTTTACCAGTGAGGGATGATCTCAGAATGTAAAGATATCTCCTCGAATGAATTACTTAAATAAAACCTATATAAGAGAGAGCAAGGGGCAATAGGGATCACGATTCCTCTAAAGTAAGAAGAAACGCGGAGATACGGAATTGAATTCGGAAAGGGTGGAGCATTGCGGATTAAAGGAGAGAGTAAACAATTTTCTAAGGTTGTGTCACAGTTAATAAAGGATCTATGGAACATGGCAGTTTTACGAGAACGTATATAGAGATTGGGGCGTGTATTACTAGATATAATTTAATAACAGGGGTAAACTGGATAATATAAAATACAAAGGAAGTGAAACGCAATTTTTGGAAGTGCGGTGAAAGATATTCAATTTGGGACTTGTGTGGCAATGAATTCTCGTTTACACGGCCCTTGTTTAAGTGGATCCGGTTCAGATTTTAACACCTTTTGGTTTATTATTTCCAATAAGGAACCTTTGCATTCGACCAAAGAAAAAATAAAACAACCGTTTGTGAAAAATGGACGATTTTTTTCGAAAATTGGGTCAAAAATACCAGAGCATCCAACGATGATCCTAACACTAACGTTGATATCAACCGATTAAATTTAAAATGGTATCTGAATAAAAATGTATTAATAACTCAGTTATTTTTGAAGATAAAGAAGAAATTGTAGAGTTTTAGAATCATTACACCGCAATTAATTGTAAAAAAAAAAAAAAAAAAAAAAAAAAAAAAAAAAAAAACAGTTGAAATTTTACCTGTATATACCTGAGCCTATAGCTCAGTTATTTTTAAAGACGGAGAAAAAAATGTACAGAGTTTTAGAATCAGTAAGCCCTGATTGATTATTTAAAAAATAAAAACATATTCATGATATTTATATGGTATATATATAGTCCAGGAGCCGAGGCCGAAAAATGCGAATTATAAGAAGAAAATTTTCAATGTGATTTTCATATTTTAGCCAACTTGTACGACAACATTTTTTTTGTCTGCCAGCTCATACTGGTCGGAATCAAAAATGGCGGCCATTCAAAACGGTCACTAAAAACCGAAAAATATGATTATTTGAAGACGATTCTTTCTTTTCATTTATTAAACTAGGTCACTACCTGATACAAAAAAAATTTGTCTGCCCATTCTAGGTGGTCGGGTTCATCCGGCAGACATGATTCAAAAAGCACGCTCTAAGAACCAAAATTTTGTATTATTTGAAGACGTTTCTTTCTTTTCTAATATAAAACTAGGTCTTTACCTGATACAAAAAAACTTTGTCTGCCCATCGTAGGTGGTCGGATTAGCAGAGCAGACAAAATCCAAAAACACGCTTTAAGGACCGAAATTTCGTATCATTTGAAGACGTTTCTTTCTTTTCTAATATGAAACTAGGTCTTCGCCTGATACGAAAAAACTTTGTCTGCCCATCATAGGTGGTCGGATTAGCAGAGCAGACAAAATCCAAAAAACACGCTTTAAGGACCAAAATTTCGTATCATTTGAAGACGTTTCTTTCTTTTCTAATATGAAACTAGGTCTTTGCCTGACCAAAAAAAAACTTTGTCTGCCCATCGTAGGTGGTCGGGTTCAACTAGCAGACAAAATCAAAAAACACACTTTAAGGACCAAAATTTTGTATTATTTGAAGACGTTTCTTTCTTTTCTGATATCAAACTTAGACTTCACCTGATCATAAAAAACTTTGTCTGCCTATCGTAGGAGGTCGGGTTCAACTAGCAGACAAAATCAAAAAACACGCTTTAAGGACCAAAATTTCGTAATTATTTGAAGACGTTTCTTTCTTTTCTAATATGAAACTAGGTCTTTACCTGACCAAAAAAAAACTTTGTCTGCCCATCGTAGGTGGTCGGGTTCAACTAGCAGACAAAATCAAAAAACACACTTTAAGGACCAAAATTTTGTATTATTTGAAGACGTTTCTTTCTTTTCTGATATCAAACTTAGACTTCACCTGATCATAAAAAACTTTGTCTGCCTATCGTAGGAGGTCGGGTTCAACTAGCAGACAAAATCAAAAAACACACTTTAAGGACCAAATTTTTCTATTATTTGAAGACGTTTCTTTCTTTTCTTATATCAAACTAGGTCTATACCTGATGCAAAAAATCTTTGTCTGCCCATCGTAGGACGGACGACGAGAACCGGTGTGTTCAACGTGGTATGGCCGTTGGCCCCATCGTAGGTGGTCGGATTCAATTGGCAGACATGATGCAAAACCACGCAATAGGTTAAGACCCTAAATTTTGAATTATTATATCTCGGTACCTGCAAGACCTAGAGACATCTATCAGCTTTCAAATTCACGCTTATTCAATGTCCATTATAAATAATAATGTAATTATAAATAAATCATCCGACTTAGATGCTTTTATTTGAAAATTTAGTTTAAGTTACCAATATTTTGTTTGTCTTTTTTTCTATTTATGTTTTTTAAAGATTTATTATTTCTGTTTATTTTCTTTCGCTCTATAAAAGTCATAAATTTTAGTTTGTTGTTTAGGAACATTTTCAATTTATATCCGCATTATTTCTACTATTATATTCTGAACCTATATTTCCCTTTAAAATTATCAATTTCTCTTTGGTATATTTTTATTTTATATTTACAAGCTTTTTATTTTAATATTCTATTTACTTTTCGTTTTACCTTTATTATATGTATCTACATGTCTATATTTTATTTTATTTTTTCTAATTCTTTTAGCCTATACTTATATTCTGCTTTCAAGTTATCAATTTCACTTTGGAATATTTCTATCTTATATCCGCATTATTTTAACTTGAATATTTTATATACTTTCTTTTTCACCCTCATAATAATTACCTATATGTTCTATCTGTCTGTATTTATTTCATTTTATTTTTATTTTTTTCTCCTAAAACATAGTCCAAATTTATATTTTCTTTTAAAATTATCAAATTTTCTTTGGGATATTTTTATTTTGTATTCACCTTCTTCTTATTTTAATATTCTATTTACTTTTTGTTTAATTTTTATTATCAGCATCTATATTTTATTTTATTTTTCTAAATCAATTAGCCTATACTTATATTTACCTCTCAAGTTATCAATTTTTCTGTGGAATATTTCTATTTTATATCCACATTATTTTAATTTGAATATGTTATCTAATTTTTTTTTTCTCTTTTATAATCTTTATCTATATGATCTATCTGTCTGTATTTATTTAATTTTATTTATTTATTTTCTATTTTTCCTAAAACTAAGCCTAAATTTATATTTTCTTTTAAAATTATCAAATTTTCTTTGGGATATTTTTATTTTATATCCACATTTTTCTCATTACTATATGCTATTTACTTTCTATCTTTATAATCGTTATCTATATGTAATGACTGTCTTTATTTACTACTATTATTTATTTTTTTCTTCGAAAAGGTATAGTCTAAAATTATATTTTCTTTTAAAATCAAATTTTCTTCGGAATATTTTTATATCCACACTCTTCTTATTGCTATATCCTATTTATTTTTCTATTATTTTATAATTGTTATTAATATGTCTCATCTGCCAGTATCTTGTTTGTTTTCTAAAAGGTTTAGTATAAATTTATATTATCTTTTAAAATTATCAATTTTTCTTTGCTTTATTTTTTTTATCATGTTTTGCTGTATGCCTACACTATTTATGATCGTGAAATGATGTATACCTTAAGAAATTGCAATAACCTACCTCCTGACTTCCAACCCTTTCACAGTTATTCTCATTCCCACCTCTACAGTCATGACTAACATTCTCACCTCATGTCACATTAATGCACAATCCCTGATTGCCCACTATGATGAATTTCAAAATTATTTTCTCGACAATTTTTACCACATCATAGCAGTATCTGAAACCTGGTTAAAACCTTTTATTCCTTCCTCCCATGTATCCCTCACCAATTACTCCTTTCTTCGCCATGACAGATCTGATTGCAGGGGTGGTGGGGTGGGGCTGTATATACACGACAGTCTCAAGGCCAAAATCCTTCTCCAAACCCCTTCTCCTGATCATCCTCACATCGAATACCTGTTTGTGGAAATCTCTACTCCTTCATCTCCTCTCCTGTATGCCATTGTTTATCGACCTCCTCAAGTTCCATTCGATACCCTTTTTGAATCCTCCCTAGTCCAATTCGTCTCCAAGTACTCCAACATCATCATCTCCGGAGATTTCAATGCTAATATGATGTCTGAATCTCACGATAAATCCTTCCTGGTAAACTTACTGTTTTCCCTAAATCTTTATCTAGTTCCATACCTCCCTACCCATCATACGCAACTATCCGACTCCTGGCTGGATCTTCACATAACTGATTCATCTGTAAAGGTCCTTTCATCCTCTCAGCACCCGGTACCGTTCCTTTCATCACATGATCTCATAGAGATTTCATACAATCTACCTATAAAATCCTTCACTCCTAAAGTAATCACCTATCGTAGTTTGGACCTCCTTTCCTACGAATCCCTTCAAACTGATCTCGAAAAACTCCATTGGGATACTTATATACTCCCACAATTCAATCAACCCAATGATATCCACTCTCACCTCAAACTTAAAAACCATACTTGACACCCATGCTCCTCTTCAAACCCGAACCTTTCGCCGTCCCACTGCTCCTTGGCTGACCCCTGAACTAAAGGATCTGATGAAAAGAAGAGAAGCAGCTAGACGTAAATTCCGCCGCACTCGCTTTCCAGATGACTACGATAGTTTTAAGCAACTTCGGAACAGAACCCAGGACGCAGTGCGACGTGCGAAATCCCTCTATATCCACAGTGCCTTGTCCAATGCTCCAGATCCTAAATCCAAATGGAAAATCCTCCGAAAATTATCTCTTCCAGAATCCAATAATTGCTATTCCATTCCTGTCCTACCAGATGATCTCAACAAGCATTTCGTATCCTTATCTCCTGACCCATCATCCACTACCGATATTGAACACCACAGTTTTAATCCTGAAAGTTTCTTCTTCACCCATATTTCCTATGACGAATTATTAACAGCCATCCTTAAATCCCACACAAACGATTACGGACCTGACAACATTCCAGTTAAACTTATAAAATCCTGTCTTCCAGCCCTTATACCAGTTTTGTATCATATTTACAATTTTTCCTAGCAAAACTCTATATTCCCTGCTTCTTGGAAAACCGCTTTAGTTAGACCACTTAATAAGATCCCAAATCCTACAACACCTTCTGACTTTCGCCCTATTTCCATTCTTTCTAACCTTTCCAAACCACTAGAACGTATTGTACAAAAGCAATTATCGAATTTCCTGGAAGAACGTTCCCTTATCAATCCTCTCCAATCCGGCTTCCGACCTGGTCACTCAACGCAATCCGCTCTCCTAAAAATAACTCACGACCTACAATATGCAATAGAACACCAAAAACTTACCATTCTAGTCTTGCTAGATTTTACCAAGGCATTTGACACAGTAGACCATACAATCCTCCTCACCAAACTACGAAACCTTCCTTTATCCAATAGCGCTCTGCACTGGTTCAAGTCTTTCCTTTCCGATCGCTCACAGTATGTGGTAGTTCCAGGCCAACCTCCTTCTAGACCTTTGCCATTGTCATGTGGTGTTCCCCAGGGATCATCACTATCTCCTACCCTCTTTGCTATCTACGTAAACGACCTTCCCTTCTATATCCATCACTCACAATTCCATATGTATGCGGATGACCTCCAAATTTATTTATCCTTTCCTCCGTCGGACCTATTACTAGCAACAGAAAAGCTTCAGGAAGATTTAAACAGAATTAGTTGTTGGGCAGCTGACAACAAGCTAAAGTTAAATGCTGAGAAAACTAAAGCGATAGTAATAGGTTCCAATCCACTCCTTAAAACCCTTTCCCTAATCCCAACTTATTTTTAAATAATCAACCAATAAAGTTCCACCAAACCGTCAAAAACCTTGGAGTAACTGTCGATCAATCTCTTTCCTGGAAAATCCATGTTTCCGAAATTTCCCGACGCACAATTTCCATCCTGAAACTCCTTAATTACCACCGTCACCTTCTTCCATTTGAAACCCGTAGGCTCTTGGTTTGCTCATTAATATTCCCCCACTTTGACTACTGTTGTGCGGTGTATGCGGGTGTCTCTGGAGATCTTGAAGCTAAACTAAAAAGATTATTCAACTGCCTTATACGTTTCATCTTTGGGATATCCAGGGACACCTCTGTAACCCGATTCTACGATGAGTTAAAGTGGCTTTATCCTTCCTACCGTTCTAAATACCTCCTGGCATCCTTCCTTTACCAAGTTCTCCGATCTCAACGTCCATCTTACATCTCAGATATATTTTCATTTAAATCCTCCGTCCACACCTGCAACACTCGTTCGCGACCTTCGGACCTGTATGTAACGCCTCATCGAACCGCAGCTTTCGACAGATCTTTCCTAATCCGATCCTCGTCCTTATGGAATTCTATTCCTTCTCATATCCGTCACTCCAATACTCTTCCGGCCTTCAAATCCCGTTTGTTCAAACACTTTTTGTCGATCCAATTCTCAAATAACCCCAATTAATCAGCAAAGTTCAATAAAAATCAGCAAATAGAGCAGAGAAAAACAGTTATTTACTATATCTTATTATGCATTGTATTCAAACATTTATGTATTTTATGTTACAATTTTCACAAGCATTGTAAATTTATTTTAATTAGCCCTGTATATATGAATATGTAAATATTTTATTTTTTGTCTAGTTTGTTTTATTTATTTATTTTTTTTTAAATTATTATTATTAGAAGCTACCAGTTAATTTATTACTATTATTCATTTTCTTTGTTATATCTGTTGTTTTTTGTTTATTTTATTTTTTTTTTATTACTCTAAGATACTGAAGTTCCAATTTGATTTGTCTGTAACATTATTCTGAAGGGACTTGTCCCAGAATAAATAAAGAATTTATTATTATTATTATTATTAATGTATATCGTAATGAGTATTATTCCATGATAGGTGGTTTCTGTGATATTACCTTCATAACGTTATAATTGGGCCTATTCTCGTATTTAGGGCACAATCTATTATAAGGAAAAATATATCTTGATGCGCATAAGACCTACAGACATCTATTACCTCTTATATTAAAGCTTATTAGAAGCCTGTTAATTATTATTATTATGAATAGTTTGGTAAAATATGCGGTTTCTATGATATCGGGCTCAATGCTGTTAATAGTAGATGAATTCCTCTGTTTAAGATACAGTGCATTATATAGACCAAGGTATCTCGGTACCTGCAAGACATAGAGACATCTATAAGCTTTCAAATTGACGCTTATTCAATGTTCATCAATGTATACTATAATGAGTATTGCTGTACCATGGGATGTTTCTGTGATATTAACCTTCATAGGTTAAGATATGAATAATTCTCGTATTTAGAACACAATATATGGACAAATATATCTTGATACCTATAAGACCTACAGACGTCTATCACATCTCATATTAAAGCTTGTTAGATGCTTGTTAATTTGTATTATTATTATTAGTTTTGTAAATATAGCGGTTTCGCCGATATTAACTTGATGAAGTTAAATTTCGGTCGACTCTCGTATGACGGACACAATGTATTATATCGAAAAAGTTATATCGATACCTAAAAGACCTATAGACGTATATATTTGTCCATATATTGTGTTCTAAATACGAGAATTATTCATATCTTAACCTATGAAGGTTAAAATCACAGAAACATCCCAAGGTACAGCAATACTCATTATAGTATACATTAATGAACATTGAATAAGCGTCAATTTGAAAGCTTATAGATGTCTCTATGTCTTGCAGGTACCGAGATATCTTGGTCTATATAATGCACTGTGTCTTAAACAGAGGAATTCATCTACTATTAACAGTATTCAGCCCGATATCATAGAAACCGCATATTTTACCAAAATATTCATAATAATAATAATTAACAGGCTTCTAATAAGCTTTAATATAAGAGGTAATAGATGTCTGTAGGTCTTATGCGCATCAAGATATATTTTTCCTTATAATAGATTGTGCCCTAAATACGAGAATAAGCCCAATTTTAACGTTATGAAGGTAATATCACAGAAACCACCTATCATGGAATAATACTCATTACGATATACATTAATAGACATTGAATAAGCGTGAATTTGAAAGCTGATAGATGTCTCTAGGTCTTGCAGGTACCGAGATATATTGGTCTATATAATGCACTGTGTCTTAAACAGAGGAATTCATCTACTATTAACAGTCTTCAGCCCGATATCATAGAAAATGCATATTTTACCAAAATATTCATAATAATAAAAATTAGCAAGCTTCTAATAAGCTTTAATATAAGAGGTAATATATGTCTGTAGGTCTTATGGGTATCAAGATATATTTTTCCTTATAATAGATTGTGCCCTAAATACGAGAATAAGCCCAATTTTAACGTTATGAAGGTAATATCACAGAAACCACCTATCATGGAATAATACTCATTACGATATACATTAATAGACATTGAATAAGCGTGAATTTGAAAGCTGATAGATGTCTCTAGGTCTTGCAGGTACCGAGATATATTGGTCTATATAATGCACTGTGTCTTAAACAGAGGAATTCATCTACTATTAACAGTCTTCAGCCCGATATCATAGAAAATGCATATTTTACCAAAATATTCATAATAATAAAAATTAACAAGCTTCTAATAAGCTTTAATATAAGAGGTAATATATGTCTGTAGGTCTTATGGGTATCAAGATATATTTTTCCTTATAATAGATTGTGCCCTAAATACGAGAATAGGCCCAATTATAACGTTATGAAGGTAATATCACAGAAACCACCTATCATGGAATAATACTCATTACGATATACATTAATAGACATTGAATAAGCGTGAATTTGAAAGCTGATAGATGTCTCTAGGTCTAGCAGGTACCGAGATATATTGGTCTATATAATGCACTGTGTCTTAAACAGAGGAATTGATCTACTTTTAACAGTCTTCAGCCCGATATCATAGAAACCGCTCATTTTACCAAACTACTCAAAATAATAAAAATTAATAACCTTCTAATAAGCTTTAATATAAGAGGTGATAGACGCCTGTCGGTCTTATAGTTTTCAAGATTTCTTTGTCCATTGCATTGGGTCCGAAGTACAGGAATTGACCTCATTTCAGCATTACGAAGTTAAATATTACAATAAACACTTATTATACGAAAATACTCATTACGATATTCATTGATCGAAATTTAATAAGCGTCAATTTGAAAGCTGATAGATATCTGTAGGTCTTGCAGGTACCGAGATATCTTTGTCTATATAATGCACTGTGTCTTAAGCAGAGGAATTGATCGACTTTTAACAGTCTTCAGCCCGATATCATCGAAACCGCTCATTTTACCAAAATACTCATAATAATAAAAATAAACAAGCTTCTAATAAGCTTTAAGATAAGAAGTGATAGACGTCTGCAGATCATACAGATATCGATATATCTTTGTCCATATAATGTATAGTGTTCTAAATACGATAATTCTTTATAACGTATTAACGTTTGAAGGTAAATATCACCGAAACCACTCATTATACGAAAATACTCATTACAATATACATTAATGGAAATTGAATAAGCATCAATTCGAGATCTTATAGATGTCTGTAGGTATTATAGGTACCGTGATATATTTGTCCATATTATACATAATGTTATGGTAATTACGTTATTACTTCTCCCCGTCTATTCCAAAAACAGAACTAGATCGTTTTAGACCTTTTCCCTTCGGATCCGCCACCATAAACACACATTGATTCCTAGAAATCATTCAATTTCATCTATGCTAATATCAAACCCCGTATCTAACAAAATAACCATTAAAAAAGTCTCAATGCTTACTGTTTGGTTCTTGTCTGCCACATGATTCCGACCACCTAGGATGAGCAGACAAAATTTTTTTGTTATAGGTGAAGATCTAGTTTCAGATAAGAAAGGAAAAAAGCGTCTTCTAATAATTCAAAATTTAGTCCATATATTGTGTTCTAAATACGAGAATTATTCATATCTTAACCTATGAAGGTTAAAATCACAGAAACATCCCAAGGTACAGCAATACTCATTATAGTATACATTAATGAACATTGAATAAGCGTCAATTTGAAAGCTTATAGATGTCTCTATGTCTTGCAGGTACCGAGATATCTTGGTCTATATAATGCACTGTATCTTAAACAGAGGAATTCATCTACTATTAACAGTCTTCAGCCCGATATCATAGAAAATGCATATTTTACCAAAATATTCATAATAATAAAAATTAGCAAGCTTCTAATAAGCTTTAATATAAGAGGTAATATATGTCTGTAGGTCTTATGGGTATCAAGATATATTTTTCCTTATAATAGATTGTGCCCTAAATACGAGAATAAGCCCAATTTTAACGTTATGAAGGTAATATCACAGAAACCACCTATCATGGAATAATACTCATTACGATATACATTAATAGACATTGAATAAGCGTGAATTTGAAAGCTGATAGATGTCTCTAGGTCTTGCAGGTACCGAGATATATTGGTCTATATAATGCACTGTGTCTTAAACAGAGGAATTCATCTACTATTAACAGTCTTCAGCCCGATATCATAGAAAATGCATATTTTACCCAAATATTCATAATAATAAAAATTAACAAGCTTCTAATAAGCTTTAATATAAGAGGTAATATATGTCTGTAGGTCTTATGGGTATCAAGATATATTTTTCCTTATAATAGATTGTGCCCTAAATACGAGAATAAGCCCAATTTTAACGTTATGAAGGTAATATCACAGAAACCACCTATCATGGAATAATACTCATTACGATATACATTAATGGACATTGAATAAGCGTGAATTTGAAAGCTGATAGATGTCTCTAGGTCTTGCAGGTACCGAGATATAATAATTCAAAATTTAGGGTCTTAACCTATTGCGTGGTTTTGCATCATGTCTGCCAATTGAATCCGACCACCTACGATGGGCAGACAAAGATTTTTTGCATCAGGTATAGACCTAGTTTGATATAAGAAAAGAAAGAAACGTCTTCAAATAATAAAAAAATTTGGTCCTTAAAGTGTGTTTTTTGATTTTGTCTGCTAGTTGAACCCGACCTCCTACGATAGGCAGACAAAGTTTTTTATGATCAGGTGAAGTCTAAGTTTGATATCAGAAAAGAAAGAAACGTCTTCAAATAATACAAAATTTTGGTCCTTAAAGTGTGTTTTTTGATTTTGTCTGCTAGTTGAACCCGACCACCTACGATGGGCAGACAAAGTTTTTTTTGGTCAGGCAAAGACCTAGTTTCATATTAGAAAAGAAAGAAACGTCTTCAAATAATTACGAAATTTTGGTCCTTAAAGCGTGTTTTTTGATTTTGTCTGCTAGTTGAACCCGACCTCCTACGATAGGCAGACAAAGTTTTTTATGATCAGGTGAAGTCTAAGTTTGATATCAGAAAAGAAAGAAACGTCTTCAAATAATACAAAATTTTGGTCCTTAAAGTGTGTTTTTTGATTTTGTCTGCTAGTTGAACCCGACCACCTACGATGGGCAGACAAAGTTTTTTTTGGTCAGGCAAAGACCTAGTTTCATATTAGAAAAGAAAGAAACGTCTTCAAATGATACGAAATTTCGGTCCTTAAAGCGTGTTTTTTGATTTTGTCTGCTAGTTGAACCCGACCTCCTACGATAGGCAGACAAAGTTTTTTATGATCAGGTGAAGTCTAAGTTTGATATCAGAAAAGAAAGAAACGTCTTCAAATAATACAAAATTTTGGTCCTTAAAGTGTGTTTTTTGATTTTGTCTGCTAGTTGAACCCGACCACCTACGATGGGCAGACAAAGTTTTTTTTGGTCAGGCAAAGACCTAGTTTCATATTAGAAAAGAAAGAAACGTCTTCAAATGATACGAAATTTCGGTCCTTAAAGCGTGTTTTTGGATTTTGTCTGCTCTGCTAATCCGACCACCTACGATGGGCAGACAAAGTTTTTTTGTATCAGGTAAAGACCTAGTTTTATATTAGAAAAAAAAGAAACGTCTTCAAATAATACAAAATTTTGGTTCTTAGAGCGTGCTTTTTGAATCATGTCTGCCGGATGAACCCGACCACCTAGAATGAGCAGACAAATTTTTTTTGTATCAGGTAGTGACCTAGTTTAATAAATAACCATTAAAAAAGTCTCAATGCTTACTGTTTGGTTCTTGTCTGCCACATGATTCCGACCACCTAGGATGGGCAGACAAAATTTTTTTGTTATAGGTGAAGATCTAGTTTCAGATAAGAAAGGAAAAAAGCGTCTTCTAATAATTCAAAATTTAGTCCATATATTGTGTTCTAAATACGAGAATTATTCATATCTTAACCTATGAAGGTTAATATCACAGAAACATCCCATGGTACAGCAATACTCATTATAGTATACATTAATGAACATTGAATAAGCGTCAATTTGAAAGCTTATAGATGTCTCTATGTCTTGCAGGTACCGAGATATCTTGGTCTATATAATGCACTGTATCTTAAACAGAGGAATTCATCTACTATTAACAGTATTGAGCCCGATATCATAGAAACCGCATATTTTACCAAAATATTCATAATAATAATAATTAACAGGCTTCTAATAAGCTTTAATATAAGAGGTAATAGATGTCTGTAGGTCTTATGCGTATCAAGATATATTTTTCCTTATAATAGATTGTGCCCTAAATACGAGAATAAGCCCAATTTTAACGTTATGAAGGTAATATCACAGAAACCACCTATCATGGAATAATACTCATTACGATATACATTAATGGACATTGAATAAGCGTGAATTTGAAAGCTGATAGATGTCTCTAGGTCTTGCAGGTACCGAGATATAATAATTCAAAATTTAGGGTCTTAACCTATTGCGTGGTTTTGCATCATGTCTGCCAATTGAATCCGACCACCTACGATGGGCAGACAAAGATTTTTTGCATCAGGTATAGACCTAGTTTGATATAAGAAAAGAAAGAAACGTCTTCAAATAATAAAAAAATTTGGTCCTTAAAGTGTGTTTTTTGATTTTGTCTGCTAGTTGAACCCGACCTCCTACGATAGGCAGACAAAGTTTTTTATGATCAGGTGAAGTCTAAGTTTGATATCAGAAAAGAAAGAAACGTCTTCAAATAATACAAAATTTTGGTCCTTAAAGTGTGTTTTTTGATTTTGTCTGCTAGTTGAACCCGACCACCTACGATGGGCAGACAAAGTTTTTTTTGGTCAGGCAAAGACCTAGTTTCATATTAGAAAAGAAAGAAACGTCTTCAAATAATTACGAAATTTTGGTCCTTAAAGCGTGTTTTTTGATTTTGTCTGCTAGTTGAACCCGACCTCCTACGATAGGCAGACAAAGTTTTTTATGATCAGGTGAAGTCTAAGTTTGATATCAGAAAAGAAAGAAACGTCTTCAAATAATACAAAATTTTGGTCCTTAAAGTGTGTTTTTTGATTTTGTCTGCTAGTTGAACCCGACCACCTACGATGGGCAGACAAAGTTTTTTTTGGTCAGGCAAAGACCTAGTTTCATATTAGAAAAGAAAGAAACGTCTTCAAATGATACGAAATTTCGGTCCTTAAAGCGTGTTTTTGGATTTTGTCTGCTCTGCTAATCCGACCACCTACGATGGGCAGACAAAGTTTTTTTGTATCAGGTAAAGACCTAGTTTTATATTAGAAAAAAAAGAAACGTCTTCAAATAATACAAAATTTTGGTTCTTAGAGCGTGCTTTTTGAATCATGTCTGCCGGATGAACCCGACCACCTAGAATGAGCAGACAAATTTTTTTTGTATCAGGTAGTGACCTAGTTTAATAAATGAAAAGAAAGAATCGTCTTCAAATAATCATATTTTTCGGTTTTTAGTGACCGTTTTGAATGTCCGCCATTTTTGATTCCGACCAGTATGAGCTGGCAGACAAAAAAAATGTTGTCGTACAAGTTGGCTAAAGTATGAAAATCACATTGAAAATTTTCTTCTTATAATTCGCATTTTTCGGCCTCGGCTCCTGGACTAATAGCAGAAACTATAAATCTCTAACTCGGTTATTATTGAAGATAAAGAAAAAGAAAAGTTTTTCGGGATCCACACACCTCGATAAACAAAGGGGAAAAAAATCTACGCCAATGATATATAGAAGCCACAACAGAACCCACAACTCGGTTATTTTTAAAGATAGAGAAAGCATTAAAAGTGTTCTGGAAACAGGAATTTTTATTTTTATTATTTCAAAGATAATCAAAAGAAAAGAAAAGGAAATAGTAGAGAAGTCTAGTACGAATGCTTTCGGTTTATTATTTTCAATAATGAACCTTTGTAAAAATAACCCTCCCCTCCTCCCCTCAAAGTCCGTCTTTCTTAAGCTCTTTGATTAATTTATTGCTATGCATATAAGTTAATTGTCTACAAGGCTATAAATATAAATTGTTTTACCGTAATCTAATTATTTGAAAAAAATAAACCATTGTGCAACAATTTGCAGCGTTTTTTATTTATTTTAACTTTCATATAACACCAAGCGTGAGAAGTGTGGTAGCTCAGTGTATTTATCTACATGCCGTGACTACAAATCCTACTGTGATAGGAAAATTATTCTGTTATATCAATCATCAGAATAACATCCTGACCCACGTAAAATCCTAAAAAATATCTAGGCCAAAAAAAATAACATAAATCTAGGAGATAAACCCCAATGAAGCAACACTGCCTGCGGTATAGTAACCCTGCTGTTATAACCCACCTCCAACCGCAGCAAAAAATAAATCCTTTTTTTTTTTTCTTCTTCAAGTCAAAAGAATCTTTTCACCAAATCTATAATTTTGAACTAAAGTGGTTCTTTTTAACTATATTTACAGTTTGGAAATTTAAATGAATCTTTAATTAAAAATGGATAATATTTTACCTTTTAAATGACTTTCAGTGAGTCCTGATGATGAAGTAGGCCCCCCGAAACGTTGACTCGTTTTGATGTTTATGTTAAACTGTTTTTGGAAGATTAAGGAACCAACTTATTATTTATTATCAAATTGCATTCTTCCTTATAACCTATTTTTATTATGTAAATTAATCTTTTTGTTAGAATTCAGACGGACGATATTCTGGGTTGCCGTAAAGAAAAACATTTAAATAGTTTTAGTATTAACTATGTCATCATTTTCTTGATTGCAATCCGAACTATCTTCCTTCAGAATTTCCTATCCGTCAATTATAGGCATTCATTGTTTTCTTATAATTCTAAACAGATTTTATAATTGGAATTTTATTTAGGGATCTGACAGAGGATGCGCAGTACACGTTTTTTGGAACGGAAAAAGAGTACTGCGAATGTTCTGCCTTATCTGTAAGCAAGAAGAAAATAAGGAAAACCTCAATTCCAATTAATATATTTTAGTCTAATTATTTTTAACAATATAAAAAAAACCTGTACCTCTAAAATACATAATAAGATTCGTAAAGTTACTAGGCTAATGGCCGCGCAATGAAATGATCAGGTCAAGATCAGCCACTAGGTTTTTTGCATCCATTTTTTGAGAACCAACTTAAAGAGGCTGGGTGTGCCCCCGGAGGGTCTCTCTATCCCAGAGTTAAAATATCAGAATAAATAATATTCTACCACAGCCAGGATTCGAATGACCTGGAGAAGAGGAAATTAGTGCTCTAACCACTAGATCACTGGGCTCCCTTTAATAATCAAATTTTGGCCAAACCCGAAATAAATATAAAAATTTGTAAAGATGTTTTTGAAAAAAATAAATTTTCATTCATGAGGATCCTAACATTATACTCAGCACAGGTAGAGGAATCCAGTCACACCTATTAACTATCCATCAATGTAATAATGATGAACTTACTATTTAAACTATTTATTAAAAACTAAAATTCCAACAAGCAAACTATTTTGATTTGATTTTAGCATTTAATGTGTATTATTTATTTGTGTGTATGTATATATTCTGTTAAGTGAGTGTTTACAGACTAGGAATTATGTTTGCTCGAAAACAGTATCATATTGGTGGAATTATTGATTAATGGTAATTGAGTTAAATTAGCCATGTAGTGAGAGATGACAGTAATTTGGCATCAAGTGGTCAGGTGGCTGCCCTACAATTGACATTGCACCTCAGTGTTCTCACTAGAGCTCCTCGACCAAATTAATAGCTAATACTGTCTTGGAGCTATGTTATTATTATTATATCACAATGTAAACATTATTACTATTGTATGGTTATTATTCACATTCCCATCAATATTCACCTGGCATCCTATGTATATAAATTCATCCACCTAATCAAATGTTAATGTTCCAATTCTCATTGTCTTCTTCTGCATTGCCTTCGGAACTTTGTTTGATTGCATGTACTTTGTTTTCTTCTGGTCAATCACAAGTCCTACTGTTCTTCCTGAGCCTTCAGGTGCAAGAAAAGTTTCTGAAAGATCTTCCAACTATATCCAGATCATTCACATATCCAATTTCCTTTATGCTATATAAATCCTTTATAAATGACTTCCCTGATGCTATTTCCAATCTGCGGGATGACATAAATAATATAAGTGCCTGAGCATACCACAATAAACTATCGTTAAGTGCCGAGAACATGAAAGCCATTCTGATAACATCCCCCACTCTCCTTAAATCTATTCCTAGCTCTCCCAACTATCTCCTAAACAATACTCCTATCTCTTTTCATTCATCTGTCAAGAACTTAAGAGTCACTCTTGATCAAACTCTCTCCTGGAAACCGCACATCTCCTAAATTTCGCGTTTAACCATAGTAACCCTAATTCCTTCTCCTACTATTCATTACTCGTAAACTCCTTGTTTCCTCTCTCGTCTTTCCCCACTTTGACTACGATTGTGTGGTGTACAGTGGACTTTCAGGTGAACTCGAAGCAAAACTCAAGCGTATTATAAACTGTGCAATAAGATTTGTGTTCAGGATCACCAGAGACACTCATATAACCCAGTATTACACCTAGTTAAAGTGGTTTTATCCTCATTACAGATGCAGTATTTCTTAGCTTTGCAGTCTTTCCTCTATCAGGTTATCATAACTCAGTGCCCCAGCTATATCTTCCAAATCCTTCAATTTAAATCTTCAATATAAATCTGCAATTACCTAATCAGCCTGGTTAAATATAGTCCCAGATATATCATGCTTTATCTTTGGCCGACTAAGGCAGTGTTAGTTCCAAAAACTTGCATTTATGATCTATTTGATGTCTATCATTTCTTTTTATCTGATTGGATACTTTTCCAAAGGTATCATTTTTACCAATCCACTTTCGTATCAGGAGGCATGGAAGGGTAGATTATTTAAATAATGAAGATATTTTGATTAAAGTTATTATTGATATCAAATTAAACATACTTTTAACAATAGGACAAATATATACCTGATATTAACTATAAGTGAGAATACTGAGGCTGATAACTACTAATGTTGCAACACAATATTACATAAATGGGTACCTGAGGTGGACATTATGACACTTAACTGGCATAGGTGGAATATGTCTTAGGCTTCACTTTTTGGCATCATCCGACTCCTCCAACAACTTCACTTGGTGTCATTATTGGCTTAGATTCTTCAATACTCCTCTCTAATTGTGGTTGGACTACGACTCTCCTTCTGATTGCAAGTTCTCACTGTCTTCTCCTCTTCTTCACAAGAATACAATTTTTTGGAAAATTACTCGTCCCTGATATTCAATTGGCTATGGTGACAACAGAAGGTGGGACTGATCTGATAAGTCCTCTCGTTTCAGCAAACTCTTTGAAGAGTGGATGTTAGAAATGCTATATTTTCGGCCTGCCAACAAGAGACTTTTCTGCTGGACTCTTCTCTGCTCTTCTCTCCAAACCTGGTAAAACCTTGATGGGGTTTATGATCGCCCCCAGGCCTAAGCACATATCTCATCTGTGGGACACACATATGGTTCAACATCAACCAGGTAATAGGGGACAAATAAGCACATAAGTGATCCTTTCATCTTTTGTTGACAAAGGCTTATTATTATTAATTAGTTTATTACTAAAATTATTTAACTTCTTCCCATTTTTCTCAATACACAGCTGGAAATAATAATATTTTTTGATCTCGCTGATTCCCTTCATAAACCCTGAGTGGGTCCCCAAACCTAAGTGTTGGACATACACCTCGTGTGACCTCTAAATAATGGAAGGTAATAACTGTGTGTTAGTTTTATATTTTGCCAACAGAGGCTTATTAATAATATTTAATATTAAAATTATTCATATTAAAACAGCAACATTTTTTCTTCGATATCTTTTCTGAGCTATATAAAATTAGTATGTATTGATAAAAAAGTAATTTGTAGTTAATTATATATTATGAAAAAGAAAAATTTAATAAATGTAACTAAAAGCAAACTGTTTTTAAAAAATTTTTTAGTCTCGATAATGGGAAAAAGCCCCAAAACGTTGACTACATGTGACAATTAGTGTAACAATGAAAATAAAAAAGATATGGAAGACAAAATTGTACTGTTTTAATATGAATAAATAAGTAAATCTTCCTCAAGTCGTACTGATCTAGAATATTAAAATTTTAAAATTATATATGTAGCAGTCAATACCAGAGTCTCACTTTTTTTCTAATATTTATCACTTTTTTAATTTCCATATCAGTTATTGAAATATTAATATTAAACACTTTGCAGGGCAATAATAGTATCAGTAGTTTTTTGTTTTATAAATTATGTTTATGTAGTGTTACATTGTTTTATGTATTGCTATAGAGCCAGATGGCGGGATAACAGAACCATATTCAACACGCCCAACCCACGACTGATGAACGTATCGCTGCTGAGGGACACGAAGGCTGGTAGCGGAGAGCGGAGAGGTTCGCGAGGGAGCAACACCAAGCCTCCGAGCCGCCAGCCGAGTCTTGCCTCCCTCAGGCCGACTTCACCATCTCAGTCCCACGGTCAGCCCTCCTCTCTCTTCCTAATATTATATCTATATAACTTAACATATATCACTATTTTCCTAATATCAAACTTCGCATGTCATATCTACTAGCCTTACTACAAACCTTATCTTTCTTACTATCCACTATTGCCTTGCTATTATATTTAGAAACGACAATCTATTTTAGTCATAGTTTGTAATAATAGCAAATAACTGTACAAAATAATTAGATACTAAATAGGTGGGTATATAAGCTATGAATAACTAGGTATAATATATTTTTTAACACTAGTTTATTTCATTATTATTATTAATTATTATTATTATTTAATTATTTTATTATTAAGTTAATTAAAGAGGACAAAATATATAACAAATGGGAACAAAAAATATTGTTAGTCTATTATTGGAAGATTGCAAAAACAAAGCCTTAATTCTCCCAAATATCAGTAAATGACAAAGCAGTCAATGTCCTGCTAATTTATTCATTGTCCAAAAGAAGAAGATAATCTCATACAAATGTAATTAAGAAATAGAACATGCATCGACATTGACTGCTAAGTCATTTCCTTGAATTACGGGGAGATCTTAATACTTTGTTTCTGAAATGTCCTAGTATATTTTAAGTTACACATATTTTTCCAATATATGTCCTTACTACCTAAGAGGATTAGCAAATGCTCCTAAAAAAACTAAATTTTGCTTAATGGAAATGTTAAAAAGTAATTTTTAAAAAGTTCAGGAGAATCTAAATTGTGTGAATTGATATCTTTAAAACATTATATCCTATCCATATAAGATGGCCATACATTCTCAATCTTAAAGTAAGATAACAGATAACTGGACAAGCCAGTATGGCACAAAAGATATCAGTGTATCTAAAAATAATTTGGCAAATAAATTTAATATCTTTAAAGCAGTCATAATAGATACTTAGAAGGTTCAAAATATTCAATGAAAAATTGCAAAAATGTCTTCCATTTTGTTAATACTAAAAAGAATGTAAGGAACCTGGAGAATGTTGAGAAGTATCTCCTACAGTAGGGCAAGAAGTGCCATTTCATTAAATTCTAACACATAATATCTTTAAGCATTTATTTTATCAGATAAATAAAATATTAATTTAATGACTTATAATTTAACTTGCTTAAGGTAAATTATTTAATAATTAATAAGAATGTAAAACTTTACAGGGAGGAAAAGACAAAAACATTAAATGTCACACTACATCTTAAAAAGTGAATAATGTTCAAAAATTATGCATAAGATATTGAATTATTGAAGTTTTAGATTATAAAATAATTCCCTACGACTTTTTTTTCTACATTATATTTCAAAAAATCATTTCCATTTGTTGAAATCAATTATTCAACCAAAGTATGTGCTTTCATTTTACTAATTTAGTTAGCCTCAGGTTTATTTGTGTTATAGTCAAACAGCATAAATATTTTAAAATTTTAACAATTAATTTTTAATATAATTTACAACCTGACAGTGTGATTTCAAATTATTTATACAGGCCATAATAGTAATAATATAAAAAAATTTACTTAGGTGAGCTGTGTAGATTGTCTTCTGATAGATCCTGACCCTAGAATACCTTTACCTCCACTAATCCATTCCTCTCCTGTTAAAGGCCTCTTTCACTCCTTCCTATTTTTATTTATTTGATTTTATTATATTTTTTGTCTTGGTCTCCCCTGTGGCCACCTTCTCTTCACTCTAACCTCAGAGGGATAATAGAGTGGAAGGTATTTTTGAAGACAATGTTTTGATTCTCTCTCTTATATCTCCATTGATCTTTCTATACTCATCCAAGTCTTCAACCTGCGCTAGATAGATTCCATTGAGCCTAATCGGTTGAAACAAATCGGTCTCCAGCGGTACAGCCTCATTTTCTGTCCTGAAGTGCCGTCCTACCTCTTTTTATTTGTCTCTTTTTCCACTGTTTTATTTTGGTCTTATTATTATGAGCATTCCATGGGAGTTGTCAATTTCATGTTGGGCTTCAAAAATTGCTTCATGTTCCAGGCTAATTGCTTTCTCATTTAGTCTGTAGACGATGACTTAGGCTCTCCTTGAGGACTTGCAATGCCTATATATATATTATAATATGCTTATTTTTAAAAATTATTCTTTTACGAAAAAATTAATTATCATAAATATTTACTTAATTATCACTCATTTTACTCGCAGGGTATGGTTTGGGTTCTTGACAATCAGGCACATAATCTTTTATATAACTTTTTTAATCATAATAATAACTTACAAAAATAATAAAACAAACAATATGCAGGCTAACCAAGATCCCTCTTCATATTCAGCTCCACACTCTTCAAGTTCCCAGTCAAAAACTACTCTCCTATCAGCTCATAACCCCAACTCTGACTGACTAGCAATCTTTCCTCTACCTGGGTTTTTACCTGGGATGTCCCTTGCATCCAAAATGGAGGTTATGTTTACAAACAAACAAATAAGAGCTGGTATTAAAATTTTACCTTTTACCTTATTGTTAGCCTGCCTAACTCAACAACAAATATATAAATTAATAACCACTATAATTATAAAAAATGGGTATATTACATTTCTCCCCAATCCTAGGTAAAAAAAAAAAAATATTTTGGAAGGGAATATTTTTTTTTTTTTTTTTTTTTTCAAATTCAAATATTTCAAAATATATACATCTTTTCATACAATTCTTCGTTATACTTTAAATTATTTTCAATACTCTATAAACTAAGCTTATATACAATATTTCACATTGAGAGACAAATGCTAACCAACTTGGGACAAAATACACTAGAACCATAAACACACAAAAATTATACAAGCACTCTGTAAAATTAAGTACATATAACCAACTAATTCTTCAACAAAAACTATATACTCAAATTTTTCTCACAAACAGGCCTAGGTGCATATAAAAAAAATAATTAAGAAAGAAAATATAAAAAAAAAAAAAAAATAACAGTGTAACAAATTCAAAAATATAACTATTGCCCAAGACACCAATAAGACCATTAAACATAATTTTTAGCTAATGGAGTTATGAGCTTATTTAAATTTAAGTATCTAGAAACTTAAACAAACTATTATGAAAAAGATTTACATTTGGACCAGCTATTAAAATTTAATACTTGAGTGATTCTAATTATTACATTATTTACAACTTATTTATAAATAATTCCAGTATGGTTCAATCTGAGCATTGTTCAGACTGCCCATTTTTTAGCTCATCTTACGGAGGGAACGCTAATCATCCCTTTTTATCCCCTGGAAAAGGATAAAGACTGCCGTGTCCAAAAATAATATGGTGTCCGATTTTTCCTAACATGATCCAAAACCATATAACCATTATAAAATTCATATGTTAAAATTTTGCTGATGATATTTTTGATAGGCACATCCCTGTATTGATTAAATAAATTTACAATCGGTAACAAATAATTATTAAAGATGGAGAAACCACTTTTTGAATTATTTAAAATGTTTAAACTATTAAATACCTCCTGTGGTTGATTTTGGGGACTTAAGGAGCTTATAAAAGTTCTTAATGCTAAGCACTTGCTGTCACATGGTTTCATTTCACAAATTTCATCTTCTTTGATGCTTACAGTTTCCTTCACTTTAATAGAACTAGTTATTGCAGTCTTGTCCTGGATCTCTTCAATAGCATTGGGATGTGAAGTGTTTGATGGAGCTTCTTCTGCACAAATAGGAGGTACTGTTTCTGTTGCAAACTCTTCACTCTCTTGGTCTTTAGGCTCTTGATTATTATTTTTTTCATCTTCAGTGGAGGTTCTTTTCTGGGAATCAATTTTTAATTCTTGTGTAATACTTGTAAAGTTTTCTAATACTTCTGTTCCAAATTTATCTATCTTTTGTTCCAATTTTTCCATCATCATCATCATTTGCTTGAACAAATCTACCTTATCTAAATAACTATTTGTTCCTTGGTCCTCCATATTGTTTGCTCACAAATAACACTTAAAAAACTTAGTTAACTATAAATTGTGCACTGATTGTCGTGGTCTTAATATTTAACAAATTAAGCCCCACGTTGGGCGCCAAATTATATAATATGCTTATTTTTAAAAATTATTCTTTTACGAAAAAATTAATTATCATAAATATTTACTTAATTATCACTCATTTTACTCGCAGGGTATGGTTTGGGTTCTTGACAATCAGGCACATAATCTTTTATATAACTTTTTTAATCATAATAATAACTTACAAAAATAATAAAACAAACAATATGCAGGCTAACCAAGATCCCTCTTCATATTCAGCTCCACACTCTTCAAGTTCCCAGTCAAAAACTACTCTCCTATCAGCTCATAACCCCAACTCTGACTGACTAGCAATCTTTCCTCTACCTGGGTTTTTACCTGGGATGTCCCTTGCATCCAAAATGGAGGTTATGTTTACAAACAAACAAATAAGAGCTGGTATTAAAATTTTACCTTTTACCTTATTGTTAGCCTGCCTAACTCAACAACAAATATATAAATTAATAACCACTATAATTATAAAAAATGGGTATATTACAATATATATATATATATATATATATATATATATATATATATATATATATATATATATATATATATATTTACAATTTTTAGGATTTAAGGGGTCCTTACCATTGAAGAGATTGGATGAAGTGGTCAGGGAAAATTTTTTGTAGGGAACCACTGTTCTTGTGTCCTATTATAATCATTGAAATAAAAATACTACTACCTTGTAAGTTATTTATACTATAAACCTTTCTAAATTTCAGTATTGCAGGTTTATATATTAGGTGTAAATTTTTTCAAACGAACACTGTATACTTTTAAAATATAATCCCAATGTCAATTACTAATTAAATTTTAAATCGAGATGTTTGTTGCTGTTAAACAGACAAATAAACAGGTTGTTCTAACAGCTCAGTTACACACCTAATCCTATATTACAAAATTAAATGAATGAAAACAAATGGAAAATGATTTTTGAATGGAAGCTGATGACTGTGATGTGAAAGAGTGTTAGCCTGAGACTGTGAGGTGTACAGGGTCCCGCGTAAGTTCGAGAGGATCCCTGCGCGGGTCGAGGAGCAGTAGCGGCTCAGCCAGGTCGCCATCTCGCCATCAAAAAGATGATCTGTCCCCTAATCGTAGGTATCCATAGCAACAGGATACTGCAACATACACCAAATTATCCTTTGCTTCGGTTTACCTCTTGCATTTCCTGTTTGTTTTGCTCATCCTGCTTGTACAAGCATCAGACATGCGCATACACAAAATATTATTTTAATACTTAATATTTTGCAAAAATTTCCTGGTCTGTAAAATGTATAACATTATAAAAATAGGTAGGTATTTTCCTATTCTATGAGATACCTGACATCTGTTATCTAACCCATTTGCTACGTGATTGGTTGGGTTATATTATCTTTTTTTTAATGTAATTTAAGCTTTATGACCTAATTCATAGCTGAGAGGTTTTTTTGAAGTCATGCTGAAACCAAAGTGGGTGTATAAATTCCTAAAGTTATTTTCAAGTAGTTGTTTATCAATTTTTACTGCCTTAGTAAATCCACCATTTTTTATATCCAAAATTTAACTCCATATTATTTATCAGAGATCTAAAAAAAAATTAATAAATACTTCTCAAGGCTTTCATGGACAATATCATTGTTACCTTCATAGTTATTTTCCGGTTCTGCCTGTGTTTTCAATTGTTCCACTATTTCACCAGGCTGGTGAAAAAATTGAAAACACAGAAAAAATCAGAATATAACTATAAATATAACAACAAAAAAAGTTATACTGACAAAAAATGGAAGAAACCCTTACAATCTATGAAGGTATGTTAATATCAAAATTAATGATATTTAACCCCATATTAAATCTGCCTTTCTGCATTTCCGAAAATACCTGACCTTTCTGAAAACTAGATGTCTTAAGTCTCAATTAAATAAATGAAATATATTTTTAAGTTGGACATAATTTTGGACCAAGTTTTTCACTTGACCAACGATGTTCATGCGTTTATTTTCCTTCATTTTGCACCTGTTGATTTTTGTAAATATGTATTATATTTTTTAGTATAATCTCATGTTTTCAATTCATTTTGAATTTTGTTGTATATAAATTATACCTATTTTGTAACGGTCATATTTACTTCACATTTGTAAGTAAATTACTTATTTAATATTTATAATTTTTTTTTTCCAATGTATTCAGTTTTTATTGAGGATAGGACCAAGCAAAATATCACTAATGCACTCTAAAAAGGAACATTAAATTATACATATTCCTTAAATCAAAACTTTAATTGTAAACAAATCTAGTATTGTTTAATGATTATGCCATAATCTATAATAGCTGAATTTTATTTCAAATTTTGTAAACTACCGATAGCAGCATCTTTAACCATTCAGTACTTAGATGTGACCATAACATAGATAGCTTCCTATATTTTTTTTATTTTTAAACTATAGAAGTAGTTTAAAAAAATGATATAGTTTAATATATTAGTTGTTGAATGTATTTATTTCCTCTTTAGGTATATTTATTGCTTGTTAATTCATATTAGAACTTTAACATTAATTGTATGTAGTATTTACAAATTGATCAATGCATACTTATTTCAATTAATCCATTGTAGGTGCATGCTTAATTAAGCTTTGTAGGTTAATTTTTAATAGTTCATTTTTTTCTATCTGAGATAATTTCAAAAATAATGTTTTTTTCAGTATAATCTCCTTTTCTCTGTTCCAAGCTGAAAAGTTTTTGGTGTTATAAAGTATATTACAACACAATGAAATTAAGTTATATAAACTTGCATTACATTGCTCATCAGATTAAATTAATCACACCATTTTTATAGTACATATAAGAAGTGATGACTGAAATACTAAAAAATGTTTAGATTTTTCGGCACAGAAAGAGGGATGTCCAATGGAAACTTGGGACTTTTTAATAGAGAAATTGTTTTTTTTTTAATTAGTACCTATTCTCTGTCTGCTCTATTTTCTTTAATGTTTAAGTAAATGTGTTAATCAAGTACTTAATAGTATTCCTTCATAAGTTTTAGTTAAATTTGTAGACATAATTTATTCCTATTTATATCAAGTTCAAAAGCCATTCATTTGAAAAAAATTAAAATCTAAACAGAGATATTTTTTTAGAATACAATATTATTAATTTCTATTCCTTGATTTATATATCTCTTAATACATGAGAAGACTTGGTATATAATTAATAATTAAAAGGTCATTAGGTAATTTTTAAAGAAAAGTTTTAATTTTAAATAGTATTTTGTGATGATAATTATTAATTATTTTTTATAATAGAAGTTGGTTGGGATTACGATAATAGAAGAAACAAACTCATATAAATTTCAAAATTTTAATATGATTTATTCTATGAAAACACTCCCAACCACCTTTTATAACTCATTCTAATGGGGTGTATAAAATTGATCAAATTCAAGATTTCAAAGGACTGTAAATATTTTAATGCTATTAAATACTTAATAATCCTTTTAGAGTATTCTCTAAGCTAATTTCATCCCAATCGGCTTCTGCAATAAAAAGCCTCATTTTAATTATTTGTTTTAAAGAAGGAACATAACAGTGTCCTATGAAATTCTTGTAATTTAAAAAAATTACTAAAAAAAAAAATTCACATCCTTGAACTCTTGAAATTATTAAATATGAAGGGGAAGGTGTCCTTAACCAGCGCACTGCCTGGCATTGGTTTGAAAAATTTAGCAGTGGAGATACGATGTCGGAAAGGAAGTAGGGCTCTTGGCCACCATTAAGGGATATCAATGAGGTTCTGCAGGAAGCTGTTGAGTCAAATTTGTACACATGAACTCACAAACTTTTTTCCCCCTCTCTTACATAGCCTTTTTTGACATGGTGAGGGAGTAGTTGAGTAATGGCTTGGTGTGCGCATGCCACTGCTTCCAATAAACAACTGCTCATCTTCTCCTTCCATGCATAGACAAATTCCTTGAAAGAGGAGTAGATTTCCTCCACTAACAGACATGGAAGGTCTGTCTTGTCAAGCGTGTACAGCCCGGTACTTATCAACAACCTGGCTCAGTGCCACTTCATGCAGTTTCCCCCAGAACCCACCATGTTCTGTTAATATCTGCAAAACCAGATAGTCCGCGAGGACCCACTTGGCTTTCAGTCTTGATTGGACGGTAGGGAAGAACTTCCTGAGAGTGGAACCCTTCTGGCTAGCCACCTACTGCCCATTCTACTCTTATATAACATCTTTCCAAGGTGTCTTCTTCCACAGATTTGAGGTTTTGCCTATTCCTCATCAGAGTTCCTCAGTAAGAGCCTCAAGCCTCTGCAGGCTTTTGTGATCCTTAGCAAAGTCAGTCTATGAACTTACCAGAGAGTATGGTGTCGATGATACTGTTAGTTGCCATCTACACTCCATGAGGAAGGTGAAAAAGAGCAGTAGACTGGTCACTCACGAAATTACTCCTCAGCAATCAGCTAAGAGGTGAGAAATTTGCGAAGATTTATTGAAAAACCCTTCTGATAACAGATTTTACTGGAATACTGTCACCTGTGATGAAAAGTGGGTTTACTGGCAAAATGGCCATGAGCAAAGGCTAGATTGAGCTCAAACTGCTTTTCCGGCTACTGCAAGGCAGCAATTTCAAAATAAAATCCATGCTTTGCGTTTTTTTGAAATTTTGGTGTTATTCATCACAAATCAGCTCCTGAGATGCTCTAAGAATTTTGAATTCTACTGCAAACAACTGGAAAAAATTGTATGCAAAGTTGTCAGAGTGTTATACTGTTTTGATCAACTGAAAAGGAGTTTTATCCCAACAACATAATGTTTGTCCTTACACTTCCTGTCAAGCCAAAGAAAAGTTTAAAGAACTTTATGGGTTCAAACTCCAGTCTCATCCAAAATATAATCTAGATCTTCACCATCGGCTAACTACTTGTCTCGATCCATGGCCCATTTTCTTCAAGGGAAAAAAAAATGATAATTATGTGGAAGTTGAAATTTCAGTCCAAGAGAACCTTAAGAGGTGTCCTAAAGAAATGTTATCAGCTTTGGATCAAAAGATTGGCTAACAGATGGCTAATGATAGTAGCTGGCAATGGAATATAATTGGAGTATTGATAGTATTTTATATCAAAGATATAATAATATTAATATTTGGTTGAAAAATGTTTTTTTTTTTTTTTTATACACCCCATTACAATCAACTATTCTTCCATAGGTATATCTTTCCTCCCCTCCTTCTCCCCCCAATATTTTTCCCACAAGTTTTAGGCCTTATTTTCTTCTTGATCCTGCAGTCATTTAACAGTATCCATTGCATTAACACAAAATAGTATAAATAATTTATATTATTATATGAACAACAGTAATTATCAAAATAGTAAAAAATAACTTAAAGTTACAATAATATTAAGTAATTATTAAGGTGAACTTTCACATTTTACTTAAATGTTAATAAATTTGTTGTTTGTTTTTTTCAGCAGTACAAGCTTAAAACTCTCATGGATCCGTCTGTCACAGCAGCTTTTGTAAAATAAACATAAGCCTTTGGGACCAGCCATTACTAAATTTAGCACTTGGGCACATCTAGGAGAAGCTTAAACAGCTCTGATACTTCATAAAAATTTCGTATTTCATGCATAAATTATATAAGAATAAATAAATATTTATATTTAGAACTATTTTCTAATTTGTATATCTTCTATTATTGTAAGGGATAATTTTTCATACTTCTAATAAGAAACACGCCATTGTTTTCAACACTTCTTTATATAGTTTGTAGTTGTAGTCTATTGAATTTTAAAGGTTAGAGTTTTCTTTCTTAATAATAGAGTAATGTAAGTCAAACATAAAATGTATACATTAATAAAGACAAGGGAATTTAGCTATTTCTATAAAAGAGGGGGTCTCAAATAACTAAACTAGATTTTAAAATTTAGTGAAATAGACCTGATAAGTAGAATTCACTTGTAAAAAATAAATATTAAAAAAAATTGTAAAAATCTACTTTAGATAATTCTAATTGGCTGGGTCCCATAGAAAAAAAACTTTGGCTTTTAGGTAATACCAAATAATTAAAAGTAATCAGAACCAATCTTTTTTCTGTTGCTTAAATAGAACCCTCTACATGTAACATGTATTCATTTTTGTTTAAATTCTTTTAGTGCCTTCGCATTCTATCGAGTACAACAATAAAAACTTTAATGATACTATTTAAATAATCTAATGATAGTTAATTTAATCTTAAAAGAAGTTAATTTCATCTTCTTGTGAAGAAGAAAAAAAAAAAAAAGCACCATTTCCTTATTAAAATTCTTAAGCACCAAATCCTTTTTAGAAGCTTTTGCTTAAAATGCTTTATTTATTAAAAAATGTATTTTAATATTAATCTTTAAGTACTTGATAATTCCTTTTCCTCATTCGATGTTTTTTGTCACTTTTTAAACTTTAATGTATTAAGGAATAAGAGTAGAGGAAGCTTTCTTGCAATAGCTAATTGTTCCAGGGTTATCTATTCCACAAAAGCTTCCTCAGAGATGGGCAACCAGAGAAGCTAAGGGAAGGTTACTCTGGTTGGTGAAAGGAAAAATAACTTATACAACTTAAAAGAATTTTATAATGTTAATGGTGTTCAATGAAATCTAAAAAACATTTGCACTCTTAGGGTATAATAATTAAAATTAATAATCTTTACGCTGCTCAATTGAAATATATGAAGCTAAAACTGTGAATATTTTAAATAATATATATGAGCATTCGAGTAAGATTTTTTTTCTATGAGGATTTGGAGCGATGCAAAATAAAAGTGGATAACCTAAAAGTCGGAGTCCAAACTGGGACGTTGAATAGCACAATATTTTAAAAAGACCTCTAGAGCTTTTTTTTTCGATATTGATGTACTTTTTATAGTTTGTGCCAATCAAAAGAATCATAATTGCCTTACAACTAGAAAATGGTCTTAATACGGGATCGGAGGAAGTTCAAGTGGTTTGCAAATTTAGATAAAATATATTTAAATTATTAAAACATTTTGCTTTGTTGACATTTTCGACGCACATCAGTCTTGTGAGATTAAAAATATTGTGAATGGGTGTTTCCGCACTTTCTTATTTACATTTAACTATTTACTTACTCTAGATCTTATCGATTAGTCTTTGCTAATGAATTAAGAAAGCTATGTAGTGAGATCTTATATAATAGGTTTTAAATATATATTTACTATTAACATTTTTCATATGAACTTATATTATCTATTTAAGTAATTCTTACTTAGACATAGTCAAGTATCTTGTAATCATGTACTCATTTACTTGTAATTCATAATAAAATATTTAATTATGAGCTTTTTTTATTCTTTTCTTTTTTTTTACCATATTTTAAAGTAGTTCGACACTGATCCTCTTATCAGTAACTAATACAAGGCAGGAGTCCACTGTATAAAACAAGGAGTTTAAATCATGAAAACAAAATTTAATATAAGTAATTATCATTAAAAAAAAAGTACATAACAGAAAACAAAGTCGAACAGAGTCACCCATAGTGTAATGGTTAGCATAACAGCTTTCTATACCCAAGGTCACAGGACCAAACCCAGCAGATGGCCCTATGATGTTTTTAAGGGAGTAGTAAAAAAATCCTTGGTTATGCCATTCTCCAGAGGGGTCATAAAATAGTGTTCCCGAGCCTCCTCCCATGGAGAGGTTGTGAGTGAATCCCAATTTAATTTTGCTTTAAAAAGTCCTCCCGGGACTGGGATTTGAACTCACAATCTTCGAACAGCACCAACCTCTTATATCCATTTTTATTTTATTTGTTAACACTAATGTTTAATTTGATATTTGGTCTTGATTATAAGTTTAATTCATTCCTTATGATCATTGTTATTTGTCAAATAATTGTGGAGACACAAATCATTTGTTGTGATCATTAGGTACAATTTGGCCAATAAAGTTTTTGAATGGAATCATTACAAAGGCGAATGAAAAAAAAAAAAAATCAGGATAAAAATAAAATTTTAATTATTTTATTTTCTTTGGCATAACTATATACAAAATTATGTACAGGCCACTTAATTACCTAAAAACATTATTACAATAAATAATATTTTCAACTATGCACAAGACTGTCAGTAACAAATTTTACATCTACCAACAAGGATTTCTAATAAGTAGAAAAAAAAATTCAGTAATTACATTTTTACAAACAAATAAATTGTTAACAACTAATGTTCCTTTCTCTTTTTTATTTTTCTTGGCTACTAAATAAAAAAGACAATAAATTTTATTATGGAATAAAAATTTAAATTTTGCAAACACATTTTAGCATCGCTGAACAATGAATCATAATGATTTTAAATATGGAACATTTATCAGTCTTAATAATCAATATGGAATTAATTGAAATTTCAGAAGCAAGTTTACTGTAAAGCACTTCAGTATGACACCGTCTATAACTTCTGAAGAAAAATTAACAAAAGTAAAAAAAAATAATTAGCAAAGATAACGTTTAGCACGCCAATCAAATTCTCCTTCCATATCAGAAACGTCACTCTCATCGCTTTCAGGTTCTTCTTTTTTAACTACATCCATCCTATTTAATAGTTTGGCCTTCACTTCTTCTTTCTTTATTTCTAACTGGACGACCCTAAACAAAAATAGTAGTATCAATACTTAGTATAAATTAATATGAATATTATTTCTTGTATTAATATATTTGGCTATCCAGAAAATAATGATATCAGGATATTGGTTTAAAAAGAAAAATTTACAATTGTTTCATTTAATAAAAAAATCTCGTGCGCGCAACACACGACTTTCACTTACCTCCGTTGTTAAAATCAATTTAAGAATTGTTAAAGTCAATTTAAGAATTTTAAAATACATTTGAAGATACAAATAAATTGTTAAAGAATTAATTATTTTGAATTTCAATAGAACTATGGGTTTTATTAAATAATCTATTATATTTTTATATACAACAATCTGTTAGTTTTATTGGCCTTTCATCACTCTCCATTAACCTTTAAAATTCCGTGAATTAGATAATATTTTTCCTAAAATCTTTAGCTATCCGACGGTATACTATACACCTATATTACTATTCTTGTGTTCAAAAACACAAAAATTGCATTAAAAAAATATGTTTGCACTTATCTCCTTTAGTTGTTTATTAAATTCGCTCAACTTGCATATTTACTCGTTATTTATCAATGCTAATAAGATAATGTACCTATTTTTTTAAATCTACAAAAAAAGCCCTGTCAGACTATTTCAATCAGAATGAAACCTACATCATATTAAAGCCCATCAAATTTTACATTGATATATTGAGTTTAATCAAAATTGTTAGAGCCGTTTTTTGAGACAATTTTAAAAAGGTGCAAAACGCTTGAACTTGTGCACAGATAATAATTTACTTCTGGGCAACTCCTGGTTTAACCACAAACATATCCATAAAATTACATTTGTGGGTGAAGGACGAAATGTTACTAGTATCATTGATTATTTTATATATGATGAAGAGTTAAGGAGGTATGTAACTGATGTCAAGGTGATAAAGAGGAGCAGAGCTGAACACACATCATAGGCTACTGGTCATGGATACAAAAATGTCTCTAAATAAAGGTAGGAACTCTCAGGCTAAAAAGTACGAAAGAATTAATGTTGGAACTTTGCGAGATGAAAGAAAAATAATGCAATATGAGGAAGCTCTCAGCAGGACACTTAGCGAAGTAAATGCAGATAAAAGCCTAGATGAGATGTGGGAGATGATTAAATCGACCATTATTACCTCAGCAACAGAAGTTTGTGGAGTTAGTAAAATAGGACCACAAACTAAGAGAACAAATTGGTGGAGTGAGGAGGTCAAACAGATTGTAGCACAGAAGAAAGAAGCCTGGAGAAACTACTTGCGCTCAAAAGATCCACAAGCATGGCATTTATATGTTGAAAAAAGAAACCGTGTGAAATTGGTGATCAAACAAGCAAAAAAGAAGGCGTGGGAAGAGTTCGGAAGGTCTGTGCAAAACAACTACAAGGACAATACCAGAAAGTTCTGGAACACTGTTAAAGCGCTGAGGGGTAGAAAGGGAAAGCCAGTCAGAAGCATTAAAAATAAGAATGGATTGATAGTAACTAGAGACGAGGAGATACTGGAGGAATGGAGAAAACACTATCAGGAAAAATTTGCTGAAAGATCTGCTCCTAATGGTGACCAAGGAAGGGTAAGACAAAGAGATGTGGAGGATATGGATGACTGTATCAGTGAAGAGGAGGTGGAACTGGCAATACAGAGACTAAAACTGGGTAAAGCCTCAGGAAGAGACAACATAGTGCCTGAATTTATAAAGTATGGAGGCGAAGAAATAACAAAAACACTCCAAGTGCTGTTTCAAAAGATATGGGATGAGAAGAAGATACCTCGGGATTGGGAGTACAATATTATTGTACCTATCCATAAAAAAGGATCTCAAACCCAATGTGAAAACTATCGGCCTATATGTCTCTCACCGGTTGTGTATAAAATATATACCAGAATTTTAGAACAAAGGTTGAGGAAACTCATAGAGGAAGATCTGGAAGAGGAACAGGCAGCGTTCAGACCCGGTAGACAAACACAAGACCATATATTCTCCCTCAAAATGATAATGGAAAAGACATGGGAAGTAGGGAAGGATATTTATTTGGCCTTTATAGACCTCAAAGCTGCATTCGATTCAGTGCCAAGGGATGAAGTATGGGCAGCTTTGCAGTATAAAAATGTCCCCTCAAACCTTATTGCAGCTATGCAGTCCATTTATCAGAGTCCAAAAGGAGTAATACGCCTAAATGGAAAAGAATCCCAGCCTTTCTATTTTCATGTTGGGGTCAAACAGGGGGACAGCCTTAGTCCTTTGCTATTTATAACCTTCATGGACGAAATATTAAAAATGTGTAAGAGAAGGACTACACGAACCCTGATTGGGTATAGAAACTTGATGCCTGTATCAGCCCAAGCCATGATTTTCGCTGATGATATAGTTCTAGTAGCAAATTCACAGGAGAACCTACAACAAGCAGTTAATGAGTGGAGAGAAGAACTATATAGAAAGGGTATGGCTATAAATGCTCAGAAAAGCAAAATCATGAAAGTAGGGCGAGACGAAACAAACGTGAATGTGACCTGCAATGGTGAATTGCTCGAAACTGTAAACACATACGAGTATTTAGGCACAACCGTAAGCAATGATGGAAGAATAGAACATGAAGTAAATAGCCGGATTAGAAAGGCCAACCTCGCATACTACCAAATCAGCCACATTATAGGAACAAAAGAAATAACTAATGCCACCAAATTAGTCCTTTATAAAACAATTTTCCTTCCTATCCTGCTGTATGGAGCAGAGCACTGGACAGGCCCAAAGCAAGTCATAAATAGAATGACGGCCTCAGAAATGAGATTCCTGCGAAGGATAGTTGGAAAAACAAGAAGGGACTGCGTTAGAAACGAAGTCATCAGGGAAGAATTGAAAGTGGTGGCACTGAAGGAGACAATAGAAGAACGCCAATTACGCTGGTTCGGGCACGTGTGCAGACTCCCAGAAGACAGAAGAGTGAAATGGTTCATGGAAGCCAAACCAATAGGAAAGAGAATGGTTGGCAGACCCAGAACTACGTATATGCAGTACCTGGAGGGACTCGGAAGAAAGAGAGGCAAATCAGTTACCCAAATGAAAAATATGGCCATTCAAAGGGATGAGTGGAAGCGATGGACTGAGGCTGGTGCTCCACGCTGAAAGGCACTAAGGAGCTTGGGAAAGAAGAAGAAGAAGCAAAACGCATGGTACAAAGTGGCTCTTCTGGTAAGATGATTTTGATGAAAAAGGTTTTGTGACGTCTCGGGCGTATATTTGTCTTAAATATGAAATTTCAGTTTCATAGGACTTTCCGTTTTTGCCTGGGAGTTACCACACGCACATACACAGACTTTTTGCAGGACTTGGTTATTTGGACTCAGGGGACCCTACAACGTGTATTTCCATTGAAAACAAGAATTCGAAAGTTAAAGTAATAGTCTCCACAACAAATCAATACATTTCTGAAAATGTGTTGGCAACTTTTCCGCTCCCTTAGAATATAATTTCCCATATTTAGAATCAATAAACTCCTAAAACACGTTTTCTAATTCATTTCTCCATTAAATTTTTTGTAATTTGGTTAAAATTAGATGCAGCATTGATAATTTAGAATTCAAGAAGCTATAGTGTATCAAACCAAATGACAAGTAAACAGTAACTATCATCTTTTTATGATGAGCTGGAAGCTTTTGAAAATGTTGTGTAGCTTCTCATTTGTCAAGCCAATGTCCAGAATGTCAATTGCTGTACTAAAGTATCCACTTTTCATCACAAGTAACAATTCTATACAGAAAAGGGTCACTTTTATTCTGGCAAAGAAGTGAAGCGGAAACTTTATAACACTGTTTTTTGGCAGTTGTTTAATGTGTGTAAAACCCAACTTTCAAGATTATTTCCTTTTTTTCTATAGCCTACAGGTGGTCATCAACGGTCAATTTACTAAGTTTAAGTCTCTCTGCAAGTTCTCAAACAGTTGTTCTAGAGCTTTCTTCCACCAAAACCTGCAGAGCAGCATCATCAAGAAAGGAAGTCCTTCCTCTTTAAGGCTGAAGTATCCCTTCCCAAATTTTTTGAATCGCTGTAGAACAGTGCAATCATTAATGCTGAACTCGCCCCAGACTTCATTGATGTTTCTGGCCATCTGGCCCCATTCTGGTCGAGTTTAAATTCACAAAATAAAATTATACGAATATCATAAGTTGACATCTTAGTAAAGAATGAATTATTTCTAAGCCAAAAAATGCTACAAAGGTAAACAAACAACACTTGTTAGAGGGTTAATAAGTGTTGGCATTAATATATAAGAATAATCCAGTAAACGTAAAAGGTTTGTTGCATAGAGGAGTATTTTAAAAATAACTCAAAATCCTGCATCAACTTTTGGACAACCCAATATATACATATTATACTACAGTTAAATATCTTAATTACAGGCTGAAGAATTATCAAAGACCGCACAGAAACTCCTGGTTCACTTGAGAAGGAATGAGATACACAAACCGTTTAACTTAGTACACTAAACTAAATAGTTACACAAAATTATGTAACTTATAAATAACATATGAACAGCTAAGCAACACATAATTATGTAACAGAAAAATTGTTGTCTCTTGATGATTACACAAATCTTGTTTGAAATCCACAATAAAAAACACTTAATTATTCTGCATATGGGTCAATCCATTTTAAATCGTTTAAGCTATGGCATTCAACATTTTTTATTTTTATTTTTTTTAATCAGTTGAACTCTACCCTTTCTTGAATATAAAAGTATGGATAAAACATTTTTCTGGCAAATAATTTAAGTTCTAAACTCATTTCAAGTCAACTTCGCAGCTGAAAACACATGTTAGAAAAATTTCTCTACTCTGCTAATTTTGCAGATATAAAATAAAAACAAAAAACTAACAATATAATAGTGAAGTAGTAAAGAGAGTGGTTAAAAATTGAATATAATTGTACAATTATATTATTCTTAGGGCAAGAATAAAAATTATTTTTCATTTCATAAGAAAGCAATATTATCCATCAAGGTGACACCAAATATTTTAAAAGTTGCACTCCAAAATAATTATATGTTATTATAAAATTAATATATAATAAAAATTCCTTATAACTTCAGAATATTAACTATTCTTTCTAATGGTTTAATAGTTAAAAACAGATAATCATGGAAGATGAGTAACTGAAAACATTTTTAGAGTATTTTTGTAACACACTTAGTTTTGAATCAGTTCCAGAAGTTTCATTACTCCCTAACTTCTACACCTAGTATATTAAAATATGATTGCGATCTAATAAATTTTATTACTAAAAATGTATTACAAGTATAAGATTTTTTATCTTTCACCAAACCATACTCACTTTGATAATCTAGTCATCTGTTCATCTATTTGCTCTATCTGGCGCTGGACAGTCGCATCTTCGGTATCATCATTAATCATTCTAGCAGAGAGATCAGTCTCTTCTTTGATTTCTTTTTGGAAGCGCTCCCACTCTTCCTCCACAGGATCCTTGTACTCCACATTACGTGCCTTAAGAAAAAAAAAATTAAAATATACATATACATATACATATATATATATATAATATATATATATATATATATATTATATATATATATATAAAACACAGTAGAGAAAAATCCGCAGTACAATGTATCAAAAGAAAATCAGTGGAACAGTTGAAGAAAATCATAAAAAATCTATAAGCATTGTAATTAAAAGTATTGGTTTGTAACACATGAAATTTTGGTTTTCAGGAACAGGAAGAAAATAAAAAACTGAGATCAAATCTAACATATTTTTTATTAAAAGTAATTACCATAATTTTCTAAACACTTCTACCAATGGCTTATCAAGTTTTCTACCCCAGATTTGAAAAACTTTGAGTCATGTGCTATAAGAAATTCAGAAAAAGCATTTTTAATGTCTAAATCTTTGGTATTAGATCTTTGAACAAACAAACAAATCCTCAATAGGGTATGAGGTAGGACTTCATAGCCCAACTCCTTTAATATATTCACTGCCTATATTGAAACATGAGGTCGGAAAATAGGACCTTTCCTGTTTACCAGTGCCAGGGTTATTATTGCTTAATGAAATTAAGATGAAGTTGGTCAATTTCTTGGCAATATGATGTTGAATTGATTGTTTTTCCCTTTGGGTGAAAGGAAAATGAATGGCTCCAGCCACAGACCACCATACATTAACCATTAACTTTTTGGTGTTAAACCAACCTGATTGGTGTCTATTGTCATATATGATCCACTTTTCATCACCAGTTATTACAAGCCTGATAAATGGTTCATTCCTAAGGCGAGCAAGCAAAGAAACATATATCTTGATCTTTCAGTTGCTGACATTCATTGAGCTTATGTGGGACCTAGGAATCAAGCTTTTTTGCCTTTCTAATCAATTTTCAATGCCTGGAAACTGTCATATAACTTGTGCCTAGCTCTAACACAAGCTCTTTGACTTTTTTAAGAGGGTCTTCTTCTACAGTTTTCTTAAGATCTTCGCTCTTCATTGATGTTTGAGGCCGTCTAAAGGGCAGATTTTCTAACATCCTATCTCTTTCATTAGAACTTCCTTCACCAAAGGCATAATTAATATTAAACAAAAAATTGCATTAAAAAAATGTTATTTCAGTTTTCTCTTTTAGTTGGGTATCGAATTCGTTCAACTTATATATTTGCCTGTTTTTCATCACTGTAACAAGACAATATGGTTATTTTTATAGAATCTACAAAATAAAAGGTACTTTAAAGGAAGAAAATTTAAATATCAGCATTTAAGCCCTATTTACTATTTCAATCAGAAAGAAACCTATATGATATTAAAGCCCATTCATTAAATTTTACATTGATATAGCTAGTTTAATCAAAATCTTTAGAGCTGTTTTTGAGAAAATCGAAAAAAGATTCAAAATGCATGGTATAAACTGGTTCTTCTGGTAAGCTGATTTTGATGAAAAAGCTGCTGTAACATCTCTGGAACATATTTGTCTTAAATATGAAATTTCAGTTTCATAGGACTTTCCGTTTTTGCCTGGGAGTTACCACACGCACACACACACAGGACCTGGTTATTTGGACTCAGGGGACCCTAAAACGTGTATTTCCGTTGAAAACTGGAATTCAAAATTTTTCACGATTACAATACTTTCCCTTACTATATATTTCAAATATAGGTAAGTGAAAGTAAAAATAACATAGTTTGCAAATAGAAGACAAAGCTTTAATTATCTATAAGATTAAGATTAAAAAAATTAAACATTTCATATGTTGCAACCTAATACTTAATATCAAATACTTGAAAATATATAGTACTATTGTCATTTCAGAAGAAGTATAAAAGAAATTTTGCAGATAACAGATAGTAACTACAGTGAGTGTCAAAAGTATTCGGAATTCGTATTTCTTTTCATTTAATAGTATATTTCACAACTATGAATGTATATTAATTCTTTTTCACTCATAAATATTTAAAAGAGACTCTGATAAAGAAAAATCACTGACCAGATAATCGAAAATTTTATTTTTTTTAAAAATATTCTATTAATAAGGTAAAATTACAAGACCAGTTAGTGTCAATAGTATTCGGATATTGTAATATTTTAATGGTTTCAAATATTCATTTTCTTACTATTTGATATGTTTTATGCTCTAAACAATTCTTCTCCCTTATGTAACATAAACCCATCTTGGAAAGATTTTTTTTTATTTTTTAATAAGTACCTAAAATAAAAAGCAACGATCGAAGAACTGTTTCGAATCATATTTTAAAGAGAAATAGTTGAAAGTTAAAACAAAAAAATGATGAGAATATGTGGATGACTATGTAAAATGTAGATAAATAATAATAAAATATAAAAACAAAAAGGTGAGCATCTAAAAAATATTAAATGTCAGGAAGAAGTCTTTCAGTAGGCAAGGCAATAAGAGAACAGGCTGAATGTTTGTAATATTTTTTTAAGAAAACGTTGTAGAATTAAAATGTTTATGGATGACTCTCATAGAAAAAAATGGTTCTTATGAATAAATTATGGTTTGGAGAAACCAAATATAGAATTTAGTATGCCTTGGTAAAACACCTTGAGCGGTCAGTGATAGTTAAGTATGTTTTTCTTTGAAAAAGTTTAATAATATTGGATTCATAGAAACAATTATTGATAGGTTTGTATATTTTTTAAGTATGAAAAGCCAGAATTAAAAGAAGAAGAAAAATGACGAATTAATTCGAATTTTTAATATACGCGCGACCATGACCCTGGACATATATTACGTTATCTATTCAGTTTTAGTTGCTGCAAAATTAACAAAAAGTTCTCTTAATCTCTCTTCCATTATTTCTTTCAAATTTAATTAACTATTTGTTGGTCCAATAAAAAGGAAAATCAAGAAATACTATATTCAAAATGAAAATGCCTCAAGAAACAATAAGTGCTTGAGTGGGATATTATTTCATACCAAACAATCAATTAAATAGTAATATCAATTCCTAGTAGGCTAAAATGTATAATTATACAAAAAGTTTTACGAACTGGATGTTTATTTATGATCACTACATTAATACAATTAGGAAATCATGTAATCCCGAATACTTTTGACACCATTGACATACACTATTTTTAATATTTTCATAAAAGAACGTTCAAAACGTTGAAAATAAAATGATTATCGTCGTAATTTTTGGTTCAGGCTATTGTTAACCTTCCTTCCAACATTATTATGAGGTTAACAACTCTTTAAAAACATATAAAATAAGTTAAAAACAAGTAAATTATGGAATGGTAGTGAATTCCGAATACTTTTGACACTCACTGTATGCACTAAGAGACTTGGTAAGGAGTATCATATCATGATTTACCACACTATAATGATTAAACAAGTGGTTTAATGAAAAATTTACCTTAGCATCTAACACTGGATCATCAAAAAATCCTTCAGGTAATTCATGGTCTTTGGATTCTTCAGCTGCAGCAGCTTCTTCTTCATCCATGTTAACTTCATTGTTTTCAGTATCAACCTCAAGTTTTACTTTTTTTATTGGTGTTTCACCGTCATCATCCTGTTCAGTTTTGATATCGTCAAAGAATTTTGGAGGTAACGGCCGAGCATTTTTCAATATGCCTAGATCAATATAAAATATTTATTTTTGTCATTCAAATTAATGATTTCATAAAACACAAATAATTAGAAAATCCTTAATTATTTCTAATAAATATATTACTATTCTTAAAACATCAATACAGTAAAATAAACGTTGTATGTATTATCTAGCAAGTTGATACCCAGCCCAGAGAAGTACAAAAAAATATTTAAGGACAAAACAACAAGAGAAAAGATAACAATTAAAACATAAATTTTACTTTTAATATTAATTTAACTACAAAGGAAAAGTAGATTTAAATCATTACTCAAACAGATGAATACTAATTATGATAGTAATCAATATCTAATCCTAGCAAATATTTTCAAAATCATTTCACTTTTTTAAATCACTAAGATAAATTACATTTATATCATTAAAAACATTTTGATTCCAATATTAAAAATATACTAACTTTTGGTTTTTTTTACTTCGACTGGTGGTGGTAAAACTTTATCAGAAACAAGAGATGTAGGTAATGCTGGTGCTTGGACAACAGATTTCTTTATATTTTCTTTATGTTTTTTAGAATTAATATGAACTCCCCATATTGCTTCAGATTTTACAACAGAGTTGCAGGCGATGCAAATTAGATCACCATTATCTGAATATGTGCACATATAGCTAAGGAAAGTATGAAGAAATTGCTTGAATGAGTTAAAATAAACAAGAATAAAGATTAATTTTTAACAATAGGTGTATGCATCATAAATAAACAGTACATTTAATAGAACTTCAAAAAAAAAAAAAAAAAAAAAAAAGTATTTAATATAAGTATATAATGTAATGAAAGGATATTTTGCCAAAGGTGATTCAATTTTCTTGGCATTTTCTAATGCTTTTCTTTTGTGAGCAGACATAAATCTTCTCAATTCACTTTGAGAAATCTTTTTCTTGTTTTCTTCCATTTTATCACTTAATGATAGCGGCATTTTAAGAAATTTAATTTCATATAAAAATCGAATTGTGAATATTAAAACACATAACGAAACTTCAAACACGAGAACAGAATGTCAACACAACCTGCGTTAACAGTACCTCTCTTTATATTTACATTGAAAGTATTGGAGAAAAATAAACTTTCAGGTTTCTCGTTAGATTTAAATTATTTATTACTGTTTCAAATTATTTTTCATACTCATATTATGTATATTGCTAATAATTTTTGTTAAGATACAAATTGATCGATGTAGCATAGTATTTTATCAATGGAGAGATTGTAGTGTTCTATCAAGTCGTCCTCGGGGTAGACGGTTGTTCTCTTCATTGAAAGGTTTTCATATGTATTATCAGTTAAGAAGAGATGTTTTGTTATGACATTTGATTAATATATTTTTAAAATGACAAATCGTTGTAGATTGAAACATTCAGTATTCACTGCATTTAATATAGTAGTTATTGATTTCCTAATTAATTGGCTCTCCAACAACTATTACAAAATGTTTGTTTAGTTTTTCACAAATATTCTAATCTTGTAGTATTTGTTATGTGGCTTTTGCAAAATTTTATTGTTATAAGAGAAATGAAGAACAAACCACTTTGGTTGGATAATTTTGTTGTACATGTAAATGTATGTTGGTGTAAATGTTCATAACTGAAAACTGCTATTGAAGTTTTGTTTACGTGTCAAAGTCAATGTTTCAAGAAATGCAGCAGCAACAGCCACAACCTATGCAGCCTGATGCTGAGCTAAGGGTTATGAACGTTGATGCCAATGGAAATGGAAAAAGAGGTCTTCCCAAACTAAGAGACATTTGTCGTCGTCAACGTCAAGATTCAGATTCAGGACCTGATTGTCCTGATTTAGATTTTGTCTATGATGATTCTGATTCCCATTTAAACGAAATTGCTGAATTGTATAGTTATACTGAGCAGCCAGAATTTCAGCTGAATGTTAAAGCTTTTGAAGATCAAATGGAAAAGTATAATTTATCACCTTTGTGGCAAAAATTGACTTTTGATAAAAAGAAATCGGTCATTGCAAAACTGCTTGATCAAATGGAAGTATCAGATTCACGCCTTAGAATGCAGTCTGCTAGGTGCTTTTTATACCTTGTGCAAGGTTGTTGGGCTGAAGTGCAGTCAGATAAAGAACAAATATCATGTACAAGAGATAATGTTCTACTTCTGTATAATGAAGGTGTTTTTCATGCTTTTATAGAATTATTGAATATTGAAATAGATAGTACCTCTCCTGCTTTGTCAGCTATGCCTAAATTTGATGTTAGCTTAGCAGATTCCACTGATCTCAGAGTTATTTTAAGTGTATTATACATTATTGTAGAAGTTATCCGTTCTTTACAAGAGGAAGATTATGATTTGTATGACAAGTATATTGAAGTACTTAGGCATGATCTTTTGCAATTGGTATGTGATGAAATGCTCATTATTAAGTTATTTGGAATGGTCACTAGGTTCTGCAGCGGTTCTGCTCCTCATTTTCCAATGAAAAAAGTTCTGTTATTACTATGGAAGTCGATTTTAGTATGTCTTGGTGGGAGTGATGTCTTAAGAAAGTTAAAGTATGAATACAGAAAAGAAGCTGGTTTAGAAACTATGGAGGAAGACACTATGGAAGTAGTTCGTAACATGAGAGCTTCTTCCCCACCTGCTAGTGCTGCTGAATTGATAGAAAATCAGAATCAGAAAAGACATGGTAGACTATTGAGAAGAAGTTTGATAAAACAGAGTTCTCTTGATGAACCAATGGAATTGGAATCTTTAGAAGCTGAAGACGAAATGAGGGAATATGAGGAGCGTCCAATGGAAGAACCATTACCCACAAGTAGACCTGATACTCCGATCCCGTGTAAAGCCAAAGGTCTTCCTTGGCAACCTAAAGTAAGACAAAAAGATCTGGATTCATTTTTAGAAAATACTCGGATAAAATTTGTTGGTTTTCCTCTTGAAGGAGATAGAGAATCATTATTTGGCTTACCAGAGCCAATACATGAAGGAGTGAGAGTTTTGAAGCAGCATATGTATAAATCATTATCTGAAGTTCAAATCAGTTTAGAGGAAGAACTTGCGAAAAATCCATCTCTAAATCTGAAGGACCTATAAAAGTGACTCCTGCTGAAATGCTGTATCAAGCTATGTTTCCTAACCTACCACAGTACATGATAGCGTTACTGAAAATTTTACTTGCTGCAGCACCAACTTCAAAAGCAAAAACTGATTCTATTAACATTTTATCAGATGTCATTCCCATCCAAATGCCGACAACTGTTTTACAGTCAATGAAGCTCGGTATTGATGTTAATAGACATAAAGAAATAATTGTCAAAGCAGTATCTGGAATTCTTTTGTTACTCCTTAAACATTTCAAATTAAATCATGTTTATCAATTCGAATTCATGTCACAACATTTAGTTTTTGCTAACTGCATTCCTCTTGTGCTAAAGTTTTTTAACCAAAATATAATGGCTTATGTTGGAGCGAAAAATGCCATTCCTATACTCGATTTCCCTTCATGTGTTATTGGTGACCAGCCTGAATTGACTGTCGAAAGTCTAGAAATAGGAGATAATCAACAGTACTCATGGAGGAATTTATTTTCATGCATTAATCTTCTTAGGATTCTTAATAAACTTACTAAATGGAAGCATTCCCGCATAATGATGCTTGTGGTTTTTAAGTCTGCTCCAATCTTGAAACGGACACTCAAAGTAAGGCATGCAATGATGCAATTATATGTTCTTAAACTCCTTAAAATGCAAACTAAATATTTAGGGAGGCAGTGGAGGAAATCCAACATGAAAACAATGAGTGCTATTTATCAAAAAGTAAGGCATAGGCTCAATGATGACTGGGCTTATGGCAACGATTTAGATGCTCGCCCATGGGATTTTCAGTCTGAAGAATGCGCACTAAGATCTTCTGTTGATAGATTTAACACCCGACGGTATGGAAATAACACTGATCCTGATTACGAACCAGTTGATAACTGTACTCAGTCTGTGCTAGGTCAGACGATTGAGCTCACCGATGAATTTAAGAAACATTATCAACTTTGGCTACAACAAGAAGTTTTCCAGACAACTATTAGATGGGAAGAACTTCTCGATAACACTTATATTTGAATCCCACTTTTTTTTGTACATTTTAAGTAATCAGATACCACTAACACTGTAAATAATAACCTACTTCGTATGAACTAAATATATAAAGGTTTGAATATTCTTTAGAGGTGTACATGTATTTATTGAGTTACTGCTATTTAGGATTAAGATGTATAAAAATAACAATGTAAGTATTAATAAAATTCTAATGTTTTCTTTTTATGATATGCATGAACATAAAAACATGTTTAAAATATTAAGTAATTGTATCCTATGGAATACAAATTATTTATATTATAATCGTCATGAAAGGTAACTCAATATTTTAAATATGTTTTTTATGTATATGTGTATCATTGATTTATATTTAAAAAAAGAAGAGAAAAGCTTTTCAACTTTATTATTGTTTTTGTGCCATAAATTTGATTTCGCCTATCATTTGTATTTCCTTTTCAACAACTTCAATTTTAGTAAATTTGTAACTTCATTAGGATCAAGAATATGTATTCATTATGTTTTAATCTTATTGTAGATATATTTAAAAGGGAAGAAGAATCTCAGTCATTCACTGGAAATACAATTTATGAAAGGGAAAAAAATTAAGCTAATTATAATAATTCTAATTAATAACAATAATTTAAATACATAAAGTTATATCATTTCAAATAATATAAATCTATTATACACATAAACTTAAAAACAAATTTAAAATATTGGATAATTGAATCATTTGGACTACAAATTATTTATAGATTTTTATTATTCAAAATGACGTCATGATATATTTCAACAGCTTAAAGTTAAGTTAATTTGGCAACTTCATTGGGATATAGAATATGTACGCATTACTTTTCTATCTTATAAATAGATATAGTTAAAAACGAAGAAAGATCTTATGTTAAGCTATACACTGAAAGGCAATTCATGATGTAAAACAAAAAAAGCTAATTAACAATATTAAAAATTAATCAACAACATTATTTTAAACACATTATAAATTATGTAATTTTGAATGATAATTATCTGTGATACATTTAAACATAAAAACATTTTAATATATTAATAATATTAATTATAAAATATTAATATTAATCAGGACATACCCTAATTCTATATATATTATATATACAAATTATTTATATTATAATAGTCCTTAAAAGTAACTCGATATTTTAAATATGTTTTTATGTATCTGTGTCATAGATTCGCATTAATAATAAAAATATGTTTTTCAATTTTATCATTGATTAAACTAAAACAAAATTGATTTAACTAATTCTTCTTCAATGCCATTTGATATCTTTAAAAATTTTTGGTTCCTTCTTCCTTTTAAATGTATCCAGTGCTGTAAATTTCCAATGTGGTTTGTAAAGTTGAATTTGAAGAGTAGGTTCCTGAGAAATATTCTTAAAAATAAGTCTTTATTTCTTTAGGGTCATAGTTTGATTGTAAGTTATAATCATAAATTATTACAATTATGTTTGTATTTATTTTACAATATCTGCATAGTTACTTTTAAAAACATAATATTAAAATCTTATATCAATGGCTTCTGTCCACGGTATGTAGTTATCATGTTAAACCAACTGATTATTTATTACTTATTATTTTACCTCAATAATGTTTTTCATAACATTAATATAATTGCAGGTACTAAAATATCTTTTAAAATAGAAATAATGCGTACAAAAACTTTTTCTCTTACTGCTGATTGATTGTATTTAAACATTGCAATTACTTTAGTATAATGGAAATATCCTTTAATTTATTTGGTGAGTGATATTTTTCTTTATTTGAAAATTGGTATAATTTTATGAAGTTCTTGATTTATGTTTTAGCGTTAAATCATATAACAGAAAATGTTGGTTACATTCACTATTCAACTGAAAAATAACTCTTTAGAGATATAACTTAAAGTGAGTATCAAAAGTATTCAGCATTCACTGACATGGTTATTTTTTACTACATTTTATTTTTGAAGAGTTGTTGCACTTTTGTTAATGTTAGTTAAAAGGATAGCAAACAATAGCTATAAACCAAAATCACAACAAAATTTTATTTTATATGTTTTGAATAAATTAACAAAAAAATAAAAATGTAAAAAGTATTTAGTCAAATACATGATTTCATAATGAGGTTAATGTAGTAACACTATATAACTATCCGGTCGGTAAAACTTTTTGTATTATGTTTTCCTCTTTAGATATCAATTTGACTTTCAAAAACTATGTGTGTATTGTATGTTTCTGTTAACATAAAAACTTATCATCTTTTAGTACAATTTTTTGGACTAATAATTGTTTCATCTTTATGACGGCTTATGAATTTTTTTTTGGCTTTTATAATGTTAATTTTACCACAAAAATCAAACAGATAGTTGAAACCTTTATCGTGCATCTAGAATTCCCACAACATTTAGAGTAAAACTATGGGTGTTCTAATTTTTTTTTTTTTATTTTGATTAATAATTAGTCTTTCATCATTAATAGTCAACATTTTTTTGGATGGCAATGATTCACTTCTATTTATTATTTATCCTTTTCTCTCATGTAGTTATAATTTAAAGCCGCTGATAAATCGTCAAATTTTTGTTTTTATGTCTCAGTTTAAAAACTTACTTTTCCAGGTTAAGTAACACCTACCACTTAACAGTGAGAATTTGAAATCAAAAGAAACTTTTGAAACCAATCAACAACACAGTATATTTTCTAAATAAATCTGATATTTGATAAAGACAATTTACTTTTTGGTTATCTGGTTGTTGACTTTGCTTAATGAAAATCTGTCTCAATGATTTATTTGTCAAAAAGGAATACGAATTCTTAATACTTTTGACACTCACTGTAAATATTCTATTGCTAATTCTAATAATTAGCTCAACTAATTTCTGGAGTGCTTTGATTGTAATCAAGGTGTCATTTAATAACTATTTGCTTATTAAGTATGTTTTTAAAAAATCATTAATTGTGTATACAATTATTTTTTATAATTATTCTAAATTGTTTGTTCTTTATATTAAACAATTTTTTGTTTGTATCATGTATGTAGCTTTGATCCTAATTTTGTGAGTATATTGGGTCACCTAATAAGCCTGTTTTTTTAATTGGAATTTAAAGCCCAGAATGTTTTATACTCTTCAAAGTTGATGAACAAGAAAGATCTCATTCCTATTTCCAATGAATGTTAATTTTTTTTTTTTTTTTGTCATTGTATTAAATGAACAAAAAATTAATGGTAAAATTATAAAATATTTTTTTATTCTATTTAATTTATGTATGTAAATATATGTATATTATGTATTATATTTATTAAATTGAATAAAGTTTTATAACTATATACTTTAATTATAATTTCTTTGACTTTCGTTTTTGTCATAAGTTCCACTGAGTACACCAGAACATCTCTAATGAGAGACTTTGTATCCTTAATAAAATCTAAACAAGGTTTTATATGTCTTGTTTTACTCTTGTCTCGATTTCGACAAAATCGTCCTTTATTTCATTTATGGTGTATCTGAAATGTTTTAATGAAAAGTTATTGATATTCCCTTGACTTCGCATATAAATCTGTCTCATTTGTGGGCTGCTAAATTCTAACGTGACTGGTGTGCTACGGGCAAACGGGCCTTCTTCTTCTATGGAACGCCATTTCCATGTTCCTATTGATGGCTTTGGTTTTTCATCATCACGGAATAAGACAAAATTTAGATTCATTTATAATTTGGTTATTATTCAGGAATTTAATAATATTTCCTTCTTTAATAATATCTGATGGGATTTTTCTAACTATTTCCCCTCTTTCTCTATGTTTATCAATTATGCATTGTTTTGTCTGATTTTTATAAATCGTTTGGTACATTATGATTCACTTTGCTATCTTCATATATAATATTCTTTGGATGTATATAAGTTATTATCCCAGCTGATTTAGATTTTAAAAATTCATACAGTAATATTTAAATAGTTGACTATTACCACTAGATAAATATATCTAGGTATTTTTTACCATTCTATTACCTTGACAACAGATTATTTTTAAAATAATAATTAATATTGTGCGTCATTCCTTGTCACATCCGAAACCCATTTATAGTCCAAAATCATGCTTAATCCAATATAACAACTTTTAACATAGATAGAGAACTTGCAACGATTTAATGAAATTCAAATTGGAATATTTTAATAAATAGTAATTTTTATGGCACACTCAATAGTAAGTAACCTATATCAATTCCTTAATTAATTTAAACATATGTAAATAATATAACACACTTCACTAACCTACTCTGGGATACTATTTTTTTTTTTTTTTTTTTTTTTTTTTTTTGTCATGTTAAATTAAAATAAGCCAAAGCTAAATTTAATGTAAAAATGTTATCATTTTTTTAAAAACTGTAAAAAATATATATATATTATATATAAAAGAGAGAGAGATTATTGTTAGGTTAAGTATCAATATAATAAAAATTCCGAGTTTTCAGTTTTAACTAAAAAATGTTTTTAAGTACCCTCAGTCATATAACAAAGTCCTGCAAAATGGTGTTGTTGGGTAATTCTAGCTCAAAGACCAAAATTGAGTTGTAATTTCTGTTTCATATTAAAGATTTATTCTGTATTTTACATATTTTTTACTATGACCTTGAAAACACCTAAAATGATTTTGATTGAACTCATTATATCAAGGTATAATTAAGTGCTCTTTAATATCAGAAAAGATTTATCCTTATCAAAAAAAATGCTTAAATGCTAAATTATCTGATTTTTCTTCCTGAAAATGTTTAATTTTGTTGATGAGAAATAAACTCACATTGTTATAAGTAGTAAAAATGCTTAAACATAAACTGTGCAAAGAATTTGATCAATTAAGGGAAAATATTTTTATTATGATAAAAACAGTACTGATAAATTATTCCAAATATCACTATACGAAAGAGAATGAGATACATTACAAGCTCTGGAAACTGACGTCCGCGCAATTCTGATTTAAAGGCTTGTAAATAGTGTCAATTTAACGCTATTAAATGTTTAAAAAAAAAAGGCTTAGTTGGATGAGCTGTCTTTGTTTTATTTTATTTGGTAATATTTACTCGAATCTACATTCATCCCTCAGATTAAAATAAAAATACCAATATAAAAAGGGCAGGTTACTTTTAAATCAAAACATTGAATTACAAAAAAAAAAAAAAAATTAACAAGCAACTGTATCAAAACAAAAGAAAAAATATCTATCAAATAATAAATACAAAAGCAATATGAAGCAAAAATACATAACAGAGGTAAGTTCTAACCTAATATTCACAATTTCACCTTATTCCTTTCCACATTTGATTTTAATCATAACGTCTTTTATATATTTTTTAGTGTTTGAAAAGTCTAATTCAGTTTTCATGTAGAATTTCAAGTTTGTTAGTCCTACTTTGCTAAGAAAAGTTAACTTACATAATTTCTTTTAACCAGAGAAGTAAAAGATACTTGTGTGATGCATGCACAACTTATTTTATTCAGAATTTTTTTTAATTGCTGGACAGAAATCACCACTAATTATTTCAAAAGCAGCAGTTTTGTTGACACAAGATCTGTCACAAAATATTGATGTGCAATCCTGTACAGGGAATAACATTACGATATATCTAAATAAAATGAATCCCGGAAAATTTATCGTAAACATCTGATTACTTAATACAGTAACTCAATTTTTTCAAATTATTCATGAGCAAGAGGCATTCCATCACCAATTGACTATCAATTTTGTTTTTTAAAATGCACGTTTTAAAATTTAGATTTTTAATTCATACTCCAGGACATGGATAATTTTTAAATAATGGTAGACTTCTTTAAATAGAGTAATTACCTTATACATCTTAATGCTGTTGTGATCTTCATATTCAATAGTACAGGGGTTGGTTGAGCTTTGATTCTTACCACAAAGAAAAAAAATATCTGAAGTTGACATTCAAGAGCAAAACGTCATTATAAAATATTTTAATAATAAAGAGGTAGAATAAACTACAGCCGATTTTATTCTTCAACATGATTTTTGTTATATTTTAAACTTCTATTTAACTTTATATAACTTATCTATAATAACGCTATAACTCGGGGAAAAACTAAAAGAGGTTATGGTTCTCGTGGGGTAGAGGGAGATAGTGGTCTAAGGAAGAGCGAGAGGAACAGTCCAGGATTCGAGAAGAAGATGAAAGTTGGAAGAAGAGTTGTCCAATTGGTGTAAAAAAATAAATAAATAAATTAAAGATCTCAGCAATAGGGCCATCAAATTGAATCGTTAAACATTTAATAAGTGAAATCCTCCATGAATAGAAAATCTAGGTATTCAAGAGGCTAAAGGAAAATAAGACAAATTATGTTTTAAGTTAACAAAAACAAACAAATTAATTAAAAAAGAATTATTATTAAAATATATTTAATAATAACATGTTAATCATATCACTGGTTGCACCAGAATAATTACAATCGGTATAAATACATCAATATGCTATTCCTTAATCACATCAATATACAATAGTTCCTAAAATAAAATATTTCCTAATATAGGGAAAAGAGCAAATTACATTATTTTTATTAGACTATATTATATAAAAAAAAGAAAGAGAAAGAAATACAAAATATAGCTTTCTTCATGACGTACTGTAGGATAAAATATAAAACTATTTATTCACTTTCCTGAAACAAACGAGAAACAAAAAAAAATTAATATGCATAAATCAATATTTTTTATAAAGTTTATAGAAATTATTATCAATCAAAATTATTGAAATAACAGTACCAACTTTTGAAAGACTTAAAACATACTCTTAATAGAATATAGCAAACGGACTATTTGAATCATATTAGAGAACACACCCTTACAGAATAATGTTTTGATTCCTGTACTAAATCTGACAGATACTGTGTAAAGATAGTATTAAAATAAGATATAATTATTTTTAAACAATTAGGACAGCACAAATTCACATGTTGAAAACTTTTTAAAATAATTTAAAATATTACTTAGTATATTGTTACCTAAATTTAAGTAGTGCCTGTCATAAATAAAAACAAATTACATTACTGATCATTGACAATCACTTATAGAAACATAATAAAATGGAAATACAAAAAATACAACAGTGTTTGCTTTCATTTGAATGCTTAAATAAAAAATGTAAAATTTTATGGTTTTATTCTTGTCATGTTGTGCACCAAATAAAACTAATAGGCATAAGGGAACATGCTGAATATATAAGTTTAAGTTATTTTTTTAAACAAAGGTAAAAACTATGACCCATAGTCTGATTGTCAACGGTAGGTAGGAAAATCAAATTTTAAGATTTTTTTCTCTTATTCATGGTTTTTATTGACCTGTTTCTTTTGAGTTCTAGTATGTTCTAAAATGTTCTGTTGCAACTATCACCCAATTTGAGACGTGGGCTATTCTATATAACAGATAAATGACCTTAATGTAGTGGAAGAATCTATTATTATTATTTATTTTAGCTATTATTTTTTTTTTCTTGAAATAAAGTTTAATTTAACAAAGGACATCATCAAGTTCAAAAATTTCATGCATAAAAAATGTTCTGTTGCAACTATCACCCAATTTGAGACGTGGGCTATTCTATATAACAGATAAATGACCTTAATGTAGTGGAAGAATCTATTATTATTATTTATTTTAGCTATTATTTTTTTTTTCTTGAAATAAAGTTTAATTTAACAAAGGACATCAAGTTCAAAAATTTCATGCATAAAAAATGTTCTGTTGCAGTTATCCTTAATATTTATTCATAGAATGACTTAATATCGAATGAAAGAATGAAATTAATATCGGGACAACTACAATAAATATTACAATCACTAAGTTTTAAATCACAAACTTACAGTTGGGTCACAATTTGCACAATGCCACGAATAACCCCTCACTTTAGGCGACTTCTTGACAGGCGGGTCGAGACAATGGAAGTGGAAACCCAAAAGGCATTCATCACAGCTGTAACACAAGGTTGCACAAATTATAAATAAATATTCATTAATAATACCAATTATTAAAATTATTCTAAGACTAAATTTCATTAAGTTAGAAGCACTAATAGAATAATAATAATATAATTTTCTCACATTGTCGTAATTGTTTTTTTGGTTGAATATTTGTTCGATAAATATTAGGCCGTTCTACAAAAGAAATCTTGGATATATTTTTTTAAGCATGATGATATTTTTAAAAATTATGACGACGCTGCTGATAAGCGGTGAAATGAATTGATATGTAACATGGATATGCATGGTAGGTGACATAATTATTAAAAATAATTTATTTTGTGTTGATATTAGATGTTGAAAATGTATAAATACAATAAAGCTTTAATTGATTACAGAAGCTTGAGAATGGCCCTAGAGGCTGAAACGTTGCGATGACTGGAAATTAAATAAATTAAAAAAAAAATATATCCAAGATTTCTTTTGTAGAACGGCCTAATATTTATCGAACAAATAATAATATAAATACAAAAAATAAGGGGAGGGAAGGACAGTTTTTTGTTTTTTTTATGAGCCTTGGAAAAAAATTAATTTAGAGATTAAGTTAAGCTTTTTATGGATACTCAGCCAGAATCTTTAGTGTCTTTCATCAAACTATTTCTTTAAAAGATATAAAAAATTTTACCTATGTCCATGCTGCAATATAGCATAAAATGTTGTAAGGCATTTTTGGGGAAATAATCAAACGTGAATATAATGTTTAATGCATATGAATCTTAAATATTTTAACAAAATTAAATACAAAAGCATAAATATGATGCTGGCCAGAAGTTATTAAATTTGGCAGAAATGTTGTTAAATTATAAATGTTATGTAGTGTAACAATATCCCAAGCAAATTTAACATTATAACAATTAGAAAAATAATAGATAATAAATAGATAGAATAGAACATTACTCTGAGACATTAATGATCTAAATGTTTTACGCTTCAAATATTTAAAAAAAACTTTATTCTCAGACAAGGTCCCCATAAAAGTGAACAAAAACATAAATTATCTTAAATATACTTAAAAATAGTTGGCAAAGAACTTCATTGAAATAATTATTTAAAAAAATAATTTTTAACTGGTTTTAATAATTATCATATTTTAAAAAACAAATTACCAATAAAATTATTGGTGATGATACTATCAATGACTATGAAAACTGGTCTAAATTATTTATTTATATTGTAATATACCCATTTTTGTAATTGAAGTATTTACAATTATTTGAGTATTGTGATGGCAGTCTAACACTAGGATAAAAAGTGAAATTTAAATAAAAACTCCATTTGGATGATCATTTCCAAACACAGCATTCATTTTGGACACTAGGGTTTTACCAGGTACAAATTGGCAGGTAGAAAGAGTCAGTGGTTCGTGGGAGTTGAGACCTAAAAGGGGAAGGAGCTGCTGTCTGAATATGGAGAATAATATTAGTTGGTCTACATATTGTTGTATTATTATTGTAAGTTATAATTATAATTAAAAAGTTAAATTTAAAGTATGTGCCTGATTGTCAAGAACCCATAAATACCCTGAGAGTAAAATGAAAATAATGAACTAAATATTGTGTGAATTGATTTTTCTTAAAAGAATATTTTTAAAAAATAAGTATATTAACATATATAACATGTATAAATGTAAAAATAAAACAATACATACACAACAGTGTTATTGGGTTCTCCAGGAGAATTACAGGTAACACACATGAGCTGTTTAGGTTCCTCCTTCTTCTTACTCCCCGTCGATAGTCTGATGGAAGGCTGCTGCGGTTGTGATGGCTGTGGTTGAGAAGGAGAAAGAGAAACCTTTGGGGCAAGGCCCAAGCTAGGCGTCGCCACGTATGAACTACCACCTCCAGTGGGGTGAGGAATGGATTTGAACTATAATCATATATTATCATTTTAGTAAATCATATAATATTATCTTTCATAAGCCAATCAAACATATTAACATAGGAGAGAATATTGTATTAATGTACCAAAGATAGTTGTGATATATTAAATAGGCAGAAACAATAAGAATTGAGGAAGATCAAGAAGGCGCGAAGTGATCGGCCAAGCATCGAAATGTGCAATATAGTGGGAGAATACGAGTATTTTCGGGCAATGGCAGTAGGCTCTTATGTAGTAGATTGTCAATTGGAATGGACACATGCGAGTGCTTGGAAATCTCTCTTCTGTTGTGAGCTGAGAATGAAGCAAGACATTGAAGACACGTGATTGGATTATGCCACCAACTATCAAATCATTGTGATTTCAAACCATCATTAGTGCACTAATACGTTGAAATTAAGGAATTTGAAGACATCATTTTGAAAAATTGGAATGGAGAATCAACTTAGGAAAACTAATTCAGATAATTTATAATATTGTTTATATATTCAAATTTATGTTTTATTTTGTAGTATGTTTGAAATAGAATATATAAGTTTTTTAACCTTAGCCAAAACTCAGAGTTATTAATTTGAAAATCCTAAAATTACCATATCATTATTCATTTATCATTTAAAAATAAAATATTATAACAATATATTTTTTTTTATCCATTTTAAATTATGGCAAATATTGGGTTGTAAAACATGTTCGTAACGTTTTTAACTGATGATTTCAATAAAAACTTCAAACTCTTGTAACAATACTAAAAAACTGTGCTTTTACACCAGACTAAATTTAAGAAGTATTGTGATAGATCATTAACTTCATAATTTATTTATTATGATTTTGTTATTTTTTTAATGGATATATTTTTATTTTTAATTATTATTTATTTCATTTTGTTTTTGTTGTGGCTATTTTTTTTTTTTTTTTATTGTATTCATACATGTGTATGTATATATATCTTTTTCTTGTTACACCAAAAAGTAGAAAATTGTCCACAAAATATGATTTATGAACACACTCCTATTTTATGGGATTCCTAGAGTGCTGGCAATGGCCAACTTCTCCACTCATACCTTAGAGTGTGTGGCTCTAGCGCCCTCACTCAGTCTCCACTGGCTAGACTAGTGACGCGGCTGACTGAGAGGTACTGGGAACTCCTGGTGTTGTGCCTCTCTGTCCACTTCTGGGTGTAGGGGTTCGATTCGGAGTTCCCAGGGGCAGTATATAAATATTGTATATAGGTATGAATGTGGCCAAGATTTTATTTTATTTTTCTTTTCATTTGTTAGTCAAGTTTACTTATTTTATGTTATTTTTTATTTATTCATTATTATTGTTTTATTTTATTTATTAATAATATTGTTTTGTTTTGTTTTTTTCTCTGTACATATGGAATGAATGACTTATTTTATCCCTAATACCTATTGCCCAAGATAGTGGCAGATTGTATTATTTCTCAATAAAGCAATATTAAATTAAAATTTTATGGGAACTTTCCCGATTCCAATAAAAGGATTTCTAAAAAACTTGTGCTCAAGAATTTTTTCAAACGAACGTAAGATCAGCAAAATAAAGTTAAATGATGCTAAATGCATGGCATTTAACCAATTTTGTTACACTCACTATTGCCAGATTATTATCAATAAAATAAAACAAATAAACAGCCACCTGAAGACATAAAATATACTTACACATATTTTAAGGCTTTGCCTCTGTTCTTCTTGCTGCTTGCTCCTTTTGTGCTTATGTTTATGTGGTCTCATGTTACCAGGGTCAGGAGAATATCTGTGATGTTTCTCCCTACGTCGCTTTTTTGGTCGACCGCTGATTTCGGCATCACTTTTATTCACTATAATTATAAAAGAAAATTTAAAGAGTCTCATTTTTTTTGTGCAGTCACACCTTTGCCTATGGCAAGTCGTGAGTCAAACCAGAACGTTAAGGTGTACAAGCAGGTTACAAATGCTTGCAACCTACTAGCAACTCATCTACAATCTATTGTTCTGGCTATTATAAGAACTTTTGTCAATTGTTATTCATGTGACTTCTTGACCAGTAGGTCAAGACAACGGAAGTGTAAAAAAATTAATATTTAAAATATAAAATCAATTTATAAAGTATTCCATTTACATATTTGATTCTCTTAAGATGGATTGGATTGGCAAAGGTGTGAATGTATATTAAATAAGTCTAATACATTATACATGCCAGGTTATCTTATAACTAACAACTATTACAAAGGATGTACCTCTCATATTTTACCAGTGAAATTGATTCGCTCATTTTGATTTCACTAAAAAATTTTGTTTAATTAGCCATTTATATTGGGATTTTTTTTATTATTGTGTGCATTCATAAGTTTATTCAGTTTTTGAATTGTGAAATAAATCAATTCTTCATTTCATTAATTACCTCATGATATCTTTCCAACAATTCCATTATTCTTCTCCAGTAAAACATCGGGCTTAGAAGTGAAAAATTGATCGAGATATGTTTTCTCATCTCTCTGATCAGCTAACGATTTTCTGTTGAGAAAATTTTGAAGGGAATGGAAGAATAAGTAGTTGGATGGTACAAGGTACAGAGAACATAATAATAAAACATTCTAGCCAAGTGACTTTGTCATTATTCATCATCATCATCATAATCGTTTCCTCTTCTACCGCTGTTCGGTGTGAGGGTCCTGCCTGTAGAGTCTGGACCATATGTCTCTTTGTTGTGCCAACTCCACTCTCCTACTCCAGTCTATCCCGCGCTTCCTGCATGCTTCCTTTACACCGTCCTCCCAGGAGATGCGGGGTCTTCCTCTGGGCCTTTTTCCCTCTGTGCGGGTCTCATACGTCTTCCTGGCACTTCTCTCCGGATCCATCCTAAGAAGATGTCCAAACCACCTCAGTTTGTGTTCCTCTAGAACGGTCTCCGCCGGTTTGACATCAAGGTTAGCCCGTATAGTGGCGTTCCGTATCCTATCTCTCCGTGTCTTTCTCTCTATTTTTCGGAGATACCTCATTTCCATAGCCTGGATTTGGCTCCTATGTTTTGAGGTAAGAGTCCACGATTCTGAGGAGTACGATAGGATAGGAAGAAATGTCGATTTATATACGGCTAATTTGGTCCGCTTTGACATCTCTCTTCTCCCCAGAAAACCTTGCCTTACCATACAGAACATCCTGCCGCTCCAATTCTCTGGGCCACTTCTTCATCTATGTAGCCATTCTCATTGAGATGAGCTCCCAGATATTTGAAATTTTCGACCTGCTGTAATCTCTGTCCTCCAGCCCTTAGTATCCTCATTATCCTTCGGGGTTTCTTACCAATTCTCATGCATTTAGTCTTCCCCGGATTAATCTTCATATTTATTTTGGATAATTCCTCTTGTAGGGCATTTATATTATGTTGGAGGTCTCGATCATTGTCAGCTAGCAGGATGAGGTCGTCAGCGAAGGCTAATAGGGAATATCTGGTGGGGTGGAGGTTTCTGTGCCCTAGCTGGAATTTCCTCATTATAGGCTTGGTTCTCCTTAGTGCCAAGTCCAGAACCATAATGAAAAGTAACGGACTCAGGCTACAGCCCTGCCTTATTCCCAATGCCGTCTCAAATTCTTTTGAAATGTGGTTTCTGGTTTTGTCATTATTGCTGAGTATAATAAGGCATTATCATGGTGGAATACAACTACTTCCTCACAGATAATCAACTATTTGTCACCCTTTCTAAATTCAATTGAGAAATGGACCCCTTTCAGGCCAGAAGAGATTCCACAAGGATAACACCAGACATATGTGCAATTTCTACAACCCCACAACTTACAAGCATCAGATGTTTTACCAGAGAAGAATAATGAAATTGTAAGAAAGATGGCAGGAGGTCATTAATAAAAACGGCGAATATATTATAATAAAATTTATTCTATGTATTAAAAAAATAACTGTTTTATTTAACACTTCAAAAACTTAATGAATTTAGGGATCAATCCAATACAAATAATAATTTTAAATCTATCTTAAATAAGGTTAAAGCCCATCCTATTTCAAGATAACCTCTAAATGAAAAGCCAAAAACCAATTAAGAATTTCTAAAGTATTTTTAATAAAATTATTTTAAATAAATGACTTGGAATTTCTTTCTGGTTCAAAATAAATAATAATACTTATTAAATAAAATTAAAGAAACAATTATCAATCAACATTTAAAATCTGTTTTAAATAGTCATTAAAATAAAGTTATCCATAATTGAAACAAATCATTACCTGCTGATACATCAGCTTCCATCGGGGCTGTGCTGTCTTCAACAACAGAAGCATCCTTAGAATCATAATACAAAATTAATTAATTAACTTATAAAATTTTATCTAAATTATTTTATTTTTACCTAACCTATTTACTATACTATAACAGACTCCCTTTCACACATTACTCACTGGTATCCTGGTCAAGGGCGACTATTCCTGAAAAGAAAATACCTACTTGGAGTCTTCTAATTCCAATCTTAAGGGCCACACTACACGACAATAGAGACAAGCAAGTGAGAGTGTGTGGTAATTAAGAGCTCCTTGAACATTTCCCTTCGTAAAATATCCCTAACCACATTCAAACACCATTATTTCTACAACTCTTAAAGATCAATCTTCTACAAATAAATAACTAAATTTATCTGAAGATCTTTCCAAATAAATCACCACAGTTCCTATTCCTCCCTGTTTTCTCAATCTGCTGGTGTTCCTCAAGGCAGCACCTGTTTTTTAAACAGTCTATACAGCTGATATTACAACCCATCCTAACACTTTCCTTTCTATATATGCTGATGACATGAGTGTGCATTGGTAGATAATGATCCATTTACTGCCTCTAACACTCTCCAATCCCACAACCAAGACCTTGAAGTATGGTGCCAGAATTGGAGGATTAAAATTAATTCTAACAAATCCTACCAAATAACCTTTATCCTTTGTCGTAAACCAATGATTTCCTGCCCTACAGTATCCTTTAATGACACTCCACTAGCCTTTGTTGAACAGATTCAATACCTAGGACTCCACCTTGACAAACGTCTGACTTGGAATCCCCATACAAGACTGAAACGACAAGAAACTGCCCGACGTTTTCGACTACTTCAACACTTACTGGACAAACGCTCCAACCTTCCACTTAATTACAAAAGACTTATTTATATGACCATCATAAGACCGTATGGACTTACAGAGTAGAGCTATGGGGCTCTACTAAACCATCAAATTCTTCTCGTATCCAATCCTTAAAATCCAAAATCCACAAGTTGTCACAAATAAGCTATAAATCATTCCATGAAAAACTCCCATTTCCACTAGTTTATATCCTATCATCCTCTTCAATTCCTGATAACCCTCCGAGGCGTCTGAAAAGAAAATGGCCCGAGACCTAGTTTAAAATACTTTTAGAGCGCTGCCAATGGGTGGGTGGCGTCCAAGAATAAAAATACGTTTATTCATAAAGTGCATACTTAAAGTTTGTTTAATCAAAGAAAATTAAATCAAACAACCATCTATAAATACATAACTATTGACACATTATAGATATATAATTGTTCTAAAAAGTGTATGTTATACAAAAGGTGAATAAAATATAAACTTGAAATTTTTCTGCAGCATCTAGAGTAGGTAATACTGGATCCAAACTTTTAGTATGCTTGTGTGAGGGCAGAGAAAAATTTTAAGATGATCAAGTAGAGGTAATCTTCCTTTCGGGCCAACAATCATCACCTAGCAATTTCTATTTGTTTGGAGAACTTGATGAAGCTTCACTATGGGGTCACCTGTGGTGTAGTGCCTCTGATGCCCAAAGGTTGCAGGCTCAGACCTAGCAGCTGGCCCTAGGGTTTTATAATGGGAGTAAAAACCCTTGGTTATGCCATCCTTCGGTTGGGACTTAAATTGGTGGTCTCGGGCCTGTGTGATCAGGTACTCAATAAAGATCTCTATCCTAATTAAACCTGATAGGCAAGACTCCCACAGTACGATCGTCCAATTAGCTACACCACCAAAAAGTGAGGTTAAATGAACAAAGGGATTCATGGTCTATAGTCTCCTGATCAGCTTCATAATAAAATGCTGTATTAATAAAGCCTTCATATTTACTAGGAAGCAAAGCTGAATTTCTAATGAAGGAAATTATGTCAACAAATAAAATCCTGTTTACATCTGATTCAACCGAGGTCTAATCAAGTAATACTATTTGTATTTTTTTCTACAATTTGTTGAGTAGACTACTAGCTGTACCTCGTGGCTTTGCACGTGATTATTTTATGTTTTGTTACTTTAAATAAGTTTATGATAAGAGTAACTATAATGATTTGCCCCCTAATTTTCGGGCACCCAATCGATAAATTCCTACTTTATTCCGCGGTATATATTAACAACTTATTCAAATTTACATAATTAAACATAATTCATCAAATATACCAATAAATATCATTTCTAATATCAAAACACATTACAAAAATGAAACAAAAACTACACTTCATCGTTCTTGATATTTAATGTGATAAATTAAAATATATAATAGTGAAATTGCTGTGAATTAAGAAAGTTATTTATCATAAATATGTTGAGTGAGGTTATACAGTAGAAATAGACCTGAGATAACAATGAGTTAAACTTTTAACTATGTCTATGTATGTATGGCAAACAAAAGATTATTATTGGTTGTCAGATATTAACTTTATTCAGTTTAATCTACAGTAACATACCAGTAGCAAGTAGACATACTCGTAATTATTTAATACGAATATTTTTGCTTTGAAACATAGTCACTCTATACCATCGAAACTTTTACAAACTCATTTGTACCATAAATGAGTATTTTCTCTACAGGGGAGTGAACCCTTCCATCTGAATAAGCTCACAATTTATTTAGGATTCAGAACTAAGTTTTATGTTCTTAAAAATTAAACACTTTTTAGCCAATTGATCATTTAAAAAACCAACAATGAAACATATGAATACAATAGGAACCTACACACCGATATGAAACTTAATATGCTTAAATACATTTAAAAAATATCTAGACAGGAAGACGAACCTTAAGGAAAAATTTCAACTTCACAACCACAGTAATTTTTGAGATCCTGTGATGACCAGAAAATTGAGTGAAACGGCACTTTCTTTTATAAATATAGATATAATTGTCACATGTACATATTATATAATTTAAACAGTTTTATTTATTTAATTAATTTTTAAAAAATTACCTTGAAATCTCCTAAACTACTGTCTCCATTATCCTTATGCCTCAGCTTTCGTGGAGCTTCGGGATCAACCATATCTACTTCAGAACTAGAAGAATCCTTATCACATTCAGAACACTGCCTAAGAAGAAAAGAATAACTATCAGATTAAGGCAGAAAGATAAGTGAGTGTTTGATCATGAAAATCTTTATGACATTCCATAAAAGGGTCTTTGGTTTAGTATTTAATAAGAAAGTACTATTTCTTAACTAACGATTATATAAGGTTTATATATATGATAACAGGAAGTAATGTATTTACATGAGAAAGATGGTTGGGAGTGCTGTCATTTAAGAGAAACACATATTAAAACAAGTGCTATTTTAATTATGTGCCAACGTTGTGGACCTTCATCAGGGCTAAAAGAAACAAGGTAACAACCCATGTAATTGTAGACTTAATAATGCTATAACTAGTTATATATAACTATCATCTTAATTTTGTATATTTCCATACTTTGTAACTGTCATCTTATTATCATTTTACATTATATTTTATTTTTGTTCCCATATTATATTACTGTCACCATACTATTATTATATACCTAACGCATTATTAAGTCTATAATTACATTGGTTGTTATCTTGTTTCTTTTAGCCCTGATGAAGGCCCACAATGTAGGCCGAAACGTCGACACATAATTAAAATAGCACTTTTTTTAATGTGTGTTTCTCTTTCATGACCGCACCCCCAACCATCTTCCTCATCTAATTTCTCAACGGTCAACAAAAACTCCATCGTAATGTATTTACCATTGATGCTTAACTGCCACAATTATACTTTTTTTAAAATCGCCTTATTAAAAAAAAAAAAAATTAAAGCCTAAAGCAGTGGCCTTGTTTATTAATGTTACTTATATTTATTACCTCAGAGATACGAGATTACAGACATTCCATGACCCCCCTTATATGAGGGTAAGATGGATTATCAGGTCTGAATACTGAGAAATAAAACTGTTGATATGCTTATAGCCATTTGAACAATATCTTTTTGCAATAAGAAAACTATAATTTTTTTTTTTAATTTATTACTTTTATTTACCTTTTTTTTTTAAGAAGCACAACTATTCCTATTCACAAATTAAATTCTTTAATTCAATGAAACTCTTTAAATAAAATAACTTCACTATAAAAATAAAAATATTATGGTTTTATAAATTAGAAAAGATTTAATTAAACAAGAAGAATGTTTAAGCAATATTGTTAATTTAATGGTAGATTAGTTTTACGTGGAAAATTAATATAAACAAACAAGTTACGGAAAAATTATTAGTGCAGTACTCGTCTTAATCCAAGTTCAGAATATATCAAAATTAAAATATCAGATGATATAATTTATGAAAACCATATTTTCTTTGCATAATGCTTACAAACCGAGGATGTTTTCAAAAAGAATATTTTCATGTCACTAACTAAAGGCATTATGTTCAAAACTGTCTCTTTAGTACATTGCCTATTAAAGCAATTAATGTTTAATAAAATATTCTATGCTTTCTTAAATAAAGTTGTTTTAAGCTTACATAAAAAAAAATTTAAATAAAATAACTATTATAATATATGTATCAGTAATTTAACTTACCATCCCATAAGTTTCGTTTTCTTAGGCATCCGTGTCAAAGGAGGATTAAGGCAGGCCAAGTGATAATGTTTGTGGCAAGTGTCGCATTTAGCGAGGAGATGCTGGTCATGGCGACCTCTACATAAGCCACACACGTTATTCAGACTAACTCGTTCAGCACCTATAAAAATTAAAATACCGTATGTTAGGATTAATAAAACCCATGTTTATAGTCATGATGTTCTTTTAGATGTAAAGCGAAAGTCTCTAAGACAAAGAGCTGATTTAAAAAATAAAATTCAAAATTGAAAAATACAATACCGGTTGAGTTGTCAGAAAGATCGGCATCAGATGAAACTGGCCCACCAAAAACACTTTTCCTGGCTGCAGCTGTGGGAACTGAACCTGTAACAATAATAAAGAATACATTTTATTCTTAATGGGTGAATAAATAAATAATTCAAACTGAAAAATAATTATTGTGGATGTAATTAGTTGACCGTTGAGAATTACTGGAAGGAATTAGTCTGGGTGGCGGTCATTAATGAAACAACTAAAATAGTTGAAACTATTTTATTTGTTTCATTTAATGACCGCCACCCGGACTAATTCCTTCCAGAAAAATAATTATGTATAACAGATATATTCCATATAGATGATCAAACTTTTGCTATAAAACGAAAAGCGAATTTATATATAACTAGTAGACTCGCCCCTTGCTTCGCATGAGTAAAATTCGAATGAGGTGTCATTCATGTTTAGAAAAGCTCTGTATGACTAATTTAGAGTTTATCGCTTTGGATAGGCTTGGATTGTAGGGAGTCATTGTAATGAAAAGTGTAATTTCCAAGAAAATATGTTTATTTAAAAACATCTATTCATTATAATATTTAATCGTCGGCAAAAATGAAAAATATAAATAAAAACTGGCTCAGTTTATTTTTTAGTTTATCATTTTTAATAATCAACCTTTTTTAATCGACTAAAAAAAAAAAAAAATTAACCCTGCTCAACATTTGAGAACTTACATTTCAAGATGCGTAGAATCCGAATAACAAATTTTAAAAAATCCATTTCTTCTAATAAATAAATGAATAAATACCAAAAATATTTTTGCTATTAGTGCCATTTGATATAGATTTAAATTTTGGACCAAATGAAAAAAGAATCATTGAATTTGGTTTACAACTAGCTTAGATATTGCGTTTCGAAATCAGTATTAGTGTTATATGATGCTTTAATTTAATTAGTGCTTTCATATTACTTAATTGCCTATCAACAGCCTTATAAACAGTTATACCCTAATATAGTTATTTGGAAATAATAAACCATTGTGTAATAATTTGTAGCGTTTTTTGTTTTAAAGTGAAGTATAGATAATAAAAAATTTAATTCTTTCATACTCCAGCTCACCCTTCCTCCTAAAGCATTTCATCCGTCAGAAATCTTAAACTTAATCCATAGATTACCTTCCCGAAAAGCTCCTGGAAACGATCTAATCACTGCCCATATCTTAAAACAACTTCCTAGAAAAGCCATCCTGTTCCTCACATATATTTATAATGCCACACTCCGTACTACCTATTTTCCTGATTCCTGGAAATTATCTATCCTTAAAATGATCCCTTAACCCAAAAAACCGCTAGAACTTCCTTCTTCCTACCGTCCTATCTCTCTTTTACCTATTATGGGTAAAATCCTGGAAAGACTCATCCTTAAACGTCTTTATCCAATCCTGGAACTTAATCACATAATCCCAGACCACCAGTTTGGGTTCCGAGCATCCCACTCCACCATCCAGCAGTGCCATCGCGTGGTGGATGTAGTCTCTTCTGCATTGGAGCGCGGATTGTACTGCACGGGAGTCTTTCTCGACGTGGAACAGGCCTTTGACCGAGTCTGGCACCCGGGACTGCTGTACAAACTCCGTAAATTCCTCCATCCAACATACTTCCTCATCCTCCAGTCCTACCTCTCTGATAGATCCTTTAAAATCAACCACAATAGTTCCTATTCATCCACTTTTACTCAGTCTGCTGGTGTTCCTCAAGGCAGTATCCTAGGACCCATTCTCTACACAGTCTATACAGCTGATATCCCAACCCATCCTAACACATTACTTTCTACCTATGCCGATGACACTTGCGTGCTATCAGTTAATAACGATCCTAGTATTGCCTCTCAAAACCTCCAATCCCACATCAGAGACCTTGAGGTATGGTGTAAGAATTGGAAAATTAAAACCAACTCCAATAAATCCCACCAGATTACCTTTACCCTTCGTCGTAAACCTATCACATCCTGCCCTACAGTGTCCTTTAATGATATTCCACTTGTCCCTGTTGAACAGATCCGTTATTTAGGCCTCCTGCTTGACAAACGTCTTACATGGAATCCGCATACAAGACTGAAAAGACAAAAGACTGCTCGCCGATTTCGGTTACTTCAACATTTACTTGACAGACGCTCTAACCTTCCTGTTTACTACAAAAGACTAATTTACATGACAATCATAAGGTCTATCTGGACTTACGGAGTTGAGCTTTGGGGCTCTACTAAACCATCAAACTCTTCCCGTATCCAATCCTTACAATCCAAAATCCTTCGCAAAATCCTTAACGCTCCTTACTTTGTCACCAACAAAATCATCCACAAAGACCTTAATGTTCCATATGTTGCTGATTTGGCCTGTATCAGGTATCACTCCTTCCATGAAAAACTCCACTCCCACTCTAATCCACTAGTTTCAATCCTTGCTTCCAGTTCAATTCCTGACAATCCGCCGAGGCGTCTGAAAAGAAGATGGCCTCGAGACCTTCTTGTGTAGATTCACTACTAGAGTGCTGCCAATGGGCAGTTTCTCTTCATGTTTTTTTTTTCATGTGTATTATCATTGTAGCCTATTTACTTGATGTATGAACATACAGTTGTAAATTTCAATAAATGAATTAAAAAAAAAAAAAAAAAAATTTCATATAAATAAAGAATACTTGATTGTAATGTATGTTTTTAAAAACTATAGAAATAACAAAGGTTCCTATGCTATTAGCTTTATTACTATTATATATTTCAAATAGACTATTTAAAATACATTTACAAGGTTAAATTTATTTTTAACAGGAATCCCATTTAGTTTGCAGTGAAACATCTTTTTATAAATTTCTGAAATACATAAAGGATTTTGCAGGTCTCTGTTGTTTTCTTCTGAATGTTTACATATTTAAAGTAAACAGTTACTAATCCTCTACCTTTGTATTATAAACATTAGCTTCCCAATCAATTACCCACTTTTTATTAAACCTTCAAATATGAACAAGGAGGAAACACGCAATTTTCGAGTAATATTTTTAAACTCGGCCATTCAGTAGCTGAGGCCAGTAGAAATATTTGCAAGGCGTTTGGGGAAGGGAGTGTTAATGAACGGACCATTCGCCGTTGGTTTGCTAAATTTTTAGCTGGGGATACCGACTTGGAAAACTTGCCCCGAGGAAGATCTCCGTCCGTAATAGACAACGATGTCCTCAAACATACGGTAGAAGGAAACCCCTACAAAACAGTTAAAGGACTCTCAGCACAACTAAATGCAAGTGCATTTACCGTTTCCAGACATTTAAAGTGTATTGGGAAAGTAAAAAAGCTCGATACATGGGTACCTCATGATCTCACTGAGCGGCAGCAAGACCCCATGTTTCAAAAATATACCGTGCAAAAATTGAAAGAGCTGGGCTACGAAGTTCTTCCGCACCCACCATATTCTCCCGACTTGTCTCCAACAGATTACCACCTGTTCAGGAATTTAGACAACTTCGTCAAAGGAAAACTTTTTGATAATGATGATAAAGTAAAAAGTGCGTTTTCAGATTTTGTTTCACTTCAAAGCTCAGAGTTTTTCAGTTCGGGGATAAAAAAGTTGGTGTCACGTTGGGAAAAATGTGTAAAAAAAGAAGGTAAATATTTGAATAAAATTATCTTGTTTTCATATCGTATTTTTAATAAAAATCCTTAACCTTGAAAAGGACATTTCATGTGACACTACCCAATAGTTCCTAAAATCTTGCGTACTGAATGGAAGAATATAACTTGCATGATCCTGTAGGAGGGTGCCAACATTTAACTATTATAACCTCCCTCTTTACCAGTAACATATGTTCATAAGTTTATGGGCTTACAACAACTTTATATTAACTTTTATTATGATTTATATTATTGCATATTAAGTATTCTACAATGTTGTTATTGTACGTCTAATTACTACTTATATTTCAGGAATAATTTGTTTATGACTTGATTACAGAAATTGTTTTTCCCATTTAAATTAAAGCTAAATTGTAATGTATTTTACTTTTAAACCTTAAGAAAAGAATGCCCTAAATTATGGTAAAGCCGTACCAGTGTTTTAGGGGCTGGCAGAAACCAAGAATCGTGGTATAATTTTATATATTGTTGTGATATATTAAGTAAGCAAAAATAAATAGGAATAAAGATCTAGGAGGTACGAAGTTGGTGGCCAATGAGAGAAGAGAATGGAAACTGTGCAGTTAGCGTGGAGATAACCGTAAGTTTGCCAGAAGCAGCTAATGAGAGGGATCTCAGACCTTATAGGAAAATAGTGCAATTGCATCAAAGAAAAAAGAAGAGCTGCATTAAAGAAGAAATAAATGCGGAATTCATTGAGCAGCATGGCCAATACAAAATAATAAGTTTTTATTTTTATAATAGTATTATTTATTTATTTTTAAATATTTTTGTAATATATTCAAATAATTTATAATTAAATAACCATAGCTAAGACTTTGTAAAATTATTAAAATACCCTATCACAATTTTTAATAATAAAATTATAAATATTTCAATATGTAGAGATAATACAATCCAGAAAAAAATATAAATAAATATAGAACTAACCTGTATAATTAGTAGGTAATGGTGTTCTTCCCAATTGTGTCCAAATCTGGTAATTTTTTTCCAGGGCACAACAATGTCATCAGTTCATGGAATTTATTTAGTATCATTTTTAACTCTTTATTCCTGTCACATTCTTCGGTATTCTCTTTCACAACCTAACAAAAAGTAGTATTAGTTACTGTTTCCTGGAGTATAGAAAACTAACAAAAAGTATATTGAGGGTTAAAAAATATATATATATATATATATATATATATATATATATATTTTTTTTTTTTTTTTTTTTTTTTTTTTTTCAAATCAGTAATAATCATCACGAAAGCAGTGGATGTTGCCATTATGTTTACCACTAACCCAACAAACAAGGCTTGAATCTAAAACCATTCATTATTTTAAAATATTCAACTATTATTTAATTTTCACAACAAACTTTTGACTTTCCTAACTGTTCCATATTGTAAGAAGTCTTATCTGGCCAAATCTCAATGAAAATTGACAAAACTAAGAATAATTAATATGTATACTAGATTAAAAATATATATAATGAGTAATTACTATACGAAAGGGAGCCCTGCTGAGTGGCTATGCATAGTCTCTCATGCTATAGGTTGTAGTTCAAATCCAGTCCCAGCAGGGCTTTATAAGATGTAATTAAATGGGGATTCACTCACAGCCTCTCCCCCGGGTATGTGAGACCCGTCAGCCAAATGGTGGCCACTCACAAAATTAGCGTAGGAGTGATAACCCTACCTACAATATGCATCAAGAAACGTGAGTGTAATCTCCCAGGAGATTACACCACGAGCCAGGCCTACACAGACTGTCATGCACTGGAAGAAGAAGAATTACTTTATGATAAGATTAACTATACTACCCGACACCAGCTGAAATTGTAGTTGTTTAGTGAGATATCAACGATTATGAATGAACTTGGATACTGTTGTTAGTAATATCAATATTTACCAATCTGACAACAAATTTTTTTTTGGAAACTTTTTTCTGAGTGAAGAAGAAATGATGTCATCTAGGAACCATTTCCCTGACAAAGTACAAATTTCTGACTTATCCCTGACTTTTTCATATTTTTTTAAATATCTCTGACTTTTCGAAAGTTTCCCGATTTTCCTGTTGCTAAACACCTGTCATGCACTAGTCATTCACAATTTCAATAATCTGTAAGTTTTATAAACTTCAGAGGAGTTTAAGTATTTTTTGCCCATAAATAATTACGTCAAAAGCACTTCAGAATTAATCAGTTATAATTTTGATACTTAAAATTGTTTATACAATAAAACTACATATCTAATGAAAAATTCTGGGACCAAGATGGATTGAAAACGGATATAAATCACAGAAAATGTCTAAGATCAAAGAATATTCGAGCTTAGACACAGATATGATGTATAGACGCCTTAAATTCTATCGACACATAGTTAAGCTTTCCGATCACAGACTAACAAAGAGAATAGTAAAATATGTAACATGGAGGACAATGGATCCAATATGTTAAAAAAGTACTTGGAATTAGCCAAAATTACTTAAGAAGAAATGGATATAAAAAACAATTATAGAAAAAAAGTTGAAAATAGAAGGTTAGACCAGAGAGAAAAGAACAGGAATAAAATGGAGCAAAGAAATAAGAGCTAAATTCTCGAAAAGAACGAAAAACTAAATAAAAATAACAAGAGGTCCCAAAAATTTAGTGTCTTCCACTTTGGGAGCTTAACAACTAATAATAATAAGCTACAAGAAAAGTTGAGATTAAAAGTAAAATTTTACCTTGTCACGTTTTGTTTCTATCACAGTTTGTTCTTCTAATAACTTGGAATTTTCTTCTAATAATTCTGCCAACTGCTTTTTCATACTTGTTACTCGGATATTACGGTCCAAATAATAACCAATAAATTCAACACTAGAAAAAATAATAAAAATAAATATATAAGGAGTCAAAACAGATAAGAAATTTTTAATTTTTTATCTTCATTTTACACTAATAAAACAAGACATGATTAAAATTTAGACTGTATTGCTTCTTTCACTTGATCTCTTCACAAACCTGATCTTTTTCCCAAGGAGTGATAACTCATAATGCCACATAACACTGTTGCAGCCTGCACAATCTTATCTTTCATATTGCAGACAAATAAATGAACAAATAATAAACTTACCTAAAAGCTGGCTGAATATGCCAACGACGATGAACATCTGATAGAGCTTCAACCTGTGCTTGCCTCAATGCCCAGGCTTCTGTATCAACTCCACTCATCTCTGCCTTCCTCCAAAGGGCACGACAAGCTGAAGCACTAGTCGTAAGTAGGCGTGCCATTTTCTGAGTAGGAACTAAAAACAAAGGAATTGACAATTGTTAAAATTCTAAAATAATATTGTTAATATAATTACTGAGCTTTATATTCATTACAGCCAGAGGATGGAGAAAAAAATTAGACGAGCAAAGGATCAAGAATATAATCAGGCTGGTATATGCAAAGGATAAACTATATTTTGATTGATTTGCGCACTCTTGCGGACTCTCCAAAAGCCACAGAACATCAGATAGATGTTCTTGAAGAACAAGCACAGGATTTCCTTCGAAAAAACAAAGTGCTCGACAAATAACAAAAGCGCTCCAAAATTCCTGAATACAAAATATGGCAGAATCAAAAGTTTCGAAAAGAAAATTCAAATATTTAGGTGAAACTTTAGAGGAAAATATCTCTGAAAAAAAAACAAAAAATCAAAGGATAAAAATAAATAACAATAGCCTGCAATTCTAACTAATAATATTAACAATAAAAAATCCATCTCTAGAAACACAAAACTGATGCACTACCTAACAGTGATAAAACCTGATGCTGCTGAATTTCTGACTTTCAGAAGAAAAGGTGACGCACGAAAACTTGAAATAAAAGAAAGAAAAATCCTAGGAACCAGAAAAGAAAACTATGTCTACACCACCTGTAATGAGGAAATATTAACATGCGGAAAAGATCACAGACACAATCAGTAAAAAAAGAATAGCCTTTTACTTATATCCATCTGAGCAGAATGATGGACTCATAAAATCTTTTAAAAAATCAATGATAAGAAGATTAAGTATGGTTGGATTGTAGAAGCCAGGAGACATGAGAAAATCGCAGAAACAACACATTAAGGGCTAAATTGAGTGTTAATGTATTACAAGAGGAGAAGAGGTAAGAAACAGGGTCAAAAGAGAGAAGGATCTCTATGAGTCAACTGATGAAGGAAAGGTGGAAGAGGAGTAAAGAAACCAAATGAAGTAGTCAACTGATGTGGTCTTTAGGTCTATGCAAAAAAAAAACAAATACAGAGCTAAGCTATAGTGTATATAATATATACGTAGTAAATATACTACTAATACTATAATACTATGTACATAGTAGTACATATACAATTCCTCTGAGTTATAGAGGGGAATATGAATTTACATAATATCCATTAACTATATCCCCAAACATTACTCAAAATTTTATTTAAAAGAACACTTAATCACATATAAATCAAAATACCAAAAGATGAACTTACCCCAAGGCTGTACCCTAGACAGTCTTAAATTACTATATTTCGTCCGGTACTTTCCAAGACGTCGTTGGATTCTTAGCGAGTCTTCGGTTTCTTGACGATTTTTCTTCGTCTCTTCGATTCTCATCTGCACAGCTAACCAGTTTCTACGCCTCTTTCTAAAAAGTAAAAAAAAAAATTAATAAATGTTATTCATGGGATGACAATCAATAACTTCCATTCAAAATCGTAACTTATTCAAAGATACAAAAGTGTAAAACTTTACCAATTTAATCATGCCTGTTTAACAATGCATTATATGATTGACCGAAGAGAAAACAAAAATTACTGAATTCAATAATTATTTAAGAAACAGAAGTAATTTTTCAGTACTTCTCTATAAACATAAAGAGGATTAGAAATTATAACTGAATACACACCCTTTAACTCATCATGCAAATTAATTGTTGGAAATTGGCATCATTCAAGAAGCAGAGAGTTCAAGTATTTCGGTACACAGATAAATAAGAATCTGCTGTGGTATATAAGGGCTCCATCACATAAATCAACAATAAAATCAGAGGCATGATAGGATAGGAGCAATATATGTTATATAAGATTGAAACCAGGCAATTTCACTGGTTTGAACACTAAATGAAGATGGCAGAAGAGAAATTGTTAAAGAAAGCTTTTTTATCGGCAAAATTCAAGGAAATTGAGAGCACAGCCAAGGAAGACATGGCTTCCAGACAAGTACAGGAAGGATTGGCAGCAAGAGGTCTGTGAGGGAAGGATCAGGCTGACAGGAGGAAGTGGCAGGCAATAATCATTGAAGAAAACCAAAATATGAAGTTAAAAATCAATTTAAGAACTTATAAATAAATTCAGACTTTAAAAAAATGGAATTTAATTGAGTTTCGATGGAAACATGGGTTTCAGAGTAAATAATCTAACAATATAAATTATTATCTGCAATAATCACTAAAGTTTATGCCATCTTCGTCTATTTGCATTACGTTTTACTGCTTTGTATATAAGATGCAATTTTTTTAATAAAGTCTTTATCTTTCCAATGGTATATTATATATCGATATTACTATGCTAGTGTTCGGAAAAAAAAAAAAAAAACCTAAAAAAATAAGTTTGCTCTTTTCGATTATTATTGGTTACTGTTGTTATTACTTATAAATTTGTTTAACTTTTATATTTAGTACATACTTTTATGAAATGTTATATAAATAAATAAAAATATATTAACCTCATTAAATTCTTATCAGTATGAAGCTTACAGTGGGCGTAGAAAGGATCGGCTTGATCAACTTCTTCTGAATGAGCTTCTGCAAGTAGACCTTCTCTCTGCCCGCTGCGAATACATATTTAATACAATCAATAATCAGCACAGAATAAGAATAAACATTGAAAACATACATATGATTAATGTAAATAATGATTTTTATAGTATACACCGCCGGTCAAAAGGAGACCACCTGTGGTTCATATCAATTAATCTGTTTGAATTTTTTTGTTGTGAAGCACTTTGGCACTCTGATTTTTTCTCTTTGTGAATCATATGGGCTGCCCTACCCAATTCAACGGAAAATTCGTTCATTACAACCGAACTTCTTACATCTTAGGCAGTTAAACTAAGAATAAAATTAATCTTCTAAATTCCCCTTAAGGGATTACTAGAAGTTTCAGTAAAAATTAGATTTAACCAACATCACATTAGAACATCATAAACAGAACCAACATCACATTAGAAGTTTCAGTAAAAATTAGATTTAACCAAATTATTTCTTGTTATTTACAATAGTCACAAACCTTTCTTACACCTAACTAGCAAATTTGTTTATAAATACAAATAATAATAAGATACCTATATTTTATTTTGGTATTCATAGAGGTTATTCATGATTTATGGATGACAGGTAATGTATATGTAACATTATTTTTTCACATCATATTTTAACTATTTCCATTTTACTGAAGGAATTAGTCCGGGTGGCAGTCATTAAATGAAACAATTGAATAGTTTCATTTAATGACCGCCACCCGGACTAATTCCTTCAGTGATTCTCAACGGTCAACTAATTATATCCACAATGATATTTCCATTTTATTATAAATTTTCCTGTTCTCTACAGTTTGTAATTAATGGTTTATTTTTTATATTATCAGTGTATATTTCTTTCTTGTTACTACACATACTTTCTCTTTATACTGTCTGATTACTTTCTATACATATTTTTCCTTTATATATTGTTTTAAAAAAATGGTTGTTATTTTTTATACTTCATAGCCCTAAAGATGGCTTAAAATTTGGGACAAAACGTTGGCACATTAAATTAAGTTCACCATAATTGAAGTGTTCATATGACTGAACACCTAACAAAAACTTCTTATAAAATTTGATGGAGAAAAACTGGTATGTCCACTTGCAAGATTTAAAAAACTACCTTTTTCCACTTCTTAATCAATTTTATCATTGTTGTTGGATTAATTATTTATCAAATAAGCATCCGGGATATTATAGAGAATATGTTTTAGAGTTATTTAGAAACTAAAATTTGGCAAAAGCAAGCAATAATGGCAAATCTAGGACCTTATACAATCCTAAGGACTATAATTGGTTTGGTTATAGAAGGAAAATAAGTCTGGCAGATGGACCAACAGGCACCAAATATATCCAAGTAGAACAGAAGGGGTTTTATAGGCACATCCCCCAAAATGATTTGAAAACGTTAAGGCATATTAGCAAAATTTTAGGCATTCTAAATTTACATTTAAAACTCATCTATTCACCTTCCGCAGTGCCCTATGTTATGGGAAAAGGACATATAAGGTGTTAAAACAAAATTACCAACATATAACAGATAATTTAACATGCTTATACTACCAAAATGATTTTACATGAAGCAAGTAAAATATTTTTCTCACAATAACAAAAACTTTAATAAGATTTGATCAATATCATACCAAGTAACATGAAAATATGTTTTGCACATCCCGGCATCACAACCGACAGCTACTCCAGTTCTAGAAAATCTCTGATCAGAGCAAAGAGAACAGGCTTTAGCTCCCCATTTTGAATAGGCCATCTCGAACAGAGTGACCGACTGAAGCTTATCCACTTCGGCAAAAGCCACACCAGGCATGTAAAGAGCACATACTAAATGTACCCATTTACCAACATCTGTTTCCTTGAATATTCCACCTAAAACAAAGCAAATATAGGAATAATATAAATCAATATTTATAAGGGTTATAACTTCATGAAGAGGTTCCATAAAAAAACCCTTGTACATATAAGAATTCAAGAACCAGAGACCTAAACTATACAAAGAAAAGAGAGAAGGCATAGCGATTACATATCACCAGCTAGGTCTTGATCACAACTGTTAAGATAATGAAACTGCCAAAATAAGAAATAAAATATTTCTATGATTATAAATTTTAATGAGATAGTAATATTCCATAAAAGATATGTTACATACCCGGATTAGGACAAAGCTCGCATTCAGGACTGTCAAGTCCTGCCTTACAAGAATCACAAAACCAAGGTGTAGTGGGGCATGGAGAATCAGTGCTGCAAACACTGTCAGAATCTTGAACGCCATAACAACCTAGAAGACAATTGTTAAAAGTAATAATATTTAAAAAAATATTCCTCACATTGTATACATAATGCATTAAAAAAAAACAAACAATGATATCAGTAAAACTGAAATCTCCAATAATTTATGGAAGTTAGTTTAATTAATAACAGCCGAAACATACTAAATTTCAAAGTTAATCTATTTGCTTAAGTAATAAGGCAGTTCAGCTCAAAATCAGCTTAATTTATAAATTAAATATTAATTTAACTTAAATTGAAATTAAACTACAGTCACTTACCTTACTTTGCCTTACAATAACTATGTTTTGATTATAATTATTTATTTTTATGATTTATAATCATCTTTTGTTAAAAATGAAAAAGCCAAACATTAAATCACAGAGAAAAAATAAATAAATATATGTAATGCTTCTAAGAATACAAAAGAAAACCTCTACTGTTAAATAGTTATTATTTATCAACACATATATATATAAGTCACTGATATTAATTATTAACAACGATTTTCTAATAAAATTAAAAATTTAACTAAACAATTTGATAAGATACCTTCATGGACAGTAACACCACAATTATCACATTCAATAATCTCATTTGCAGCATCGCTTCTATCGCCAAGGCAGACACTACATATTAAAATATTCAAGGAATCCTTCGGATTAAACTGTTAACAAAAAAATAAATAAAAAAAATAATTAACACTAATTAAACAAACTTAGGACCAGAAATAGGTCAAACAAAATATTTTTGACCAAATATTTTACGCAGTACCTTATTTTCGAAAACCTTAAGCCTTTGTTCATCCTTTAAAGTAAGCGGCCACGTTTCACATCCGTAAAGAACCGTCGGAAGAATAATAGTTTTATAAATTCTAACCTTTAAGTTTTTAGATAGAAGCCGCGAACTAACTTGGAAACTGAATAATAACACGCATTTCCCACCTTTAACCGAGACTTTATTTCTTCCTTTCACAAATAAAAAAACTGACAAGCATAGATTTTCTTTAATTAAATATAAGGCAAACTAGTAAGAAGTAAAAAAAAATTAATGGACCAAATATTATATCTTAAAACAATGCCTATTAAAACCAGTGCCAACAAAAAAAATTCAATTGCTTCAACAACAGCAGTCTGTTTTACAGTGGCATCCCGCATAAAATAAAAGCAAAAAGATAAGCCACCATTCCAAAAATTTACATTGGATTTTTCATTAATAATCGCTTCATATATAAGTAGATAATTTAAGATAACTATTATTTATATATTAATAAACATCAAGTAGTTAATCTAAAATAATTTTAATATTTACTTCCACCATTCAAAAATAATAAAAGTAGTACGATAGAAATAGTAATAGAAAATAAGTGGAGAAAAACATCTTTCCACCAGTAAACCTAAAATTAATGTTAATATTTTGGTACAAAACAGGAGCAATCAATCTTAGATATTGCCCAACATAAATTTTAAAACTAATTTATTATTTTAGTTCTTTAGTTGCAAAATATAAGAGCTGAAACTCCATCAAGATCAGAGTGGTATAGGGCTGCCAGATCCCTAATGGCGGTAACCGAAATGGGAAGGCGTCATTAAAAAAAAAAAAAAAAAAAAAAAAAGTTCTTTAGTTTTTTTTTATTTAATAATTATATTAATAAGATAAAATAAAGATTCTACCTGCTTCTTATTTTCTTTCTGGTCCGATAGAATAGCTAAATAATCATCTGCTTTCTGATCACCAAGTGTTTCACCTAAATCACTGATGTCAGACGTAGCACCAGATTCGCTGCCTTCATCATCTTAGAAAAATTTAATACATTTAAAAAAAAAATCTTTAGAAGTAGATATACTTTTTAAAAGTAAATCAACATTATTTACCGGAACTTTTTCCATTATCGTTGGAATCGATGGAATCATCATCAGATTCTTCACAATGATCTTCTATACGAAAATCACTGTCATCAGAACTTTCACCCAAATCTTCAAAATCGAAAAGAGCTTGAGCTGGCTTCACTTTTCGTTTGGTCGGATCTCTTTCCACTAAAACACCAATTAAAAAATAATTATTAAATCTAACCTATATTATAAAATTTAGGAGCAAACACTAATATTAAATCATATTTATTATTTACAAATAGTTAATTATAAAAAATATTTGCAGTGTCCCACTCATATAGCTTCCCTTATCGTGTAAGTTCTATAAAAAATTCAAATATTATAACTCAGCAAATATATTTTCTTTCCCTCCTTTTTTATATTTAGTATTGCAGACAAACATCATTTAAATAAGCATTTGAAATACTCGGATGAACAGTTTTCAATTAAACAGGAAAATAAACCTCTGCCCATTATTAAATAAATATTTCTATACTTGGATTTTTTTTATTTTATTTCGTTTGAATAATTCATTACTGTTCTTAAATGTATATTATTAACTACATATATGTATTCTCATTATATACATATTAGGTGTGACTTATTTAATGTACTATATAAACTTTCTTGTGCTTTTCCTAAACATTAGATAATTAAAATTTTTAAAATAGATAATTAGAAAAGTTTCATCAAAATCAATCAAGTTGTTTAAACACTACAATATTAAGAGAACCATTTTTTTTAGGTTTAGTACATAGGGTACAAATTTACATTTACATAAATATTTAACAAAAAATATAGACTACACTATTTTCATATAGCTTAATAGAAAAAATTATGAATTGATTTCCAAAATTATATTTCATTCAATTATTGATACAAATGTAATCTCTTATGACTTTAAGGTGGTTCTCAAAATGGGCAAAATAGTAACTAACAATACCTAAAGTACTAAACAAAGGTGCAACAAACTATTTAAATTATTAAATCGAATAAAAAATTAAGGCATGCATTCAAATAAGTTAATAACTAAAACTATAATGAAAAACTAATATTGAATTTAAAATTAGAATCATTTCTGTATATCTATATTAATTAGATTATTATTTAATATATAAAAAAAAACAATACTTATGGAAAATAATTTCAATAGGCCACCAAACAAAAATATCGGAGAGAAAAACTAACAGTCGAATAACAATGAGAATAACATGGAAATACTGTGACTTCAGGTCACATTAAACATCACCTAGAGGATAGATTTAAACTGTAGAGTACAACACTAATATTAAAAAGTCTAGTAATATGGTAACAGTAACATTTGCAAAAAGTAATAGATTAACAAGCAATAAAGCTCAGAAAACATTAATTTCAAGCAAATAATATATTCATTTTACCAAACTGCACTAAACCTTATCAATACTCACAACTTAATAAAATACCAACAATCTTAATCTACCTACTGCAATCCTGATAATTTAACAGATTTAAAAAAGACTATTTAGCATACTTAAACAATCTGTGCACTCAAAAAAACTAACATTTTGATGAATCCAGTGACTTTACTTAAATAATATTAACATGACAAACATTTACACCATATAACACAGTAAGACAGATTTTTTTTTGGGAGTAAAACATGATGATATGACATGAGAAATGAACAGAATATCCAAAAATATCTTAATCCGTTCCATAATAATAAAAACAATGTTTACAGTAATACAGTTAAAAACTGGTATATAACAGGTATTAATCACAACTAGAGAATGGCAGAAGGGTAAAAAGAATCTATTTACAATAACTTAAATTGATTAATATAATTATAATGTATTAACACAAACAATATAAACCAATGACCATTCCAAATATTTCTAGTTCTGATGACATGAACTCCAATAATTTTACTTTAAAAATATAAACTTGATCTAATATTTGATAGTTTTTCACTAGTAGAAAAACAGGTTATTATAATGTTAAATGATTACAATTAAGATAAAGACAGAAAGGAACTTACTCATTTTGGTAATCCCAAACAAAAACATATAAGCTGGATTACCACTTTCCGAAATATTCTTCAATAAATGCTGTGATACATAAATTGGGCAGGATTCGAACTACTATCACTTTTAAAACCGTAAAAAAAAACAACGTCTAATCTAATTCATGACAAAAACTTATTTCTTTAAAAACCAACCGGTGTGACGCTTAAATAGATTCAATACGAGTTGATTCAAAGGGAAATCAAATAAAATCGATTCATTTCAAAAGATAACGTGGACTTGTAGGTAATTGAAAATGAGAGAAAACTTATCCTAACTTGGATATAATCTAAATTTAGATTCGTCAACATTATTCAATTGAGATAAGAAAAGTAAAACACGATTTTAAATTTAATAAATAAATAAAAATAAAGTGCCAAAATATGTTAATCTTTAGATCAATTTCATTGAAATTTTAAAAAGTTTTTATTATAAAAATGTAAAGAACATCAAGTAATTAGCTCTATGTAGAGTGAGTGTCAAAAGTATTCAGAATTCTGATAATAAATAATATAATAAATGTTTTTCACAAACCACTTTATATATGTCATTTTACTTTATATTTTTTTTAAAAAACTCTTTGAAAGTGGAATCACAAGCCGAATAATCGATAAATATGTTGTTTAAATACAATATCCGATTAAAAAGTAAGAGCACAAGATCGACTACTTATAGGATTTTTTAATGGGATTATAAAATCGTCGTTAATGCCGTCCTTCGGAGATGACGTAAAGTAGTGGTCCCGAGCCTATGCGATCAGGCATTTGTTAAACACCACTATCCTAATAAAACCTGGATAGGTAAAATTTAGGACTCCCTCTCTAGCATCGTCCGATAGCCAACATAGCATAAGTGACGTTAAATGAATAAACAACCAAACAAACTACGCGTCAAAAGTATTGTATTCGGAAATGGTAATCTTCCGTTCTTTACTGTTTTCAAATGTAGATATTATCAAAAATGTTAACATAATTCTATGTTTCAAACAACCCCTCAACTGTATTTAACAGATAACCTTCCTCTAAAATAAAATGTACAACTACAACTTATCTATTAGACAGCAGCTCCTAATATGTATCATTTCTTTAGTTAGAAGAAAATAATGAAACCTAATAAAAAATCACGAGAGAACTTGTGGATGTCTGTGAAAATAAAATTTAAAAAGTCAAAAAGGGCCGTCCTAAAAATTTTCTGGATGAAAGATTGATTATTAATCAAATGAAAAAATCCTTAAAGGGCACACCCTAGCTTCTAAATTCAATGGGACTTCTGTATGCACAATGTTTTAACTACTTCTAGAAGAGCCTAAGTAGCGTTATACCAGCCAATTCATAAATTAATCGGCTTTATGTTGACAAAAATGTTTTACAAAGGAGCTTGATGAATTGAAATGTTTATATATGAATCACATTCTAAAATACAAGGTTCTTGTGAAAGGATTTTGTATAACAATTTTATGCAGTTTCCTTGAAAAAAATATGATTTAGATTAAATAATATAACAATATAAAATTTTTATGTATAATAAGCAGTAATAAGTTTAAGTCCGTCACTTTACATTACCTTTTAAAAATTTGTAAGATGATATTTTCTAAAATCTTTAGCCTTCCAACGGTATATAATCCATCTATATTACTGTTCTTAGGTTAATAAATATATATATATATATATATATATATATATATATATATATATATATATATATATATATATATATATATATACTAGCTGTGGACCGCAGCTTTGCTAGCGAATATTTGTTCGTTAATTATCAGGCCGATTTGCAAAAGAAATTCTTGGATATTTTTTTTAAAACACTTTATTTATTCCAGTATCGCGACGTTTCAGCCTCTAGGGCCATTTTCAAGCTTCATGCATATCCATCTCAGTTATCTTTTAATTTTACCGCTTTTCACCAGCGTCGTCATAATTTTTTTAAAATGTCATTTTTCAAAAAAAAAAAAAACTTAACAGTTTTCAGCCGCCTTTTAGGTGTTCTCGTGCGCGAATATTGTATTTCGTATTAATTTATGTGCGTTTATAGTAAGAGTGGCTATAATAAATATCAACTATCTGCTACTCTTTGTTATTATTTAAAGCCCGATCTAGAATTCTTCCTGTCAAATTTACAATTTCAACCACTTGTAAGTTGAAGATTTTCAACCCCAGCCTTATTGCACATCTAGACACTAAGACGAACCTCCAGGAAAAATTTTAGCTTCACAACCATAGTCATTTTTTAGATACTGCAATGACCAGAAAATTGATTGATATATTTTATTAACATAGGCATATTATAGCTAATAAAAGTCCTAAATATGATTAAAATAATAGTTCTGATTATTATACTCGAATAATTCAAAAGAAATAATAATTGTTATAATTTATTTAAATTTATAAATGTATATGCTTCAAGGTAATAACGATTAAAGTTAAAAATGACTCTTGAAATAAAACATGACTTATATAATAATATAGATTGATATAAATATAGTCTCCGCAACCTTCTTTACACCCTAGTGGCCTCATCTCTTTTCGGACCAAATATTTTGCCTGTAGTACCTTATTTTCGAAAATTATAGCCGTTGTTCGTCCTTCAAAGTAAGCGGCCACGTTTCACATCCGTAAAGGACCGTCGGAAGAATAATAGTTTTATAACTTCTAACCTTTAAGTTTTTAGACAGAAGCCGCGAGCTAAGTAATTTCGCAACTGAATAATAACACGCATTACCCGCCTATAACCGGGACTTTATTTACTCCTGGACTTAGTTTTTCTCGTTATCATTGAACCTAAATACTTAAATTTCTCTACGTGTTCAAAAGTATGCCCTGATATATTAATATCATTAAGATCGCCACCGTCTCTGCTACTAATCATATATTTTTTCTTATCGGTATTTATTTCGAGTCCTATTATTTTTACCGGTTTTTATTTTATTAGTTTCCGTGTCTTCACCTAACAGTACCAAATCATCGGCGTTTCGCAGAACCGGAATTTTATCTACCAGATTTAATCCTTTCTCGGTACACGTCACCTTTTCTTTGACATATTCTAAAGCGATTTCGTCTGCGTCAATTTCTGTTATTATGATCGCTATTAAGAAGTTTTTAAAAGAATATATTTGAAAGAACTTCCGCATAAATGACATTTTTAGTTTTATTTTCATGTGGCAGAAGAACATAATGATTTTCTCCGCAACCCGATCTTGGCGTAAATCAATTCCTACGTGTTTAAATGTTTGGCCCTGTGATTTATTAATTGTTACAGCAAAAGATAAATTATGGGAAAATTGAATTATTTTAAAAATAAAAAGTAAATCATTTGGAATCATTGGGATGCGAGGTTTTTTTTCCCTATTTTTTCCTATATTTTCCACTGATTCTTCACTCCTATTGGTCTCAGCGTGATGTTATATAGCCTATAGCCTTCCTCGATAAATGGACTATCCAACACAAAAAGAATTTTTCATTTCGAACCAGTAGTTTCTGAGATTAGCGCGTTCAAATAAACAAACAAACAAACTCTTCAGCTTTATAATATTATTATTTATTTATTTTATTGATACAGGCAATCCACAACATAGGTGATGTTTGCCGACGTAAAATATTGCTATTTCAAATATATTACCAATAACAGTTCATAGTTATATAGATTGAGAAGGTAGGTAGGAATATGGAGAAGGTTAATTAATTGAGTGATAAACATAATTTAATTGCAATAAAAATACAACTGGAAGAAAAAATCAAAATATTAAGCATAAATTATTCATGATAAAATAAAAATCAGTATATTTCGGGGCATTAGATGGATTCATATAATTTATTTCTTTTTAAATGATCAAATAAATGTGGGATGTGTGTACTGTTGTCATTTAATAGAGTATTCAAATGATATGGAAGGTCGACACCTATCAGTTGCCTGCAGTCTGTCAGTAATTGTTTTATAGTGATGGGTACGTTACACTGTTCACAGTAAAGTCTTGGTGTTCTAGTCAGTAAATGTTGGTGCGTTAGTCGTGAGTGTCCTATTCTGAGTCTTGTTAATATTACTTCCTCTCTTCTATTGTTTTGTACAGATGATTTCCACGGAAATACTGTTTCTTTTATTTCCCTGAGTTTATTATCCCTTTCTTTAGTCCAATTGAACTGCCATTTGTCCATGATTAATGATTTTATAAGCCTATAGAGATCATTATGTGGAGTGTCCAAGCAATCGGACGGAGGAACCAACGACGCCGCCTTCGCCGCCTCATCTGCTCGACAATTTCCATATATTCCTGCGTGGCTTGGGATCCAAACAAATAGAATTGATCTATTTGACCAATTTAACATGTAAACGAATTGCAGAATGAGAATACCGATGGGATGTGTTGTATACACGTTCTTCAGGAAAAGTAAAGAGCTCAATGAGTCAGTGAAGAGAACAATGTCAGTTTTACCCTCTCTGTAATAAGCTTCCCTAAGTCCCAGGTATATCGCAGTTAGCTCAGCTGTAAAGGAACTACATTCAGGCGGAAGGCTAGTTTGAACCGAGAAATCATCAACTATTGCTGCGGATCCAACACTATTGGCGCTTTTCGACCCATCAGTAAAAACAATAGTATATCCTGTATATCTTTCTAAGAATTCATAAAAGTATTTTTTTATGATGCTACTTTCTCTCGAATAATGACGGAATTTATAATTAATATCAATCGAGGGAATGTGCCAAGGTGGAATTTTTAAGAAGGATTGCTGGAAAATTCGCGGAATTGCAAAATTATTTTCGAGTAATAGAATTTTTAGGCGTACATTAAAAGGTTTTGGAAATTTTTTCTTGGCTAGATATTTGTGGAATAATGGGTTTTCGTCTGGTATGCTTGAGCATTCTGTTCCGGGTAATGCTTTCATATTTACGGCTTGTTTTAATATCAAAATATATCGCCTGTATTCTAAGGGCGGTTCGCCAGCTTCGGCGCATAGGCTGTCAGTTGGGCTTGTCCTGAACGCGCCAGTAGCTATACGGATACCAGCGTGATGAATCCGATCTAATAGTCTTAGTATTGTAGGTGAGGCAGAGGAATAGGCGATACAACCATAGTCTAGTAGGGATCTGACATATGCTCTATAAAACAGAAATAACGTTGTCCTATCAGCTCCCCATTTAGTGCTATTAAGAACTTTAAGGAAATTTAGAGCCTTCAAGCATTTATTAAAAAGATATTTAATGTGAGGAATCCAGGTCAGCTTGTGATCAAATATCATTCCCAAAAATTTAATGGATGTTACGTTTGTTATTTCTCTGTTATTTAATTTTATTTTTGGCACTGGTACATTCCTTTTTCTGCTAAATACTATTAATTATGTTTTTTCAGCTGAAATTACAAAACCTGTCCTGCGTTGCCAAATTTCCAAGTCATTCATTATAGATTGCAAATGGTCAGTTGCTAATTTGATAGAGTTAGAAGTAAGGTATATTAAGATGTCATCTACGAATAACAGAGCTTTAGCTGGTTTAGAGATATAGTTAGTAATTCCGTCAATGGCCATTTTAAAAAGAGTTGGACTTAACTTAACTTAACTTACGCATCCTTGCGGTACACCGTTGATTTGGTATTTTTTTTGAGAAAGGATGTTCCTATTCGCACTTGAAATTGACGATAAGATAAAAAATTAATGATAAATTGAGTAAAGTGTCCTTGAATTCCCCAAGCCAGTAATTTCTCAATTATTAGTCGCTTCCAAACTGTATCAAAAGCTTTCTCGATGTCAATAGATATAGCTATTGTTAATGAGTTAGATAAAAAGGAATCGGAGACAGCTTGTTGAAGTTTCAGTATATTGTGAATTGTACTATGATGCTTCCTGAATCCACATTGCCTGTCCGAAATAAGTTTATTTTTTTCTATGAACCAATTTAATCTATTATTGAGAATTCTCTCCATGAGTTTGCTTACGCAACTAGTTAATGCTATTGGCCGGTAACTTGAGCACATGTTTTTGTCTTTATTTCCTTTGAGAATTGGAATGATAATTGCATTTCTCCAAACATCGGGGTATGTACCGTTTTTATAAATATCATTCATAAGGGTTAATAACTTAGATTTACCCGATGATGGCAATTTTTTTAGAAAATCGTAAGGAATATTATCTGGACCAGGAGATCGGGATTTTGATTTATTTAAGGCGTTATCTAACTCACTATACGTTATTGGAGTATTTAAAGGATGGGTTGTTTGATTTATCAATATTGGTACGGATTCAATTTTCAATTTATGTTTAGTGAAATTTAGGTCGTAATGAGTGTCATCAAAGATGTTAAAAAATGTTTGAGCTAATAGGTCAGCAATTTTTTGGTGGTCTGTTACAATACCATATTCCGTTCTTATTCCCGTTATAGTAGAAAATCGTTTGTGATTTAGCATATTAATTTTAGACCATACCTCACTAGCTGGAGTGTTATGGTTTAAAGATTCTAAAAATGTGCGCCACGATAATTTCTTTTTTCCACAATTAATCGTTTGGTGCGCGCTTTCGACTGTTTGTATAGTAGTAAATTCGTATCATTAGGACGTTTTATAAATTTCCTAAATGCACTTTTTCGACACCTAATAGCTTTTGCGCAGTCATTGTCCCACCAAGGAATAGGGATTTTTCTGTCATTACGAAATTTTACCTTTGGAATGGATTTTTCAGCTGCTTTCATGACCAGGTCATTAAAGCCATCAACGTCTAAATTAATTTCTTTGATATTCTGAGATAGTTCAATGAAAGCAATCTGAAATTTATCCCAGTCTGCATTCTTTGTTTGCCAAATCTTAGCTGTACACTGTGTTTTGTCGGTGATACGCGTGGAAAGAAGGGAGGTAACTATGGGAGTGTGGTCACTTGAATGGAAGTCATTTAGGGTTTTCCAATCAAGCTTGGTCAAAATAGAAGGCGAGCATGCAGTAATATCTATATGGCTAAATGAACCATACCTGGGGCACATGTATGTAGGAGAGTCGTCATTAAGAACAATGAGATCGTGCTCATCTAGAATTTTTAGTATTTGATGGCCTCTATGATTTGTCGCATCAGAGCCCCAACATGTATTTCGAGCATTAGCATCGGCAAAAATAATTTTTGGGTTCGGTAATTGACAAATTAAATTATTTAATTCATTTTGATCTATTATTTCTCCCGGCGGAAGATATAGAGAACATAATGTTATCCTGGAGGGGCAATGGATAGAGACAGCTACAGCCTGAAGGGCAGTAGAGCATTTGACTTCCTCGCAATAGAGGTTGTCTCTAACACAAATGGCTACCCCGCCACAGGATATTTTTCCGAATTCATAATCCCTTCGATATGCGAGATACCCAGGGATAGAGAGTTTATGTTTAGAAGAGAGCTTTGTTTCCTGAAGACATATAACTGATATATCATGTTCAGATAATAATATTTGCAAGTCAGCTCTATGTTGAGGGAAACTATTAATATTCCATTGCATGAATTTCATGTAAAGCGAAAAAGGAAAAAAAAAAAATGAAAACATTTAAGTTAATTTTAGTCTTATAAAAAAAAAAAAAAAATCAAAGTAATAATAATAATAAATAGAATGGATCAATACACACAGAAACATACACTTTAACCGACATACATGTATAGTATATAGAGAAAAAAAACAAACATGTATAATGGAAATGATAATAAATAGCTGAATTGTTAAAACCACATTTAGTTGTTATGAATGAAAACATATGATATAATGGATAACAGTAATAAAGGTTAAATTTTGTTGACATAAAAATAAAAGAAAGGGAATTTAAAGGTCTTTACTATTTCCATCGTCTGTTATGCGTTTTACGTTTTGGTTTAATAGAGGTGTTACCTGATTTACTTGTCACAGATTGTACTGTCTTGTCGGTGTCATGTACTAGTGCGATAACTGATTGTTTGGTGAATGAGCATGGGGATGAATTTGAACTGATATTAGTAATATTATTTGAAATATCATTTACCTGTGTTTTACTTCGGCAACCATTTACATCTGAATTTTCACGAAATGCTTCGAATTTGTCAGTAGTTTCGCCAGAGCCAGTACCATTGTCCGGCTTGTCTTCTGCATTATCCATTTGAACAGCTATGTCTTGTTGGTCAGTCAAGGAGTTCAGCTGAAACTTTTCTTGATCCTGTGAGGTTGAAACTTCAACTGAATTAGGTTTTAAGTAATGGTTGTCTGGGGTAGTTTTCAGATTTGCTTCGGTGGCACACAGACGTTTTTCTAGTTTTTCGATTGAGGTTAATAGTCTGCATAACAAATCATTTTCTATGTTTGCGCTGTTACTAGATATTTTAGCATAAGACTTTTGATTTGTAGTTAGAATCTTACGTTTTGCTTCTCCGTACGAAATTTTCTGAGTTACCATATTTTTTCTTATTTGAAATTCTGTTTGATACACCGGACAAGTTTTATCCCATACAGGATGGTTACCGTCACAGGCATAACATCTAGTTTCGGTACAAGTGTTTTCATGCTTGGGTTTTGCACATTTACCACAGATGGGTTCTAAATTACATTCTTTGTGGTACTGATACGTCTGACAGTTGAAGCAGCGATAAGGAATTGGTATGTATGCTTGAATTGGAATAGAGAGATAACCTATTTTTATTTTGGTCGGTAGTGTTGGGATTGAAAATGTCAATTGGAATAAGGTTCGAAATGATTTTTTTAATTGAATGCGTTTAATTCCACAGACATGTTGGTCCTCTAGATCTTCTAAAAGTTCAGCGTCAGTGACATAATCTAAATCTGAACTGAAAAATATTCCTTTACAATAATTTAATGAACGGTGAGATTCGACCGTCAACGGGTAGCTACCGACGCTCTTCATTTGTCTCACTGTTGCTGCAGCGTGGTTTGTGAGGCATTCAATTAATAGGTTACCTGAATTTCCAAGTTTTCTAATAATTATGTCTTTCGTTTGGGTTGTTATGCATTTGTTGACATATATAGGATTAATATTATTAAAATTTTTGCCGGTTTCTTGAATACTAAGTACATAATATCTAGGTAATAAGTTTTGATTCTTACGTGCCTGGTTTTCATTGATAGTCTGTTCTGCCCATGAATTCTTCATTCTATAATCTTCACTAACACTAATTGGACCTTCTTCCATGCTTTTTCTATTTCTGTCACTATTAAAACTATGTAAATTTTCAAAATGTTCGGAGAGCTTTTTTCTTGTAATCATCACTTAGCTGGTCAAAAAAAAAACTTTATAATATTAGTGTTATATATATATATATAAATATATATATATATATATATATATATATATATATATATATAAAACTTATTTCTACCGAGAAAAATATATTAAAAAGGGAAACAGAGAGACGAAATAAAACCCACTCTTACTTGATAACATATGATTTATTATCACTTATACATTAAAAAGGTTACATAAATTCAGGTGTTGTTTACATTTACATCAAAGGTGATTAAAGTTAATATTAACACTCTTCCCATCTTAACTCCCCCCTGCCAGTTTACAAACACTGTTTTTAAACTACCTAAATGGATACATAAATAAATTACATAACTAGACAAATAAACTAAACTAACTAAAAAAGAAATAACCGACATAAAAGCGGACTTAAATGTAACTTACTAACTAAACACAAGATAGAACAAAAATTGCACCTCCCTAAACTTGGGGAAGAAAGAAAGCATAAAAAAAAAAGGAAAGAAAGCAGTAACTTGAAGTTAAAACAAATACAAATCATTACAAAAACGATACTACCACATAAAACAAAAAGCCAAGTCCCAACTAGATCCCAGGTCTGAAGCAGAGGATAACTACGATTGAGGAATTCTCAATTGTTCAATATGAACTGTCCGCCGCTTACGGGGATCCGCCAAACACTGCACTGTCACCACGTTGTGTTCCCGAATCACAACCACCCTAAACGGACCCTCATACCGAACAACTTCCTTACCTCTGTTCGAACTGATACGCCGATACACTATCGTACCAATGCGAATGTCCTCCATCCGATCACGAACACGAAGATTTTCTTTAGCAACGCGCCGACTCTTCTCCGCGACCAGCCTCCCGCGCACCTTCCTCCATAATTTGACAAGGGCCGCCCGGTTACTGACCAGCACGTCGGATAATTTCCCCGCCACCGCTGTGCCCCTGTAATCCCTGCGCCGATCCCGCAGGCCAAAGAGAATTTCAAACGGCGAGAATCCCGTCGCCGCATGAATTGAGTGGTTATACGCAGCCACCGCACGCGGCATAGCCACGTCCGGTTCTAGTCCCTGATCCACCTGATACACCCGCAGATGATCCCCTAGCGTACTATGCAGTCTCTCGATGCCCCCTCGACTCTTGGGGTGTCCCGGCGTATTGAGATGCCAATCGATATCGAGCGCCTTCATTGCCGCACGAACAGTACTATTGTCAAACTCCCGACCCCCGTCTGAAGAGATCCGCTCGGGCACGCCGTAGAACTGAAACCAGGTACGGAGGCCAGCTAAAATCGATTCCGATGACCGGTCCGACACGAGATAGGCCATGGCTACTTTACTAAAGAGGTCCATCATGGTGACCCACTTGTACCCCCGCCACGTAAAGGTATCAACCTGTAAGTCACACAGCGGCACTTTAGACGTCGGCGTCATCTCCTGCACTCCCCGAGGTGGGTGGCGATCATACTTGGTAGCCCGACAAACCTCGCACGCACTCACAACCTCCGTGATAGTCCGCCTCATACCCCACCAAAAATACCATCGTTTCAAAGCCTGTAGCGTTTCCGGTTCCCCGCGGTGGTTCGTTTTCCCTTGGTGGTACGCTAGCGTAACTTCCCGCTGTCGTTCCTCATCCGGTATCGTCTCGACCGACAGAGTGCACCGCACAAATATCCTATCGATTCCAATAAGCTCACGTTTCCAGAGCCGCTTAATCTTCTCCCATATCGTCGCGTTTCCCACGTATAGATAATGGGTTTTCCCCGGCTCGGACGCATCCTGTAGCGTCCTACAAATCTGATCATCCCTAACACCCGGTTGCGACCATACGGTGGTAATGCGCGACTTGCCGTACCGCTTCTGCTCCAACTTTAGCGGACCCGAGGTTCTGGTCTTCCACACGATTTGCCTAAGTTTGTCATTGATAATCTCCTCCCTCTCCTCCATGTCTGACGCGCGCCCGTCGGACAAGCTACCTTCTTCTACTGACCGATCGTCTCTGTCGGACTCTGAGGACCCGCGTCCCCCTTCACTCTCCGGCGTCCACTCACGCAAGAACTGCCGCACACCGCTCGACGGTTCTCCATCCTCCTCCTCTATGGCGTTAACTACCAGCGCCCGTGACAGCCAGTCAGCCACAACGTTGTCCCGACCCGGTTTGTACACAACGTCGATATTGTACTGGCTGAGGAACTCCTTCCAACGGGTAACTCGTGCTGACGATTCCTTGAGGGTACCTACCCATTGCAGTGGTCGATGATCAGTATGCACCTTGAATCTCCTCCCGAACAAATACGGTCGAAAGTGTTCCACCGCCCAAAAGATCCCCAACAACTCCCGCTCCAATGCACTGTATCTAGTCTCCGCGTCCGTGAGGCGCCTGCTTGCGTATGCCACGGGGCGTTCCCCTTCTGGTCCTTCCTGTGATAGAACAGCTCCCAGCGCGTACTCACTTGCGTCTGTGGTGACTGAAAACGGTCGTTCAAAGTCCGGAAACGCCAAGATGGGCTCTTCCTGTAATCGCGCCATACACCATCGGATGTTCTCCTCCATAACGGGCGTTACCACAACCGCTCGACCCTTCTTTAGCAGATTATTAAGGGGCACGAGATATTTCGCCATGTCCGGCACGAACCGCCTATAATAGTTTAGCGTTCCCAGTAACCGCCTAATCCCTTTAATATCCCTCGGAATAGCCATGTTCCGTATAGCTGCACGTCGGGTTTCACGCCATCTTTGGATATTGTATGGCCTAAAAAATTAATTTCGGTTTGCCCCAACGACGACTTCTCCCCCGAAAGCTTGAGCCCGAACTGACGGATCCGATTAAAAACACTGCGCAGGTGGGTTATATGATCTTCCTCGGATTTACTAAAAATCAAAAGGTCGTCCATATAAACTTGACATACCGCCTCGTCAATTCCCCGCAAAAATTCGTCCATCAAGCGTTGGAACGTAATAGGGGCGTTTTTCAGTCCGAAAGGCATCCGTGTAAATTCGTAGTGGCCCCGCTCAAATGTAAATGCTGTCTTGTGTTGGTCCCTCGGATGCATTTTAATTTGGTGATAGCCTGCCTTTAGATCCAATGTACTGAATACCGTGGCCCCGTTGAGGCGGTCCAGAATGTCTTCGAAACGAGGTATGGGGTATTTCTCGTCCACCGTATTCTCATTCAACTTCCTGAAATCGACTACAACCCTGTATTTTTCCGGCTTCCCGTCTCCCGTGCTCTTTTTCTTTACCGCCCAAAGGGGACTATTATAAGGGGACGTGCTATCCACTATTATTCCTTTTCGCTTAAGGTCATCCAGCTCCTCCCGAATGTGCCGACGTAACGCTTGCGGGTACCGCCGTTCTTTAACGTACGTCACTCGCTCTTGTTTTAATGGGATTTCATGAGCCGTTTTTCCCGTAACGCCCAATAGACCCCCTTCCTGTTAGAAAATATCGTTATATTGACGGTAAAGGATTTTTCTCCAGTCTTCCGCCTGGTTTATCGCGCCTATTTGAACTAGTCCATCCCTCTGAGCCCTTCTTCCCCTATAGGACTTTTTCCCTATCCTTATAGCCCACTGTCCGGCCTTGTTTCTTATTTTGGTTCCTAATTTCCCCAATAGATCACACCCGATTATCCCTTCATATTCTCGCGGCATATTTTCTACCACGTGAACCACCAATTTTCCTCCCTCTATTCCCCATCGACTTAATTCGACCTCAACTTCCCCTTCCACTCTACACGGGCCGCCTAGAGTAATTAACATACATTGACACTCCCTCGGAATCCTCTTTTCTTTGAATAAACACTCTATCATTTTCTGTGACATTATTGTATTAGAGCTACCCGTGTCCACTAAACACCATAATCCTCTCGCAACCCTTATTATAGGCAACCTACCGCACATCCCCCTGATGTTATTCACTACTGCGCGGTTGCCTCCCTGTCCGCACTCACCTCATTCATCATGTCTTCTGCTCCCAGCTGCTCCTCGTCGCCCTTCGCTCCTCCTCGTGCTCTTTGCTTCTTCTTCTCTGCTGCCTCCTAGTTCGCTCCTATCCTCCTCCGTCTCTGATGACTCCGACGAACGCACTGACTCAGATGTGGATCTGTCCCTTCTCCACACCCTTTGCGCGTTCACCTCCATAGGCTCTCCTCTGCCCATGTTCCTGCTCCTACTCATATAAGGACACTGCCGGGCAATGTGCCCTTCAGTCCCGCACTCGAAGCATCGCGTGCGAGGGCATCTTGCAACCAAATGGCCCAACGCACCCGTGACACTTTCTGTCTTCCTTCCGAAAAATCCTTTTCTCTGTCCCTTGCCTCCTCTCTCTAGCAACAAATTTTTCTCGACCATCGGGCTCAGGTGCCTTTTTCTTCCAAGTTTCTGGTCTATTTCGGTTCCTGCCGACCTCTGTCCTGTAAGGCACTCTCGTCCATTCTATAGCCGCTTCCCTGCTCCTGGACTCCTCGTCTCTGGCGCTCGCATCCACCATCTCTTGAGCGCATTCGACGAACGTCTTGTCTCTGGGAAGACCCTCTTTCTTTCCCGTTTCCCTCGTAAGTTGCACTCTCAGGATAGTAGATAAGAAAGCCATTTTGTCTTCTACTACCTCCGCAGAAAGTGTTTCCCGCAATTTCTCTGTGATGCGGTTGTAACGGGCTAATAGTAATCCGGCGTACTGTCCACTTGACTGGTATGGACGTTTCGTTTCCCGAAACATCAGGAAGACGTCTTCTTCCGGGGCCCATCGGCCTCCTCCGAATGCTTTCTTAAGCCTATCTTTGATAATGCCCCACGCCGTGTCCTCATCAGCCTGTATCAAGTTTAAGATCTGTCTACTGACCCGGAATACTAATGCCGCTCTAAGTGATACAGCGTCTTGAGAATTCATCAAACTCTCAGATAATTTCGCCTCAATAGTTGCCATAATTCTGTCGCCTCCCTTCAAGAAATGATTGAGGTCGCCGACCTCTCCGTCAAAGCGTTCCAGCTCAGAAATGGCTTTTCTGACATCTTGCGCTGTCGCCGTCCAAACCTTGACCCACTCTAGAGTGGTTGTGTGGTTCCCGATGGGAACTTGTGCTCCCGCTAGCGACTGAGCCGGTAGTGGTTGTATCTCCTGAGTTGAAGACTGAGGTAATGTTCTATCTTCCGTAAGGACTGGTGGTATCGAAATATTTTCTGTCATTTTTAAAGAGAGAAATGGAAAAAACAAAGAGAAAGGTTATAATGAGAAAAAAAAAAAACATTACGTAGAGTAAAACAGACGATAAAACAGTTTCTTCTCACTCGAAAACGATCAAAATAACGTTCCCGGGTTTCGGCACCACTTATTTCTACCGAGAAAAATATATTAAAAAGGGAAACAGAGAGACGAAATAAAACCCACGCTTACTTGATAACATATGATTTATTATCACTTATACATTAAAAAGGTTACATAAATTCAGGTGTTGTTTACATTTACATCAAAGGTGATTAAAGTTAATATTAACACTCTTCCCATCTTAACTTATATATATATATATATATATATATATATATATATATATACTAATATTATAAAGCTGAAGAGTTTGTTTGTTTGTTTATGAAAAGAATGGGTTGATTTTTGTTTTTATAGGCAGTCATCGTCTACAGCTCTCCATTCTTTTTTCTGCCATAGATCCCATCCCCACACGCTTACAATACGTTCGCTATTTTTTATTTGACAACCAAAATATTCACTAGAAATATTTTATGTGACAAAGCAACGTTTGCAGGGTCAGCTAGTTCTATTTATGATATGTTTTAAATTAGTGACCTAAATGTCAAGAATAAAATTATTTGTGTTGCCAATTTCGGCTTAAACTATTGTATACTATTCTTCGAACAATGAAAATTGTGTAAAGTTCTTTTTAAAAACCCATTAAAAACAAGTAAAATATTGAAATTTCTGAATACTTTTGACCTCACACTAACGACGAACGGGACCCATCTTGAAAAACTGGATATTTACTAGCAGATCCGGATAAATTAATTTTCGATCTACCCACTCTTGTTAAAATAGATTGGTCACCTCTAGGATGCCCCCTTCTATTTACGGAATAATTTTTAGTATGGACAGCTGTTTGGGACCCATTTGAAGCAGTCACACTTCAGGTCAGTCTGAAAGTTTTTTATTATTTTAAAGTGTTTTGTGAAAATATATTTATTATTTTATGCGATTTGGACTATTTGAGGGCGCGTGTTCCAATTATACATTGGAAGTTGATAAACTCATCAGAAGTTGGGCAACTAAACCCCATTATAGGTGCTCAGAGCTTTTGGCTCTGTAGCCATGTTAGAAAAAACCAATACGTCTTCAGTTTCCCCTAACGATATGAGACCAATAAACCGAAATGAAAAAGTAATGGAAAATAAGCCAAAAAATAGTAACTGAACACATAACCTTAACCCTATCGAAACAAGTTACGCTAAAGCTACCGCCACCGAAAGATTTTCCAAACGTGAAAATGCAATCATCTTACACACCCATCCAGGCATCAAACAAAAAGAATACGTTCTGAAAATTGCGTCCCTAATCGATCCTAAATTTAGCCGCTATACATCCAGAATCTCAAACTCCCGATTTTGTATCCATTTTAGCAACAAAGAACCTCTCGATAGTATTTTAAAGAACCATAAATCTATAGTCATTGATGATAAAGAAATTAACATAAAGCGCCTAGTGAACCCCGCCAAACGAATAATAATTTCGAATGCATGTCCATCCATACCGCACGAAACTATAGAAAAAGAACTTAAAAGCCTAGACTTAAAATTAGTATCAGCCATGCATTTTCTCAGAGCCGGGTACCAAGACCCAAGATTAGCCCACGTACTAAGTTTTAGCCGACAGGTCTATATTCCACCTGAAGACCTAAGCAAGCTCCCATCGTCATTACTAATAAAGCATGACAGTGTTCCTTACCGAATTTTTTTCAGTGAGGACATTGTCACTTGTTTTATTTGTAAGCAACCGGGCCACATTTCTACTGATTGCCCTGAGTGCGAAAATAACGGTGATATCCCTGAGTCTCAAATCAACCAAAAAGAAAATGAACTAATTAATTTTAATAATGAAACAAACAGCGTTAATAAAAAAGAAAACATCAATAATTTTATATTAGATACGCCAAACGATATTATTCCCTATAGGAATTTCACAGTAGAGCCAACAGCAGCCAGGCGCCATGACAACGCTATCACAGTGAAGAAGCTCCCCGGGAACCAGGTTATAACTGAAGGTATTGTTACAGAGAAACAACCTACCGAAACAACAGTTGGAATCGATTGTAATAACTTGATATTGGTACCTACTGTAGTTTTTGGCGTCAAACGGTGTCATTCCACCACTACTCCTTCAGCTGTATCCACAACTGAGTTAATCCTAACGTTGGATCCCCAAGAAGATTCCGAAAATACGATTGATTTGAATGAATTTCCACCCATGGTAGCTACCCAAAGTCTCAGTAAAAAAACAAAGAAATTAAAAAAGTCTGAGAGCAATTCTACGAGTAACTTTGAAGGCGCCCGAAAGGTTATCGAAGAAAATAGCGAGAAATATCCAATATCTTTTGATGAGATGACCAAAATTATTGAACTATCGCCTACCAATAAAAACGTTAGGCCATTAGTTGGCGAATTTTCTAGTAATACAGAAGGCCTTAGGGCCATGCTGATGGATACTAAATCACTAATACATGATCGCTGTACAAAATTAAAAATATCTAAATTGTTAAAAAAACAGTGGGACACAATAGAAAGTGCGATAAACACTGATGAAAGTACTGACAACTAATCGATGGAGAGACTCTTAAACATCAACTAATTTTATAAAATTTTACTTTAAGACAATTAATAGTAAGAACTCGGTAATTGTGCAGTGGAACTGCAATGGTTTCTACAAACATTATGAATATTTTAGAATACTTTTTTCCGAAGAAAATCCTATTTGTTTTTGTTTACAAGAGACACATTTTTTAGAATCGCAGGCAGTAAATTTAAAAAACTTTAATATTTATCGAAAAGATAGAACCGATAGTAAGCATGCCTGGGAAGAAGTAGCAATAATGGTAAAAACAGATGTATTTTCAGAACCAATTATCATCAAATCATCTTTAGAAGTTGTAGTCGCTAAAATATACAGACCAGAACCCATTACAATCAGCAATATTTACATACCACCAAATCGAAATTTCACATGCAGCGACCTACAATTAATAGTTGATCAACTTCCAAGACCTATCATCCTGGTAGGAGATGTGAACGGACACAGCAAACTGTGGGGCTCCACTCTATCCGACTACCAAAATAGGGGGAAGGAAATAGAAACGTTTATGGACAACAATAACTTCTTAGTATTAGTTAACGATGGCTCCCCGACTCATTTCTGCGCTAATGGCGCTCTTTCCGGTATTGATTTGTCATTCGTAGACGTAAAACTTCTTTACAAAGTTCATTGGCGAGTCAAAGATACCTTGAATGGAAGCGATCACTTCCCGATTACAATAAAGTTCGACGGTGATGTGAATACAAATTCAAAAGCTATTTCTAGATGGTCTGAGAGAAGAAACCGCCATGAAGAAGTCGTCCTAGCCAGACTACGCTGCGGCCATACCGCCATTACCCATACTTACCTCCTGAAGGGACTCTACCCTCCGACCTCCAGGACTTACAAGAGTCCGCTGACAGTGGATAAGTAACAGACTGGACGTTGCTCTTGGTGACAGTGAGGACAGAGTTAAAAGGTTATTCAAGTTTTTAAAAAAATGTGGAGTGTATAATCATATATAGTTTATTAACAATGTCAAAGAGAAAAAAACAAAACTAATGTTATATTGACCACATAATGTATGTATTGTAATATGCTAATGACCCTTAGTGGGTAGATGCATTTAAACAATAAATCAATATATAAAATAGTACATTTTTAGTATCTGTGATTGAAATATTTGATAAAATACGTACTTAAGCCAAAATTAACCCTAAAACGTTTATTTCCGTGAAGATCGGGAATTCGAAAATTGTCAGAATCGCAATTTAACATATGTTTCATTTATAGTTTAGTGTAGGTAAAAAGGGTGGAGTGCCTATCTCTTTGTCTGTTCTCATAAGCATACTTGAATATGAAAAAGGAATGTTTCACTAATTAAGTGAAAACTTCTTTAGGCGCGTTATGCGACTTTTGGAAGGGGTAAAAGCTTTGATTTCGTAACCATGGTAACGTTACCAACATGCTCTAGACTGGCGCATGCGATCTTTGTATACCTGTCTATTAGAGATAAGATAACATCAATTTCCATGAAGGCTATCGGTTATATGGTGTAATATCGGCACAAAAATATCGATATTTATAATACTTTATTTTATTGAATTAAAATCAGTTGCAAATAATGAGTAAAGACGTGGTAGATAAACTATGTCTTAGAACTTACCTCTTAATGTATAAAGTTAATATAATGAATATATTCTCTTGACTCTAAAATATCGATGTTTGTAAATATAATTAAAACATAAATTTGCATGAAAAAATTTAAACATAGGAAGCAAAATCATGATGATCTTACCATCAATATTTGAATCGTAGTAAAACGAAAGTGAAAAGAATATCTTGATCATATAAGCATAGAAATATGACATTTGAAAATTAAATTCATTTTAATAATATAGATTTCAATTAAGCACAATGTATATTTCATTACTAACATATGTTTTTTGTTTACTTGGGAGAAAAAGTGAGTTATCTCTGTGAAAAAACTATAAAGCTTATTCCTAAATGTCTGCATTTCCTTGATACAAATGGCAGGCTAATGAAAAAAAAAATGTGCTATGTGTACCTCTGATTCATGCAGTCTACAGTCGCAATCAGATTACGATGACATAATTAAAGATGATATGTTCACGTTAATCTTTAATATGTCTCTACAGGGTGATGATGTTTTACAATTAAATGAAACAATAATGAAAAACATGAATTCTCAACATAATCTACTTTAACGAACGAACTCTTCTTTCCAACAAAATTCCAGCAAAAATCAAAAATTTAAAAAAAAAATTTCACTTCTATCGGCTGTTATTACTGCCTGAATTGTAATTTTTTTTAAAATTAGTAATGATATTTACAATGGCAGAGGCGGTCTCTTCATAAAATTTGAAATATTTTTAATGAATTGAACCTTCACATATTCTTTCATCAAAACAATAACTAAGTTTCATTTTCACTTACCTATATATGAAATATATACTAAGAGAAAGTATTGCGATCGTGAACATTTTCAAATTCCTGTTTTCAACGGAAATACACGTTTCGGGTCCCCTGAGTCCAAATAACCTAGTAGCGAAAAAAGGTCTGTGTTTCTCAGTGTTCATATATAAAGAGGTGGGCTCATTCTGGTTTGTAAATCTGCATAACATATTTCGTCGACGTCATTGGTCCTTGATATATCATTTATAAAGATGTTACTAGTCTTTTGAGATAAAAAATCAATAAATAAAAACTATATCGTCCAGTAAGCATTGAGAAAAAATGGCTAAATATATATTATTTGAAAATGAAGTGAAGGAGATAAAGAAAAATTATTTTTTAATGTAATTTTTGTTTTTTTTAAGATGAGAATAGGAATACAGATGTATATTATACCGTTGGAAAGCTTAAGATTTTAGAAAAAATGTTGTCTTATGTACAAAGTTGTAAAACGTAATGGGGTTTGACAAAAAGAGGTTAAAACTAACTAATAGTTGTCAAGAATTTAGTATTGTTCTATAACTTAATATGAAACATATGTTTACACCGAAGCTAAATATATTTCTTTAAACCTTTTTGTACTCTATTTATTAGTTCTCAAATTGATTTTAACAACCGAGATAAGTGAAGGTCGAAGGTCGTGTGTTGCCCTCAACAGATTTTTATAATAAACTACAAAAATCTATTTTTTTCCTCAAAATCAGTAGTGAATAATTGGCAACAAAAAAATTAAATAACAACAATACATTTTTCTTTTTTCATTGCTTTTGAAAAATCACAACTTGTAGGACAAATTGCTTATCTTATATTCTATTATTTCCTATCAAAAATGAATATTTAGGAGTTTCAATTGACTTCACAGATATTTTGCAGAAGGACTACAGGGTCATGAATTAAATATTTGTTTGACCTACACTGGCCATCCTGATAATTAATCCAAATAAACCTTTTCATGGTCCTTCTTATGTTTGATAAAATAACCAAAGTCTTACTGTCAAGAAGTGATCCTGATCATAGCTTTGCATCACTGTAAAAATATTAAAGTCCATGGGCAACTGTTTTTCAACCGAGTAAAATTTTTGGTGAAAAAGATGAAATGAGTTGGAAGCATATAAAATTCCTTCATCTTCTAGTTGGCTGTTTATTATTTATTTATTTCCAAATCTGTAAGAAATTTTGAAGCAAAGGCAATAAGCCTCTCTTGATTTCTGACTACATGAGGCAAGTTGGCTATAAATGATTGAGAACATACCCATTTGAGATCTTTCATTTCAGTTTTTAAAGAAAAAGACTTTATATGATTTTGTTCTCTTGAATATTTTATTTGTTTTTTCTCCAAAATCTTATTAACACCTTTGGCATTTAAATGGAGTTAAGTATCAACTACTGTATTGGATTTTTCAAGAAAAGTTCTCTCATTTATGGTGTTCAATGAAGTGCAGAGAAGTAATAAGTCTTTCAGTCGCAGTACACTGTAAATTGCAGAACAATTTCCCTAAAGTTCTCGAAATCCCTCCTCCATTATTTCTTCAGAACTTAATAATCCATCTGTTGGCCCCACTAAAAAGGAAAATAATATATTAATAATGAAAATGACCTAAAGAAACAAGTTCTTGAATGTGACAATATTTGACAACAAACAATTAATTAATTAGTTAAATCAATGCTTTACAGGCTAAAATATATAATATACAAAAAGGTCTACCAACAGGATTTTTATATATGATTTTTTTTTCTCTTGTGCGACAGGTTGTGTATGCCTTTAAGGTAATCTACTGATATACACACGTTTCTCGATGAAGTTTTACAGGGTAGGGTCATCACTCCATATGCCTATTTTTGCGAATAGCCACCAGTATTCTGACGGGTCTCACAAACCCGGGAGACTGTGAGTGAATCCTTATATTATTATGTGCTTATACAAGTTCCGCGGGGACTGAGATTCGAACTCACAACCTTTAAATATGATTAGTGCATTAATTCAACTGGGAAACCATGTAATTCCGATTACTATCTTTGTAGTGATTTTTGGTTTAAGCTATTTTATACTTTCTTTCTGACATTATGATGTGCATAACAACTATATTAAAATAGAAAAAATAAGTCAATTGCAGAATGATAGTGAATTCCAAATACTTTTGACACTCATTGTATATGGTCACTGAATTAAAATAGGTAAAAATTACAGTGTACTTAATACTAAAAAATCTTTAAAACTTCATGCAATAGTTCTCTGTTGGACCAAAAAAGGAAGGGTTTCATATTTTTTTAAAGAAAAAACAACACTTATTTATACAACATATAATTTTCAACAGTTTGTTTTTTTTTTTAATTTTTTTTTGAAAATATCTCTTATACTACAATATATGAGAATCTGTAGACAGTTCAAATAATGTTTTTCTTAAATAAAGCATCTATATAATATAATTGTAAAATAAAAGTAACTATTTTAATGAAACAAAATTAACATATGCCAAATTTAACAATATGTAGATATACAAAATGTAAAACAACATAAGTTACATTTTGCTAATTAAATACAATATTTTTCTATATTTAAAGTGCTTCGATTTAATTTTATGTCAAGGGTCATTCCAATGCGTCATTAAAATTATTTCATTAAAAAAAAAAAAAAAAAAATACACGTGTGTTAGTGAGGGTCAACATTTTGAACACACAAAAGACTAAAATCAAATACCCCTATTTCCCCGATATCAGAATAACACAATGACATATTCAATTTTTTTTATTTTTTTTTCCTTACTGAGAATAATTTTTGAAGAAAAAAACAAAAACCTATCCGCACTAGACAACTTTGTAGTGCAAATAAAATCTATATATTTATTTTTCCCTATTTAAAATCTAAGATATAAATACTTTATACAACTTAAAACTGTATAAATTTACAATCGCAATTTTTTTTTATAATTTTTTAATTTATTTTTTTGAAAATAGGCACAATGCGATCATTGCATACAATGATGCGATACATGGTTGAAATTAAAGCAACAATAACAGATGTTCTATACTTCTATTGCTGCATTGGATTTTACGAAAATTTGTGGTTAGACATATTAAAACTTCAACGTCTACACACGTTTATAAATATGTAAAAATCAACCACTTGCTCAAGGTATTTTAAAATAAACAAGAAAAATTAAACTAAATGTCATATATATAAATATATATAAGAAAAAATTAATTATATCTACATTTTAATTAATTTCATTAAGCTTTCGTATTGGATATTTCCCTCGACTGAAGAAATAATTAAAAGAACTTTTAATAATATATATACAATATTCAAAAGAAAAAAAACATGTGTTCATTATTTAAAAATTGAATGGTAATTAAAATCATTTATAAAAAAAACAGATCTAAATTTAAAAAACCGATACTACTTAGATATAATTAATTTTTAATTTGAAATATCTCCTATACATACGACAGTCCATAAAAGTAAACATACTAAAATTCAAAAAAAGATTTGATAAAATTTCATATTTTCTCTCTTATTTTACGGTAACCATACTCATATATACAAAATCAAAATAAACAAAAATAAAATTATACAGAACGATAATGAGGTTTCAATCATATTACATAAGGGAAGGGGAGAATTATATATAGCTCATAACTATTCATATTTGCACATCATCCTAAACTCTGTAAAAAAGACGATACACAAAATATATAAAACATATACAATAATAAACTAAGTTACCCTATCATTAGTCAACATAATTACATTTATATATTTATAAATATATGTATATATTTACATATATATATAAATATATATATATTACTTAATTATTACAACCTTTGAGAAACTATCAAAAATCGATATACAAATATATAGTGAATTAAGTTATCATGAACAAAGTTTTGTGTAATTACAGTATAATACAATTATATATATATTGTATATTACTATCAAAAAATATATGATAGTCTTGGAGAATACGATTATTTAAAAAGAAAAAAAAAAAAAAGAAAGAAAGAAAAACTGCCTCTGAATTATAAAAGACTAGATAGTGCCCTATTTACAGGTTCACTTTTAATATTTAAAATAATTCCAAGTGAAGTTCTAATAAAGTTTAAAAATAAATATTAATAACTGCCTGTCTCAGTAGTCAGATAAAATAAAATGTGTACATTGGACCCTTTTATTTTTAACCCACAAAAATAAAATAAATCTAAATAAAATTTTAAAAAACGATCAATTAATACACGATTCTCCATTATTAGAAAATCTTTTGTACTATAATACTTTTATATTTTTGTGGATAAAATAGTAAGGATAAAATTGTTTATGTAATATAAGGCGTTTTCTTAGAAATCGTTAAGTTTTTTTTTTCTTTTTTAAATGTCCTTCACGATTCTAAATAGGTTATTTCATATAAATATATATATATATGTAGGTAATAGGCACTAGAAAGAATATTGTAATAAGCAATGATCATATTTCACATTACATGCACATATACACAGAGTACATACAATAATTAATGTGTATATGTATATGTAGGACAAAACTGAGACTAACTTTACACATTAGATCAATTCATTCTTCTCTCTCTTGGCAAGAAGAGATTTATCATAACAGTTTTCATATCACAATTAGATATTTTGTACAAATGTCTCTTTACAACTCTTTACATTTATAGACATTATTACACAGTGCAAAAGGCATTATCTATACAACTTTAATTATCCTTAAATATATTTTTTCTTTTCCAAAAAATGTACATATTTATAATGTTATGTATATATTTATATTTATGTATATGGTTTTATATATTTATAAATATATATATGTATATAAATTCTATCTACTTTGTAAAATATATAATATTTATTCCCTAGTTAATTCATCCATTTTCGACAGTTGGTGGCACCGCACATGCAGGGTATCTTATGTTGGTCGTCTTCGATATCAAATTTGTAATCATAAGCAAGCTGAAATAAATAATAAAGTCAGTGATGAATCAAGAAAAAATAAAATAAAAACAAATTGAAAAGTAAAAACGTTTTTTCAATAAATTTTATCATTTTCATCGTTCCCTTTGGAACTTGGAAGTACCACCCTATGGTTGGTTTCATCAACTTCAAAAGATTTAATTAATTTTAAGATTTTGACATCGACTACCTGAATATGACTTATATTTCACTTTTTTAAAATCTATTTTATTTCTAAAGACAGCTATATATTTTTTAAATTATTTTTTCTATACTGGAACAATGAATGTTTTTGATTTTTTTTCTAAATTAAAAAAAAAATATATATATATAATCTTTGGGGGATTAATTCGGTTAAAATTAATGCATTCTTGGTTTAATTATTTTTATAAAAATCAATTTTAAATTCTACACAGTCCACTAAATTTATGTTATTGAACCACCATGAATTTGAACTACCACATGGAAGTACTGCTCTTCCGGGGAAAGCTCAGCGTAAGGACTGCTATTAATAAGTGAAAATATAATAGGTTTTATAATAACCGTTAGTTACCTCTTCACCCCGCGAAATTCTTCTTTTAGTAAAAATAATTATTCTGAGATCCCTGTCAACTTCAACCGTTTCGGCAACACAGTTTGGACTGCAGGAGTGATTGATATACCGAGCCAAACCTCCACACAAGGTAGCATCAACAACACGGTCTTCATCCAAGCGAAACATATAAATACCTCGGTTCTGAAATAAAAAAAAAGAATATTTATACATATAATTAAAAAAACAAAAAAACATTAATGTTAAAAAATATTCAGAACTGATTAACCGATAATAAATTACCTTAGCTTCATATTGTTTTTCTCGGGTTTCAGCAAGCTCTGACCTTATTATTTCACCTATGTACTCGATAACCATGGTATGCTTTTCCAAATCTCTTGCTGCGTATAATCCCAATCCTTGAATCTTGGACCTGTAAATTAATATTTAAACTGTTTATTGAAAATTCACTATACATGAAATAACTATACGTCTAACTCAGTCCCCTGGGGCCCGCAGTGGGTCATTGGGAAATAGTTTTAAATAAACTTAACGTTGAATATTTGTAAAATCTAGGCTTTAATAAGAATCACACTCTCTACACGGAGAAATTAAACATTTTAAGTGATATAATGGCTAGTGATCACTCACAGGTGACTGCTTATAACCTATGTTGTATAAGTTTTTTATTTTAGGTAATTTTTAATCATTTAATGTATTTTTTATGCTAATGTTGCTAATTGGACGATGCAACAGTGGTAGTCCTAAATTTTTCCTATTCAGGGTTTTCTTAGCGGGCTTTTATTTAAAATTATCAGTATAATTTCTTTTACTTATTATATTTTATATATTGCATTCTACAACTGGTTGATATCTTTTGTTTAATAGGTCGAAACGTTGGCACAAACTAATCAAGTTTTCTGCTTGAGTGTTTTATTGACTGCACCCGGAATCAACTTCTCCCCTAGCTAAAATAATAGATTTTTAGTGGACTACACAGTATCACGTAAATTTCATACGAAATACTAATATCGAGAATCAATATGTTAGAAATGGCCTAGTATGGTAATGGAAATAAAATAAAAATAAGAAGGCTCAGTTTACATCAATCCCTGAAAACTAAAACTTAATGCTGAACCCATTAGGATTTTTAAACGGAATAAAGAATCCTTAGTTGTGCCGTACTTTAGAAAGGAAATCCAGTGGTTTCATCAAATATTAATCTATATATACAATAATTATATCAAATAAGATAGTTTTTGAAACTACTGTTGTCTTAGAAAAGCAGCCGACCAAAAACATAGTACTCCTTACCTGGCCAAGTAAACATTATTCCTCCATTCTTGTTTCATTTTCTTATATTGACTGGACTTGGAATGGACGAACTGCTTGGAGTAGGGGCAGGCAAGTTCTCCAGGCAGCGGAGCCGACGTGGGGAACGCAGGACCACTTCCTCCTCCCCTAAGAGAAGTGGCTCTCTGCGTGTGAGCTCTCTTCCAACCTTTTGGTTTTCCTTCAGAACGAGCACAGCCAGTTGGATTCACAGCCAAAGGTAATTCCAGTAAAGGATTTCTTCCATATTTGAATTTATAGTCACTAAGCGTTTCAACACCTGAAGAGAAAAAAAACAAATAAATAATCAGAACATATTAAAATTGATATAACATTTTTCTAGTCTAAGTTATATATAATTTTTCTTTAAAGGAAGATTTATTAAAATAGGTTGAATGTCGACATAGGAGTAATCAAGTTATATAACTTTAGTTAATCAAGTTATTGTATAGAAGAGAAACATTAAAAAAAAAAAAAAAATAATACTTAATTTTTAAGGAAAACTTAAATTTTAAAACTTTATTTTGCCAGAGTATTATATAATATAATCTATGATTTTGGTAATTTTATTTTAATAATCTAAAGAACTAACCTGGCAAAGATTCGAGAACCCTGACTATTGCTGGTTCAGTAAGGCCGAACAGATCTTCACCAGTAACGTATCGAGAAAACAATTGAACAACTGAGGAAACCTTTCGAAGCTCAGCCAGAGGTTCTAAAACTTTCAACCAAACCCCTCTTGGAGTGGTGTCGCGAAGTTCCATATCTGCCTCACCTCGCTCCTCTACCGTTATACGGAACTCTGGTTTACCCTCCACGTCTGCGATGGAACAAATGTATCTACAGCGCTTGTTGACTGTGCGCATGCTCCAGTACATTCTTATCTATAAGAAAAAAAAAATAAACAGAAAGTAAATTAATACCATTCAATTTAAAAGTATATTGACAAACCGACAAACAACTACTTACTATTTTATATCCAACGGGATAGATGTAATTTGGTGTATGAAACGCTTGCAGCTGATGAGGAAGTAACTGACCGACAGATAAAAAAATGAGGGAACCGACCCTGAGAAGCGATGTCTGTTCAGAATGGTGCATTATAGCTGCCACTTGGCGATTTTCATCTCGAGATATGTACACACGCCTCATGACAGACAAAGTGGTCAGTTCGTTTTCCTTTTCGTTCTTTGGTACATGGCTGCTACAGTACAGTGTCTAAAAAGTAAAAAGATACATTATTATTATTATAACTATATGTAAAACTTCAAAATATATTGAAATGTCCATTTTCAGAACAATGATTTCTCAGAGAATAAATAAATCAATAACTATTTACTTTTATAATGTAAAATATCCTATGACTTATCATAAATAACATAAACCAAATATTGTGTTGTAAAATAAGTTTGTAGGATTTATAAATATTTCAATTTAATCCTCTCTGTGTTAATAAAATCATCTTTACTTGGTCTATGATTTTTATATATTTAAAAAAAGTATTAGTCAAGGTGCTTTTATGCATCAGTTTCGACTGAGATTCCTCATCTTTAAGTGGTACTTTGTTTTTAATGGAAAAGAAAAAGAAATTCATTTTTTTATTTAATGATTTTTTATTTCCGAGAGGTTAGCGAAATTTGCAGTATTTGTGACGATGATGCCTTAGGAAAAACACCATCCGTAAGTATTTTGCTCAGTTCAGAACCAGAAATTTTGACTTGAATGACACAAAGCACTCGGGTTGTCCTTCAACTGTTGATGATGACCAAATTCAACCAAAATGATGAAAGATGGCAACATGTAATAGATCAAAATAGACCATATATATTTATTGATTAAAAATATTTACAACAATCTGCAAATTGAAATCATCAGTAAGAAACACTAAGAATTGAAGATCTGCCAAATTATTAAATTATAAATACTTAAAAAATTATTGTTTTTTAGACTAATTAACAAATTAATGGTAACCCTTTAATGGACACAATAATCAGCAAAGAATATTTTTTTAATAAAGTCAAATTATAATATAAATTAATCAATATCATACACAAAAATTCAAAAGTTTTAAAAATATACCATATTAATGTACAATCATACATTAAGCTATAACATAACCTACCTTATTTTTAAAAAATACACATTGGTCTTTGACTGCGCATGGAAGATGGTAAACTAAAGAACAGCGCATTTTGTAACATTTTAAAGTAGCCCCAGTTGTGTTGCAATAGGCACAATGAACAGAAAGCCCATTTTGAAGGGCGATTTCGACGTTCATCAAACCTCCATTTACAGTTTCATATACTTCATCAGACCAAAGGGCACAGTTCAAATGAATCCATTTATTTACATCGTAATTTAATAACCTGTAATTAAAAAAACATTAACATTTACACGTTTTTTAAAAGGTTAATTAATACAATTATAATATTTTATTACAAAAATTATCAACAAGAGAGTACAGAAATTAAAATAAATAGTTATTTCTGATAATATTAAATTAATTAATATCACTAAAGCCCATGAAGAGTGTTAGGCTATCAACAGACAACCAAGATTTTATTACAATTATTTCATTACTAAATATTTTTTGATATATTTAAAACCACTAATAATTTTTTTTTTTTTTTTTTTTTTACATACATTAATATTCACAACTGTATTAATTTTACACAACGGGAATTAGTAAAATGTACAAATATAAAATGACTTGAAACAATTATGTAGTGGTTAGCATAGTAGCTGCAACAACTAGGCCCAAGATTGCGGGTTTAATCCTGGCAGATGGCACTGAGGATCTTCAAAGGGAGAAAAAAAAACACCTAGGTTATGATTAATTTTAGAAGGGATATAAAATGATGGTCCTGAGCCTGTGGCATGTCCAGGTACTCATTATTAAACCTGACCCTTACCCCTAATAACAATACCCGATCCTCGTCCGATTAGCCAAATTAGCATAAAGTGATGTTAAATAAATAAACAAACCAAAAATGCCCAATCCTAATTAAACCTGGATAGGAAAGATTTAGGACTCTCACTGTAGCATAGTCCAATAAGGCACAGCAGCATAAACTATATTTACTTTCTTCTTTGTTTATTTAACGTCACTTTATGCTACTGTGGCTAATTGGACGATGCTGGGAGTCCTAAATTTTGCCTATCCAGGGATTAATTAGAATAGGGATCTTTAACGAGTACCTGACATTGCACAGGATCAGGACCACCTTTTAATGTCTCCTCCGAAGGATGGCATAACTAAGGATTTTTTTACTCCCATTAAAAAATTCTAGTGGGTTTGAACCCGTGACCTTTGGCATAGAAGACTGCTATGCTGTTATGCCACCCTGTTACAGGTGATCCCATAAAGTATATTTAAATAAATAAACAAGCTTAGTGTTAGGAATTTAAATAATTATTTTTTTATATTTTTCTAATATTAATTTAATAATATCTAATAATTTATTTTGTATGTTTATTGTGTTATTGTGATTCATAATGTGCAAGCGTGACTATCAATTGTTTTATTCATTTTGGGGCAGCTGTTAAGTGACTGCTGGGCAGAGTGCATTCTGGGATGGTGAGAGAGTTAATGGAGTCACTTGCGAGTGAAGACGGTGTTTAATCAAGTTAGTGGTCGCAAAATGTGTCATATTGTTCTCAAATCGCACTTCATCGAAGGAAATCAAAGGTCACAGAAAATAGTAGAAAATTGCAAGGAGTAGGAGTCGCAAAAGGAAAGAAGGAGCATAACAGAGGAGAGGGAGAAGGAAGTCATCACGGATTGAAAGAACCACTACTTGCACACTAAAAACAGTATTTTGTTTTAATTTAATTAATATAAGTTTGTTCATGTTCTCAATTTTATTATTTCATTTATTTACCCTCAACAAAATTGCACGGATCGATAGATAATTTAGCGATTCATATTAACGACCGAATTAAGGCTGCTAGTAAACACGTTAGTTGCCTCTCTTCCCAACACTTAGTATTATTGCACATAAATTATTAACACAGTAGAACAACTGGACAATAACAGATAGATCAACTGAGGACATAATAGGTGCACAAAACCTAACACCTCTAAGGCATAAGTTCTTTCCAAAAAAAAGATACATGATATTACTATATAAATCTTCACAGGGTCAATCAAATAAGATAGCAATTAAATAAATATAATATATAAGGTGATATTTTCTTTTAACAGCTAAATTAGTAAATTCAGGACATCAATAGAATCGACTTAGTCATTAAAGTCAAAATTAAACGCTTATATAGATTAAATATCTTGATGGAACAAATTATATAATATAAAAATATAAACAATTTCAAAACAGAAATGTAAAGTTTTAATTAATTACTTACCTCGCTGGACCATCAGTGACACCATCGCCAACTTGATGGCAAAGAAGGCAATGGCGACTGTCCTCAGGTAATTTCAAAGGCATAACCGTGATACCGCTCTTGAACAGCATCTGTAAAAAATTAAAACATTATCAAGTAGAAAATTAGATTTCCTTTAAATTAAAAAGGATAGGATAAAAGTATTTAAGAAAATGCCATATTAAACCTATTTACTGAGCAGGACATATAAATATGTCAAATGTGAACAATATTGAGAATATGTACATCCACATATAAAGAAAGAAAAAAGTATATAATTTATTGTCTTTTCATTTATTTTAAGCATTAAAAAAAAAATAATAAGAATAATATGAAATTATGTAATTAAGAGTTTCCTGTTATATGCCACATAGTTAAAAAGAACATTCACAGGTTAAATAATAATGAACACCATCTTTGAAATATATATATTTTTTTTTTTTTTTTTTTAAACAAAAATTCAATATATTAATGAGACAAAGGAAATAATAGTAGTGAAAAACATTTTTATTTTAACAAAATATTTTGTAATGTAATCTCATTTATTTAACATTCATTTAAATATTAACAAGGGGAGGAGGATTCCAAATGTTTCTCACCAATTTTGATGACTTTTTTTTAAGTGAAACTAGACATTAAACCATTACCATTAGACTCTGCAAAATATTAGGGACCAAAGCTCCCCAAGAGTCATGTAAAAAAATCAGAAAGTTTGCACACGAAAAACACATTTCATTTAATATCTCTAGTGAAGGTAGAAAAATAATTTTGATGTAGAATTTTGGCAGATTTCTTAAAAACTGTGCTCAGATTAAGATTACTCAATCCTAGAACAGGTTTATTACAATTTTAATACTAAGTAAAAGTATTGTTTTGAAGAGATTATTTATATTTTTAGAGTTTTTACCAAGCATAAAACTTAAATATTTTTTAAATTATTCCACTTTGAAATAGAGTGAGTTTGACACAAACCTATTTTTCGACCTTCACTAGAACCAGAAATATTAAATAAAATGTGTTCATTTGGGATCTTCTACTAAGTGTAAAAATACTTTAATAATTGAAAATGACATGAGCATTAAATTGAAAATCTTAAAAAGGTTACCTCAGTAATTTCCTTATCGGTAGGTTTCTTATGCCTGGCAGAAGGAGGTGGAATAGTTGCTGTCGTCCATGTTCGATATCTTGAAGGAGATTTCTTTCCAAGTGTATTATAGGAGTTTGTCACAGCCATTTTGTCATAGGCACTACTTTGTTTCTCGCGTTTTCCTGAGCCCCTTGTGGTCATATAAGTAGGATCGGAAGATAGATTCTGAAAAAAAAAAAAAAAAAAAAAATACAATAAAATTATAGGCAAAAATAATAAAGGAAAGAGTATGTTTGTAGAATGCATGTTTTTTTTTTTTTATTTGCTGTTTCATTTAATAGTAAGAAATTTTCACTTTGCAGAGATAAAGTGCTGGCCAAAGTTTGTGACCCCCCCCTTTGGTTTTCATCAGTTATTCTGTTTAAATTTTTTGCAGCACTTAGGCGCTTGGATTTCTTCTCTTTGTGTATTATGTGGGTTGCACTATGTCATTTAACCGAACATATTTTCTTTTTAACCATTCTTTAACATGTTCATGCCGGGGTGACCCACCGGTGGGTCACACTTGACTGTTCAGTGGGGCGGGGTGACCCACCAGTGGGACATGCTTAATTATCCTGTGTGGCAACGTGGATCACAGGTGGGTCATCTGTTTTTAGAAAATAAATTAATTTTATTATTAAGTTAATTTATTAATTAACAAGCATAAGGGTTTATTTATTAAATATTTTAAAACTTTCAACATCCCCGTCAAAGGGCTCTTTATCAGTTAATTTCACTTGATTACTCTTCTTTTAGAATTATATTGAGCTGTGCGTGATTTCTTTTCATTTGTTTATTCCCATAATATGATATAAGAATATAATATATAATTATAATATAAAAAATTTTTTAAAAAGTATTTCCATAACTAATCCTTCAAGTCATATGTGTACGTCAAAACTGTTACAAAATCGCATTTAGCGTATTTAAAGCATGGAACTGCTGTGATCTCGTATTAAAAACGTTGGAACTTGCCCTCCGAAGCATAAGCAGCTAAGATAGTCCCGCCTCATGCAAAAAAACGTAGATATTCGTCCCGGCGTGAACGTGTTAATGAAAAAATGAAAATTACCTGTGCACTGAACTTCTTACAACTTTGAAAGTCGAGAAACCAATAAATCAAACTAAGAATAAAATTTATCTTCTCAATTCCCCCAGGGGATTACTAGACTGTAAATAAAGCTCCAGACACAAAAATCACATTGTTTAAATATATTTATTTTTATCATGTTAGAAGTCTCAGTAATAATTAGATTTAATCAAATTATTTCTTTCTATTTACGATATTGACAAACCTTTGTTACAAATAATAGTAAGGTACCTATATTTTATTTAAGTATTCATGGAAGTTATACATGATTTATTGGTGTAAACCGTAGCTGAACTCAAACTTTTGACTGGCAGTGTATATCAATCATCTTGAATTATGTCATCCTAATCTGAATGTCGAATGAATGGTTCATTTTGTATTAATAAGTCAACAGTATGAGTTGATGGTACACATAGCACATTTTTTTTCGATGAACCTGCCATTTGTGTCATAGCGATTCGGACATTTAGGAATACTCTTTTTAACTGTTTCAAAAGATTGATCTATCTTTGAAAGAAAAAAATTAGTCGCTCTTTTCTTGTCTTAACATTTCTTTGCTAATACGATCAAGATACTCTTTTCAATTTCATTTTACTACAATTTAAACATTGACAATAAGATCATCATGATTTTGTTTCATATGTTTAAATATTTTCATACAAAGTAACTTTTTAATAATATTTACAAATATCGATATTTAAGAGTCAAGAGTATTAAGATATTCATTATATTAACTTTATGTACAGCAAGAGGTAAGTTCTAAGACATAGTTTATCCTACCATGTCTTTACTCATCTCATTCAAGAGATTTATATTCAATTATATACTGAAATACCAATATTTTTGTGTTGATATTACACGGAAATTGATAACGTTCACCAAAATTGAAATTGATTAACAGTGGACAAGTATACACAAACGCTGCGAATGCATCAGTCTAGGACATGTGATGTCAGCATGTTGCTAATGAACAAATATCACCCAAAATGATGTTTTCCCCTGCCAAAAATCGAAAAAAAAAAAAAAAAAAAAAAAAGTTAATGTTACACAAAAGAAAGAAAATTTACTTACGTATTCTTTCTTTGGTTCAATTTTAACAGCGCTGCAGTCAGTTGTTGATTCGACCTTAGTCTTTTTGGAAGGTGTTTCTACATGATCTATAATTGTTAAAGCCTGAAACAAAATTGATAATTTTTCATGAAACATTGCTTTCAAATTTTGGAAACAACATATTTTTAAAAATTAATACATTATAACACACTGTTTTCATTATAATGAAACGTAGAGAAAGCCAAATTCTTTTCTAGTATAAAGCAAATCTTTAAAACAAGTGATGAAATATCGAATGAAAACGAGGATCACTAGAAAAGGATTATAAATAAAATAAAAAGTTTATTCATAGAAATATACAGTAAACCCTCGTTTTAACGAACTCCAAGGGACCAAAAAATTCTCTGTTCGTTATTAAAGAATTTGTTATATCTGAAAAAAATATTGTATGCATATCATTGTCTAGGTATAAATTCAGGTGTTTAAAAAGGAATATTTTCAATACAGCATTAGCTTTCAGGCACATGTTTATTTAGAAACAACAAAAGCAGTTAAAACTACGCACTATGTACATATATCTATCTTATTTCACACTTTACATAATACTTAAAGATTAACATAAACCATCATTAAAAATACAAAACTTAAAAAGGAACTTACAATGTCAAAATCACAGCAATTCATAAAAAGTTGAAATTAAAAATTTTTTTTTTGCCCATCCCGATGAAGATGCAACGGAGGCATCAATTTGATCTTGATTAGTGATAATCGTCGATAGGGGAGATTTTGATATCCAGTATTTTTCGGAAATTTTCTATTTCGACTCAATTTTTTATCCACTTCTTGGAGAATCGCCAGCCTTGTATTTAAATCAATAGATTTTCTCTTGACCTCGTAGGAAACTCAAATTAAACCAAGTAATAAAAACAGAAAAACTAGCTGAAACTCTGGAAACCAGAAGCTGTCACAGACTTGTGAATTACAGAATTGAGCTGAATAGAGGGAAGAGGTAGGAATTTGGACAGAAAGGCGCCACTCTTTTCTGGGAATCAAGACGTATCGTAATTTTTTTCTTCTTTATTTTTCATAATAACTGAACAAATTCAATTCTGAGGTCCACAAAAGTAGTTCATTAATTCGTTACAAGAGAATATTTTGTTATAAATGGAGAAAGCATAATTTGTTATTAATTTTTAAAGAGACCGCAACGATAGTTCGTTATAAATGGGAGTTCGTTAAAAAGAGGGTTTACTGTAATTGGATAGAGAGAGTATTAAGTTTAGAAACCTAATTATATGGGAATAATAACTATAATGGCATTTGACGTAAAAATAGTGTAAATGTTTATAAAGCTTAATGTACCAAGTTTAAAAGAACGTCTTTAACTTAATAATTAAAATTTTCTCAAAACTTAAAAATTTATCTCAATCAAATTTCATGAAAAAGAAATGAGATTTGTTAACTAACAATGTATTTATGTTTATTATACCAAAAAAAAAAAAAAGAAGTAATTTGGTCAATTAAAATTGAATAAATGAATTCACCATAATATTACATGTGTGTAGGATGACATTTAAATTTCAAACGACTTATACAACAATTCAAAAAAAAAAATTGATTCTGTCATCACTATTATTGATAAGGTTTCTTAAAAACTGTGTTCCTCACTCCTAAAAAAGGATCTTAATCTGAGCACAGTTTTTAAGAAACCTTATAAAAAGTGCTCTTTTGACGAGATTATTTATATTTTTAGGGTTATTACCAAGTATAAAACTAAATATTTTAATGCCTTATTTTTTTAATTATTCCACTTTGAAAAAGAGTAATTTTGACACCAAACTTATTTTTCTACCATCACTAGAACCAGAAATATTAAATAAAATGTGTTTTTTTAGCGCAAACTTTCCGATTTTTTTTATGTCGACTCCTGGGGAGTGTTGGCCCCTAATATTTTGTAGAGTCTTATGGTTTACCTAAAAAAATTTCATCAAGGTCGGTAAGACACATTTGGGATCCTCTGCTTCTAAGTATGACTTATACATAAATTATTAAATAAAGAATATAAATAATGAATCTGGTTTAGTATATTAAAAATTTAATTATTTTTACCTTATCCTTGTTAGGACCCTGTGAATGGGAGAGAGCCAACTGCATATAACACGACGTGCTGCAGAAATAAAGATCTTCCTCTCCTTGCCTGGCAACTAGAGGCATTTCCGAAGCTTTTTTCCGCATGAGATTGTTCATTATAACGACATCGCAATGCCTACAAAACTTCGCAGTTCCGTTCAGAATAGACTGGATATCAACTTGAGCTGAAACATGACATACAGTTAAATATTAAGATAGATTTACAAATACTTTTTGATAAGTTAAAACTAATACATGCTAAAATAGATAAACAGGCTGCCAAAGATCTTCAAAAGAGAGATTGGCTCTATCAAAATAAGTGCCAAAAAATTTAGAAACGAGCTAAAACTAAGAGGTAAAAAATTGTTAATACAAAGAATTTACATAATATCTCTTAAGTTTTTATCACTATAAAAATAAGTAGATGAATAAGTGATAAGTAGTAGATGAATAGGAGGCCATCTTGGTGATATTGCTGTATCAGGGCATACTTTTGAACACGTAGAGAAATTCAAGTATTTAGGTTCAATGATAACAAGAAAAAATGAAATCCAGGAAGAAATAAAGTCCCGGTTAAAGGTGGGAAATGCGTGTTATTATTCAGTTGCTAAGTTACTTAGCTCGCGGCTTCTATCTAAAAACTTAAAGGTTAGAATTTATAAAACTATTATTCTTCCAACTGTTCTTTACGGATGTGAAACGTGGCCGCTTACTTTGAAGGATGAACAACGGCTTAGGGTTTTCGAAAATAAGGTACTGCGCAAAATATTTGGTCCGAAGAGAGATGAGGGCACTGGGGAGTTTAGAAGGTTACACAACGCGGAATTGCGGAACTTTTATCCTGTGAATATAATTGAGTTGATAGCGTCGCGGAGACTCAAATGGGCGAGTAAAATTGTTGGGCTAGGTGAGGAACGGATTCCGAGAAAGTTGGTATTTGCTGATCCGACTAGTAGGCGTCCAAGAGGTAGACCGAAGTGTCGATGGGAGGATTGCGTTAAAGTTGATGTTGGGGGCTTGAGCTTGAACGGAGAACATTGGAAGAGTCTGTGTAGACGGAATATGGTGGTATCGGCATCGAACCTTCGGGTTCGCTAAGCCTATTATTATTATTATTATTATTATTATTAAGTAGATGAATAAGGAAAAGTGGTTGATAGTAGTTAATTTAACATTAGCTTAACAACCTATCATTTATACTTCCACATAATTATAAATGATATTATAATCTTTAAGTAGAAGTATTGCAATTTTATTGTATGTTTTACGAAGTTTTACTCAAATAAAAAATAAATAGATAGTACAAAATTTTTTATAAAGAATATTCCGTTGTAATAATTAAATTTGAAAATTACCTCCTTCCTTCCCATCTTTGCCCTTCAATCGATATATTCCAAGGCGGTGGGATGCAGAACTCCTCTCCGTTATGCTGTGAGTGGCAGGTACAGGTATCCTCAGAACATTGGCTAAATTACGTAATACAGAGAGCACATCGTCGGCTGCTTGACTAGTCAGCGTTAAAGTAACCGTCACGCTTTCACGAATGCGCCCTCTCTCACCATCAGGAGTTTCATTTTCTTTATCCTGAGAGATTAATGATTAGATATTATACAACTGACAATAATAATAATAATAATAAAAAAGTGTTAGAAATGTTCTTTACCATGTCACTATAGAATCGTATAGGCTTCGGCCTTATAGCTAATGGAGCAATGATAGGAATATCAGGAGAAAACCTGGATAACCTGAATCTTTCTTCTTCGTTATCTGAGTCTATTAACTGCAACCCTAAAACCAAAAATAATTGGTAAACTAATTTGTTCCACCTGTATATATTTAATTGTTCATTCAAATTATTTCTTTCTATTTAAAGTAAAGCATTTTATTGCATCACTAGTTATATATAATGAAAGGCATGTATAATCAACATATCTTTTTTTTAAATAAATATGTAAAAGCAAAAAAATTTATTAACCTGGAAATCTTGGATGGAACTCTGGCATAATACACTCCGGACTGGAAGAACTTACGATTGTATCAGGAGTATCATTGTCACGATCTCGGTTGTAGTCATATTTCCGATCATCAACTGTATAAATGAGAAAAAATGGATGATTATTGTCATAACATGTTGAAGAAAAATTAATGAATAACCTATTAATAATAAATTTATACTTCTAAGCATCTAATTTTGATGAAGTCATTTTAATAAACAGAGATTTTATTTAAAATAATAACTATAATACAAGAAAATACCATCAAAAATAAATATTTTTATAAGGGACGTATATACTCACAATCATCCTTTGCAGTGTGTAACTTTAAAGGTGCAAATTCCTCATTATAGAATCCACGCTGAGTTGCAGGCGTCGATGGAGCTTTAGGTGGAAGGTCTCCAAAAGGTAACGTATTATAATGGTCGTTTTCATGAGGTAAATAAGCAGTACCATACATACCACGCAATTCACCAAGACGTGTGCTAAACATTAAAAAAATAAGTATTAAACTAAATTAAAAATGAGATTTAAACAATTCACCTATAAGAAACTATAAATAACCATTTAATAAAACAAACCTGCTTAAAATTATTAAGTGAAAAAGTTTCAAAGGCCAATTAGCAGATATCCTACCCCACAACTGTTATTTAAAAAAAAAAAAAAAAACCTGTACCACTACACTACAACCCATGAAGAGTTTTGGGCTCAGTACATGTAGAGATTTGTACTGCTTCTAGGCCAATGCCCGTGCAATGAGGTGATTTGGCTGAGATCAAGCTCAACCGCCAGGTTTTTTCTCAATTTTTGGGTACCAACTTGATTGAGGCTGGATGTGCCCTAGGAGGGTCTCCATACCCCAGGAACGATTCCCGGCTGAAATAATAAATATAATAAATAATATTCCGCCACAGCCGGGATTCGAACCCAGGACCCGGAGCACAGTAGACTAGTGCTCTAAACACTAGACCACGCCCTGAGTTATTAAAAAAAAAAGTTCTGTCCCTATTTTTTTTTTTTTTTTTTTTTATTAAAAAGGGACCGAATTATTAAACATTGGACCTTGGACCAACCATGTCGAATTCTCAGTATCTGTCAAAAAGATTATCGACTGACTACTTACAGATTTGGTAGAGAAGAAGAGAGGTGAATTAATATATAGGAAGAATTATGTAATTCTCCTTAACTCCCTCAAGGAAAAGTATACACAAATAAATTTAGAAACATTGGTTTTAATTAACAGATTATCTGTGTCTAGGTGATTGGATACCTACCCACGCCTTCCATTTCTGAACATGGATGATACTAACAGTACCTATACTCCTGTAATGCGAAGTAATGTTTTTAAATGAGTAGAAATCTCACACTGTTGTGTGGCCTGATTGTTGCACTTGGTCTCAGGAATGTCTTTTTTCTTCCCTACCCGAGAAAAAAAAAATCGTACCTATGCTAGTACAACTAAATAGTATTAGGCTGAAAAGAAATTCATTACTTCTTTAAGCCTTAATCCTATCATAGGGGGAAAAAATTTTGTTTTCCCTGGTCATTTACTTTCATATTAAAAAATATTTACATTAATTTATGATTATTATTTTAAAAAACTAAGGGTAAATCTAAATGAAAATAGGTAATTTTTGATTTTGATACATACAATAATGTAATATAACACCGAAAACAGGCTAACAAGATATGAGAATTCATAGAATTTGATTCATTGTTTTATACTTACCATGAATTGACTTTGCTCATATCGCCAGCACCAAACGGAGGACATCCAGTAAAGTTATAAGTGAGATTAGGTTCACAAATTGACATTCCAGGAGTCTGTCTGAGTTGATGCATAACGGAATCAATAAAAGAGTCATAATCTTCTTCTACTTTCGAGCTCTGCAAATAAATAAAACAAAATTTTAGAGAAAATAAGAAAGGACAACAAATAAAATATATATGTTTTAACCTATCACGTACTAAGTCCAGCTTCATTATTCAATTGAATAAAAAGGCTAGAAGACGTGTTATAGAAACCAATAAAAAACTTGTGACATCAGCAACCAAAACAACTATCTACTGTTTCCAGAACAGTTCTACCAACACAAAAATGGGAAAAAAGACAGTGGTTTAATTGTTTTCCTAATGCAAGAAGTAGCAAATATATAATTAACAATTTTGACTCATGAATTCTTTCTCATAAAACCCTTATAAAAATTAATATTGAACCACTAACCAGAATAAGTGGAAAGACTATAAATACATTAGCTATGTTCATGTATTTTTATATTTACAGTAGCTGTTAAATTTCAATTTATTCATTAATTTAAACACTATCTAATTTTAAAGACAAGAAATTTCTTATTTAAACAGTATTCTATTAATATTAAGAAATTTAATTGTTAATAAGTTCAAGAAAATGAAACTACCTAATAATTACAATTGCTGTATGGTATTATTAATTATTTTCTTAATGTTTAAACAAATTATTAAATACTAGAACAAATATACTGAATACTTATCATAATCAAAGCTAAGTTTTAATATTCATAATTTAAAATAAAAAATCTTGGCGAGAACACACAACTTTCACTAACCTCGGTTATTAAAATCGATTTTTTTTTATTTATTATTTTTTTTTGTTTCACATCACTTTATGCTACTATGGCTAATTGGACGATGCACAGTGGGAGTCCTAAATTTTGCCTATCCAGGTTTTATAAGGATAGGGATCTTTAACGAGTACCTGACATCGCACAGGCTCGGGACCACCTTTTAACGTCCCCTCCGAAGGACGGCATAACTAAGGATTTTTTACTCCCATTAAAAAATCCTAGGGCCACCCACAGGTTTGAACCCGCGACCTTTAGCATAGAAAGCGGTTATGCTAGCAACTAAGCTATGGGCGACCCATATTAAAATCGATTTAAGAACTATTAAATAAAGTTTCAAGAATGATGTTGGAAAAATATATTTTAGATTTAACAATGTAAAATTTTTATGCATAATAATCACTTAAATTTGTCTGATTTGTCACTTTGCATTACCTTCCACAGTTTTATATATAAGATAATATTTTTCTCAAATCTTTAGCTTTCCAACAGTATATTATACATCTTTATTTATTTATTATGTGTTAGGAAAAAAATCTAAACATTTTTGCTCTTTTTTCCTTCAGTTGGTTATCAAATTCGTTTAACTTGTATATTTAGCCGTTTTTTTTAATGCATGCTAATAAGATTTTTAGAATCTACAAAATTAAAGGTTCTATAGACGAAGAAAATTCGCCTATCAAACTATTTCAATCAGAATGAAACCAACATAATATAAAAATTAAATTTTGCATCAATTTTGCGAGTTTAAACGAAGTTGACTTTTTTGAGAAAATTATAAAAAAAGCTGCAAAATGCAGGGTGGCTATTCAGGTTCTTATATAATATTTACTATATTTTATAAATAAATAAGTGAAAATAAATTTAAAAATTTGAAAAAAAGGAAATTAAAATGCAGTAAAATATTAAAGAAAACTAATTACCTTTCGAGGCCTTTTCTTCGGGGTTCCCCCAATCATTTCTTTTCCCAAACTTTGCCTTCGCTTTTGATGGTGGTATGGACGCTTTTTCAACTTTTTGATATCTAAAAAAATTAAGAGATTACCAATGACTCAAGTTTAATACAAACATGAAATATGTCTGAACAGAAACTTGACAAGAAATGAGTCTTACCTTGTGGCTGGGAGTCAGCCTGATCCAAACGCAGCCCAGGGGACAACATTTCATCAGAAGACATCACTTCTTTTTTAACCTCGACTTCTCTTTTCACATCCACCATGGGTGTCATGACCGGGCCAGGCTGACTCAAGGAAAAAACGGGTTCACGCTTGATTATCGGACTCGTCTGTATCGCTGAGGGTGGATGTTGGAGCTGTTGAGGAGGCGGTGGAGGCGAAAGCAACTCATCCAGAGATGAAGGACCGATGTGGGGGCGTGACTCTTGTTTCGGTGATTCTATTATCTGTAAATAGATACTGCAATGTAAATAACTATAGGCAAACTATTTTTGTGTTAAAATAAAAAACTCTCTAAAGAGCATAAAAATAAAACTGTAACAGTCAATGTTTCTTAATTTTTCTCTAAGAGATGATGATGATAAACAAGGATTAGTACAAAATCTAACCTCTCATCTTATTTAGTAGCTATGACAGTACCTTTTTAAAACACCATTGATGTAGTGGTGGGCAGTGATGTAATAATATGAATATAATATTTAACACATTATATTAAAATTGGACTTGGAGATATTATTGTGATAAAATTCAAAGATAGAAAAGAAAATATAAAACAACGTTGAATCAGTAGGAATAATATTTAAATTGTAATTAAATAAACAAAAACAGTTAAGACAAATCTCTATATACCTAGTTCTACTATAAATAATGAACTTTGTTTACGTCCTTGGGTATTATTTAGATAATCCTTACCTCTAACAAGGTATTTTATTTACATGCCAGGGTAATAATCCCCATTAGTTGATATTTTTCTTTCACTCAGTTAACATGTAGTGGGGTGATAAAGAAAACCGAATAGCTGTGGTCGCTTAACACAAAGTTGGAAAATGTAGGTAAGAGTTTTTTTTGCCATTGTCTACGTGTTAAATTAAAATAATTATTTCACTAAACTGTATTCTTGTTAGCCTAATCGTATGTTAATTAAAGCGATCACTTTTAAAGTATTCATTTGGTGGTAAACAGTAACTGGCATCCTTAATGTAAAAAAGAACTGTGGATTGACTGTAACAATAAAAAAAACATTTATTTGGCCTCTAGCAGACAATAAAGCATTATAATGTAAAAGAGCAACTACTGAAATCATAACAAAGAGAACATTGGCATCTCCTAAGAATGGCACATGGCTAGGCCATGCTTCCTTATTTTGGTATCGTAAAATTGCATTTTTAAAAAATGATTATTTACAAAAGTAGTTGTTTAACAGCTATTAAATATTTGAGATATTAACTTGAATAGTATACATTAAAAGCTGTGAGAGTAAATACCTGCTGTTGAGGTTTTGGCTGCGGTATCTCTTTAGGAGGTTCGTTCAAAACTGAGGGAAGGAGAGAAGATGGTGTAGGTGGTACTGGTCGAGCGAGCTGAGCCTCCAAAGATGGGACAATGGGCAGCGAAGCGGTGGTGGTAGCGCATGCGGTGTTCTGAAGCAGCTGTTTAAGAAGCACATTTTGAGAGTCTTCACCAGGCCTTACTCTTTTCTCTTCATTATTCCGTGGTAACAACATCGTAGCAAGCGCAACGAACTTTTTTGGTTCTTCCTTTTGAGCAACTACCTGAGTTTTCGGCCCGCCAAAACTCAAGTGATGCGTTTCTTTCTCAGCTGTTTCAGAACTTGAAACGACCCTCTGTTGAAGCATTTCGCTTGCTGATTTCTCGTTATTGACAGACAGCCTCCGCTCTAATGTATTCACCTAATTGTTTAAAAGAAAATTCAATGTTACATTCAACTTAATTAAAAATTATAAACAAACTTTAAGTTCTTTGTATTTATTTCAAATAAATTTTTACTAGAAAATGATAGCATTAAAACATCAACACTTTGACGATAAGACGCAAAGTTTATGAGAAATAAAAATAAAAAAAAAATTGTCTTTTTATATGATGAGGAAGATGATTGGGGGTACGGTCATTAAAAAATTATACACTAATAAGTAATACTTATTGTATACATGTGCCGATGTTTTGGCCTACATATATGAAGGCACCCAACCATTTTCCTAATTAAATAATCTTAAGGGTCAACCAGACTCAAACATTTTGTCTACTTAAAGTGCTCTGGCTCAAGTAAAATTGAAAATAAATAAAAGCAAAAGATGAAAATAGTAAAATCGTAATTTCGAAAATATCACCATTGGCCTAACCATGGCATTCCTTCATAAACTTATAAATTTTGATAACTTTTTTAATTCAATTTTTTTTTTTTTTTTTTTTTTTTTTTTAATAGGTCATGTTCTCTAATTTAAGAAAAATATTTTAATAATACAATAAAACAGCTTTAAAAGAATTTACTGTAATAATGAAAACTAGAATGATGTTAAATAAGTTTAATCTGCTCAAAAAATGAACTGTTGGGTTTTTCTAAAAAAACAAGTTAGAATCGCAGATATAATATTGAAATAAAATACAAGAGGTCACTGTATTTTTCTTTAATACATACTGAGTAATATAAGATAATTTAAATACATTCAAACATAATTACTTCATAATGATAACTAACCATGTTTTTTTTTAATATTATGTTTCATTAAGAAGTTACTAATAGCCAAAAAGTACAGCATCTATTATAAATTAAATAAAAACAAATTTTTTATTACTCACTTTATGGGCAACCCTGCCATTAGCCTCTTCCTTGTCGTCCCTCAACGTCAGAATGTCACTCGTACTCGATTGTGGCCCAGCTTGATAAATTTTATAAGATTTTCCTCCTACCATTACTGTATCAGTCTTTAATTGAGAGCTCACATAGATGTTGCCATGTTTTTTATTAAGAAGAGGATTCCTAGAATTTTTATACATATCACTGTCAGTCAACATCAGCTCTTCATTTTTAACTGTCCTTTGGAAGTGAGCAGCAAGACCTTCGACCCTCATGTCATCCTGATTATTTTCTTCTCTCCTCTGATCCTTGACGGTATGATTAACAACGGCATAAATAAAATTTTGATTGGAAGAGGGTTCACTATTAGTCCTCAACATAGATGTTAGCTGAGCCTCAAGAATACTAGAACTGACACAGGGGAGGGTGACGTTCTCTACTTTTGTAGAGACGTGGTTCATTCTTTCGGGAAGTTTGTGATCTCGCTTATCGTTAGTTTCTTCATTTTCTTTAATTACATTGATTTCATTATGGACAAGATGGCGTTCAACAGAATCTGATGTTTTGTACTTGATGATTGAACTATCAGTATTAATTATCCGTATATCATTAGCATTTTCTAATCGGAACTTTTGTTGCTCTGGTTTGTTTTCTGGCTCTTTTTGACCATTGTCGGCCTCAGAAAACCTGTTCATTTCAGATTTCCTTACATCAGTTTTGATGGTATTGTTGACGAGAGGTTCATTATCGACAGCTTTACTTGTGATAACTGACAATGGAACAAAAGACCCACGGGAAATCGCATTTCTATGCTGATCATTGCCTTGACTAGCTTTCAAATAATTTTGAGCTTCAGCTGCCAGCTTTGCAGCATTCACAGCATCTTGGACAAGGCTAGCAACAGCTGCCTGCTGCATAGCTAATTGACGATTGTCTGCTATTGGTATTGATTTTTGAGTAACAACGGGTGTAAAAGTTGTTGGAGTTCGTGAGACTACAATGTTAGGTTGAACAGGAACTGTCCTTTCGTCAGTACTTTTCCTTTCTTTTTCAAGTTTTTTAGCTTTTTCTTCGACTTTTTTGAATATATCACAGTTATTTCTAGATTCAGGAGAAGGTGAATTGTGAGAGCCCCCACCAGGAAGAACTTTACCTTGCATTCTAGCTCTAGGTGGAGAACCATCTTCAAGCTCATCTTCTTTGACATCATCGTCCAAAATGAGATCTTTGTTCACTTCCAAAATACAGTCGCTATCGGTGGTTCCATTTCCTACACCTAAGACCACAAGGTCATCCAGGAGCTCCCCTTCAACATCCTCATCTGAATCTGGCCTGAATCGATAACCATTGGCATTGATACAACAGTAGACATGACATTTCCTTCTAAAGCAGACCGCAACTCTGCAACTTCTAAGTTTGTTTCTTTGCAGCCTTCAACTAACACAATGTCATCATAAACAGTTAATTCTGAATCAGTGTCTTCAGATTGTCGAGCTTTCACTGTTTCGGTTTTTTTAATTAAGGCAGGTTTAGATGGTGGAGTAATAGGTGGAGATTCCTCTTCAAAATCGTTGTAGTCTGCACAAACTAAGCTAGTAGCAACTTTTTCTGAGCTGGTACTAGGTTGCACCCTTTTTCTCTGTTCATTCCACATAGGTGAACCTCCTTTTAAGCCCAATTTCAACCTACGTATTTCAGGAGGTATAGGAATAGGGTTATTAGGATTGAATGGGTTTCCTCCGCCACCTGGGTTTTCTCCTTGAGGACTAGCAGATGAAGGCCTTCTCATGGGGGATGGTACCATGGGGGAGTTGGGTCGATATTGCTGTTGATGAGGACTACTTGGTGCATACTGCAAACGAGGAGACTGCATTGGAGACGTGGGCTGGGTAAACTGAGGCATGGGAGAAGTTGGTGTCTGAAGTCCTTGATAGACCATAGGACTAGGAGGAGCACGAGGGCTGTACAGAGGAGACCCTCCTTGAGAACCAGGACTCTGAGGACCTGGAAAGTTCCTGAACTGCCTCTGAGGTTCTTGCCTCATTAGTTGTCTACTCAGAATAGCTCCTGCTTCAGGATGTTGTTCTAGAATCTGTTGTTTTTGCTGCTGTAGCTGATGTCTTTGCAGGAGAAGCTGCTGTTGTTGGGTCAATCTCATTGTCTGCGGAGATGGTGGTTGAGGTGACATTCCTCTAGGAGAATTAAAGCCGGACGTTTGGAGAGGAGCTAAACGTGGCCGTAAACCTCCTTCAGGGGATCTGGCAAACCTTGGTACCATTGAAGGATGCCTGAAAAATATACATTAAATTTAGTAATTTAAATTGTAAAATAATTTTTAAAACAAGACAAAAACAAACAACGCACGTTAAACTATTGAATAACAACCTTATCTGATGGAACTGATGAGGGCTGGGTGGAGTTGGCGTCATGGGAGGAGGTCTTGGTGACGGAAGACCACTGCTTTCACTTTTGTCATCACCACTCTGAAACAATATTTAATAGAGGAATTTTTAAAAAAATAGTTTTTTTTTTATGATAAAATAGAAAAAAAAAAAAAAAAAATCAGTAACATATTAATTTGACCATACTGAATGAACTTAATCTGTTTTTACAACTGTTCTCATTTGAGGAGTCTGTCTTAATTAATTAGAATACAAATATACATAACATAAATTTAGTAAAAAAAAAAAAAAAAAAAAATCCCATTAATTAGAAGATTTTGAAAATCAACATCTCAATTAATATTTATGAAAAAATCAAACTGATTTATATTGTTACTTTTAGGTACTTAATGTATAAAAATTGTAATTTTTCATTATCTTCAGATACAACTTAAATAAAAAAAAAGTAATTTGATGTCGTTAATTTTGATTTTAATTGTTTAATATTTAAGGCATAAAAATGAATGGTCCCTCTTCCTTGAATGATATTAATAGTATGGGGGGATTTAGGTCATCTATCGAACATACACCTGAAAATAACTTTAAATAACTGTGTGTTATTGTTTAGTTATTGTCTAAACGCAGAACTGCATGTCTTGCTGTTCGGAAGTGTAGCGAAATGTGTCCAAAGTGTTCTCTGATGTCTCCAAAAATTACTCATCACACACCTGGAATTGGTCTTTTTTTTCAAATATTTTCCAGATTTTAAATCGGCACATCTTGCTACTTAAAATTGTAACTAAATCAGTCGCAGGCAGTAAAATACAAAGGTAAAACTCATTTTCCTCTACAACATTTAGACATATAATGCCACTTAAACATTTAATAGGAAGTGCTGTAAAATAGAAAAGAATTTTAAATCATCAAAATTTCAATAACCTACATCCTTTTTACAAATTACAGTACTTTTATTGATTACATATTGTACAATAATTATTATCTAAAATTGTAGAATATGATGATATCTCATCTGAAACCATGTTAAATAATCACTTGAAAATAAAAACTTTATTATTCTAACCACCATGAATAATTATAACATAACTGAAATGTATTACTATTTTCCAAAGCACTATGGCATATCCCAAAAATGAATTTTATTAATACCAGTCTACTAGTATTGACGGTTAACTCTGTGATTTAACCATCCAATATGCTCCAGGAACTGGTGTTTCGTATTTTCTCATGTAATTTTTGGAGACTTCAGAGCACACTTTGGGTGGATCTGGAGATAATTTCACTACACTTTAGAACAGTAAAATTTGCAGTCTATGTTTAGACGATAACTAACTATTATTTGAAATTATTTCCAGGTTATTAGAGTACACAAACTGTGACAAACCTGAGAATGCGGAGTTCCGGCAGGGCTATGCCTCACCGGAGAGACTGACGATGTTTGAGGAGAAGGTTGATGGGACTGATGTCCGCCGACGCCTCCGCCAGCCGGTGATAGGAGGGGAGACTGCGGAGACGCAGAACCAGCACTACCTCCACCTCCTTTGCTCTCTTGTTTTGTTTGATATTCCTATACCAACCAAACACTTATTAATATTTTTACAAATATAAATGATTATCATACTCAGAGAATTGTAACTACAAATTTCAATAGCATTATTTAAACTGTTTATTTCAATGAAGCAGTAAGGATGAGTCGATAGTTCAAAGTAAAAACGACTACCCTGGAAAAAAATAAATCAGAATAAAGGAAAACCAGGGGTCAAAGGATTTATATGTGGCCCTTACTTGGCAACTACTGAGAAGAGATTGATAAGTGACTATTAAAAAAATGAATACTTATGAGCATATATTAAAACAAGTTTATTAGTTTGAATCAATTACGTATATCAGAAGCACTTTGAATTTTTATAAAATATATGGAAACACTTTACTGAGTAGGAATCATTAGGATTGACTCGCATGCAGACTATGCATTGGAATTAGTTGCTATACAGATGGATCCCTAATGGTTTAGGCTCAGGGGGCAGGAATATGGAGAATGGATAAACCCAGAAAGGAATTTTCATTTTTCTACAACATGCTTCAGTCTATCAGGAGTGAGAAACAGACTTATAACTATCCATACTGATAGCCAAGCTGCTTTTGAATCTTTGGGTAGCTACATGACTCGGTCCAAACAAGTAGGGGAGTGAAAGGAAATTTTAAACACCCTTTCTCTGCGGAATAAGGTCTGAGTACAGTGGGTGTCTGGTCACTAAGGCATTCTTGGCAATGAGATAGCTGACAGCCTTGCAAGGAATCTGATCATAGAACCTCCACACCTTATTTGTGCAGTAAACTTCAGCTATGAGAACGGTCTGATCAAGGTGGCTGCAGGCAATAAAACCAAGCTCTAATTGAAAGATACGCTATGAGATATAAGGATGAGAGGCACTAGCATTCCAAGGAGTTCTTGGAGGGACCCTGCAAAGAGAGAAGTCACCTACTTGCGTTAGTAACCTCACTGATCAGCAGATTCTGCAAGATAGAATGAAATTGCCTATCATGTAGTATGCAGTCATGAAAAAAGAGCTAGGATAAGGTTTTGCTACTTAGGCAATTACCACATTCCAGACCTAAGCTTTGTGAACGGATCAATCCTTACAGTTTCGTCAGATTCACTAAGGTATAGGCCCATAGGCCATCCTATACTAAGGTATAGGATAGCAGAGCAGGACATAAGCCAGGTGGGAGAGGAAGAGAACTTGCAAAGGTGAAAGAAAAAGTCACTTAAGCATATTGGGTTTGAATTTCAAAAGATTATGAGCAGTCAATAAAGATCAAAGTTACAAGATTAAAAACAAATAATTTCATTGGTAATAGTTTGTTTATTTATTTAACGTCATTTTATGATACTATGGCTAATAGGACGATGCTACAGTGAGAGTCCCAAATTTTGCCTATCCAGGTTTAATTAGGTTAGGGATCTTTAACGAGTACCTGACATCGCACAGGCTCGGGACCACCTTTTAACGTCCCCTCCGAAGGATGGCATAACTAAGGATTTTTCATTCCCATTAAAAAAATCCTAGTATCACCTGCGGGTTTGAACCCGTGACATCTTTGGCATAGGAGGCTGTTATGCTAGCCATCTTGCTACAGGTGATCCCTATGTGGTAATAATAAAGTAGTTTTAAGAATCATTAATTGAAAACAACATAAGTATAGTTTGGGGTAGAATGAATTATAAGCAGTTGGTTGAGGGTTTCGTCATTGAAGAAACCAAAATTACATATGGAGACTTATTTCATTACGTGGTGATATTTCGTCCTAAATCTTATGTCTTTGGCAGGCTTGGACTGGACTATTATTTGGTTTGCTTGATTTTTTTTTTAAATACACTCGCATCAGTTCAGAGAGGTATCCTTGTACAAAGGGGTGATTCTCACACAGACACAGACATTCTAAAATTGTTTATAGAGGAGCATTTGTGAGGAGAGGTTTCACAGAAATTAAATTGGCGAGCATTTATTCAAATTCAAATTAGCTGATTCAATAATCAATCCATTATCACTCCTTAAATAGAGTACAATAAAAAAAATTAAATAGAGTAATTAAATAAAAAATAAGAAAATTGTATAATCATAGAAGATCTTAAAATTATATTAATGGTTGAAAATGTTTGTTAGCTCAAGTTTTTGGCATAAATAGATTTAAAATATGTTAAAATGAAAGCTTTTTTAGTATATTTTTGCAGAGTCATGATTACACATCTGAAATTTTAAGAATAACACCGAATAAAATAATCTTTAAATACACCTACCTTAAGGCTCAACGGATTGTATAATAACTGTCTATATAGTAAATTTATGGTTTTGACCCTGTCTTTAATTTATTCAACATTTCACCAGACACATCTTAAGGGTTGTTGTTATAAAGACAATATTTTAAATAAGAGCCCTGAAGAAGCTGGCAGGTTGTCAGATAAAATGTTAGTGAAGAAATTAAAGACACAGTCGAAACTAAAAATGACTATGCACACAGGATAATTATCTTTAATAAGTGAAATATCAATGTTTAAGCGTTTGATTTAATGATTATATGAATGATGTATATAATTCTTAAAACAACTTTAAATAATTCTCATTAGTAGGGGTGGGCATAATCGATTGATCATACTTCAATGATTTAAATAATTGAATGATTAATATCCATTCTGAAAGACAATATCGCACAATTCCCCTCTCTACTAGGTGCAAATATGCATACAATTTATGTGATAAGAAAAAAAAAAAGTCATTTCATTATCCCGGCCCCTTATAATCTCTCGATTATCGTTAAAAAATTCATTTCGAATGATCAATAGTTTCTCAAATCGATTAATTCGAATGATTGATTGAAATAATCGAATGATCTGATAATCTTAATTCGATTATGCCCACCCCTACTCATTAGTAACCTATATTAAATTTAAAAAAAAAAGAAAGAAGAAGTATGCATCTTTCCTGATAAGTAAATTGGGAATCAAATTATTGGGTACTCCGAAAAGTTCATAGAGATTTGTAAAATAAAATTTACCTTCTATTTTTCTACTAAAAATGAATCACTAAGCTAATGTTTACTTATAAGCCTTCAATCCTCATGGAATGAACTATGTTTACACACTGAATTTGTCTTTATTAAGGCTCAGTAGTGTAGTTTATTGCAAACCAACATGACTGATGATTCGGTTTGTTTTCGGCATATTATGCTGTTCTTTAAAAAAAAGAAAAACGCAGCCCAAACTGCAAGAAAGATTTGTGCCGGTATGGCAGCGATTCAATTGCTGATAGTTCCATTTGTTCAGAAGTAGTTTTCGCGGTTTAGATCAGGAGATTTCAATTTGGAAGACCAAACAATCCAAGAATTACTGTCCATGAAATAGCTGCGGAGTTATGAACCTGCAAATCTACCATTTTTGATCATCTAAAGAAGGCCGGGTACGTCTGCCGTTACGACGTTTTGTTTCCCTATGAGCTCAATGAAAGGAACCTTATTGAAAGATTTCATGTTGTAATTTGCTGCTGAAAAAAAAAATGTGGAGGATCTATTTTTGAAAGGAGTTGTTACTGGTGATGAAAAATGGACTCTCTACATCAACACCAGCAGAAAAAAATCTTGGGGATTGCCTGAAATGACACCAAAGGCCAGCTTGCATCCAAGAAAGGTAATGCTCAGTATTTGGTGGGATTGGAAGGGACCCATACATTTTTAGCTCATTCCACAAAACCAAACTATAAATACGGACTTTTACTGCGCCCAGTTAGATCGATTGAATGCAGCAATTGAAGAGAAAGGGCCAGTGTTGGCAAATTGGAAAGGAGTGCTATTCCACGAAGACAACGCTAGGCCCCATGTATCTTTTAGGACTCGGCAAAAGTTATTAAGCTTCAAATGGGAGGTTTTACCTCACCCACCGTATTCTCCTGACATTGCTCCTTCGGATTTCCATTTTCTCCATTCCCTCGAAAATCTTCTACAGGGGAAATCCTACTCTTCAGAAGATGACGTCAAAATGGACCTTTTATAGTTCTTCAGGAGTAAAGACAGTGATTTTTGGAACAAAGGGATAATGGACCTTCCAAGCCGTTGGGAAAGGGTAATCGCTAACGTGGTAACTATTTTGTAGATTAAATAAATAAATTTTAAGCTGTTTATCAATTTTAATTTTTGTACAAATTTCTCTATGAACTTTCCAGACAACCCAATATTAACCATACTGTGGAAATATGTGAGTGTTGGCTAATCCCTTTATTTCACTCTTCAGAATAATCTAACGTTGTACAAAATGGAGATCAGTAGGAAATCATAAAGAGTTATGTTATTTTTCTGTACGCATGTTCACATTCTGTTTGAATCACTACTAACGCTTAATAGTAGACCTAAAATTGTGGGAATGACTGAGACCATTCTTAAATTTGATACATTAAGAGGCTGGCCGCAATGATTATTATGATTTTTTTTTAATGTCAAATAAAGATCTAACAAATTTATCTTAAAACCTAACTTACAAGCAATCATCAGGTAAACTTTCTATAAGGTCTATTAATTTGTTAAATAAGATACCAATGCAAACAAACCAACTTAACTTATACTAGTAAAATATCATGCTAATCTTAAATTAAAAAGGAAAAAAATAATAAGCATGCCTTTTTACATTATTTAATCACACATGCAAAGCGAAGAAGAGATGAAAAAAAAAATAGACAGCCCTGAAGTAAAACAGTTATTATAATATTAATTCTTTAAGCCAAAAGTTTATTCCCTTGCTTATATTTAGATGTAGTTTTAACGTTTTATTAATAAACAGTTTTAGTTTAGAATGTTGTGGTGGTTCTCACCTGCATCACCATGGTATGCTGCCTGCTTTGTTTTCTGGCTGCTTCCAGGTGTTTCTGTAAAGTTGTTTGTTCACCGGTTACACGTTGTAGTTCATTTGCGTCTTTCTCATTTAATTCATTGCCATTTTTTCTCAATTGTCGCTGTTTACTATTTAACGACTGAAAATTTTATAACAACAATGCAGACAATTATTATCACTTATTTTTGATGGATTTATTTTAATCTGGAGGAAGGCAGAGAAAGGATCATAGATATCCTTTATTTTTGATTGCTTAAATGGTTTATAATAATTTTTCTTAAGTAGCAATGATTCGATAAGGTTAGAAACAACAAATAAATCGATTTTGATCTATTTCAAAACATTTCTTTGAAGTTATTAGTATGTGATCTGAGGGAACGAACACTAATTTAATTAAAAATTTTAAACAAATAAATTAAGAAGAATATCATTGTTGGTTATTTTTATTTAGACAAAACAAAAAATCATAATAATTAAACACTAATCACAAATTAATCTTTATTCCCCCAACATACAATTTCAATTGGCAATGAAATTTATCCACAATTAGTGTCCAACAAATATTTTAATTCATTGATCAGGCGTGAGTTGGGTATTCTTGCAATTGTGTTTTACTGGTTGCAAACGACAGAACTCAGAATAGTATTAAACGTAACGAGAAGTTTTCCAAGGCTAATTCCTCTCATAAAAAAAGAATATTTCACTCGGTTGCATGAAATTTGTTTAAAATTCAATAAACATATGAGATAAAACTCTATTTCTTCCTAGTTATAATTTATAGTCAAATTATTATCGATGTTTCGGTATCTATTTTATCTTATCTCGAACTATTTTTCCATAATAACATCAATTACTTTGTCATATAATTGTATATTAAGATCTCTAGTTAACATTGTCACAACCCGAGGAAGGGTGTAAGAATTGGAAGATTTTTATATAATTTATCTATGTATATTATCTACTCCTGTGTTATTTTTAAAAGGTTGTTTCTTAGGAGGTGATTTTCTGAGGAGCATCAACTAAAAGAGGAAAAATAAATTATTTTGAATGATAAAACAAGAAGAAGTATTTATCAAGATTAAAGTTTAAATTGAAAATTTAGGGACACTGTGCTAAGCATTCCACCTCTCAAAGAATGTGTTTAGATAAACATCTATAATTTGTCCCATCAGCTCTCGACAGGCTGTAGAAAGACTCATTTCCTTATTTATCAATATAAAAATTACTTTTTATTTATTCGACAAATGCTTTTTGCTTTAATTCACCCATCTAGCCCAAATCAATTGACTCTCTTAAACATATACATCAAATTAGTAATTTTACTTAACTTCGGTATCCAAGTAGCACAGTAACAATCATGCTAATTTACAGATTAGAAACTAAAAATATTTATGAAAAAAGAAATACAGCCTATTAAGTATACGAGCATAATATTTTGTTGATAGTTAATATCATTCCGTGTGGACCCCATATACAGTGCTTATTAATCAATATACATACAAATTATTGACACAGTTCAAAGAATATTATATTTCCCAGCCAGATACAAAATTAAGAATTATAAAACCCATTGCAATTCATAAAATGTGGATCCCATAATAGCAAAACAACTTAAGGGAGAGCTTTTTAGTGCACATTTTTCCAAACAATAACTTATTGTTATTAAGATAAAAATCAACATACAAATTATTTGAAGATTTTAAAATAAACTTAAATGTTAAAAACAGAATTTAAGATGGTATTTCAAAGGAAACTTAAATTATAAATACATATATGTAGAGGGATGAATTAATATCTTACAGGATAACCTCTCATCTTAAGGGCATACTACAGGATAATAACGATTTACACAGTATTTTCAATTAATAAGTAATATTCAAAGTTATTATTAAAAAAATCTTCCTCCATTTTGGATAACTATCCTAAATACAAAATCAGCACTAAAACTACTATCGTGTACCATGCCCTTAAGGTTCCCTAAAAAAAATTCTCCCTTAAATTGTTTGTCTGTACAAACATGCTTCCTTAACAACTTATTATGAGTGAACTAAACTAAGGTAGATAAATGATAATTTATAATCTGATTTTAAAAATCAAGTATTCAATTTATTCAAATATTTAACACCGAAAATCAATAAAGATAAACTTTTTTAATGATCATTCCAGTTTATAGTTATAATTTTGAGACATTTAATCATGCATGACAAGTTTTTTTACAAACATCATATGTTTTTGATATTTCAACCTATTAATAATGACCCCATGAATTTACAATGAATCCGTAACAGTATTGGTTATTTCAAGCTCTGCATTTTGAGTCAATTTCGGCAACAAAACTCTCGAAATTTGTGAATAATATATTTTAAGAAATTTTAAAACAACTGAGGGAGAGGCTTGTTACTACATTGACTTTCCAGGTCCTGGGTTCGAAACCCAGCTGTGGCAGAGTAACTATTTATTGTATTATTTCAGCTGTGGGGTGACTCTGGGGTAAGGAAACCCAACTGGGGTTTACAGGGCCTTTATAAAGAGGGTATGCAAAAATAGGAGCAGGAAGAAAGTGATCTCGGCTTTATCGCCTCATTGTATGGCCATTGGCCTAGAAACTGTACAAATATCTAAATGTACTGAACCCAAGACAAAGATATTTTTTTTTTTTTGTTTAACCTGAGAACAGGTATAAACAGCAAATGGTATCATGTTTCTTTAAATTTATTTCAGTAAAAAATCAATCTGGTATAAATATAATTTTTTTTTAATAGTTCTTTTCAAAAGTAATTCTCAATTTTTTATTAATTCTGTGGATCATTACAAAGTTTGACAGAAGCAATTCTGTCTGGATAACATGATGGCAACTTGTTACATTAAACAAGCATTAAAGGTGAATGCCACATTTTTTATATTCTAGGGCTAATTGAAAAAAAAAAAAAAAGGTTTATTTATATGATGGCTATAGGACTCTCTAGTCAAGACCTGGGCATCTTATCTTAAAACAAACGAACTATAAATATTAATATGTTGCTGTTCTTTCCAATCTTTAAGAATAAAACAGAAAAACATAGAAAACATATAGGTACATAGTTAATAAAAATTATAAAAAGGCGGATGCCACCTATTTCAATTCAAATGTGCATACATCCATCCTTACATTCAATTAAAAAAAGGTTTCAATTAAATATAAAATTTATGAACAGAGATGTTTTGATTTTTTTACAAATAAAAACATGTAAACATTCAGGAGTGACAACCATCAGGAACGCCACATGGAATTCCAGAACGGTTACATATAGATAAACAAAAACAATGACAGACCAACCAACAAAACAATCCTGTCTGAATTTTTAATAGTGATGCAGTATGATTCATAAATAAACAATAACGCTCTTATTATTATACCAAGGAATATAACTATTTTCATTAAACATTATACATTCATTCAATTGATAATGATATAGTATATTAATGTTTAGTATTTAATATTTTTTAAATAAGTAATCCTCATTTTTTAAATAAATCCCAAGATATTATTTAGGCAGTTTTTATAAGATATAGCCATATTTTGCTTTAATTGTTCATATTCCTCATTAGTTAAGGCTAAATATGAAGAAGAAAAAAAAATTGTTTTCACCACAAACAACTCACACTATACTGTATTCAATACATAGTAGTAACATTTGAAAACATAATTTCATTTCCCTTGAGCCATATTACAGAAGGTACTCGTGAATCTATAAATTAAAGTTCCGGAAATATAGATTTAATAGAAATCAGCTCAAAATTTAAATGAGAAAAAAAATAATAAGTCTCACTGCATTAAATGAAGTTTAAAAAAAAATTCTTAGATGTTTTAAAACTAAACTCTTCAGGGATGATATTTTCATGTCAAGAAATGACTTAATGTTGCTTTTCTTTTACGATTTTATCATGACATCTTGGAGGAATTTTTTTTTCTTTCTTTTTTTCAGGGTCATGACAAACTGTTTAATTTCAGGATCAACTTTGCTTCTGTATACCTTTGTGTTTGTTTGGTAAGTATCAAATATTAACCATTAGTTCAAATAATCCAACAGTACTGACAACCAAAAAGTTACTTCTTACTTTTTCATATTTCTAACCGTACATCGGAAATAAACATTACCAGTGCTACAAAACCCAAAAAAAATTTCCTTCTCTGGAGGGATTCAGAAGTATATAAATTTTTATCAAATGTTTGTTCTATTTGGTATTGATAGTTACTATAATAATTAAATAACTAAATTTTCACATACATGGTCAAGAGCGTGAAGAGGTAGAGTTCAAGTGAAAATAAAATAAAATAAAGAAAAATACATAACAGTATGTTTAGACACATTATTGAAAGTAGTCACTCAAGAAGAAAATACTGTCAAAAATCACATGAGGATTCGTCTAATACACACAAACACACAAATGCATTTCATATAATTTAGTTTGAAGCATTCTAGTTACGAAACTACTTATTTTTTTTAACGAACAATAAATTAGTTTTAATAATATACTACTACAAACATAGAACAACTACACATAAACAGCAAGCAAAAATATACATCACAATAATTATACTATTGATAACGTAAACAAAAAATAAACTTACTACAATGCAAACAAAAGTTTAAGCTTTTAAATTATTTTTTATTTTTATGGCTGAACATGAATAAATTGGACAATAGCATACAAGAAACAATAAAAAAAATGAATAATAAATGAAGTAATAGTATATGACAAGCACTAAATATTACTGTAAAAATGTTGACTTACCTTGCGTATTTTTCTTAATTTTTGAACTTCGGTTTCAAAATATCGGATCTGTTGGCTGACGGCACTTCCAGTCGTCCTAAGCCATGTTTCGTATTGGACTTGAGCCTGCCTATCGGCCTCCGTCACTATGTTTTCTGGAGGAGGGGGAGGAGGAGGTCCAACAAGATTCAGAGTGCCTGTCACGATAAAATAAAAATTCATATCAGTAGAGTTATCTCCATTTGAAACATCAATTAAGAACAGTTAAGTTCAACACTACAGTAATTCAGAAGTATAAATATGCTACATGTAAAATAATAAAATTGAAATGAAAAATTATTTTTATTCTAGGACAGTAGTTCCAGACAAAAAATTTTAGTGGATATCATTTTAATGGAAGGGACTCCTTAATAATAAAAATCTAAATCTAAATTTTATTATAAATTGTGATGTACTGATTCTAAAACTCTATTCAATTTTTTTAATATCTTCAAACACAACTGAGGTAAGAGTGTGTATATAAAAATTTCAACAGTTTGTCTTCTTATTTTTTGTAACTAATCAAAGCATTCTGATTCTAAAACTCAATGAATGTTTTTCTTATATACAAAAATAACTGAGTTAAGGGCGTATTCAAGGGTGAAATTTCTCTTTTGTTTTATAATTAATCACGGCGTGCTAATTCTAAAACTCTACAGCATTTTTTTTCTATCTTTGAAAATAACTGAGTTATAAACAATTACATAGGCAGATTTCATTTTCTTTTCCTTTTTTTTGTTCGTTCTGGTGTCCAGATCCTAAAACACAATGCAATTTTTTCTCCATCTTCAAAAATAACTGATTACCGGGCAAATTTAGGGATAAAATTACAATTTATTTATTTTTTTAATCATGGTTCCTTAATTAGAAAACACTATAAATTTTTCTCTCTATTTTCAAAAATAACTGAATTATTGAATTAATTAATTTTTATCAGTCATTATTTTAAAAATAATCGGTTGGTGTCAACGCCCAGGTGTTAAAATCAATGTCGGATGCTCTAGTAGTATTTTGGGAAATCAGTCCAGTAGTTTCGGAAAAAAAACCATGAAGGTTTTTTTTATTTTTATTATTACTTGGATTCTATGTATCTTGAAAAGTAAGACCACAAATTATGGAGTCATTTTTTTTTTTTTTTTGGTTGATTCCAAAGATTCAATATTGAAAATAGTAAACCAAAATTCTTTTGTTAATAAATAAATGTTAATAAAGAGAATCTTTTGTTAAAACAAAGAAGACATAAAACTTATATATTAAAAATGTCTATATAGATATCATGATTCTTGGTTTCTCCGAAATCCTTCTAAACCACGTGTTTTTTTCTGATAAATTTGATACTGTTTTCACTATCAGTTAAGGCATTCTTTCCTGACGGTTTATAAGTAAAATACATTGCACTTAACTTTTTCTTTGGAAGGAAAAATTTTATTTCTGTTATCAATTCATGAAAAAATTATTCTTTATATATGAGTAGTAATATAGACGTAAAATGTACCGTTGGAAAGCGCAAGATATTAGAAAAGTTAATACGCAATAAAAAAGTTCAAAAAACTAATAGATAGGAGTTATGAACTTACCCACTACAATAAACCCTCTTTTTAACGAACACGGTTATAACGAACACTCGTTTATAACGAACTATAGTTGCGGTCCCTTGAAAAATGAATAGAAAACTATGCTTTCTCTTTGTTAATAATGAAATATTCTCTTATTATGAACTAACAAACTACTTTTGTGGACCTCAGAATTTAATTTGTTTGGTTATTACGAAAAATGAAGAAGAAAAACATTACGATACGTCTTAATTCCCGGTAAATCAGGAATTTCTGTCCAAATTCTTCTTACCTCTCCCCTTAATTCAGCTGAATTCTGTGATTCACAGTCTGTGACAGCTTCTAGCTTCTAGAGTTTCAGCTTGTTATTGCTTTTAATACTTGCGTTTATTCGAGGTTCCTTTGAGGTCAAGTCTTTCACACATTGTCAAAGAGAAAATACATTGATTTAAATACAACTTTGGTGATTCTCCAAGAATTGAGTCAAAATCGAAAAATGTGGTAAAATATGGGATATCAAAATCTACTCTATCAACGATTATCTCTAATAAAGATGAAATCGACGCCTCCATTGTGTCTTCATCGGGATGTGCAAAAAACGTAGAGGAGCAACACATGACATTCTTGATGCTCTTCAGTGGTTCCGAGAAATGAGGGCCTCAGGAATACCCATTTAAGGACCTATCGTCCAGGAGAAATCATGTGGAATAGCTAATGAATCGGGCATCTCAGACTTTCAGTGCTCATCCGGCTGGCTTAGGCACTTTAGAAACGTTGTGGGATCACATCACTGGTAGTCAGCGGCGAAGAAAATAAAGTAAACCAAAGCCACGTCGATATTTGGCTGCCCGAGTACGCAAAACACGTTGCAAGAAATAGCTCTACATGTATTTTATTTTATATTATTTCCACCACATTGTATTTATTCACCAGGATGTGCAAAAATATTAGAGGAGCAAAACATGACCTTCATGATCGCCTTGTTCCCCGATGGTTCCGTGTAATGAGGACCTCAGAAATACCCATTTCAGGACCTATCGTCCAGGAAAAATCACGTCTAATAGCTTAATAATTTGGGCATCTCTGACTTACAGTACATATCCGGTAGGTTTTGACGCTTTCAGAAACGTCATTGGATCAAATCACTGGTAGTTAGCGGCAAAGAAAATAAAGTAAACCAAAGCCACATCGATAGTTGGTCTTGGCAGCCAAAACATGATGCAAGAACTGTCTTTAATATGGACAAACCTGGTGCATAGCTTTAAATGATTTTGTAGTTTCTAAATAAACATGTGCCTGAAAGCGAGTTCTGTAGTGAAAATACCTCTTTTTAACCACCTGAATTTATACCAAGACATATATTTACATACAATATTTTTTCGGATATAACGAAATTTTTATAATGAACAGAGAATTTTTTAGTCCCTTGGAGTTCGTTATAACGAGGGTTTACTGTAACTTATGATTATATTTTATTAACCCATTAACTTATGAACATATTTTATTTATAATGTGATGTGGGAGGTTATGGTGTTGCTTCCTGTATGATGCAGTAAAGTTTTATTCTCCCATACAGTACTTAAGATTTTAGAAAAAATATTATGTGATAAATCCTACTTAAGTTGTTAAAATAAATGGAAAGTTGTTATAAATACAAGAACAAACACTATTATTAATTATTTTTACTTTAAGATTATTTCATGATAACAGATGTTCCACTGTAAACTAAATAGGAATAAATAAAACTTTTAAAGCGTATTTTGAATAGTTCATTTCAAATATAAATCTTTTCATAACAAACAAATATACTGAAAATTTTTTATTTATGTTTATAATTTTTGTGGATGATTAAATATAATAATGTCATAAAAAAACATAATATTTTCCAGCTGTAAAGTGCATTTTTCATTATAATGATCTCATCACCCCCAAGGGATAAACTCTTAAGTGGTCGACCTGTACTTTTTAAAAAAAATAAATGACATTCATTTAAATTGTGCCCGTGTAAAACGAGGACGAGTCACTAGTAATTAATAAATGAAACTAACAAACACTAATATGTCCTACAGAGAAAGAAAATTGATCTCTATAACTGTCCTGACACAACAATAACGCATGAAGGACTTTTTTATTCATGTAAAAAATAAAATTGAATTAATAGATTACATACAATTAAAAATAGTTCTTACCGAGAGTTTGAGATTGAGGAGGGCTGGCAGTCCGCGAACCGAGGACATCGGCTCTCAGCATTTCAAAGTCTGCATCACTCATGAGAGAACTTGCTGGAGAAGGTGTCACTGAGGCTTTCTCTTGCTCTCGTTTCTCCTCTTCAAGTAATTCTTCCAACAGTAGAGGCTGCTCCTATAATAAGAGTTTAATTATAAACCAATGTAATAAAGTGATAAAAAAAAAAACAATTAAATAATAATAATTTATAAGAAATTGAACAAGAAAATTATACATATTATTCCAAGGAAAATTTACAAAACCACTATTAAATTTTCATCATAAAAAATCAACAACACCGACAATCAACAAAGCTACAGAAACTGAAAAAGACTGTAACACCAGAAAATCAATAAGGCATATATAATAAACAATTTTAAGCTCTTACATATATGCAGCACTTACAATTTCTATTCATAAAAAGCTTCAAAGACTATTATGACTTAGATAACGAAATAACTATTATGAGTCAGGACCTGTAAAATAGTTTTCTAATAAACTAAGAAGCGGGCAACACAGAAATAGATAGAACAATCCTTAAGTATGTGATAAAATGTGCATAAATCAAACATGCATATATTAAAATCATAAAAAAACAACAACAAAATTCAAAATCATATCTGTAACAATAACTTGGTAAGAAAAACAGAAAGAAATTGCAATGTGGGAGAAAGAATAGTTGACCATACAATAAAATAGATAAGAAGATAGTTGGTGATGTGGTCTTTGAAGAAACACTGACAATAAGATTTCATTGAAGTAGATTAATATATAAAATTTCATATATAAAGTGTTTCTTAAACGACCACACACCCAACCGACTAATCATAGAAAGAAATTACAGTTGAATGCATTGATAAATCAAACTTCCATTTATTGAAACAAAAAAAAATATGCTGTATATAAAAAAAAAAATGTTATGTAGTGTGAGTAACAATACTAACATTTTGAAATTAATAATCCATGTCTGTGCAGTTATAATTTTGCAAGTAATATATATAAGAAAATTATAAAGATACTAAAAGCTGTTTTGACAAAAAATAAGAGATATGTAGCATCTCATTTATATATTGTCAAGAGATATTAATTTTAAATTTATATAATTATTTCTATTACTATAAAACTTTTTTTTCAAAGGGATCACATGCTCATATGTGAAAATAGAACAATCCCCTCTGAATAAAGAAGAATACAAAGGTTTTGCATTACATATTACTTTGAAGGCCCTCAGAAAAAAATTATGTTTTTAAATATCACTTTCTACAGAATCGAACAAAAGAAAAATTTGATGGGTAAGGCTTCCATTCACTGCACTTACCATTTGTCTAATGTTTAATATTAGTAAATATTTTTTAAAATCATCAAACTGATGCAAAGCAAATAGCATAGATAAATGGCACAATTAACCTAATATAATCGAACTAAAAAATAAATACTAAAATATTGCTTTGCATAAAAACCAAAAAAAAAACAATGAAAAATAATATAACAAACAATAGATACAAAAGGTAGCCCAAAAATAGTCAGAAATATTTTATTATATAAAAAAATATTGTAAATATGTGCAGAAACTGCTCATGAAACATTTCAGAGAAGAACAGTTAAAAAATTTAACATATACTTCCTAATCTCATTTTAGGAATAAATTCAAAACACTATTCTACAGGATAAAAACTTAAGACCCAGTATTGTTGATAGTGAAGTATTAACTATGAGGAGAACGGTGTGGTCTAGTAGATAGAGCACTAGTCTACTGTTCTCTGGGTCCTGGGTTCGAATCCTGGCTGAGGAAGAATATTATTTATTCTGTTAATTCAGCCGATGGGCGATCCTAGGGTATGGAGGCCCTCCTGGGATATACCCAGCCTCTTTAAAATGGGTACTTAGGATAAATTGGGAAATTAGGGAAAAACCTGGCGGCTGAGTGTGTTCCCAGCCTAGTCACCTCACTGCACGGCTGTTGACAGTATGAATCTCTATACATACTGTACTGAGTCCAAGACCCTTCATGGGTTGTAAAGAGGTACAGGTTTTTTTCATTAAAAGAACTGACATGTGTTCATTCATTAGTTCTACTGAGTCTTCATTTTGTAGACTTTTGATCTGAAGAAATTAAATTAATTTTTCATTGATGTATTGGGTTTAATACAACATAATACTTATAGAAAAATAAGAACCGAAACCAACAATATTTCAAAGTAAAAGTAACCATAATGGGTTAAATATTTAATGGAGGTGTGAATGTGAATTAGGTAATCGTAATAACTAAGTTAAGGCTAACCAGTCAATGAAACTGGGCCTCAAATCAGTAATTACAAATTAACATTTCACATATCTAAAGACAATAATTTATTCCTAAAATAAGGACAGGAAACCATGGAAATTTACTTTTCTATGCACATAGTATTAACAAGAGTCCAGTATTGATGCTTTTCCAAAATTGCATAAACAAGTTTTAATTTTACGAACAATCTTTTTTATCATTGGCTCACTACATTAAGACCACTCAAGTTATTCTGATATTATTTATTTGAGTATGTTGAATTAATGCCCTGAAGCCAGGGCATTCATAAACAAATACAAATAAAAAATAAAACTTACTTGAAGGAGCAAGGTTCTTCTTTGCTGGGCCTGAGACGCCTGGCTGGAGATGATGTGAGATCTAACAACACCCCTTCCTCGTATCTAACACCCGACCCAAGTTAGACAAACATGCAACACTCACATACACACATACTTTCTACTTAAAACATATTATCTACAGAATAACTTAAATAATCGATATCTCTTTGAAATAAAAAAAATGATATAGAATAATTGTGCATAACAGAAAATAAAATAAATTCAAATTTTAAAATTTCTCACTCAAATTTTTTTTCCCTTAAATATTTTAATATTTTAACTTAAGATAAAACAAAAACATCTTCATAAAAACTCTACGACATCGAATAATTATCTACAATGACATGCTAAACACTTAATATATTACAACGTCTGAAAAAAAAAAACTAAATTCATGCTAAAATTCAAGATACACATTAAGAAAAAAACCTGAGTATGAAATCAATAAATTTTTAAAGAATAATAATCAATTACATTGTGCTTCAGGGTTAAGTGACCAGACTTCAAGATAGAATTAAGGATCTCAAAACAAGAAAAAAAGTGCTATGGAGATGTGTCCGGAAATGCTCAGTTGAGGAGTTTGAGTCGAAAATGTTTTTCAGACATTATCAGCTTCTAACTTTTCTTTTTTGGCCAAATCTCTATAATAAAAGTTTTAGGTCATTAAATTCGACCAAGATCAGCTCCAAACTATTGATGTTTCTTACCGTGTTAATATTCAAACAACTTTCATAAATTCATTCCCGATGATCACCATTAAATTGAACTGTTTCTTCTTAAGAAAAAATCTAAGATTAAAGACCTCAGGTTAGTTATCTCCGGGTCTAAGGATGCTTGGTTCAATTCTTATAGAACTTAATGACCTAAAACTTTCATTCCAGAGATATTGCCAAAAAATCAATTCCTGGGAAGCTAAAAGCTGGTAATGCCTGAAGAGCATTTTCGACTCTAGCTCCTGAACTGTCCATAGTTTTTTCTAGTTTTGAGGTCATTATTTCATTCTTGAATTCCGGCCACTCAACCCTGAAACACCCCGTATAAAATAACAACCTTTTTAAATTTTGTGTTTTTAATCTAAATTTTAAAAACGACTAACTTCATGAAGCTGTTTCTTTGGTCTCATTCAATAATATTCAAAATCTTGCTATTATTTTTAAAAAATCTTATCCAATCTTTTATATCATCCATTATTTGAAAATGAAGACCATAACTTTAAGAAAATAGGTAATCAATGTATTAAAGTTAGGTAACAGTTATTTTAAGAAAAAGAAAAAGGAGAATCCATGTTTCCTAAATTGACCTAAAGCATTTTCATGTAAGGTAGATACTGTTCCTATCGTAAAAAGAAAGCTATAATAAAATTAAGATATTAAAATAAATGCTGGGTTCTTCTGAAGCAATTTGAATGAAAATTTTCTTTTTGAACTTACACTAAGTAAACCTATTCTCAAATAGCAAAAATAATTTAAATATTACTGAGACAAAGGATCGTTGAACTTAAAAAATTATAAATATATAATTGAATATTTAAAAAAATAAGAATAAGTACCGCAGCTTGCTGCCCTGGATATGGAGGAGGTGGACCAGGGTACGGAGGTGGAGGTGGTGGAGGGTTTCCAACGAAGCTTGCTCCTCCACGATTAACTTGGTTAGCGCCTAGGTCAAAAATGAATACATAACTAACAAAAACAGCTTAATAGAAATAAAAACATTAGAAAATAAAGAAAAATTATGGTTTTAAAACATGAGTGCTAAAACAGTTTTTGATGTTTAAACTAGTGAGATTAGTTTAAACATCAAAAACAGTATAGATACTACACTATACCTAAACACAATTAGTTAACAAATATTGACATAACAAACAAGTCCGGTTATTTAGCGAATTGACAAAGTGATTTACATAGCCTAAAACATTTAATCCTTTGGGTTGTCAGGAAATCATTTAATCAAAATAGTCTCCACTACTATCATTACATGCCTGCCGTGTTGGTAACTTTTACATTCCCACAAAATATAATATAATTATAGAATTGATTAACTCCAAAAAGTAGAGTAGGAGGATGAGATTTTCATATCCAAGAAACAGAATGGGACCCTTCCAACTGACCAAAGATGGCTTCATTATGTCCTATCTGATGCATTACATTAATTTAGTAAAAATACAATTCAGCTTTAAAGGTTTCTTCAGGATTTAAGCTGTTGTATATCAAACCAAATGAAGCCCCCTAAACAGTAATCATCACATTTTTTTGCTGAGTTGGGGGCTTGTTGGGAAAAATGTTGCAATGTTTCCCCTTTGCCGAGCCATTGAACAGAAACATCTACTGTAATCTTAATTTTTTTTACTATATATCACAAGCAACAATTATGGACAGAATAGGATCATTTTTATTTCAGGAAAGAAGTGTAGCACAAACTTCGTTGTTTTTTTTGTAGTTAAGTGTGTGGAACCTTCAAGAACTTTCAAGCTTTTTTTACTTTTCCAATCGTGTTGAAGTGGTCATAGTTGTAATTAAGTTCCTCTGCGAAATTCCGCTATTCCACCAAAGTCTGCAGAACCTCCTCATCAAGAGACGAAGTCGTTTCACGACCTTCGCTGCATTTAAGACTGAAATCTGCCAATCGAACTTTGTTGAGCCACTGTTGAACAGTGTACTCATTAATCAATGAGCTGCAATCATCGATGTTTCTGGCCGTTTGAGCCCCGTTCCAGCTGAGTTTAATCTCATAAAACAAAATTATAGGAATATCACAAATGGGCATCTTAGTACAGACTGAATTATTTCAAAGCAGGGGAATGCCATGGATTTTAATTCAAGATTATCGTTTGGAAGAGGATGAATAAGCGTTGATATTCATTCAAATGAATTATGAAATAAACAATTTATTGTATACAGGGAAATTATGAAGAAAACTCAAAATCCTGCATTACTTTCTAGACAACCCAATAAAAATACTCCCATAATTTCATTTGGTCAGAAAATTATGGAAATACTAAAATTTTTTTATCCAAAAACAGTACCAATAATCTCAATTAAAAGAATACTATATATTATTTAGAGAAAACATTTCATAAACAAGCTTCATAAAATATAATTCTTATCAGTGCAACTACCAACCTTGCAAAACTTGCATTCTAGGGAGAGGCGTACTTGGAGTGGCGAATTGTGTTTGGTAACCTGACCCAACAATTTTTGGTTGTACGATGCCATTGTTTCCGCTTAGAGATATCTTTAAAAATAAGAATAATAAAAATATAAGATTATATAAGAAAAAAGACATTAATAAATCATAAGATGAGGATTAGTAATTTAGAATTTTTATAGTAAAATATTCTATAATTAGAAGTTGATAAATTAGTATAATTATCTATTTATTTTATGAGAGTATCGTCATTCAGATGGCATTTGTTAAAAATGATAGCGTTAGTTGGTGTATGAATTCTTGTGTTGTTGGAATATACAGTTCTTTGTGCATCGTAGTTATTTTGGTGTATGGTGCATAATTATTAATGATTCATAGACATCTATTTTGTAATACTTGTAATAATACACCACTTGTTATTCATGATAGTGATATACAGTTACTTTTAAATTTGTTAGCCATAAATATTAAAAACAAATAAACTCTATAGTCTTAGATAAAGTCATTCCTATTGTACTGTAACGAGCCAGTTTCAATACATGGGTGATAAAATGAAATAGAAGGGTTTTTCAGTTTATAAATATGGTAGTTTATAAATATAAGTATATAAATATAAATATGGCAAGTAATAACAAAACATACCTGTTGAGGTAGATGAGGTGGTGTGGATGTTACCGACACCCTAGAGACTTCTTCGCTTGGCTTACTTTCTGGTCTAGGTTCACTAAGCTCTTTATTAATACTTTCTGAAGAATTCCTTTGTACGGAATTATCTTTTCTGGAAGCCCCACTAAAATGATGAATTAAATGTTAAATACTTTTAATAGATTATTTAATATTGTCCCTAGCATATCTAACATAGGAGGAAGGGATAAAAAAAAAAAAAATTGTCATTTTGATGTCATTGGAGAGGTATGTATTGTGATCAAGCTTCGAATAGCTAACAAACTACAGAGACAAGAAGTAAATCCTTGATGGATAAGAATCCAAGACTTGACTAGGATACCTGGTTTAGTCTAATTTTTCTAGTTCCTTTAATCTGTTTATGTATAAAATGATAAAGCGATTGGATTCCGCGAATGCCTTCTAAACCATGCAATGAATTTTTAATATCATTTACGGCATTCTTTCCTAAAAGTTTATAAGTAAAATAAATTGCAATAAAGTTTTTCTTTAGATGGGAAAGTTAAATTTTTTGTAATCAACACATCTTTCATGAAATATGATTAGTATTATAGGTTTATAATGTACCATTGAAAAGCACAATGATATGCAATAGAAGCTAACAGTAAATTATAGGTGCATAAGCTTATAAACATATGTTGTTTTTAATATTATGATGAGGAAGGTTATGGTTATTCAGTGTTGCTGCTGTACAGTATTTATTCTTCCATACAGTACTAAATATTTTGGAAAAAAATAGAACCGACCCATATTTAAATGGTTAAAATAAATAAGTTTTTATGAAGTGACATACGTCATAGACTTATAACTCTTTTTCTCTTACCGTTAAATGTATTTTTTTTTTTTAATTTATTTTATTTTTTTAATTTTATTTATTTTTTTAAATTTTGTAAATTTGTTTAAAATTTTTTTTAACTTTATAATTTCTCGCTATTATACGTTGGTTGGTTGGTTGTTATATTTTATAGGCACAAAACATCTCGGTCATCAGTGCCGACACTCATTTTAGAAACTAATTTAAGGTTAAATAATGAACAATTTTTTACTAAAAAACAAATAACGACAAATAGTTGAAAACAATTAACTAATAAGAATAATCACTAGTAAGAAAAAATTAACAGCATTAGCAAAAGATAAACATAAATCAGGTTAAATTTAAAAAAAAAAAAAAACAATAAATATATATATATATATATATATAATATATATATATATATATATTCATATGTATGTATATAAATAAAGTTAAAAATTAATTAATTAATTTAGAAAATAAAATAATAATAATTATAATAATTTTAAAAATAATAATAATTATAATAATTTTAAAAAATAATAATAATAATAGTAAAATACAATTTTCAAATCTGCTATTATACGTATTTCATCACTATTTTTTGACTTTCTTTATTTTTTAACTTTATAACATCTCACATTAATTAAATATGTAATTAATTAAAACTGTAAAATATAACACACCTGTTATTAAAATGTCTTCCCCTATTTTGTTTTTGTTAGTAGGAATTATTACATTTATCAATTGTCATTACTACAATGCACTTAAAAAAATTATTACATTTATCAATTGTCATTACTACTTTTTCACTTTGTTTGTAATCTTTAGTACAATTTATTTTTCTTATCATCTTTATATATTGTATTCCACTGCTGGTTGTTATCTTTGTTTTTTGTTTTTCTTATAGCCCTGAAGAAGGCCTATAATTTAGGCTGAAACGTCGGCACCAATAAATTAAGTTTACGCTTAATTGTGTGTTAAATTGACTGCACCCTCAACCGACTTCTCACATAAATAAGTTTTTGTAAATACATAAACTGACATTGTTATTAATTATTTCATAAAAACGGATGTTCCGCTGTAAACTAAATGGGACTTCCCAGGGAACTAAATTAAACTTTTAAAATGTATTTAGAAAAAGTTTATTTGAAATATAAAATAGTAATAAATCTAATAAAATAAAAACTGTTTAATATAAAAAAACAAATAAACTGAACTACTTTTGATTTTTAGACCTATTTATGTTTCCGATTTATGCCAATTAATAAGGAATAGATGCTATAAAAAACATAATATTCTCTTACTGTGTGCATCTTTTATTACGATGAACTCATAATCCCGAATTGATAAACTCTTATTTGGTAAAACTAACCTTTTTTAAACATAAATGACACCATATTATAATTGCACCTGTGCGAAGCAAGGGCAGCTCATTAGTTTATAGGTAACTTTGGAATTCCTATTCGATAAACTCAATATTTGAAAAACTTACACTTGTTTTTTTTTCTCAACTTCATCTTCCAGATCGTCAAGGATATTTGTCTTCTCTCCTCCGGATACATTATCAAGTTCTGGATCAGCATATTCGAGAATGTTGAAATCTGAGCCCATTTCCGCTAAAAATAAAAATTGAATACATCAAGAGGCATTGAAATCTCTATTCCATGAATGATATAACATATATTTTGTTTGATTAGTTCAACTCGAGTTTTTAGTATTTTTTACACATTAGATTAAGCATGAATTTCTTCCATCGTATCCGTATATTTAGAGAAGAAAATAACAGTGATAATACAGAAATAAAAACGAAAAAACAAGAAGGAAACAACATAAATTTAAAATATCATAAAATGGCATAAATCCCAAAAATAAACATTTAAGTGTTATGAAAGATAAAATAGAAAATATGGAATAACAAAATGTTATTTAAAAAATTTATTGTGAGAATTGTGAAGGCATATACACATTGGTGAAACGTCCAAAAAATTAAAAACTAGAATATCTGAAGTTGTAAAAGTATAAAAAATATAAATGCAACAGTGTTATCATCACAAAGTATAAAAAAGCAACATAAATTTAATATTGAAAATGTAAAAATATTTGATACTTCTAAACAATAGAAGCAGAAAAATACTGAAAGCAATATATAACTAATTACAAAACAGATACTAAAAATCTTGGTACACATTACACCGACATAAATAATATAAAATATTAATAAAAAAATATAACAAAAAAGTGAAAAAACAAGTTAACAATAACATCAAAATAAAAATAGGCCAGATGAATTAGATTAGAGTAACAATGGAACTTGCTAAGTACGAATTATGTAATATAAAAAACAAGATAAGAACAGTGAGCCAATAGTCGACAATTAAAAAGGACATGTAGCATAAGCTACAAAAAAAAGTAAATGAGTAAAGTAAATTTATAGTTAATTATATAATATGAAATTTTATCTAATTTATGCTTTATAAAAATTAATATGTATGGATATAGAAAATATTTGTTGATTGTAACTAAAATCAAACTGTATTAAACAATTTTAGCCTTGATAATGGGGACAAAGCCCGAAACGAGTTGTATAGATGTTTAACAAAATAAAGATATGATGGAAGAAATTCATGCTTAATTTAATATGTATAACATGTATTCTGAATGGATACTTACCGAGCAGCTCATCGTCATCTTCCACTAGGTCAGAGAATATTGCAGAAACCTCATCAGCTTCACCACCGATGGTACCTCCTTCTTCCTCTAGCTTTTCCAGTTCTGCGGTAACACTTTCTGGTATTTCCTCTCCTTCTCGGCCTCCGCTTTGGATTCTTTGGTCGACTGGCAGAGTTTGCAACCTTGTTTGCTCGACTAAAGTACTACTATTCCTAATTATTGCACTTGCATTATCTAAAACAAAATAATAAAATCAATAAAACATTAATTATATGTAACAAGTAATGGGAAAAAAACATAATTCGGTCTACGTACGAGCATGTTGGGCAGCAGGGGCTACAGCAAACTGCCGTTGGATGAGGAATTGTTCTTGAAGTTGTGTCCTAGGAGCAGCCAATCTCACTTGCGTGGTTCCTGGGAACCTAGAGGCCTGTTGTTGTACCACTAACCTGACTCTCGGTTCCATACCCTGAGATAATAACAATAATGAATAAATTAATTTTTCAAAAATATTAAACTTTAAACATGAAAATTATTAAAACTTTATATATATAATTAATAAAACAAACATACATGAACGACTTGTGGGTGCAGGCTGCTCCTAGGAGGCTGAGGTCGCATTTGTACTGCTTGAAGAACACCACCCGACAGGACGGTTTCTGATCCTTCTTCTATTAAACAAAAACATTATTTTAAAACAATATATCAGAAACAAAAAAAAAAAAAAAAATTACAATATAGCCATGCTTTAATAATATCTCATTTTAAACTATAGGAAATTTCAGATTGTAACTAAACTAAATGAAAACAACAGCCAAGCCTGAACCTGAAGAAAACAAACAAAAATTCAGTTGTAAATTTTGATAACATTAATACAATTCCTAACTTGTATATCATGTAGACAAAGAATAGAGAAGTCTAAATATCTTTATTATTATAAATTGAAAATATTGTAAGGAATAAAATTAAAAAATATGATGTGGACAACACAGGACTTACACTTACATCCGTTAATAAAATCAATTTAAGAATTTTAAAATACAGTACGAGATAAAAAAGGTAAAAGCATTAATTACATTGAGTTTCGATTGAAACGTGTGTTTTATTAAATGATCTATTACATCATTATCAATAACAATCATTTAGTTTTGTTCACTTTTCATCACTCTCCATTAACTTTTACAACTTGCAGTATAAGATAATATATTTTCTAAAATATTTAGCTTGCTAAAGGTATATCTTATGTTGATATTACTATTCTAATGTCAAAAAAACAAAAATTACAAACAAAAATATTTTTGTCTTTTTCTCCTTCATTTGGATATTGAAATGATTCGTTCAACTTACATATTTACACATGTTTTATCAATGCTAACAAGATGATGTAGTTAATTTTTTTTCTTTAGAGAAAGAAATTTAAAAATATCGCCATTTATAAGCTCTGTCAGACTATTTGAATCAGAATAAAACATACATGATATTAAAGCCCATTCAATTTCACTACGAAATAGCGAGTTTAATCAAAATCAATAGAGCCGTGCCCGAGATAATCATAAAAAAAGTTGCTGAAACATCTCAGGCATATACGCTTTTAAAATATGAAATTTCAGTTTTATACAAGTTATCGTTTTCGAGCTAGACTTACTACACACACAGACCCTTTTGCTGGGCTTGGTCATTTAGACTCAGGGGACCTTAAAACAACTGTTTCCATGGAAAACTGGAATTCAAAATTTTCATGATCACAATACTTTCCCTTAACTATACATTTCATATATTGGTAAGTGAAAGTAAAATACATATTAAATAATGGAAAAGCTATGGATAATAAATAAGAGTTTGGTTAATAAAAAGGAGTAATGGTATGGTTCTTACATAAAGTACCTAATAAATATCAAAAAATACTAACGCTTGACTTGATGCCGCTGTAAGAGATCCCTGAGTTGTCTAACTTCTTCCTGCTGTTGAGGTGTGGATGGTTGCCTCGGGCTTGGAAACGGTGACTGAGGTGGCCTCACCTGACGGTAAATCGTACCACCAGGTGTCGCAACCTTAACCGTACCGCCAGTACCAGAAGCAAATTGAGCTCTTGGAGATGCCAAGCCTCCTAGGTTAGCCTCCTTAACAGTAAATATATAAAATTAAAATCTAAAAATATATTAACACCTTAAAAATAAAGAAAAGAAAAGGAATTTCACAATTTAATGATTACATCTAGACTATAAGATTGTACAACTAAAATATAAAATGAGCTTCATAGATTTTTGATCTGATAAGACAAGCTGTTCAATAAAAACCATGGATATTAGCAAAAACAAAAAAACTCGAAATTTTATCTTTTCACTAACCGCTGACAACCAGACTATGGGTTATATAAACTTTTTTTTTCCACTTAAGGTCTGGTATGTCCCACAGTATGACAAGACATTTATATGGCACCCTGTATATAAAAGTTTTATCTGCAGTAATTTGAGCTTAACAACTTGCTACAACATTATTTACTAAGAATTGTCATTAACCAATAATTGTTTTGTTTTTTTACACTTCAGAATATATTTTGTTTTCTTTGGTCTCTGATTTAATATGATTCCATTATATAACTAGCATCACATTCATAACTATCACTGTTCCCATTATTTTTTCGACTCCCATTAGCTTAACTAATAATTATGGATTTATTAAATGGCTATCAATGAAAAGAAACTCTTTCCCAACATAAGTTAAACAATAGCCACATATTATATGCAACCATATATGTTTTAAAATAAAAAAAGGTAAATAAATAAGAACCAACCTGAGTGGAAGTTGAAACTTGTAATTGCTGAGTCAAATGAGGAGAAGGAGATTGGTCGTTTGTTGAAAATTGTACAAGCCCTGCATTGCCCACTTGGCGGACACGGTTCACTATTTAATAATAAATTTATAACATTTTATAAAAAATACTTTCAATAGGATAAATGTTAAATATTTTACAATCATAACACAATTATTTATACCTTGCTGGACCCTGGTTTGAGAAAGCATATGTTGCTGCTGCTGCCTCAGAGCCTGTAACTCCTTCCACTGTCGTTCTTGCTCAGCTTCCCGGCAAGATTTGGTATTCAATGTTTTGTCATGCTCCTATATGAATTTAAAAAAATAAAATAAAATGAATGATTTAAATTAGAAAAAAAATAAAACAACCTAAATAACAGTCAATTATTGGCTCCATATATGAAATTAAATGAGCATGAATATATAAACTTAACACACTACTTAAAAATTTGAATTTGTAACTTTTTAGATGAGGATGATGGTTGAGGGTGCGGTTTAAAAAATCAAACACTAATAAGTAATAATTGTAATTTTGTGCCGAAGTTTCAGCATACATTGTGGACCTCCATCAGAGGGGCCTTTATCCGCATTAGTAATTGCTTACACATCTTTTATTCCGTACCTCATCACTATTAGTTACACCTTTCTCCTTCCGGTTATACTTAAATCTTTTCGCTTCTGCTACCTATGCGTCTGTTAATAATTTTATACTTTTTAAAATTTATTCCGTTATTTTATATATACCATTAATCTTAATATAAAAAAGGTTTAAGATTAACCAAAATTTTTGTTTTTTCTCCAATAATAGTCGATGCAATAAACATGACTATTCATTTCCAACAATTCTTCTGTTTAAATCTTTAACGGTTTTTCTAGCTCCCATATTTTCCTTATCATGCAGAGAGCGTTTTTAACAGCAAAAATGATCACTTCTTGAGATACTCCTCTGAGCCAGTATCTATTTTCCTTTCTTATTGATTATGTTCTCTTTAACCGCTAATGTCTTTCTCCCTCTTTTCCTATTCATATTTTTTTCCGTTATATATCCTCACACATAATTGTTAGTTTAACATTATATTACTTATATAAAAAAGTTATTCTTATAGTTTCTAATGATTATGTTTCTATATATTACTGTCAAATCTTACATCAAAATCGTTTAACTTTAAAAGTAATTGTTCACATATTGCTCTTCTCTTAACTTTAATAATTTGCTTAGCTTCTCTCTATAGTCTTCAAAAATTCTCATTTTAATTTTATGTTTACTTCCATACTGCCCTCTTATTATCATTTTAATTTAACTTTATGTTTATTTCCATATTGTATTACTAACTTATTATTAATTTTCCAATTGTATATAGGTTGTTATTTTGTTTCTCTTAGCCCTGATGAAGGCCCACAATGTGAGCCAAAACGTCGGCACACAATTCCAATAAGTGTTACTTATCAGTGTGTAATATTTTTGATGACCGCTCCTCCAACCATCTTCCTCATGTAATATTCTCAATGGTCAACTTAACTCCATCATTATGTAACTTTTATAGATTCAAAATTTTACGCCTTCCAGCAATGTATCTTACCTGAATCAATCTTGATGCAGTGAAAACTAAAAAATATTTACCTAGTAAAAATATGATGATCCTCTCTGTAGTCGATAAAATGAAAACTTATTAAAACATTGATGGAAGGAAAAATATTTTTCCTATTGAGGCTAATGGTGACCAATTATGATTTTTTTTTCTTCTTGTTTTGGCTTTAATTTTTTTTTTTTTTTTAATACAGTTGAGAAAATTGAAGTATAATTAAAATGGTACAAAAAAATTATAATGCTCAGTGACACCATATCAAATAATGAAAAAATAAAACAAAAACCATGCAATAACATAATTCATAAACATTTAACTATTATACTTGAATATGTTCACAATAACCAAATGCTCTTCCACCAACGAATGCAAATATCTAAAAAAAAAAACTTAAACCACCAGTCATAAAATAAATAATGCCTGAAATAAAATAAACTATAACTGATGAAAAGTAATAAAAAACATTTCATGATAACATCAAAATGCACATTTAATTTCAGGGCATCACGTTAAACCTATAAGTGTAAGTGCTAATAATTCCTTATAATAACATTATACACAATTATATTTGGATATTTTAACATCGATCCTAAAAGGATGAGGATAAAGGCAGGAACAAAAACAATTATCCCAACCAAATTTTTAAGAACGGGCAATACAATATTATATAAACGAAAATAAATAAATAAAACCAAAACAGTTGGTTTCAAAGATAAATAAAACAGCATGATTCTGCCAAAATAAATTAATCATGCAAAGCAACACTTATCATGACCTTATAAACATATTATATATTAAATTAAATTTTTCTAAATAAGATGAAACATTCAGTCGATCTCTCTCATTTATTGAATAAATATTTATATGCGAAAACAGGTAGAGATTACCGTATAGAAATTTGGCAAAATATGAACTCAAAAAAATAAATAAATAAACATGTAAATGAACTATATACAAGTAAATTATTTCAGAAATTGTACTTAAAATTTGAATTTAGTCTTTAATACTTTTCAAACAAACTAATAAATAGATAAAGAATAAAGAACAAAAAAACTCCAAATGAAACACTTACTACACTTTAAATCGAGCAACTAAAAATAAAAAATAAAATAAAGTCAAACAAAAAAAGTAAAAATCCATAGCTACCATAGAGAAGAGAGAGAGAGAGAGAGCAAAAGGAGCACGCCAAAGAAAAAAACATCATTTGGATAAAAAATAATTATTAAAATACACTGAACCTCAACAACTCAACAGAGATGTATATAAAAAACAAAAACAAAAAATTTTAAAAATAAAAAGACAATCGTGCAAAAGGGCTCACCGTAGAAGGTGGAGTGTCGTAGGTTTCTTGTCCTATTGAGGGCAGTGTGCGCATGATTTCCGAGGGTGTAAGGACACGAATATGTTGGTCTGATAAGGGTGAAGAATTTTCATGGTTGTTATTTACTGTTTTTACTGTCTGTATAAATTGTACTGTCTGTGTTTGGATGGACGGACCTGTGGATGTCTGTGTGTGTTGTTTAGAAAAAGATTTACTCGCTGTTTGGACAGTAGTAACAGTTGATGTAGTAGATACCAACTGTAGAAGATTTTTATCGTGCGGAGAAGGACCTGCAGAAGGGGGGGAGGTAGCTACGACAAGGGGTGGAACCGACTGTATAAGAACGGATGTTGCCGGGTAGTGTATCGTCGTCGTTCCCCGGTCGTAAGAGTACGAAGTGGTCGACGAGGAGCGAGGGGATGGGGGTATGATGTGAAGCGCCCGGATCCCCTCAGATATTGGGATATACTGGATTGTGGATGTAGGGGCCGGGCGCGCAGGAGGGCTCTCGTCTTCTGCGTCCTTCGAGGGTTCATCCTGCAGAGATCCAAGGAACTGTCTCATTTGAACAACACATATGTCAAAGGGAAAGGAAGTTAGGAAAGGTAACCAGACTGTATTGTCAATTTTATACTTATAAGGCATGTGTCAGTCAGAATATAAGGACTGCCCCATAGCTTCTGATAATATTGAAATGTTTAACAGAATTTTACTAATAAAAAAACTTATATAAATACTTAAAGGAGTATCTTTCTTCAATCTTTCATAAACCAAGAAAAAATAAAAATATATTATGAATATATACAAAAAACGACCAGCAATTAGAAAATATTCAAATAATTTTGAAAAAAAAAATATAAGAGAATACTAGCACAACATATTCAGTGTTTAAAAAAAAAAGTATGTCAACAAAAACATTTTTTAATTTAATAATAAATTATGGACAAATAGAAGAAATTGAAATTGAGACGCTTATTTTGAAAAGGTTCAATCAAGTGAGGGATGTAATAGTGGTTGGGATGTATTGCAATGCATATCTATTACACTGATTCTTACATAAGTTTAATCATTACCTAAAATTATAGTTCTTTTCTAAACATATTTTAAAAAATGTGTCCAATACAAATTTCAAAGAATAGTCCAAAGTTATACTCTGCACTAAATAATTTTTAGTTAGATCAATAAAAATAAAAGCAGGTAACCGACAAGATATCAGTGAAGATAAAATTTAAAAATAAATTTATTAATGTTATACACGGTTGGAAATAGAGTGATTGTAGATTTCATGAGAAGGAAACTTCAATAACAATGTTGTCCAAAATCACTTGTTAGAAATTTGATCCACGTATTGACATGGATATTCCTTATGGCGGGGGTCTGTCATTTTTTTTTCCACCCTCGAGCCTCTGTTGGTGTTGCTTGGATTGAAAATAGAATTTTAGTGGAAGTCTTCACTTGATGCATTGTTTCATAAGATTCACATGTGGAATACCAAGACAATCCCATATTTCTATTAGGTAAACAGTGTTAAATTGGCTCTATCCCTCTTTCCGTCAGAAACACATCTTTGGTGTCAGTGTGTTTCCGATCTTTCAAAAAACAAAACAAAAAATTTTTCTGATGTTCTCAATATATTTACCACTTATTCCTCTGTCCATTCAGTATTCGTAAAGCCTTATCATTAACCACTTTTAAACATCAACTATTTCTTTATCTCCTAAACTAGCAATCTTCCCAACATATTATTGAAATATATATATTTTTTTATAATTAATAAATGTTATTGATAGTAGTCTTTAATAATTTCAGGAATTCTTGGCTATGATTATTTTATTATAAATCATTTGAATATATTACAAAAATAAAATTAATATTATTTAATGTAGCTCTTCTTTTTTTCTTTGATACAATTTCACTATTCTTACACGAGGACAGAGCCCAAACACATGTTCACTGCTTCTGGCAAAAGACTCTATTCTTGGGAAATACGTACGTTTATCTCCGTGCTAACTTTCCATTCTCTTCCATCATTGGCTATCAACTTCGAGCCTCCTTAATCTTTATTTCTATTTATTTTTACATACTTAATATATCACAACAACATGTGATATTAAAGCTGTAGATGATAACTATTCCTTGTCACAAAATCTGTCTTTTTTATTGTTGAACTGAAGTCTTAAAAGACCAGACAATCATCATTTATATTGTACTTTCTTGTTATTCTTAGGGAACTACTTGTACCAGAAAAAAAAATTAGTTTTCATTTCATTTCATCATTAATACTTCATAGACATACCCATGATATATTTTTTTTTTTTCCAAGTCAGAGACAAATACTACAGCCACATTTTATTTATTTATTTTTGTTTGACATTTAATAAATTCTTTATTGTTCCAATTGAATATTGTGATGATCAAATGGAACTGGAAGTTTAAAGTATATATTTTAAAAATATTCTTCTGAAGGAAAATGCTTCACAACCACCCAAAATCATATATGATATGTAATAGTCCCTAAATCTTTAAAGAAAGGCATTGTTGACATTGGTTCACATAATTTTGTGCTGGAAATTTTCCACTGAAAGATAAATGAATCCTCTGACTGACCATATATAGTTTGAAGATAATAAGAATTAAAAGTAGAATTCCTACAATTTCAAATTCTAGTATTTGTACAAAGAATCAGGGGAGTCAAAAGTTATTGAGCTATTAACTGAATTATATTCACAGAATACAAGTTCCGCTTTGTGCAACCTTCTAAACTCCCCAGTGGCCTCATCTCTCTTTGGACCAAATATTTTCCATAGTACCTTATTTTCGAAAACCTTAAGCCGTTGTTCATCCTTCAAGCAAGCGGCCACGTTTCACATTTGTAAAGAACCGTAGGAAGAATAATAGTTTTATAATTCTAACCATTAAGTTATTAGATAGAAGCCACGAGCTAAGTAATTTAGCAATAATAACACGCATTTCCCACCTTTAACCGGGACTTTATTTCTTCCAGGATTTCATTTTTTTTTATAATCATTGAACCTAAATACTTGAATTTCTCTACATGTTCAAAAGTATGTCCTGATATATCAATATCACCAAGATCGCCAACGTTTCTGCTACTAATCATATATTTTGTCTTATCAGTATTTAATTTGAGTCCTATTTATTTACCAGTTTTTATCAACACACTTGTATTTAGTTCTATGGTTTCCGTGTCTTCCCCTAGCAGTACCAAATAATCGGCATACCTCAAAACTGGAATCTTATCACCTATATTTAAACCTTTCTTTTTTTTTACTTAATAAAAATAAGTGGCATTTATTTCTGTATTGATCACAAAATTAAACCCAACCAGTGGCACATATAAAGTAAAATAAAATGGTAGAAGTATTTCAAAATTGATGTGGAATTACTTAATGATCATTTGATGCTCAAATTAATAATAGTCTAAAGTTAAACAGTAACTTACTTAAAATTTAGCTTAGTCAAATTTCATCTTAAAACATGTTATAATTTACATTAAAACACTAGCTTTAGAGAGTCCTCTTCCTATGAGGTTTCTTATCCTTAATTAAATATAGTATTAGTCCTATAAATCCATATTACCTATCTTTTCCTATAATTAAACCTCTATCTGTTTAGGTATATATTGATGCTTGTCTCCAAGGGAACTGCCGGTTCATTCTGGACAATACTACACTAAATAGTTAGAAGCGACTTATTTAAAAACAAACAGAACAATTTAACTAACTGTATCCATCTGATGTTGACATACTATGGTTATTGGTATTTCAGAAGTACGAAGCAGACTTAACAATCAAGACCAAGAACAGTCCATACATATAATGTATACACATTTATTATCGTAGAATAAAAAAAATTTGACATTATCGGTTCAGAAAAAAAAAACAATACAGTTTGGTTTATAATTGGAAATATAATATTCCATAATTGCATTATTGAGGCCTATAAAAAAATAAAATAAAAAAAAGAAGAAAAGAGATGGCAGAACAACATTTTGGAAACAATAAAGCAGTGGGGGAATAAAAAGAAAATAATAAACAAAAGAAGAGAATAAATTAAATTTCTTTTTGAAATGTCAATTATTACTTAAAACCTGAATCCATTTATGAGACCAATTTTAATCGAGGCAACAGTAAGTTACAGGGTGACCAGCAATGAATTTTTTTTTACATATTTAACTTAGCATTCTGTACTTCCATTAATTTTATATGTTCATTTAAAAATTATTTACATCTTTTGTCATTGCCGTTTTGGGGTCTTGACCCCAATTTCAAGACTATTATGATTGTTTATTTTTATTTAACGTCACTTTATGCTACTATGGCTAATCAGACGATGCTACAGTGGGAGTCCTAAATTTTGCCTATCCAGGTTTTATTAGGATAGGGATCTTTACTGAGTACCTGGCATTGCACAGGCTCTGGACCACCTTTTAACGTCCCCTCTGAAGGATGGCAGACTATTATGTTTTTTTTTCTTTCTTATATACATTTTAGCAGCTCAATGATACATGTCAACTGCATGATGACTATTTTGTGATAGTGAGACAATAATGTATATAAGAAAGAAAAAAACATAATTGAAAATGGGGACAAGACTCCGCAACGTCGATGAAAAGGTGTAAATAAGTTTAAAATGAACAAATAAAACTAATAGAGGTCCAGAATGCTTATTTAACATGTAAAAATACATAGAGCTTCCTCGAGTATAATAAATGGAAAAAATATTTTTCTGTCTGAATAAAAGAGAAATAAGATCTTATTTAATTTACTAAATAATTTCATGTTACTATTTTAAAAAACGCTGCAAATTATTAAAAATTGTTAATTATTTCCAAATAACTATATTAGGGTATAACTGTTTATCATTTGATTTTTCTCCATCTGCAATAATAACTGAGTTTTGGTGGAATTATATCTATTATAATTTTATACTAGAATTAACTTTTTTTTCACGCTTTATCAATTCTAAAACTCTACACATATTTTCCTCCATTCCCAAAAATGACTGAATTTTGAGTGTATTTATGGGTAAAATTTCAATTTTTTCTTTTCTTTTTTTTAATTATTCGCAGTTTATTAGTTAAAAAGCACTAATAAATTTTCTCTCTACCTTCAAAAATATCGGAGTTACAACTGTATATATAGGGGCAAAATTTCAATTTTTTCCCCTTTTTTTTTTTTTTTTTTTTTTTTTTTTTTTTTTTTTTGTTTATCGTGCTTTACTGATTCTAAAATTCTGTACATGTCTTTCTTTATCTTCAAAAATAACTGACTTATGGGCATATTTATGTGTACAATTTCAATTTTATCCTTCTATTTTTTCTCTCTTTTTTATAATTACTAGTATGTTTTTGTTTGAAAAGCACTAACAATTTTTTCTCCTCTTCAAAAATAACTGAGTTAAGGGTTAGAGGATATATAGGGTATACAAACGATAGTTATTATTTTTAACATAAATCTAAGTTTTACAGAATTTCGAGTTAGAAATAATAACAAATAAATTCTAAATAGCGATTGTAATAATTTTATAATTTTTTTCTCCTAAAAGTGTACATATACTAATTAATGCCTACATATTATTGCAGGCCACCCTGCCATTTGACTATGAATGTTTTTCTATAAACATTAACACTAGCATAAAAGCTCGCTTACAAAACTTTTAGAGACATTTTACCTCAAATCAGCATTGAAAATATTACACAACTAATATTATCATCAATAATAATCAAATATAATTCATTTTCATAAGTAAAAATCTCATGTAAAATAAAAGAGTAATCATGAAAAGTATAAATCAACAAACTAACCTGCTTCCTACTGCGCAAGTTCGTTCTATTGTCTCTCGCACGTTGAAGATATGGAGCCTTTTCTTCAGATGATAAAGCACGCCACTGCTTTAAAATTTGTTTGAAACGTTCATTCCAACCTAAATATTCATACAAAAAATGGCATTAATTAAATAGTTTGGAAAAAAATTAAATCAATTTAATTGTCGGCAAACAAACTGTTAGGTTAGGAAGTAAAATTATTAATTTTTTTTTTTTTTAAATCTTACTCGGATACTCTTTTTTCCATTCTGGATGATTGATGTTGGCATACAGAACAGGGGATATCGTCGCATCTCTTCCGAGTGATTCATCTGCTTCCATTTTCAACGATGTAGTTCTATTATAAGAGCCACAATCATCCCACGAACTTTCCGGACTGAACTGAGGGCTACTAGAAAAAACAAAGAAATTATAAACCTATAAAAAAAAACACAGGTAGAAAAAAAATCTCTGACCAGGAGTTAGCATAACTGTTAAAATTTAAATATCTTTAAAATATTAAAATTAACTCACTTGCTATATTCTGAATTGTAAGGAGATGCCGATGGATACTGCAATGGAGAAGAAGCCAAGCCTGCAGGTGCGCTTTTTGCAACTATTGAAACAAAAAAATTAGCTATGATCTATTGTAAATACTATAAAAATTGTATTTAATTAGTTTTTTCATCAAAAAGTACCTATTTTACTAGTATAATGTATTCACGATAATAAAATTATAATAATACAGAATGATTATTTGCATCATGTATTTAAATGAAATCCATAATTTGAATGGAACTATTAAACACTGATAGTTTCTCTAATGAGAAAAAACAATGAAAACTGGACCATGAAATGGACTGAATAAATCCCCCTTGGATATGAAAAGGAACAGAGGTAGACAAAGAATAAGATGGATAGACGAGATAGATCAAGAAGGTAGAAGGACTACTGTGCTCGTGTAAAGCCAGAGACAGAAAATATTGGAAAATGAAGATGAGCAAACTCTTTAACAAAAATGCGGATAGTCAACATTAAAGACTTTAATCTCCTCAGGGAAGGTCTATGTACACATATATACATGTACAGAAAGAAAGAGAAAAAAAAAATAGATAACAATATATTGTAAATGTGCAAATAAATTAAGATTATTATTATTATTTAATACTAAAACATAGATTTCATTACCTGGATGCTGTTGTTGAGGGGACGCTTGATTATGATGGGCCTGATTACGAGACTCATCAGTAAGAACTCCTTTGAAAATTTCTTCAACATCTTTGGAATCCATATTTGGAAGACCTGTTTCCCTCACCATAGATTCTATATTGAAATGAGGTCCAAGAATATCACATAGTTCGTCTTTTTGGCTGCCGCTACCTTCGTGCCCACTCTCTGAAAAATAAAATTATTAATATGATCATTACATTACTGATAACTATTGTCTTTATTATGTTAATGAAAAAAAAAACAACCTGTACCACTACAACCCATGAAGGATCTTGGGCTAAGTACATAAGTATTTCTAGGCCGACAGCCATGCAATGAAGTGATTAGGCCTTGATCACGCTCACCCACCAGGCTTTTCCCCAATTATTTTGGGTACCGACTTTATAGGGGCTGGATCTGTCCCAGGAGGGTCTACATACCCTAGGGTCTCCCCCGACTGAATTAAAAGAACAAATAATATTCAGTCATAGCCGGGATTCAAACTCAGGACCCGGAGAACAGTAGACTAGCGCTCTAACCACTGGACCATGCCGCTCCTTATGTTAATGACTAAATAATGTTTATTTTCTTATTCTCTCTCAGATAAATTTTTTTTATAATTTTCAAAGGACTTGTATGTTTCTTTAGATGAAATATAGAACATTAATAAGTCAAAAACTTGATTTTATTAAAAATGTTCTTTCGTACCTTTTGGAAATTGTCTCAATTGAGACGTTGACTGCCAAAAAGTACTACATCAATTCAAGGAAATTTTAAAGTAAGTGCAAAAACCACTCATTAATTGATCATTAGACTAATTTATTGGATTCTTTACACATTAAAAGCTAGAATTGTTTTTTTACTACATTAATAACATTATTTAATGTTTTCGAAGAAAATGTTTTAGTATAATTTATAACAAAATTAAATGTGTAATCATGACCTGTTGAAAATTAATGTATTTCTGAATCACGTTTTTATAGTTTTATCATAATGTTCTTTATGAAATCGGAAGACAATAAACTATACCTATATAAACTAATATTTTGAAAATTTATTAAACTAATTAGCATGTATCATATTTTTTAAAATTAGTTGAATAATATAAAAATAGAATACTCTGAAGAAAGAAAGATATATAATCATGGAGATACAAAAAAGGCTGAAAAAAAATAAATAAATAATATACCTGACATAAGATTTTCTGATTTGATACTATCTGCACTTTCATTCATGATTGTGTTGACTAGATCATTGTGGAGAAGATTTTCAGGGAGATGTAGAATATCCTTCAACGTTTCACCATCGCTACCTTCTTCCTCCTAAAGTGACAATTAAATCATTAAATTTATTGTTATCTGTAAATTTAAAACATTAAATCCAATCTTATTACTCCGATTGGAAAGTAAATTTTATAAATGTTAAAGTAATGTATTAATTACTTTATTATTATATGTTAGAGGTTACGTAATAATAAACTTTATACCAATAAAAGCAAGCCTAAATAAACCTTACATTGCAAAAACTTACAACAGCGATCAACCTTATATATTCACTGAATCAAAATTGATGGAAAATATAATATTTAAAAATATTATCATGAATGTAATTATTTATTATATATTTATAGTAATGTAATTATTATTAATTCATCAGAAAATTTACTAATAAATCTCTTTTTTTTTTTTTATTTGTAATAATTTCTTTCTTTAGTATAACTCGACTTACATAGATTGTCTATTTCAGTGTCATTAGAAAAGAATTTTAAATTACCTAACTAAAAAATATTCACGAAGCTTCAACTTTTATAAAGTATCACTTGCGCATTGCACAGATACCTTAAATTGTGCCAGGTAACTAACAGATCTATTGAATCTAGCATTGAAATCTAGTCTTTTTTTTCTTCTTTTTTTTTTTTACGTGGTAAAAGGAAATAATATTAGATATGAAATTAATACATTTAAATAGAACTTCAACATTCAAATTCTCTTATCGAAGACTTTTGTGTTCTATTGATGAAATTGGTAGATGGATTTAAATTTAAATGTGCACGAATTTAGTGGGTTCCTTGCCGTTGTAATGATCGGATGAAGAGGTCCACAAAAATTTTTGTTGAGTACCATTGGTATATTTTGATGATGATCCTGACGATACATTTTTAATTCGATCATCAGAAAAATTATGTTCATAAAAAAGTACTGGTAAATATAGCTACTAAAACAGATCAGTGATAGCACATATTTACATAGGATTTAAGCCAATAAAAATATATTAGTTGAATTTTAATTTTGAATAAATTATTTTTAAAAAGTCAGTATGATATTAACAAGTCAAATTTTTTACATTGGCTCATAGGGTATTCACAAAAGATACAGAGGTTTAATACAAATAATATAATATAGCCAGGACTATTCTCTTCTTCATCTTTTGTAGGTTTTTTTGAAGGTCCGAAAATGCAGGTTTGAATTTTGGCTAACAATAAATAGGCTTGAAGAAGAACTTCGGACATATTTTTTTTTGTTTTTTTTTTAAATGCTACTTCATGCTAAAACAATCAAAGAAAACAATTTTTTTTTTTTTTTTTCAATGAATCAAATCAAATCATTATTAGTAGCTTCAGAAAATAAAAATATTGAAAATTTAATGCCTAAATCAAAAGTGCAACATTGACTATACCATGCTCTAAATTAAAAATTTAATATTAAGATATAAAGTAAAAAAGATCACCAACTAATTAGGCTAAGAAAATATGAAACATGTTCTTCACGACTATTGTCGAACTGCAGGATTCACCTTAAGATATTTACTTGAATTTTATTATTTTAATACCTTTATAGTTATTTTAGCTGAAGACGAACTGTTCGTGACTTCCCTCCTTTTATCGCTTACATTTTCTTGGTTAGAGCTCTCTTCCTCGACAACCTTTAATGCATGTTAAGTTAGTGCAAAACATAAAGCACACAGGCTACAAACATAAACATCTAGGACATGGGTTATTACAACATTTAAAGGATAAATACTTGATTTATATAATATACTACAAAACATATAACAGTAAATTACGATTAAGTTCCACAAAAAAAAAATAGAGGATAACAGATACAGTAATTACAAAGGGAATTTAATAAAACATCACTGAACTTACAAGGAGAGAATTCCAAATGTGTCTCACCGATTTTGATGATTTTTTTTTTAAAGGTTAAACTAGACATTAAACCATTTGACTCCGCAAAATATTAGGGGCCAACGCTCCCCAGGAGTCGCGTAAAAAAATCGGAAAGTTTGTGCATGAAGAACACATTTTATCAAATATCTCTGGTTTTAGTGAAGGTAGAAAAACAAGTTTGGTGTCAAAATTACCTGATTTCAGAGCAGAATAATTTAAAAAAATAAGCGATTAAAATATTTAAGTTTTATGCTAGGTAATAACACTAAAAATATAAATAACAGGGTATCATTTCAGCTCAAAGAGATTCTCTGATTTTTTCATATTGTAAATAGTCTTTTACCTGGCCAAATCTTGGTGAAAATCAACAAAACAAAGAATAATTAGAATTAGAATGGTAAGATTAAAAAATTATAATGAATAATTACTTGACGATAAGATTAAACTATATCTACCCGAAACCAGCTGAAATGGTAGTTGTTTAAGTTGGCTTAACAATGAATTATGATGAACTTGAATACTGCTGTTAGTAATTGGAGCAGTTTTGCTTTTTTTTTTTTTTTTTGCCTTCAATTCCTTCACCTGAAGGTTGACTTTTCTCTTATTCACAGCCCTCCAGTCCTTTTATGATATTAAATATTAAACTCGCTTTATGATATTTGCAACTTCACAACAAGTAGGCATATTGGAACTTTTGCCTGAGTGAAGAAGAAACGATGTTATTTGGAGACCATTTTCCCTGATCAAAGAACAAATTTCCTGACTTTTTCATGTGTTTTTAAAATCCCTGACTTTTCCCTGTTGCTAGGCACACTGAATAATCTCGTCAAAACAGTTCTTTTAATAAGGTTTCTTAAAAACTGTGTTCCTCATTCCTAAAAAGGAATCTTAATCCGAGCATAGTTTTTAAGACACCTTATTATAAGCAATGTTTTGACGAGATTATTTATATTTTTAGGGTTATTACCAAGCACAAAACTTAAATATTTTAATGGCTTATTTTTATAATTATTCTGCTTTGAAAATTTTGGATACTTTCAGATTTTTTACACGACTCCTGGGGAGCGCCTAATATTTTGCAGATTCTAATTGTTTAATGTCCAGTTTAACATTAAAAAATGTCACAAAAATCGGTGAGACGCATTTGGGATCCTCTCCTTGTGAGTAAATTAAACAAATAATAATATTAAGAAAATTAATATAATTCATGCAACACGAGACATGCTACTCACATTTATAAACAAATAACTGAAAAGGTTGACAACAAATGGCTTATGAAATCATTTTCATTGAAGTCATCATTACTTTAAAAAAAATGCAATTAAATTTTCTAAATTATTTTAATTGAGATAAAACACTTTAAAAAAATTAATTTTGAGACTCCTCTAAAGGGAACATAACTTGGCGAGAGAAGAGGTAAGTGAAATACATTAAAGCAAGTGCTTGTGAGAGTTCACGAAAGTAGTGAGAGGGGAAAGGTATAATTGTTTTAATAAAATCGGACAATAACATCAAATATCACTATGAAAAAAATCTTGTACCATTACATATCATTTTTAAAAAAAGATAAAAAAAAAAAAAATAAATGAATAAGTTAAATCAAAACAAACAAATGTAATAAACACACAACGAAAACGTGATTTTTTTAAATTTAATACCATTTTAAGAAATTAAACATTATTTATAATTAAAGAGAGAAAAAAATGACAGTAATATAGAAAATACGGTTGTTGTATATTTGTTATAATACGTTACAAGTGTATAATAGAATAGTTCACTAACACCGACTTATCACACATCTTCATATTTTGCTTTCCTTAACTCTCACTGTGTAGAAAACCCCATTTTTTTTTTTTTTTTAGTTTATTTTTTTTATCCGGCTTATTCTATGCACTGCAGCCTCTACCAGACTTATTGTGCACCGTCCATTATCCTGTTAATACAGTGAAACCCTTAATATTTCAAAAGAAGCAACATTGATAATAACTTTCCATGATAGAAGAATATTTAACCCTAAAAAAGCTGACATATTTCTATTGTTTGTCATTACTAGTATTATAAATGCAAGACTTAAATTTTAAATTTATTTGTTTAAGTAAAATATTACAAATATAAATAAAACCAAAACAAAACAAAAAAATAAATAAAAATACAATACGGTCCCAATGAGCAAAAATTGAAAGGACTTAGTTTCATACGGTAAATACAAAATTTGGAGAATTCAGCAACATTCTTCTATTTCTGAGATCAAACACATATACAACAAAACACCTAAGTACAGCTTAGGTTTGATAATAAGCCAATTAAATGTCTAAATATCAATATCAAAATAAAGGTTTTAAAACAGTGAAATTATTTAATTTATGAGGTATTTGTAAAATCCAATGAGAACAACAGTAAGCAACATTAAACTAAAAAAATACTCATTGATATACCAAAAGTTGTAAACTATCAATAGGCAATCTCACTGAGCACCACCTGGCAGAGCTAATTACAAAATCTACCAGACTTTTTGATTTATAAGTGTATTTAATGATTTTAACATATTGATATAATTATGGTTGCTCTACTTATAATTATATTTTTTTCTATTACTAAATAAACGGGATGATGTTAATATTACATTGAAGGTATCTGTAACTATTTCAATAGATTCGGAAAGGAAAAAATTAAAGAGAATGACATCTACAATGTGTTAAAAAGCATTCCATAGTAAATGAGTAACTAAAATATCAAAAATCATTCCCACATTTTGAAAAGTTAAATCTAACTTCAAGAGTTTTTCATTAATATAATTTTTGAAAAGTCATAAAATCAAGGAAAAAAAGGATGAACCAAAATTTAGGAACAAGCAATGAACAATTTAAACTACAATGTTGAACATTCACGTTACCAATAACAAATCTATACTAGGAAGGCCACCAATATGTTATAAATGGGCAGAACAAAAAGTTAAACATAACGAATAACAGTAGTGCAACAATGATTAAGCGTTGAGCCAAACGATGTTTGTGCAAAAATTTTGACCTACCGATAAATAAACTTACCCTCATTTTGCCATCATCTGATTCATCACCAGAGCTTTCTAACTCTTGCGAAGTTTCTTTAGTTGTATCTAGTAATTCTTTGCCAAAAAAAGCTTCCTGAAAGGCCATATAAAAACACATGTTATATATTTTAAATCTTGTAAAGCATAAAGGTATATCTATATTTTATAATAATAGGCTTACCGAACCCGAAGGTTTAATGCCGATACCACCAAATCCCCCTACACAGACTCGTCCAATGTTCACCGTTCAAACCCAAGCCCCCGAGATCAGCCTTAACACAATTCCTCCCATCGATGCTTCGGCCTACCTTTCGGACGCCTACAAGTCGGATCAGCGAATACCAACTTTTTCAGAACCCCTTCCTCACCGAGCCCAAAAACTTTACTCGCCCATTTGAGTCTCCGCGATGCTATCAAATCAATTATATTCACAGGGTACAAGCTCCGCAATTCCACGTTGTGCAACCTTCTAAACTCCCCAGTGGCCTCATCTCTCTTCAGACCAAATATTTTTCACAGTACCTTATTTTCAAAAACCTTAAGCCGTTGCTCACCCTTCAAAGTAATAGTTTTATAAATTCTAACCTTTAAGTATTTAGACAGAAGCCACGAGCTAAGTAGTTTAGCAACTGAATAATAACACGCATTTCCCGCCTTTAACCAGGACTTTATTTTTTCTTGTTATCATTGAACCTAAATACTTGAATTTCTCTATGTGTTCAAAAGTATGCCCTGATATATTAATATCACCAAGATCGCCACTATTTCTGCTACTAATCATACATCTATATTTACAAAAATAAAATCAAACACACATCTACAATAAAAAAAGGCTTGTTAGTTTTAATAGAACTAAAAATCAAAACCTTATCAGAATTTCAAAAACTATTTACAACCATATGGACCAATAACACTATAACATATTAATATCAAACAAGAATCCACCACGCGCTATCGTATTTGCGGCTTCCAAACATTTCCTGATGTTACCCCTAAATATTAAATAATTCCTATATCGTCCTTCCTCAGGTTTCAACTTATCAATTTATAATGCCAAGCTAAATATGACCATGATTATTTTTTTAACATACCTGAAGATGCCTAGGATAACTTTCAGCAATTTTGCTTTTCTTCTTTGGAACTCGAGGTTTCCTCCTGGGTTTTTCTTCAGGGTATAGATGTTCATCATCTTCTTTTAATCTGGAGCTTCTCATTTTGACAGTAGTGAAACCACCAATGCCTACAAAATCAAATCAAATTGAACATGAAATATTATAAATATAAATATTATTATAACTTCCATATCAAAAGCAAAATTAGGTATACTAACCAAGCCTTTGAAGATTTCTCTTTTTTATTCTTTTCAGGACAACTATTCCACTTTCCCTAGTGTATAATGTAAAGCCTTCAGGTGGACTGGGAATCGGGCCGTTTTCTTTAGAGGCCCAAAACATACCATCTTTATACACTGTATCTTTTCCTTCATTATCCATATCTGTAAAAATTCGAGGCACATTAATGTTCAAAATCCATGAAAAATTTAAATATTACTAAACAAAATTATCTACATAAATTCAGACAGAAAACCATTATGAGTCCTTAATCGACTAACAGAATATATTTAATAATGAGGTAGATAAATCGAAACAACTGAAATAGATATGAGGAGCGTCCCAAAATGAGGGAAAACTTATGAGGGAAGAGATAATAAGAATCAATAAATCCAAGAAGGAGCTCATAACTAGCAATTAAGCAGCATTGACTTGTTTATTTATTTATCGAAGGGGTCAAGAATTGAAACAACCAATTTGTAGTGTAACTTAATTTTGATATTTTATTTTTCTTGATGGTATAATAAGACGCAGGGAGTACCACAGGCTTTTGTTTTAAAGAAAGAATATCAGTTGCTTCGTGACTGCTGGCCAGTACGGCATATGTAATAGAATTGCTTGCGAGTTAGGACTTGCTAAGTTAGTTGTCACAAATCTTTAAGTTATTGGAAATCGCTATGACAGAAAATTATCATAGAATCGTTGCAGAGATTGAAATAGCAGTGAGGAAGGGAAGAAATCAATTGTTACTAGTACATACATGAAACAGTATATTTTGTTCTTTTTCTAATAAATAAAAGATTTATTGATGTTTTCACAATTATTATTTACTTTATTTATCCTCAACGGAATTACACAAACTGACAGAGAAATCAGGACTCTTTTTAACAAACAGGCTTGAGGCCACCAGCAAATGCACTTTCATCCCCCTTCCCAACAGGTTAGATAAAAGTAAAAAAGTTTTAAAAAATACGATATTCATCAAGGAGAATGTATATACACAATTATAACGGGATTTTGGTTTCTGCTAACTCCTTCTAAACCACGCGACGGATTTTTATATGGTTTTCACTATCATTTAGGCATTGTTTCCTGAATGTTTATAAGTAAAATCCATTGCATTTTATATTTTCATTAAACGGGAAAATAGTTGAATTCCTGAAATATAAGTAGTAACATAGATGTATAATATACCCTTGGAAAGCACAAGATTTTAGAAAAGTTAATATGCAATACAATAAGTCGGGCAATTTAATAGAAAGGTGTTATAAGCGCATTAACTTATGCACAAATGTAATTTATGTAGTGCATTAGGGAAGTTATGGTGATTCATGTTGATCTTATAAGTTATATATTTCATACAATAGTCAAAATTTTAGAGAAAAATATTATGTAACAAATTGTACGTAAGTTGCTAAAATAAAGAAAAAGTTGTTATAAACTTATACTGTTAATAATTATTTCTACCTTTAGATCATTACACAAAAAATAGTAATTCCTCTGTAAACTAAATTGGACTCATACGAAAATTAAATTAACTTTAATACATTATAATGTATTGTAATATACCCATTTTTTATAATTATTGTAGTAAATTATTTATTATTGATCATATGTTAGGCAGGCTAACAATAAGATAAGAAAATTAAATTATTAATTACAATTTAAATTTAAATATCAGCTCCAATTTGATTGTATGTTTACAAACATAGCATCCATTTTGGATGCTAAGAAAAAAGGGTGCTAGCAGGTACCTACCAGGTAAGAGATAGGCAAAAAAGGGTCAGTCAGAGTTGGGATTATGAGCTGATAGGAGTCAGGAGTTTTGGCTGGGAATTTGGAGAGTGTGGACCTGAATATGAAGAGGGGTCTTGGTTAGCCTGCATATTGTTTGTGTTATTTTTGTAAGTTATTATTATGATTAAAAAAGTTATATAAAAGAGTATGTGCCTGATTGTCAAGAACCCATACCATACCCTGAGAGTAAAATGAGTTAAAAATAAGTAAATATTGTGTTAATTAATTTTTTTCATAAAAGAATATTTTTTAAAAAATGAGCATATTATAGTATTTAGAAAAAGTTCCTATGAAATTTAAAATTGTAATGAACCAAATAAAAAAGGAATCGTCAAGCATAACAAACAAATAAATTAAACCAATTTTTATCTTTGACCAATTTATGTTTCTAATGTCTGCCGATGATTAAATATAAGAATTAATAGACGTTATATAATAAACATAATATTTTCGTGCTAAGTGGACTTTTCTTTACAATGAACTCATAATCCTAAAGTAATAAACTTTTAATTGGTAAAACTGAAGTTATTAAAACATAAATGAAACCACATTTAAATTGCACCCGCACGAAGCAAGGGCGAGTCGCTAGTAATAAAATAATTCTTTTATGTTTATCAATCTGTCTGTAACTTAGAGAGAGGTAACACTCAAAATCGATACAAACAGAAATAAAACAATAAAGAAGCTCTAATCAATCATACTTCTTCACCATAGCAAACAGATGTAATAATAACTCTAAAAAATAATAAAATAGTAATGAGAGTTACTTACCATCTACCAAGTCAACGGAAGGATCTTGTCTCCTGAATCCTGGTCTTTTTCGCCGTACTGGTTGGTTTCCATTATCCATTGAAAGAGTTTTGATTAACTGTAGCCCAGTTTCAGATAAGCAAACGCCATCTACATAGTAGTCTGTAGCTCTGCTCTCTGAAAATTTGTTAAAAAATTATTGAAATACCTCACAAAAAAATTAAAAACAGCTGCATATTATTACACAATGGTTTATTATTTCCAAATAACAATATTGGAGTATAACTGTTTATAAGGCTGTTGATAGGCAATCAAGTAATATGAAAATCACTTATTCAAAGCATCATATCATAACACAACCACTGATTTCAAAACGTAATATCTAAGCTAGTTGTAAACCAAATCCAGATGATTCTTTTTTCATTTGGTTCAAAATATTTTTGGAGAATAGCATTGGGAACTCCTGGAACCCTGATTTGCTATCACTTGTGAATGGCAAAGTTTAGTTTGTCGTTCGTGTGTATATAACGTATATCATTAGTTCAAGATAAGTGTTTTGATGCTAATAAAGTTTCTATTCATTGTCATTGTATTATTGACATCTAATACTTTTTTTTTTTTTTTTTTTTTTAATCGCGCTTTACTGATTCTAAAACTCTATACACACTTTTCTCTATCTTCAAAAATAACTGAGGTATAAGCTTATTTATGTAAAAAATATCAATTTTTTATTTTATTTTTCCTCTTTAATAGAATAATTAAAAAACAATAATGAATTTTTTTTCTATCTTCGAAAATAACGTAGTTACAAGCGTATTTACAGGCGAGATTTCAATTTTTTTCTTCTCCTTTTTCTCTTTTATATAATTATTCGTGATTTTTTGGTTAAAAAACAATAACGAATTGTTTTTTTTTTTATCTCCGAAAATAACGTAGTTATAAATGAGATTTCAATTTTTTTCATTTTTCCTTTTTTTTTTTTTTTTGTTTATCGCTTTTTACTGATTCTAAAACTCTATGCATACTTTTCTCTATTGTCAAAAATAACTGAGTTATGAGCGTATTTGCATGAAAAATATCAGTTTTTTTTTCTATCTTCAAAAATAACTGAGTTATTTAATAAAATCCTTTTAATCGGCCGCCATTTGAAAACTAACCAGCTGATATCAACGTCTAGATGTTAGGATCATCGTTGAATGGACTAGTATTTTAGTGTCGAATATCAAAAAAAATTGGTCCAGTAGTTTTGGAGATACGCAGTGGACGGCAGACAAACAGATTTTTTGTATTCTTTATTCGGATTCTACGAATCTTTTAACGTAAACCCTTAAATTTTGAGCAGGGGTAATTTTTTTTTTTGTCGATTACAAAGGTTGATTATTGAAAATAATAAACCAAAAATTGTAATAAAATCAATTGTATCAACAAATAAAACTTGTAACAGCTTAGTTTTGATATTATTTCCTTTATTCATATTCACAAACAGTAAGAGCTATTGAAAAGAGAAGATTATAATAAACTCTTTCAGTATAATAAACTCTTTAAAACTAATATTTTGTAAGATATATTGACCTGTATTGAGTTCAGGAGATGGAACTCTTGATGGTGTTGTTGCAGGTAACACCAATGCTGCATTATTTGGCCTGCAAAGGATGCAAGTATAACCTTGAGCACAGCACGCTTCTGCTTCATTTTCATTAGATATTGTATCACAGAGGCAATGTAACCACCTAAAACAATAAAACAATAAATAATAATCCAATTCTATACTTGTTTTAACAAGGAAACAGATAATAATGAGAAACAAATATGTTTCTGGCAGAAAAAATAAAATAAAGAATAGTTAAAGAGTTTACACAAGAGAAAGTCCAAGGGTCATATAGCGGTTTATTATTTATAAATAGTTATAATTTTTACTTTCACTTTCCTATATATGAAATATATTGTAATATACCCATTTTTTATATTTATAGTGGTTATTAATTTATATATTTGTTGTTGAGTTAGGCAGGCTAACAATAAGGTAAAAGGTAAAATTTGAATACCAGCTCTTATTTGTTTGTTTGTAAACATAACCTCCATTCTGGATGCAAGGGACACCCCAGGTAAAAACCCAGGTTGAAGAAAGATACCTGATCATGGTCAGTCAGAGTTGGGGTTATGAGCTGATAGGAGTCAGGAGTTTTCGAGGGTGATGAGCTGAGGGAGGGAGGTATGAGCAGCTGTCTGAATATGAAGAAACATTGTTAGCCTGCCTGCATATTGTTTGTGTTATTTTTGTAAGTTATTATTAAGATTAAAAAAGTTACATAAAATTATGTGCCTGATTGTCAAGAACCCAAACCACACCCTGAGAGTAAAATGAGTTATAATGAGTAAATATTGTGTTAATTGATTTTTTCTTAAAAGAATATTATTTTAAAAATAAGTAAATTATAATATAGTAAGAGAAAGTATTGCGATCATGAAAATTTGATAATTCCAATTGTCAACGGAAATAGACGTTTTAGGGCCTCTGAGTACAAATTACCAAGTCCCGCAAAAATGTGTGTGAGGTAACTCCACCACGTAAACAAAAAATCCTATGAAACTGAAATTTTATATTTAAGACAGCTATACGCCTGAGATGTTACAGAAACTTTTTCATCAAAATCAGCTAACCGGCTACTTTACACCATACATTTTGCACCTTTTTACGATTTTCTCAAAAACAGCTCAAATGATTTTATTTAAAATCACCATATCAATGTAAAATTTAATGGGCTTTAATATCATGTAGGTTTCATTCTGATTGAAATAGTCTGATAGGGCTTAAACGCCGATATTTTATTGCTCTAAAGTAGCTTTAATTTTGTAGATTCTATAAAAATAACCATATCACCTTGTTACCATTGATAAAAAACAGGTAAATATATAAGTTGAACGAATTTGATATCCAACTAAGGAGTAAACTGCAAACATATTTTTTTATGGCAATTTTCTGTTTTTGAAAACAAGAACAGTAATATACCATTAAAAAGCTAGATGGTTTTATAAAAAATATTATCTTATAAACAAGATTATAAAAGTAAAAAAAAAGTCATGAAAAGCCGATAAAACTAACTGATTGTTTTAGATAATAATACAATATATTTTTTTAAATAAAACACATGTTTCTATAGAATTTCAATTTAATTAATTCCTTATTAGCTTCACTCATTTTTATCTCTAACTGTATTTGAAAATTCTTTTATCAATTTTAACAATGGGAAGTGAAAGTCGTGTTTTTCCCGCACCAGATTTTTATTTATTTATGATAAATGTTATGACAAAATTGTAATTTGACACCAGCAAAAAAAAAACTACTTTCAAATAAGCAAATATGTTATCTTCCGAATGGTTACTCCAGTGAATTTCTAGGCCACCACTTCAAAAGTCGTCGGGATGGATTATATAGATTGATGGTGGATTTAAGTGTTTAGCCCGATGAGTTCATGTTGTAAGTCAGTCTGTCATGGAACTTTAAATAATATTCTGTCCAAGTCCTTATGGAGTAATTCGTTTGTCACATAGAATTATAGAAATAGAAAAAAAACTTTATTCTGGGACAAGGCCCCTTGAGAATAACAATTATGAACAAAATAATAAATTATAACTGGCCAAAAACAATATACAACTACAATTAAATAATACAATAATGAAAAAAAGAAAAAAAGAGTCAGAGTACCATCTCTATTTACAATTTCAAGAAATAAATAAATAAGAATAAACATAAAATGTAACTTTTACATCTCATTAAAGTAAGTGCATTAAAATCAAATTCACCTTACATAAGTTGGCATAATAAAAATTAGCTTTTTTTTCTCATCATTGTCGTAAAAATTAGCTAACATCTGTCTGAAGAGAAAGGAAGTATTGAAAGAGGAGGGATTTAAAAGATGATAGGGAAGGAGCATGACGGATGTTTGAAGGGAGAGTATTCCATAAGGTAGTGGAAGGGGCTAAAAAGGAGCAGTCATAGTCATCAATTATAAATATATATCATGTGCATAAAAGATTTTTCGTAAAATATCGGATTAGAAAGACTGAATTCTTTGGATGTTGGAGGTTTTCTCAGAGCCCCCTTAGCTCTATCTTGTATGTCCATAAGGGTTTGTAGGTCTATACAATTATTTTTAATTTACTAATTTTCTTAGAGTTGTTCAGAAATACTAAATATTTTTGCTCTTTTTTCAAAAATGGCTAAGTTATATTGCATTCCTAATCAACTAATTATATAATAATCTAAAAGAAATGGTAATATCAAGTGCTGAGAATCACTAGGAGGTGACCTGAAATGGTGGCAAATCTCCAAATATAGAGGTATTTTTTATTCAATATTTAGATTCTACACATCTTGATAAACGTGTAACCTCATTTAGTCAAATTAGTTAAGTCAGGGTTGATTTTTTTTACACTTGGTCAATTGAGATGTTGATTTCCAAAAAGTAATTACTTCCACTTAAGACAATTTTACTGAAAACACAAAAATCTATCATTTATTTATTAATGGACCAATTTACTTGATTATTTTTTTTATTAAAATCAAAAGTTGATTTTTAAAGTGTGTTGCCAACTTATTTTTCCAAATTATTGCTTATAAATATTATGGATATAATACTTTTTGGAAAGAATTAAAAGGGATATAGTACTTTTTAGAAGAATATAATGCCAGATAAGTTGGTAACAGTCACTATAACCTTCCTGAAACATTACCATAACTAACATCTTTATGTTGTTAATAAAGAAAGTGACTATTCAAAGGACAATTTATCTATCAATGGCACTATAATAAGAAAGTATGTAATTATGAAGTTTGAACTAGTATTTACTTTTGTGTGAATTTAGCAAATGTATCTATATTATTAACTATGTGTAAACAATATTTAACCATAGATACTGATAAACAATAACTTTTGAGCTTTTATTTTACAAAAAAAAATCCAAAAATCGACTAAGTTAGATCAGGCACGGATTTTCTTCACATATTTAGCAAGTTAATTCCAACTATTTTCTGTATCAAATACCATTATTCTATTAAAATGTGAGTTTCTGAAAAATTTTAAACCTAATTTATGTTGCTGCAAGAAGAAATACTATAAAAAAACTTAATTTAATTGACAACCTAAAAGAGCCAAAGCAGCGCAACTAAGTTATTTTAAATAGCCTAAAAACTGATTATTAGGTTAAAACCAGTGATCAAAATAATAGAGGTGATTCAAGACTAAATGAACCAATAAAAATGCATAAAATGATGAAAACAATAAATTAATGGTGATATATTAAGGGATTAGGTGTCGTACCTTTTGGAAGGAAATGTTTTTAGTACCTTTTAGAATGAAATAAAATGTGGATTTAGTACCTTTTGGAATGAAATGCAATTTTCAAATACGTTATTAAAGGATTTATATGTTTTTTAGATAAAATTTGATGACGGATCTAGATAAAACTAAACCATTAGAATAGAGTATGTCAAAATATCAATTTAGAAAAAAATGTCTTATAGTACCTTTTGGAAATCAACATCTCAATTGTAAATTATACAATTGAAAATAAACCAAAATTCCATAGTATAAAAGTAATTATTTTATTTTAAAGCGTACCTATCACAGTGAATACATTTTATTATGAGATCACCGTCTGTATAAAGCTCAAGGCAAGCAGGACAAACAGTTCTTGAATTACAAGGCCCGCACTGGGTAAAGTTAGACTGCCACGTCGAATTTGGACCTGGGTTGTTGGAGCCACAGGTCTGGCAATGGGCACACCTATAATAAAAAAATAAAATAAAACAAAATTTAAACCATATCGTATTTTTTGCATAAAATATGGTTATATGTTTTTTAACATAAAACACTACAATGAAGAGTAAAATATAATATAATACAAATAAATGTTAGAACATCTCCTTTATCAGCATATTCTTTGTTAGAAACTCATTTTCTAATAATTTTTCAATTTTATCCCAACATTTTGAAGTCTTCATCCTAAAGTTTTAAAAAAAACTTCCATGTTAATTATTTAAAGAGGTCAGTTCATTGTTTATTTCTCTTTTTTACTTTCACGCCTGAGACGTTACACAAACTTTTTCATCAAAATCAGCTAACCAGAAGAGCCACTTTATACCATGCATTTTGCACCTTTTTACGATTTTCTCAAAAACGGCTCTACAATTTTGATTAGACTCGCTATATCGATGTAAAATTTGATAAGCTTTAATACGATGTAGGTTTTATTCTGATTGAAATAGTCTGACAGGGCTTAAATGCCGATATTTCAAAATTTCTTCCTCTAAAGTACCTTTATTTTGCAGTTTAATTTAAAATTAACCATATCATCTGATTAGCAAATCTAAAAAACAGGTACATATATAAGTTGAACAAATTTGATATGCAACTAAACAAGAAAACTGCTAACATATTTTTTTAATGCAATTTTTTGTTTTTGAACTTAAAAACAGTAATACTCGTATACATGCATAATATCCGAAAGCTAAAGATTTTAGAAAAAATATTATCATATACATACTATTGTAAAAGTTAACAGAGAGTGATGAAAAGTTGATAAAACACATGTTTCTATTAAAATCCAATTTAAAAAAATCTGGTGCGCCCAACACACGACTTTCACTTACCTTCGTTATTGATATCAATTTGAGAATAATAAAACAAATTTAAAATCGAAAATAAATTATCAAAGAATTATTAACATTGGATTTTAAAAGAAACATGTGTTTTATTAAATAACCTATTATATTATTATCTACGACAACCAGTTTGTTTTTTGGGCTTTTCATCACCCTCCGATAGAAATTACAAAGGTATGTATACGGAAATACTATTTGAAATATCGCTATTTAAGCCCTGCCAGACTATTTCAATCAGAATGAACCCACTGTGACAGCACCATAAAGCAGCCAAGCAATGAAACAATTGCATTAAAAAAATTTAAGTAGTTTTCTCCTTTATTTGGATATCGAATTTGTTCAACTTATATATAATATGCAAAATTAATGGTACTTTAGAAAAAGAAAATTTAAAATATCAGCTTTTAAGCCCCATCAGACTATTTTAATCAGAATGAAACCAACATGATATTAAAGCCCATTAAATTTTACATTGATATGGCGAGTTTAATGAAACTCGTTAGAGCTGTTTTTGAGAAAATCGTAAAAAAGGTGCTAAATGCATGGGATAAAGTAGGACTTCCGGTCAGCCGATTTTAGTGAAAAAGTTGCTGTAACATTTCGGGCATATAGTAGTCTTAAATATGAAATTTCAGTTTCGTACGACTTACCGTTTTTGCGCTAGACTTACCACACACAGACACACAGACCTTTTTACGGGACTTGGTTATTTGGACTCAGGGGACCCTAAAATGTGTATTTCCGTTGAAAACTGGAATTCAAAAATTTTCATAATCGCAATACTTTCCCTTACTATATATTTTAAGGTGGTCCTAGGATTTTTTTAATGGGAGTAAAAAATCCTTAGTTATGCCGTCCTTTGGAGGGGACATTAGAAGGTGGTCCCGAGCCTGTGCAATGTCAGGTACTTGTTAAAGATCCCTATCCTAATAAAACCTGGATAGGCAAAATTTAGGACTCCCACTGTAGCATCGTCCGATTAGCCATAGTAGCACAAGTTAAATAAACAAACAAACAAACACTATATATTTCATATATAGGTAAGTGAAAGGAAAAAATTCTTTAACAATTTATTTTCGTTAATAAATTTGTTTAAAAATTCTTGATTTGATATAAATAATGGAGGTAAGTGAAAGTCGTGTGTTGCGCACACGAGATTTTTTATTGTTGGAAACGTTATCAATTCCAATAACGTAACTGCAAATTTACCACCTTCATACAATCTTCAAACTTGCATCTTGATGGCTGCTTAAAATTTTTTTCAGTTCTACCACTACATTTCTTCTTTCTCTTCCAATATGGTGTTCCAAATCCATATTATAAATTATTAATAATAAAATACTGTATTGATGAGTAATATATTTATAACATAAATAACTATTACTTGAACCTTGAGAATGAAGTAAAAGTTTTGATAAAATTAAGAAAATGTAAAGTTTCTAATAAAAAATATGTCGAAAGAAGAGATATTTAAAAAGTTATTTATATTATATATTTTACTCTTCATTATAGTTTTTTATTGTTAGTAATTTATAATATGGATTTGGAATACCATATTGGAAGTGAGAGAAGAAATTTAGTGGTAGAACTGAAAATAATTTTAAGTAGTCATCAAGATGCAAGTTTGAAAGATTGTTTAAAGGTAATGAATTTTCAGATGTGTTTTCGGAATCAATGATATTTCTTACAATATAAAAAAAAAAGAAAGAAATGAATTGATCTTTATTTGAATAATATAGATTTTTTATTTTTTTTAATTTAACCTTTGGGATGAAGTAAAACTTCAAAATGTTAAGATAAAATCGTTAGAAAATGTACAGTTTCTAAAAAATAATATGTTGACAGAAGAGATATTTTAACAGTTATATTATAATAATAGGTTTAAATTTAATTATATAAGCAATTAATGTATTTATAATAACTTATTAGACAGCACTGTAAAAAGAATAAGCATTTTTCAAAATATAATATAGGGATGGTAACTTACCACTTGCATTTCCAGACACCGGTAGGTACGGAACCGAGTGGAGGGTCCATGCAATAGATGTGGTAAGAAATGTCACAATCATCACACAGTATTAATCGCCCTTCATCATTTCTTTGGCCACAGCCTTCACACACAGTGCAATCAAGGCATCTCCAGCCACGCTGAAGCATCACTTTGGTAACCTGAAAGCACACGTTATATAATGATCAACTTAGAAAATTTGTAGAAAAAAAGTATGTATTCTCGATGATGCTTTATAGGGTAGGGTCATTATCCATAACATTAGAAAAAAATATAACGTTTGATATATATTAGGACTTAAACTAAATGACGATCCCATGGAATCTAAATTAAACTTTTAAAACGTATTTAGAAAGATTCATTTGAAATATAAAATAGTAATAAACTGAATTAAATAGGAACCATTCAGCACAACAAACAAATAAACTAAACCAATTTTGATTTTTTGACAAATACGTTTTTTATATTTGCCGATAATTAAACATTATAAAAAAAAACAATATTTTCTTGCTAAGTGCACTTTTCGTTATGATGACCTCATAATCTTAAAACACTTAATTTGTCGAAATTAAGGTTTTTGAACATAGATGACACCACATTTGAATTGCACTCGTGCGAAGAAACGGAGGGCCAATACTTATTTATATGCATGAAATGTGTTTTAAATTACAGAGGATTTTTAATAAAACAACTTAACTATAATAAATAAATAAAAATAGAATAAGTTGTGAAAGATAAGCCATAATTATATTTTGTTCGTTTTATATGAGAAACAAAGCTCAAGTGATTATCCCACTCTTAATTATAAATAATTTTTATCTATTTATTTTTTGCTTTGTTTAAAGAATCTATATGAAGACCAACTTCCTGGCAAACAGTATTCCCTCCCAGTATTCTGTGTTCCATAAATATCGTTAAGAACGAAGTGAAATTTGTAAATAAATTCCTTTTATCTATTTAGTTAAGCAATTAAATGGAGGAAGTTCAAATTAAAATTACTGGACTTCCTAAAAAAAAAAAAAAAAAAAACCGCAGGTGGTCCTATGATTTTTTAATGGGAGTAAAAAATCCTTAGTCATGCCGTCCTTTGGAGGGGACGTTAGAAGGTGGTCCCGAGCCTGTGCGATGTCAGGTACTAGTTAAAGATCCCTATCCTAATAAAACCTGGATAAGCAAAATTTAGGACTCCCACTGTAGCATCGTCCGATTAGCCACAGTAGCATAAAGTGACATTACATAAACAAACTTCTTAAAAAATAAAAATTGAAATAAATGACATTACCTTAACTGATACACAGTAGGGATGATAGGACTGCCCACACTGTGCACAAGCTATAAGACATGCTTCCTGGTCTTGCCCCAAAGCACCACACATAACACAAACATCTTGACTTAACACGTATTTGTCACGAGATGATACAAGGACCAGCTTATTTTCGAGCCCTGGTTCATCTTCAGGTTTGGTGTTAGAATCCATTAAAGGTCTCTGCAAATATTTAAAAAAAATATAATCCAAAACAACACTGAAGGATAGTAATTCATGTTAAATCTTCATAATTTAATCCAATACCCTTTTTTTGTAACTACTTCATCGCAATCCAATTAAAATAAAAACATATTTAAAAAAATAAGTTCACAAATTAAACTTACACAAACCATTTAAATAAAATACTCACACAAGTAATTTATAACAATGCTTAAATTTAATGGTTTGTTCTTAACCAATTGATTATTAGTCAATTTTATTAAGAGAAAAAAAATATCAGATTATCTCTGAAATGTCATTATTTTGAAACAATAAAATAAATAAATAAAATTTATGGAATGGAAACAGAAAAAATAAAAGTATCATTTTTTCCACCTAATATTTAGATGGCTTAATAAACAACTAAGGTCAAAGGTACTCACTTATCTACAGAATAAGATAAATACTTGCCCAGTATGCAACAAGTACTTACAAGTTAACTGTACTCTAAGGTAAGGTTTAGTAATTATATATTTTTTTAATAAGTATATCTTTCACTCGTATATACATGCATCTAAATATAATATTTAATAATGCACTTGGTTCTGCTCAGGGCAAAAAAAAACATGCTTTTTTAAGGATGTTATCTACTTTGAATTTTATTTTAATCCAAATTAAATCAATTTCCAATTCTTTAAGATTTAAGTGCAGCATACCTGAACATCCCTTTGAAATGAATCCTATTTAAAAATGGCATAGAAATTACTAAGCTGTTGAAATTTTTATTTTATTTTTTTAAATCTCATAACAGTAAGAAATAAAATTTATGAGCAACATATTAACTGTAATTTCGATAAAACAATATGTTAAGGCCAGGTCAACTTATTACAATATAATATGTAACTACCAAACAATGAGTTGAATTAAATTCATTCATATGAGTTTAGATAGTTTAATTGTTATTCCTTTATCAGCCATAATAGTTTTCAGTTTTAACCTCTGAAACATTCACACTCACAACTTTTTGCTCATCGTTAAACCTAAATCCCTTATTAAAGTTGATTTCTTTAAAATTATATATTAAAAAAAAAAAAAAACAAGAAGGGAAGATAAGTAAGATACAACATATTAAAGCATGTGGATAAATGTAATTTTTATTAGAAGAAATGTAAAAAACATTTTACTTATGACTATGAAAAGATATCATGTAAATACAGATAGTTCCTTCATTATTTGAAAATAAATGTTTTGTTTTTTTACTTTTAGAAGTATTGATATATAGAGTTCAATGTAAAATACAAAAAAATTAATAAAAATGAAACTAACAAAACATTAATTACAATCAGTAAAAGAAAGATTTACGATGTTGAAATTTTATACTGATGCATATTAAAACAATTTTTTGAATATATCTTCAAACCAGAGCAAAATTAATTTAAATTAAAAATATTTGGTGATAAATGCATGTATATGAATATTGTGATTAAAATTAACTTTTCCTTTCAACTAGAGAAAAAGATTTTATTAAAGATTATGTCTGCAGAAAAAATCCAGTCTCTTGGTAACTATTTATATACTAAAGGCCTCGCTACACAGTGAGAGTAGAGGTAGATGAAAATTCGTGAGAGTGAAGATTTGTGAGAGATCACCAAATTAGGGGAAGGCATCACTTGTTAAAAGTACGTATAATAACACCAAATATTAATTTTAAAAAAAATCCTTGATATTATTAAAAAAAATAAATATACAACAAAACTAAACGATAAAGTTAAATCAAAACAAAAAATTGTAATATATACATTGTGAAAAGATGTTCTTTTAGTAAAGAAACTCCATGTTAAAGAAATTAAACATTGTTTATAATAAAAGTTAAGGAAGTAAATTATTATAAATGAAAGCATCAGTTCACTCACTTTTCTAGTCATCGGCCATCACAGTATCTCAAAAACGGTTATGGTTGTAAAATAAATTTCTAAAACCTTTATAAATATATATATATATATATATATATATATATATATATATATATATATATGTATATATATATATATATATTCTTTTTTTTTTTTTAAACTAGTCATCTCTAGAATATTTATAAGTACTCATTTGAAATGCAATAAGATTTTCTATAAATCTGAAATAAAACGACCCACATCTGAACAACTCTACCAAAGATACTAAATATGTAAAAAACATATTTAATTGTATTTAGAATTTGTATCCATATTTTGTGTGTAGGTTCCCTTAGAAACAAGTTTCATTGTTATTGGATTTTAAAAATAAATTTTAGCAACTAAAAATCCTTTCGCTATTAAAACATCGAAGAACTTAATTCTAAAACATAAAAAACGTGTTTTTTTTTTTTTTTTTTTTCCCTAGATGGAAAGCTTCACCTAAACATGGGATTAATTCAAATTTATATTGCAAACAAGTTTTAAAGATATATAACTTTTTTTTTTTATTGAAAGCTCAAACTTATTGAACAATTATTATTATGCCTACTTAATGCTATGTCGAAAATTTTAGAGAATGAAATTAAGATCTGGCCCAAGTAATGACATTATTAGATAATTAGCAGAAAGAGTAACTGATTCAGTTAAATTAACAATTAGGGTAATATTTGCGTAAGACAGCTAGTTTATTACAATACATTGAAAGTGTGTGAGAGTGTATGATAGTTCACTATCACCGACATCACATCAAACCTTCACACATTTTCATATTTTACTATTATCTACTCTGGTTGTGTAGTGTGACCTTTAGCTGGACTTAAGTTAGAAGTTAGAAGCTTTATCAGATCTCTTCTAATAGACATGCTAACTTGGAAATAAAATAATTGTATCCTTTAATAAATGAATTATAAATATTACAACACATATTAATTATACAATTGATAAATAATATAATGTTTCATAGTGCTATACCTGTAAACCAAGCCCGGGAACACCGAAGATTCCTCTCATTTTCGTTTTGGCGCCTCGCTTCCTACCGAAGTCTGCGTATCGAGGTCTCTTCTGAAAGTGAGGTAGGGCTATAGAAGACATCTTCCCACTTCCTTTTGGCCGACCTGGGCCCAACCCGAGCTTTTTCTTGGCTATTTTAGAGGCATAGAATGGTTTTCCTTTGCCTAAGCCAACACCAGATGGTCGAAATGGAGGGTCATCAGACTGAAAAGTAGAATAAATTATTAAAACTAAACCTCAAATAATAAAATTTAATTGTATAAACAAACATATGACAGAGTAAATTAAATTTACAGTATATTTTAAACCTTTCATTAATAATTGAAATTTTTTTGTTGTGACGCATTTACCAAGATTTCTGACAAATTAACAGAAATTTGAACAATACACTCCCTTAACTTTTAAGTAAGTTTAATTATGGCTTTATTTTTTGTTTACTAAAATAGTCTTTTTTTAAGTTCTGTATCATAAGGTGCCCTGATAAGAGACCTACAGTGGTTGAAACTTAGACAAAGCACTAAGTAGTTGAACAACTTCAATGATTTTTCTTGAGCTCGGACTATATTATTTTTTTACCATATTAGTTTTTAAACGGACATGTTAATAAATAAACATAATAATTTAACCTCTTAATAAATGTAAAATAATATTAATTTGGATTGATGAATTGTTTCTTTTTAAATATTTTTAATGTCTTTCATTTTTAAAGTTTCATTTTATAGTAAAATTTCTACACCATTAAAGTTATGCCGTAGATTGACAGTAGGATTTTCGTAACTGAAATTATTTAAAATCAAGTTTTCATATTCAACAGACCAGTACACATATTTTATATCCCTTTATCCATTTTGCAAATGTTGATTAATTTCTTTGACATTGAATTATAATCAATTTTATCATTGTTCTACAACATAGATAACAATAAATTTTACTTTTTACTTTTCTGGTAATAAATTAATAAATGAAAGTAATGAATTTTAATTGTTATACTTAAGCTTCAAGGAATTATTCAACCTTTCCTATTTTTTTTTTTTAAGATGAAATTTAAGATTTAGACGTTTTTCTTAATTTGAAAAAATGTTTAAAATATTTAATAAGAAACCAATAAACAAACTGAAAAATTAATACTAAAAGAAACATGATACACTGAAAATCCAAAAGACAGGTAGTTAGATGGTTTAGACTCAAACTTATATCAACCAAAATTTTTGTCCTTTAAACAAAATCTTTTAGAAACCGGAATGGAAGAATTCATATTTTATGGTTTTACCTCTATATTAGCATAATAAAACAAAATATCTTTGGTTAAATGTAACCACTACTATTACTGCTATAAATCAATTTTTATTCTTAAGATTTAGAAATTCTATTTGACTGTTAGAGTTGAGAAAATAGACCAACATCTTTTTAATGGAATTTTCATTGCGACAAGGCATTAATTGGCAGACGTGTGAAGTGTGCGATTTGTGTTAAATATTTAACTTTTTGTTCTATGAAAACATTAGGTTCAGCCTTTTAACAAATAAAATTTTGAAGGCATTTACACGTTTACTCTCAAATAACATTTAGAGGAAATATAATTTTATTTATTAATAACTTGAGATACATGAACAAGCATAATATAAGTAATTTTAACCAGCCAATTTTCAAAATTAATTAAATAGAACTAATCATCCAAAAAAAGTGTTAAATAGCAAGTAATTGACAATATGATTTGAAGAATTTTATTTCTATATTAAATATTTCACTAATACAATTATAATATGGTAAAAAAAGAAAAGAAAATTAACATTAAAAATAAATGTTAGTTACACCAGACTTGTATAGTATACAAGAGAAAAAGAAGTGTTTCGATAGTTTTATCCTCAATGTAATTTTATATGTGGAAGCTTAAAAAACTGGAAGACATAGGAGAATCTAAATCTTTACCATGATGTAAAATAAAATAAGACTGATGTTGGCTAAACTGGAACAGTATGGACAAGAGAAATTATAAACACACATAAAACAATTTAATTATTTATTTCTTATTAATGATTTGATTCCTTTAGAAAGATTCCACAATTGATACAATATTAAAGCAATAATAAATACATCTTTATTCAAATTTGAAATTGTCACAATTGTTTTTTCAGTAAATGGATCACAGACATGAACAGGTTTTGTGACAGTAGACAATTTAGTGTTTACATAAAACAAAATTATTAATTATTTTAATTTTAACTAAATAAATGATTAGGAACTATCTCTTCTTTTTTTTTTATATTTATTTATTATTAAGGGAGCGGCGTGGTCTAGTGGATAGAGCACTAGTCTGCTGTGCTCCGGGTCCTGGGTTCGAATCCCGGCTGTGGCAGAAATATTATTTATTCTGTTAATTCAGTCGGGGGGCGACCCTAGGGTATGGAGACCCTCCTGGGGCAGACCCAGCCTCTATAAAGTGGGTACCCAAATTAATTGGGGAAAAACCTGGCTTTTTATTTTTATTTTTTTTATTTTTATTTTATTTTTTTTTTATTATTTATATTTATTATTACATTAATAATTAATTCATTAATCCTTAACGTTTCGGGGTCCAAAATGCCTCATCTTTAGAATCACTAATTAAAAACCAAACAACAATTTATTATTAGAAATAAATTTTCAACAAATTAATAACAATTAAAATTATAATCCAATAAATATCTATATTATTGTAATTAATGATATTGAAATTAATTCTAACTAAATTAGAGACCAAATTATGATGACCATAGTTAGCATATAGAAATAAAGATATGTAATAAAATATGATCTATATTAATTCAATATGGAAAATTTGTAAGTATTAATAAAATACAAATATTTTAAAAAACAATTTTATAATATGATATAGATATTCATTGGATTATAATTTTAAATATTATTTATTTGTTGAAAATTTGTTTCTAATATTAAATTGTTTGGTTTATAATTAGTGATTCTGAAGATGAGGCATTTTGGACCTCAAATGTTATAAATGATTTATTAATGCAATAATAAATAAATATAAAAAAAGAAGAGATAGTTAAAAATCATTCATTTAGTATGATTATATTCTTCAATATTAGAAATCGAAACTAATATAAATTTAAATTCATTACATAATTAATAGAAAAAATTCAAATATAATTCTGAAAGATCTATATATTTTAAGAATTTTAAAGAGTTACGAGAGAATGTTCAGTTAGTTATGATTAAATCTTGCCTGTAGTTTGCGAAGATGCTGAGGAAGGCTGAATGACATCATCAAAGCACGTCCAGCCCTCTCCCCTCCCCTCCCCCTTGATAAATAGAAAACAACGGCAATAAGGAGGTTAGGGAAGGAATAAGGAATCGGCGGGATCGCTAAATAAAAATGACATCATATGCTATCTAATCTGGAAACAACATATCTCTATTTCAAACTCAAATCTTAATGTGAAGGATGGGATGATATTGATGGTAGTAGTCATACAAGATTAGAAAAGAAAAAAAAAAGTTATTATCCGTTTTGAACTACGCTAAGGGTCTTCATAAGGGCTAAAAAACAAGATAAATTGTAGGTGTTTGATGATTACAGAAAATAACATAAAAAAAAAAAAACAGAAATTAAAACAAAAACAGAAAAAGAAAGCAATAAAAACTAATACAGAAAATAATTAATATATTAACATGAGTTTGCTTCATTTCATGTTACCTTGTATACTTCTGTTGACTACATTAATTTTTCTATTAACTCAGGCTGATATGTTCGTTTGTAAACTAAGTTCATTGCGTTTTTCAATATTTCAATTTAATCCTATCTGTGTTTATAAAATCACGTTTACTTGATCAATAGAATAGAATAGAATAGAATTTATTTGTTTAAGATTTACATTCTTGTACAAATCAATTCAAATTATAAATCTCTTCAATTGCCAACATGAGTCTAGTTAAAAATAAATGTCCATTTATTCGGCTCTTGAGAAAAACTTAAAAATAATAATTGTAAACTATTTAAATAATACATTTTATCATTTAATTGATACATAATAGAAAAACGCTGAAATAAAACATAAAAAACAATTAACAACTTGAAAAACAAACTGAAAACATTCGCCGTACAATGAAAAATAATAAACAGTTAACCTTAGATAACTGGACACTTAATTGGTGTGTGGACCTTCACAGTTCAAATTATCCAGGGTATTACATGCTGACTTAGTGAACCAGAAAATGTTGTTCAGTTTTTCAATATTGTCTATTTGAAGAATTTTTTGAATTTTTTGGTCATCACTGGATCCTGATAAAAATGGTTGTAAATATCTTTCTCTGTCTTTCATGAGCTTTTCACAGTAGAGAAGGACATGAAACTGGCTGTTCAAGATAAACTGACCACAGAAAGTGCAGGTTTCTGGTGCTTTGAAGATGAACATTTTGGTTTTTCCATAAAGTGTGGTACGTTCTGGGCTCGAAATTCTTAACTGGCTCAATGATCTTATTTTTTTGATGTTGGCTGTATATGTCAGATAGGTCTCTGGGCTGGAGATATTGAAGCTGGAGATAGTTCTATATATGGGGTTATGGTTAGAATTGAGAGATCGTACTTGATCAATATCGTTTACATATTCTATAAAAGGATTAGTTAAGGTAATTTAATGCATCAGTTTCAACCGAGATTCCTTATCTTTATGTGGTATTTAGCTTGTTCAACATGGAAGAGAAAAAAGGAATTCTTTTTCATCATTTAATGATTTTTTATTTATTGAAGACACATTTCTTTAGACACCGTCTCAGAGTCAAACCTGATGAGGGCCCACTATGTAGGCCAAAACGTCAGCACATAATTAAAATAGCACTTGTTTTAAATATGTGTTTCTATGAAATGACCGCACCCCTAACCATCTTCCTCATCTAATTTCTCAACGGTCAACAAAAACTCCATCATTATTTATAATAAAAGGTAAAAAAATAAATGATGAAGTAATATAGAAAATTCGATAATAAAATATTTATTATATATTGAAATTACATGATATTCACTTTCAACTACGAATCACGAATTTCACCTCACCAACACATACCCTAATTCTCACCCTTAAAACACATTTTTAACTCGAACGACATAGTAAAGAAACAAACTGAAAAATATTGAATCAAAATTGTGAAGCAGTAAGACATCCAATGGATTAAGTTAAGAACTGATAGAATAGGACATAAGTAGCTGTCATGTTTCTTTATAAATAATTGGAGGTAAAATTTGGGACTTCTAATCTAAACTACTGTCCTACAATTCTTGGTTGTATAATTATTTATTCTGTTATTTCAACTATGGGGTGGTCCTGTGGTAGACAAAACCTTGTGGGGCACACCCAGCCTCCATAAAGTAAGTACCCAAAATCTGAAACTGATAACTTGCTTGCACAGCCGATGAACTATAAATAGTACAAATCTCTATTTGAACTGAACCCAAGACCCTTTAAGGGTTGTAGAGGTATAAATCAGGTTGAGCATAGTTAACTTGTTTATTAGATCTGTATTTATGAGTACTTATAACTTAGTTCTAATTGTATTGTGTTAAAAAAATGAAGCAATAACTGTCGGATAATTCTAATCATGAGCATGGTTAGTTTTTTTACTTACGATTCACTATATAATTTACATGGAACATACTTTTACATCAATAACCAAAATATTGGGTTTTAAATCAAGTCCATAGTGTTTTTTACTACTGGATTTCAATAAAAACTTCAGATTCTTGTAAATATTTTAAATCTATTACATAAGACACATTTGTATCTACTACATGTTACTATCTTTCAGTTAATTTTTGGAAATTGGTGATCATCAACAGTTAATCGACGATCTGAGTGCTTAGCATCTTTCAAGTCCAAATTTCCGTTTCTGAGCCAAGCAAACCACTTACAGATGGTGCTTTCTCTTAAAGCATCATTGCCAAACACACTGCGAATTTCATTAACCGTCTGTGAATTGGATTTTCCTTTTCAGAAACAAAAAATCGTTAATTGATGAAAATGAAAATCATTTCTCTTCCATTTTGAGCAAGCAAAATACCACTTAAAGATAAGAAATATCAGTTGAAACTGATGCATAAGGTGCTTACCTTAACTAATCCTTTTATAGAATTTTAACCATTGTTGACCAGGTAAACATGATTTTATAAACACAGAGAGGATTAAATTGAAATATTGAAAAAACGTTACGGACTTATTTTACAACCCAAAGTAATGTTCTAGTCACACAAATCTGCAATCTGTACATTTTAAATACTTTAAATGTTATATGAGGACAAACATAATAGTCATACAAAACCAAGCAGAGTCGAAAGAACTATTTACTACAGAGAAAAGCTAACACGGCTAGATTATCTCTGTTTACATAGATTTTGATACAAATGAATATTTCTCTAACTGGTGAGCTCAAACAAAAATTATATCTTAAAAAAAGATAAAGTATATAACATGTTGAGAATATTGTACAAAATATGGTATTTTACTAATACATATATTTATAAAAATAAAATAAAACCACTGTTAGATACTCACAATCGAGGAATAGATAGGAATAGGGATCAAGGAAAAAAAAGCGGTAACAGGATCATCGTTCTGCCAAATATGAAACAGAACTACTGGAAACAAGGAATAATAATCAGAATGATATTAAGGAAAGATATAATAAAACTTAAAAGAATTAGGTAATCTAAAAGGAACGAACCCTTTCTGAATCCATATCGAGTTCGTCAGGGGTGGCAAGAGATTCTTGAGATATATTTAAAGCAGAATCCATATTTACATCTTCAGTGCCTAAATAAAAAATAAAAAAATTAGAATTTCAGTGAATAAATAAAAAATTAAAAATTAGAATTTCAGTGCCTAAAAAATAAAAATTCTGGTGTGGGCAACACACAATTTTCACTTACCTCCGTTTTTAAAATCGATTAAAGAATTTTCAAATACAGTTAGAAATAAAATTTAGTGAAACTATTAAAGAATTAATTAAATTGAATTAATGTAGAAACACGTGTCTTATTAAAAACTCTATTATAGCTTTTTCAGTCAAATTCATAATTTTTTCAATCAAATTCATAATTTTTTCAGTCAATTTCATAATTTCTTGTACCCATTTTATACAGTTAATTTAATGAGATTTTGCTACCAAGAACTTAACACTTTTATTAAATCTTTGTTGTTTATCCATTTAACGTCACTTTATGTTAATGTGCATAACCTGACGGTGAAGCGGGAGTCCTAACTTTTGCTTACCCAGGTTTACTTAAGATAGGGATCTTTTACAAGTCCCATTTATTAAATCTTTTAAGAATCATCTGTGGTGCAGAAATATAGGACGATCTGCTGGTTTTAGACTTGCGACCTTAAGCATTGAAGGCTGTTATGCTAGCCACTACTCTACAGTTGATCCTCAATGCATTTAACACGGTGTTTGAATCTGCCGGGTTTGAACACGTGACCTTGGACATATTAATCTTTTAACTCCTTGCTGAATGCATTCAGGGTCACCTGTGGAGTAGTGGCTAGCATAACAGCCTCTTTTAAAGGACGAAATAACCATGGATTTTTACTCCCTAAAAGCAAATTTAGGGCCATCTACTAGTTTTGAACTTTCGACCCTAAGCATCGAGAGCTGTTATGCTAGCCACTACTCCACAGGTGACCCTTTATGCATTCAAAAAGATGTTAAGGATTAATATGCCTAAGGCATAGGTTCAAATCCGGCAGATTCAAATACCTTGTTGAATACATCGAGGGTCACATGTGGTGCAGTGGTTAGCATAACAGCGCTCGATGCTTAAGGTCGAAAGTTCAGTTCCAGTTCCAGCAGATGGCCCTATATTTCCTTATATGGAGTAAAAATCCTTGGTTATTTCGTCCTTTAATAGAGGCTGTAATGATAGCCACTACTCCACAGGTGACCCTGGATGCATTCAGCAAGGAGTTAACGATTAACATTTCCAAGTTCACGTGTTCAAACCTGGCAGATTCAAACACCTTATTTTGTTTAATGCATTTAGGGTCACCTGTGGAGTAGTGGCTAGCATAACAGCCTTCTATGCTTAAGGTCGCAAGTCTACAACCAGCAGATCGTCCCATATTTGTGCACCACAGATGATTCTTAAAAGATTTAATAAATGGAACTCGTAAAAGATCCCTATCTTAAATAAACCTGGGCAGGCAAAACTTAGGACTCCCGCTTCACCGTCGGATTAAGCACAGTAACATAAAGTGACATTAAATGGATAAACAACAACAAAATCTCATTAAATTAACTGTATAAAATGGGTACAAGAAATTATGAATTTGACAGAAAAAATTATGAATTTGATTGAAAAAAATTATGAATTTGATGAAAAAATTATGAATTTGACTGAAATAAGCTATATATTATTATCTAAAATAATCAGTTAGTTTTATCGGCTTTTTATCACTCTTTATTCAATTTTACAAGCTTGTGGATAAGATAATATATTATCTAAAGTCATTCTCTTTCAAACGGTATATTATACGTCTATATTACTGTTATTATGTTCAAAAACAAAATTGGCGCGCTTTGCTCCATTGACAAGCCGCCAGGTTGCAGCACTGTCAACCTGAATTTCCCTTTTCAGGAACCCAAACAACAGTTAGTTTTATCGGCTTTTCATCACTCTCCATTACCCTTTACGACTCCATGTATCAGATAATATTTTTTCTAAAATCTTTAGCTATCCAACGGTATATTATACATCCATATTACTATTGTTTTGTTCAAAAACACATAAAATGCATAACAAAATATTTGTTCAGTTTTCTCCTTTAGTTGTTTATCAAATTCGCTCAATGTGCATATTTAGCTGTTAATTATCAATGGACACAAGATAATATAATATATCAATCACTATTATAGAAGAGTATTTTAGAATATGATATATGGATAAATAAATGCATATAAGCGAAAACAAGAAGAGATTGTTCCAATTGATATGATCATAAGATAATATAATTATTTTTATAGAATCTACAAAATTAAAGGTACTTTAGAGGAAGAAAATTTAAAATATCTGCATTTAAGCCTCATCAGACTATTTCAATCAGAATGAAACCTATATCATATTAAAGCCCATTTAATTTTACATCCATATAGCGAGTTTAATCAAAAAAGTTAGAGCCATTTTTGAGAAAATAATAAAAAGGTGCAAAATGCATGGTATAAAGTAGCACTTCTGGTCAGCCAAATATATTAAAAAAAGTTGCTGTAACATCTCGGGCGTATAGTAGTCTTAAATAGGAAATTTCAGTTCCGTACGACTTTTCGTTCAGCCAGAATTAACACAAACACAGACCTTTTTGTGGAAATTGGTTATTTAGACTCAGGGGACCCTGAAACGTGTATTTTCATTGAAAACTGGAATTCGAAAATGTTCACGATCGCAATACTTTCCCTTACTATATATTTCATATAAAAAATGTTATAACACAAGTTTTAAAAATTAAATACTATTTTTAATAACAATTATTTTTTTTTTTTTTTCTGAAGTCAAATAACTAATAAGGTTATTGTAGGATGATCTTAGAGAACGGTCTTGAAAGGGACTTATCATCACTGACTTGCCCGTCTCTATCATCGTGCCCTTTAGTTGCATATTTGACAAATTCTGATATGTGACAAATTCAGAGCACCAGATTTTTTTAATAAGTAATTCAATAGTAGAAGACATTAGTGATAGTCTGATAAAACTTAATTAATTCTATCATTAATTTTTTAGTTAAAAATTGAATTAATGTAACATAATAGAGTGAAGAATCATTAAAACTTACTATCTTTCCTCTTCAGGTAGAGAATGGTTGAATTATTTTTACACGATAAACATATATATTGGTAATCGGGATGGGCTTCTTTTTTTCTGTGGTAACTAACAAAGTCTGCCTCTTTGTCACAGGTCCCGTGTACAAACCTAAAAAATAAAATAAAGGATGTTTTCTATATATTTTCGATAAACACAAAAATTCTTGAGAAAGTAAGAATCAGGAGACTTATTAAAAATATATTGTTATAATATTTATTTTTAAAAAGAAATAATATTTAATTTTTAAATGAAAAATGAATGGTAATTTTAGGGTTTTCAACTTAATAACTCTTGAGTCTTGGTAAATTTAAACATATAAAAATAATAAATAAATAAAAAAAATAAAATATATAAAATATATATATATATTTTATTTTTATTTTTATATGTTTAAATTTGCCAAGACTCAGAGTTATTAAGTTGAAAACCCTAAAAAAAAAAAAAAAAAAAAAAAAAAATATAATATATATATATATATATATATATATATATATATATATAATATAATATTAATATTATAATAATAAATATTATTATTATAATAATAATACTAATATTGAAATTAGATGTAGCAATTTTGATTATTGTAAATTAGATTAACGTACAGTGAAAGGTATAGTGACAAAGTGATATGTTTTTACAAGAATAACAATTTTTTTCTGACAAGCATAAAAGTTGTGATATACTAAATAGACAGAAATAATAAGAATTGTGGAAAATCAATAAGGCGCGAGGTGATCGGCCAATGAGAAAGAATAACCGAAATGCGCAACAAGCAGGAGAATATGGCATGGGTTCTGGGAATGGCTGCTCTTATATTGTGGACAGTCGATCGGAATGGATGCAGGGGAACTCTCTCTGCTGTTGTGAACAGTGGACGAAGCAAGACGAAGACATGTGATTGGATTATGCCACCAACCATCAAATCATTGTGATTTCAAACCATCATTAATTAAGTTAAAATTTAAAAAATTGAAGACATCATTTTGAAAAATAGAAATGGAGAACCAACTGTAGAATACTTAACCAAATAATATATAATTTTTTTATATATTCAAATTTAAATATTTTTTAAGTTAATTTAAGTTTATGTTTTTATTTTGTAGTATATTTCTTCAAGAAAAAAGTTTTTTTTTTAACCTTAGCCAAGACTCACAGTTACTAATTTGAAAAACCCTAATTTACCATGTATTATTCATTTAAAAAATAAAATATAATAACAATATATTTCCTCAGCATTCTGAGTTATGACTACCATTAATGATATACATACCTTCGACACTGCGAACACTTGACCATTTCCCTGAGAGCAGCCGCCCTGTATGCTTTGTGACACACAGGGCAGGAAAATCCTTTATTCCTCTGCTGATAGCACGAGTCACAGACTGTATAATTGGAGTGCCATCTGGATGAAAGGCCACCTCCGGGAGTTCTAGCCCCGCAGTCACTACATAATCGACACCGCTAGGAAAGAAAAGAAGTATCTTTAGAATAAAATATAATAATTAATAATATAAACAAACTAAAAAAATAAATAAATGAAGGAAATTCAATATACAAATGAACTCAGTTTCAGAGCCTTTTACTTCTATCCAACCATTATTTGGACAGAATACTTGCTTAATTTGGAATAATAGCTCTTAACACAATTATAATTGTTTTAAATTTTAAGACTGAGTTGGTAAGAACTGCTGAGAATGATTGGTACATTCATTTTTACCTATATTTACCATTTCATTCACACTATTCTGGTCATTGCAGCATCTCAAAAATAACAATTACTAAGAAGCTGAAAATTTTAATAAACGTTCCCCTTATCTAGAAGTATAATAGGACTGGGTTTGTGAAAATTCAGGAGTTGTAAAAAATATTATTTATAAAACCTTTAAAAACAATTTCTTTCGAAAAAACTATACGACTCCCAGAAAAATTGTATTCTCTTCCCTGCGGAATAAGGTCCGAGTTCAAGGGTGGTTGGTCGGTCAGGCATTCGAGGCCATGAGAGAAGTTGCACTCTTCTCTCAATGGACAGGATAGCCGTAAAGGAGGATGACGGGAATATAGACAAGACGTAGTCAGCTTAACTTCAACAATATGTGGTTAGTAGCCTCACGGACTTGCAGATTCTGCGATAAGGAAGATGAAACTACCTATCATGTGTAACACAGTTGTGAAGAAATAGCAAGGATACGGTTTCACCACTTTGGCAATGACCGTATTTCAGATCCTAACAGCTGTGTAAATCCTAAATCCTTACAGATTGGTTAGATTTAGTAAGGTAACAGGCTGTATAGAGAGGATGGCACACAATAAGCCCATTACAGGCTGCAGTGCAAGAAAACAAGATGGAAAAACAAATCCATAAAAATTATATAAACTAAAAAAAAAAAAAAAAAAAAAAAAAAAAAAAAAAACCTGTGCCACTACAACCCATGAAGAGTCTTGGGCTCAGTACATATAGAGATTCGTACTGTTTCAAGGCTAACGGCTGTGCAATGAGGTGATTTGACCAAGATCACGCTCAGCTGCCAGGTTTTTCCCCCTTTTTTGGGTACCCACTTTATGGAGGCCGGGGTCTGCCCCAGGAGGGTCTCCATACCCCAGGATCGCCCCCCCCCTCCCTCCGGCAGAAATAACAGAATAAATAATATTCCGTCACAACCGGGATTCGAACCCAGGACCTGGAGCACAGAGGATTTCTGGTACAAGTCCCCTTCCGTTCTGGTACAAGTCCCTTTAGGTACTTATTTGGAAGGTAATCAAATTTCCAATAAAGTAAAAGCAAAATCATCTTAGCCAGACCAGTATTAGCAAAGATTCTAAATATATATTTGAGCATATTGAGCTTTGAATCTATATTTTGAGTTAAGGCTATCATGGGAATACATTCAATTGTTATTGGATTTAAAACATTTTTTTTTCCTGCTTCTACTGGAGTGCTATTATAAATTTGACTGAATAAAATTAAGATCTAGCACTAAATAATTACTATATTCATTGTGCATAGTTGATATGGTAACTGATTAACTGTTAGTAAAGTAGTAAGTGGTGAATAGAAAATGAAACATTCTAGAACAAAGATGCAGGATAAAGCTATTAATAATATACACTAATAATGATTTCGATCATATATCACTTCCATTCTATCCAGCTCATTTGTGTTAAATTTATAGATTAATTTAATGCTAAATTGTTATGATATGAATAAATAAATACCTTGCACTTCCAACCGACTTTAGGTACAGAAGACATCGCAGGCCTGACGCAGTGCGGATGATATGCCTTATCACAATAGTCACAGACTAGCATTCTACCGGTCTCTTCATTTTCCCTACAAAGCTGGCACACCCGACAGTCGATACACTGCCAACCAGCCCTCAGGCCTGTAAATTATTTTATTAACATGTATAAAAATACATCATAAAGTTTTAGGATTAATAACATAAAATCATCAATTTGAACACAACTATTATATTCAATTAATTTTTATATTAATTTCTGGTTTCGACCGTTTCTTCAATTTTCTCACCAAAATTTCTCTAGACATGCTGCAGGCTTATTCATAGTTCTAAGAAGATTCTTACTTGGAGCCCTGAAGGAGCTTTAAAGAAAAAAGAAGAATTACAAAAAAAAGTTGAAAATGACATGTTTCTTGAAGTTTTAGTCTCCAGGGTTGAGCCCATTGATTTAATCATTATAGATTTTATACTGAGAATCAAGTAAATAAATAAATAGCTTAGTAGTACATTAGGTGTGCATAAATTATATACATCATTTTAACATTTCTATACTTTAATAATAAAATCATAAGTCTTAAAAAAAGTAATTTAAATCATATTTAAACATGTAATTTAATATTTTAAAGCCTTGCTGCATGGTGATAGAACAGGTAGGTGAAAATTTGTGAGATTTGGTGATAGTGAATTATCATACACTCTCACATATTTTCAACATATTATAATAAATATTCAATTACTCTATTTTCTATAAAACTTCATTTTCTTTTACTATTATTAAAAATAATGATTAATTTCTTAAAATAGATTTTTAAAAATATGTAGAGATTAGACTTGTTTGTTTTGATATAACTTTATCATTTAGTTTTTTTTACTTTCACTTTCCTATATATGGAATATATAATAAGAGAAAGTATTGAGATAATGAAAATTTTTTAATTCTAGTTTTCAACAGAAATACATGTTTTTAGGGTCTCCTAAGTCCAAATGACGCAAAAAGGTTTGTGTGTATGTGGTAAGTCCGGCACAAAAACGGAAAGTCCTATGAAACTGAAATTTCATATTTAAGACAACTATACACCCGAGATGTTACAGAAACTTTTTCATCAAAATCAGTTAACTAGAAGGGCCATTTCATACCATACATTTTGCACCTTTTTACGATTTTCTCAAAAACAGCTCTAACGATTTTTATTTAACTCGTTACATTGATGTAAAATTTAATGGGGTTTAATATCATGTAAGTTTCATTATGATTGAAATGGTCAGACAGCTTAAATGCCGATATTTTAAATTATATTCCTCTAAACTACCTTTAATTTTGTATATTCTATAAAAATAACCATACCATCTGGTTACCATTGATAAAAAACAGGTAAATATATAAGTTGAACGAATTCAATACCCAACTAAAGGAGAAAACTGAAAAAATATTTTTTTTTTTAATGCAATTTTTTTATTTTGAAGATAAAAACAGTAATATACATGTATAGTATACTATTAGAAAGCTGAAGATTTTAGAAAAAATATTATCTAATACAAAAACTAGTAAAAGTTAATAAACATTGATGAAAAGGTGATAAAACTAACTGGTTATTTTAGATAATAATATAATCGATTTTTTAATTAAAAACACATGTTTCAATAGAAATTCAATTTAATTAATTCTTTAATAGTTTCACTGATTTTTATCTCTAACTGTATTTGAAAATTCTTTAATCGATTTTAAAAACGGAGGTAAGTGAAAATCAAGTGTTGCCCACACTAGATTTTTTTAAATATTTAATGATATCAAATTTAAAAAAAAAAGTAATACAGAATGTTATTATCTAAATTCGTTTAAACAAAAATTATGCCTTCCACCTCTCCAGCTAACTTCGTGAACTCTCAAGAATTTTCACAAACCCCTTTTATCACCATGTAGCACAGCCTTAATAGTCAAAGTTTATCACAATAAAGCACTTACCAGGATGTAGAGCATTCCCTATGCATGCCCCATGGTGATGGTTACCACATACAGAGCACATGACAAGATTTGCAACATTACCTAGGCTGTTACAGGAGGGACAGGTCACATTACTCATAGAAGCTGAAAATTACGAAAAGATAAATCAATAAATTCCATAGTAATTATAACGAAAATAGGACTTAAAAATTTGATTTTGGTCAAGTTTAAAACTAAGCTTTAAGATCATAAATGGTCATCATCATAATCATAAAGGTTTTGGAATTAAATACAAGTATAAAATTAGATAAAATGCATTAAAACTTACAACTATTGGCAACATGGTCTAAATGTTGACTGCAAATGAGAGTTAATGTGCGAACATGTTGGAATGCTGATGCGGCCGCAGCACAGGGGATATGGAAGTGTTTGTTACATGATGGAACAATGCATGGCGGACCAGCACCATAGCGAGAGCAATGGTAACATCGACGGGTAGCAGCGGCAGCAACGGCCACTACCAATCCCAACAACTGACCACTTTCATCTCGTCGGACGCCAGGGCACCAGACAGCACACCATTCATGGACATAAATGTAGCCTGGAAAAATCATTAAAAAAAACATCAAACAATTAAAACAAGGTATATTGCATCATTGTAATATAATATAAAAACACTGCAAATCATTACGCTAAGGTTCATTATTTTCAAATAACTATATTACGGTATAAAGGCAATCAACTAAAATGAAAATCAATAAATATTTCAAAGAAAAATAGTCAACCGCCACTCCTAATTTCAGACCGATACATATCTGCTATTTCTAAACCGATATCAATGATTCTTTTTTCGTTTTGTAGAAAATAGACAAACATATATATAGGCAAGATTTCCTTAATTTTTTATTTATTTTTATTTTTTTCCGTCACGGTGTCTTGATCATAAAACTCAATGCTATATTTTTTCTTTATCATAAGAAATAACTGAGTTACAGACATATTTATGGGTAAAATTTCAATTTTTTTCTCATCTTTTTAATAATTATTTGTGGTTTCTTGGTTAAAAAAAAACTAATAAATTTTTTCTCTATCTTCAAAAATAACTGAGTTATTGAATAAATCATATTTAATCGGCAGCTATTTTAAAACTAATCGGCTGATATCAATGTCTAGGAGTTAGGATCATCGTTGGATGCGCTAGTATTTTCATAGCGAGTTTCAATAAAATCGGTCAAGTAATTTTGGAGAAAAGTTACGTACGACATAGAGTGGACTAACCGATTTTTTTTTTTTTATTCGTTATTCGGATTCTAGTATCTTGAAACATAAACCCTCAAATTTTGAGGAGGGGAGGGGGTAATTTTTTTTGTAATTATTGAAAATAATAATAAAAAAAAAAAAAAAAAAAAAAAAAAGAAGAAGAAGAAGAGTAATGGTAAATAGCAACTAAATCAATTTTGTTTTAATTTCATTTTTACTCAATGCAAATATTACAAAATAATTTTAATTTAAATAATAAGTCGCAGGATGTCTGTAGACATGTAATCTTCCAATTAAAATAAATAATTCATTTGAAATATTCTAAACTTAATAATATATATATATTCTATTCTTATATAAATGTTAAGTACTAATAAAATATGACAAAATGACAATCTGAATATTCACTAAAACATACCAGTAACAGATAAGATATTGTCTACGTACCGGAATCTATTAAATTTGATGGTTCTGGAATGTCGATATGTCCAACTAAGCTCAATTCTTCAACTGGCTCTTGTCCACTACTCATTGATTTCCTAGGAAAGCATGCAGAAAACTGAACTTTTGACACAGAAAAATTATAGTTTCAAAAAGTAATTAAATTCTAATAGTAAAATCATTAAGAAATTAATTAGTATTTAAAATAAAATATAATTTAAAAAATCTTAAAAGACCTGAATTTGGCAAATCCCTTTTGTCTACGATTTTGAAGAGGAGGTCTAGGTGAGAAAGAATCTATAGGTGGGGGAGTTTCGGGTGGTGACATAAGAGATTCTCGCGGAAGATCTCTTGGAAGGTCTTCCAAGCTACATTCCGCTCGCATCATCTTCCCCTGGCCAAGTTGACTGTGCTCACTTAAGTTACAAAGAACACATAGTTTACCGGGCCTGAAAAATATAAAATACGTGTAAATTATCACTAATAGAAATGTTGATATTAAATTAATAAATCAAGATATCAGTTGAAAACAGAACTAGTGCTAAAATAACCATGCAACTAGATTAGTCAACTTAGAGGTTGATAATGAAGTATTTTGAATAACAAAATATGTCTAGCTTACAAAAATAAAAAAATACGCTTTGAAGTAAAAACATCAATTTTTTTATTTGTATACAGCTATTTTCCATACTAGGCTTCTTCAATCAGTAATCAATTAATAACTTAATGTTTTCTAATAAATCTTTGCAAGCCTATTAGTCAAAGAGCCAGCGATTGTCAAATTTACGGTATGATAGGAAACTATATATTGATGCTAGGACTATTTCACCTTGCATTAACCATAGATAAAATGGGGATTCACTATTCCTAACGATGGTTCCTTAGGGTGTATCTAAGAAGGCAAAATTCATATATATTTTTATAAGTTTATGTATGTTATTTATATTATTATTATGTATATATATTAGATGAAGCAGACACATAGGTCAATTCCAATACATGGGCAGACATAATGCTTTCCCTGTTTTTCTTTTCCTTCATACTAATGAAGCTGTGTGGTTATTGTTTTAGTTCTTTCATTTGCCACCAGTTATGTCGTTGGCACCTTATCATGATAGGAATAAACTGTTAATCCCAACGGATAACAACAGTTATTATTTCTCTCGTTTATTCTACATTGGTATATACTAAATACTTTATTCTTTATTGTTGTTTTTTTCTATATTTGTAGTTAGTAAAGAGCAAAGTGTATAAATAGATGTATATAAACACCTACATAACACTTACAGTTACATTAATAAGAGAGAACTGTTATATTTTCATAAGGGGACAACAATAGGATTGGTTGAAAATGAGATATCTAAAATAATAACAACACACCTCCATTAGTACAACAGAGACAGCATTTTATCGTCTGCCCACATGTTGGAACCGAACTATGTGTCTGCTTCTTCAAATATATATGCATATTAATAATATAAATAACATATAAATTTTAGCTTTGCTGAAATAACATAACTTTTTATCAAATTTTCGTAATTTGACTTATGGTCACGCCCAAGGGAACCGTCGACTGGGATAGCGAATCCACATTTCAGCTACGGCAGGTGAAACAGTAGGATTAGCATCAATATGGAGTTTGCTAACATACTATAAATTAGCCAATCGCTGGTTCTTAGTCTTTATGTTTTTATAAATACTAGCTGTTGCCCACGACTTCGTCTGCGTCAATTTCTGTTATTATGATCGCAATTAAGAAGTTTTAATAAGAAAATATTTTAAAGTACTTCTACGTAAATGAAATTTTAATTTTATTTTCTTGTGGCAGAAGAACATGATTTTTTCTGCAACCCGATCTTGAAAATGCAACATATAGTTGGCCGTGTGAAAAGCAGTCTTGACGTAAATCGATTCTTACGTGTTTAAATGTTTGCCTCTATGATTTATTAATTATTACAGCAGAAGATAACTTAAGGGGAAATTAAATTCATTTAAAATTAAAAGGTAAATCATTTGGAATCATTGGGATGCGAGGTTAATTTTCCCAGATTTTCCACTGATTCTTCACTCCTATTGGTAGCAGCGTGATGTCATAAACTCTAAAGCCTTCTTCGATAAATGGACTATCCAACACAAAAAGAATTTTTCAATTCGAACTAGTAGTTTCTGAGATTAGTGCTTTTAAACAAACTCATTAGCTTTATAATATTAGTATAGATTATGACTTTTTGAACTATTTACTTTCTGAGTCCTGGTTTTAGTAAAGAAACACAATTAAATGATTCTGTATTTGTATATGTTAAAGATTAGAAGGACTGATTAAAACGTATTCTCATACTACAAATAAGAGCCAACAGTTAATAACTTACCACTGCTCATCAAATAAGGGTTCGTCCACAAAGATGGGGCCTTTGAGTTGATCGACAGGAGTTGATGGCTGAGAAGGGGATGTACTTTCTCCTTCAGGGTCTCCCTCTCCACCGCCTTTTCCACCAGCTGCACCGTACACTCCAGAGACAAGAAGCCTACAATACCCATGACTTAAAATTTTAATTAAATCATAGTATTATTAGAGTTGTTAAAATGTTTCTAAGAGCTAGTTAAGCATAAAAATTGGCATTTCTTACTAAATAAAATAATATGTACTTCACAAATAAAGCTATTATTTATCGATTTTTCTAAGAATGAGCATCGAGCTTATAAATTAATAAATAATATTATTAAAAGGACTAATATATAATTATTAGTTAGGATTCTTAACCAGCAGTATCGCATGATGAATACATAAGTTTCTAGTGATAAAGTTACATTGTATGCCTGGGTAGGAAACAATTTACAATAAAAAAACTTAAAATCGATAAGGGAAATGAGAAGGAGAAAATTCAAATTAAAGAAGGTAACATACTTTATAATAGTCACAGCCTATTCAATGTTGGATTATATAGAGGAACTTAACACTAAATGAAAAGAAAAAGTGGAACCAACATAAGGATAAAAGAACATTCTAATTCAATATCTATATATTTCAATCATAAATTAATCTTAAACCACATATGCGTACTCTACAAGAACTTGGAGGGGAGGAGGGAGGAAGTGTTATCTGATCTAAAAATAGGTTGCGGTTGATGATTTGGTCCCAAATTTCTTCATAATGGATTCGAAATCTGCAGCAATCCACAGGAAGATAATTTGAAAATGAAGAAAAAGATGATTCAGGCAATTTAATATTTATTGGCTAAAGTTAGTAATATAGACATCAATCACAGCTGAACCAAAAGAACAAAAACTGAGCAATTTCATGAATATTATTAAAATATATAATTTAAGAAATATTTTTAATTGTTTTGTTGAAATAGATTAATTTTTTCAAGAGTGGCTTTGAGTGAATCCCTATTTAATCATATGCTTGAAAAGCCCCTAACGGGATTGGGATTCGAATTCACAACCTTTGGCGTGGTAGACTAGCGTGGAAGCCAGCCACACAGCCATGGGTTTCCGAGCCGGCTAGCCTGTTTTAAATAGTATTTAAAAATATTGTTGCATGTTTCTCATAGAACATTAATCCTCCACAAGATTGGCTATTAGGAATTTAGCTGTAAACTAAACTAAATAATAGCAACTAAGGCTAAATCGTTGGCTTTACTCTTTTTGCAGGTTTTCACAGGAATCTATCTCAGAAGCTGTTTCGATTACATTAATATGTTAATTATTAAGCTTGCGATAAATTCAATAGTCTTTAAATTTGCTAATAACCAATCGAGTTATTTAGGAAAAAGTGCCTTTTCTTAATATTTTTTTTTCAAGATGAGAGGAAAACACACAAGGATTGTGAAAAGTTTGATTTTTAAAGAGGCTTCAACTCATACAACATACATGATAATCAAAATTACCACACATTTTGTAAGCCAAGCTCCTTATTTAAGCTAATTCCACAAATCTAACTATTGGTGATTTGAAAAATAGTATCAGAAGAAGAAATATACAGAACATAACTGGTTATTAAGATTTATCTAGGAGATGTTCAGGAAGTGAAGGAAATCTCTAGTGACACAGGGAAAATTGCAAACAATTTTTTTTTTTTATTCAAAATTGTAATGATTAACCTGTTAATCGGGTGGGACGTATAAAGACGTTAAACGTAAACTATAACGTGTACGGGTATGACGTATAAATACGTCCTTCAAATATGAGTTGCGTCCTGGAACGGGTGGAACGTATAGTTTTGTACAACAAAGGTATTAGTCATCGATACATGTTTCGACATGAATTTAAGACGTGGAGAAAATTAGTATCATTTCACTATTGTGAGCGGTGGACGTGTTCTGGGTGAGAAGTGACGAGTACGTTGTTTTCTCAATGAAGACATATAATTTTTATAGTCTTTTCATTTATTTTAAGCATAAATAAAAAAAAGTAATAATATGAAATTACGTTCTCCGGGCGTGACGTATTGACACGAATGAATGAATGACACCTTGTGAAAGAATTCGCATCCTTTATATATTGCATAATTAAAAAGGATCTGAAGAAAAAAAAATCACAAATAAATTTTTTAATAGCCCTCAAGATACAAAAATGAAGAAAAGATATTAACTAACATGAGTTATCGGGGAACAATGAAATCTTAAAATTAACCGAATTTAGATATTTAATAAGAATAAAATGACAACTTCATACCAATACCAATATAACCTGTTGTTGTAACATAGAACTAAACATACTTAATGTAAATGCGGATGTTGTGTTCAAAGTTTTAGTTGGACTATTCCATCTCATATAGGCTGACAATAAGAATGGAAGACCATGAGGTATCAGAAGAAATGAGTTGCACATCCAGTTAAGTTCTGCTGGACCAGAAATAAATTGTCCAGTTCATGGTTATAATAAAAGGACAGATTTATATTGAAAGAATTAAATAATTATTGCAAATAATGACAAAGATGGTACCATAAAATAAATAATAAATGGTAAAATTAGTTTAATAGGCTAATTGGATAGTACACGATACAAAATTGTAAGTAAAGGACCAACAATTATCTTGTTTAAAATTTATTTATATTACTTATGCATATTTATTTACAATTATAAATGTATATATTTGAATTTATATCAGTACACGTGTCTAAAATTTTGCCACAATTGGTGCACTTTAACCAAATTTAAATTAAACTGCTCAGATCTTAACTGTACCGCGGCACAGGCCAGACTCTAGATAGCAACTAAAAAAATTAAAAACAAGTTATCCTCAAAAGTTTACCAAAGGAATCGCATATATTGAAATGGAGGTGGGCAGGTCATATGGCTAGGCTGGATCCAAGTAGATGGTCTAGAATTTCTACCGAGTGGATTCAAAGAGATCGAAAGAGATGGCGAGGAAGACCACTGACGAGGTGGAAGGACGAACTAGTGCAAGTAGTGGGGGATTGTTGGGCTACAGTGGCCAGAAATAGGCAAATGTGAAATAATGTAACAAAACATCAATCATTAAATACATGGTTATAAATTCTAGTTTTAACAAGGCAAGAAATGTTTTATTGTGAGTATATTTAAGTTCAAACATGTAAATATTGTAAATAGCAGAATGAACTAAGAAGAAAAAATTTTAATTATAATACCAGACTTGTACCTCCCAAGGGAGAGGCTTATTGTTCTATTAAGGACGAAATAAAGCTATTATCATTATTATATTTGAATTTATATAGATGTAACTGAAGAATCGAGAAGGAGGTCAAATTAATTCCAAAATGGAGTTGTTCTCAGCTATATGTTTATATCACAGGGAAGAATAAGACGGTAAAAAGCAGAAATGTAAATGGTTGGTAGATTTAAAGGGTTTGAAGAATATACCAAAGGCAGGAGGAAGACTGAGCTAAATATTTTAAAAGTTCATTAGTGACTATCCCTCTTTTTTAACGGCCTTATCAATTATTAAATCTAATAATATTTTACAAAATTAAATTAAATTTAAAATATTTATTCTTTTTCAAAGGAAAAAATGTATAATGTACTCAGGAACTGTCAAACAGTTAACACGTAATATAACATAACAGGAACTAACACAGAACTTTATTAATATTCAAACCTAAGTTCCTCCATTTTAACTAAGTTTTTTTACTTACATATTTGCAGAGGTAGTTAAAAATATTGAATACAATAAAAAAGATCCAAATTATAGGATTTAAAAAAAAATAAATAAAAAAATAAACTTCTGGGAATCTGCTGCTAAGGTAGAAAAATTTAGATTTTTAATAATATTTATAAACCTGCACAAAAAAGAAAATAATTCACATTATTTAAGGTCTATGATACTTACATATTGTAAGTGAAATGTGTTAGTCTAGAATAGATTAATACTTTATGTGCACTATTTAAAGATATGCAATATTTAAAATTTTAAGAAGAATATTCACAAATGTCATACTGCATGTGTTTCACAGCCATGCCACTACAGGAAACTAACTGATTCATAAGTGGATAATGAATTAAATTATGAGCGAGAAATTTAAAAATATATCAATAGCATTAAATAAAACATTTAAAATTTCAATGATTGATGTTTATTTAATTTTAATCTTAAAACATAAAAGAAAAATTTCAGATATTAAAAAAAAACATATCATTGCTCAACATGGACCAGAACATTATCCCCAAAACAAAACAAAAAATATCTAAAACAGTATATTACTGAGCATTATGACATATATGGTCAGAAACTTGGACTTTCTGCAACTGGACTTCTGAATATCCAGAATGGACAAAGTAAGACATATGGCCATTAGAGAAAAGATGGAGGCTGAGAGAATCATTCTTGGAGGGAACAAAAAAAAAAAGCCTCAATTGGTTTGTACATTTTTAAAAGAATGCTGGAAGAAAGAGCAGCCAAAAAACTCTACCTGTGGAAAATTAAGGAAATAAGAAGACGAGGAAGACCTGGGATAGATAGGACATTATGAAAAGAAGCCATCCAAACAGTTTTAGATTAAGGAAACCTACGTCAGTGAAAACTCCTAAATAAAAATAAAATAAAACAACCAAAAAATATATAATAAGCACTAAACTCCTCAATAAAAATCAATAAATAATAACAAAAATGACCAGTTATAGAGTAGTATTGGGACAAAAAACATAAAATTAGAAGGTTTAAGCTGAATAATGCATAAATAATTTAAATTTTTTATTTTATATTTAAGGAAGAATCTACGGTGTATATCCTAATTAATTTTGTTAGAAAATGTTTACTAAGCCTATAAGTTAAATTTAATAAGTTTGTATTTAAATGAAATAAACATTATTATAAAACATAACATTAATAAGTTTAATTAAAATTTACCCTTTCCACCTCTTTAGTTTAAGACCAACCGCAGGCTTCTTGATAGGCCTCGGAGTGGCGGCTGAATTTCCACCAGCTCCTCTACTTCTTGGCCTCCCCGGTCCCCTTTTTAATCCACTCGTTCCTTGCAAAGGTTTTCCTGCGGACAGAACGGTGGGAGGAACCATACGAAGTGTCGATGCTAAGCCTTCATATGGTTGGGAAGCTGAAAAATATGGAAAATAACACCATGAATTTAGTATAATTTATACTTTAAAAAAATTTTAATTACCTTAAATAGAAATCAATCCTTTTTTTTTAATTAATATTATTAATTGAAATTTATAACTGTATTACATAATACAACAAATAAATATAATAGATAAATGTTCTAAACAAGAAGGCTATCTTCTTTTCAGACGTCTCAGAGGATTATCAGGAATCAAATAGGATGCTAAGATAGAAACTATAGGGTTATAGTGGGAATGGAGTTTTTAATGGAAGGAGAGATACCTGGTTCAGGGCAGATTAGTAACATATGGAACATTAAGAACATTCATTAAAACTGAGTTTATTTTTGACAAAGTAAGGAGCATTGAGGATTTTAGATTATAAGGATTGTTGTATACAAGAGTAGTTCGATGGTTTAGTAGAGCCCCAAAGCTCAATTCTGTAAGTCCTTATGATAGTCATGTAGATAAGTCTTTTGTAGTTAAGTGGAAGATTCCACGTTCGGCTAGTAAGTGTTGAAGTAGCTAAAAACAACAAGAAGTTTCTTGTCTTTTCAGTCATGTAGGAGGACTCCAAGTTAGAAAAATCAATCTTTAATAAAAAAAATGCAAGCAGTTTTAAATATTCATCATAATAATCAATAATTCATTTAATCTTTTTACCAAATCAAAAGTCTTAAATTTATAGAATGAAAATAAAAATAACAACTTAAATTTTAATTCTAGTTATAATTTCAGAAATGTTAATTAGATTAAAATTAATTTTGTGGCAGTCTTATGAATCTTATATGAAAACCATCATAGTCAGGTTAAATAGGTTAGTAAACTGTAGCATACATATCCTGTTTGCCATAAATGGAGTAAGAAAGAACAGTAAGTACCAAAAGAAAAGTATATATAGAAATTGAATGTCAAATTCAATCTTTCTTAAATCAAAGTCAACTACTCTCAAATCAGATTTAATCTTTTGCCATTTCAAATTCAACCTTTTTTTATTTCAACAACAAATCAAAACAACCCCCTATAATCCAATTATGATACCCAGTACCAAATTAATCAAAAATTTAAAATACATTGATAATATTTTTTTGAAATCAAGAGTAATTTCTTGAAATAGGGTTCCCAAGAACAAATAAGAGATCATTTTGGTTAAAAACATAATTGGTAATAAAAATTATTTATATCAATTTGTTGAAATCGAAAGCGGTTTAATTCGAAAAAGAAAAAGTTGAATTTGATATAGAAAATTTATATTATTTAAAATTTAGATAAGGTTAAATTAGATTTGTAAAAAGGTTAAATTTAACTGGGAAAAGCTTGAATTTAACTTTTAAATGCAATATATAGATGAAAATTTATTAATTAATGTGAAATAACAGTTGATTTTTGCTCAGCATAAATGAGTAATAATCAGCAGAAGTTTCTATTGGTTTACTCACAGAATAGATTCACAGTAAAAAGTAGGGTAAGTTTATAGTCGAAAAGTGATACCAAAATATTTTTAGATATTTAAAAAAATGAATATCAGAAAACGCATCAGTCCAGAATCGTAACCGTTTGGATTATGAATGTCTGTATTAGAGAAAGAAGAAATTACATGAGGGATGCACAGAACCTTTTTTTCTTTCTTTTTTTTATCTTTTAATATGTTATTTATTGAATCTCTGGAACCATAACCATCAAAGCACTAAATATTAAGCTCAATATATTGGGTTGTTTCACATAAAATGTCCGTTTTTATAGTTTTTGAAATACATAAAGGATTTTGCAGGTCTCTGTTGTTAGCTTCCCAATCAATTACCCACTTTTTAGTATACCTCCAAATATGAACATGGAAACAGGCGATTTTCGAGTAATATTTTTGTACGAGTTTGAACTCGGCCATTCAGCAGCTGAGGCTGCTAGAAATATTTGCAAGGCGTTTGGGGAAGGGGATATTAATGAACGGACCATTCGCCGTTGGTTTGCTAAGTTTTCAGCTGAGGATACCGACTTGGAAAACTTGCCCCGAGGAAGACCTCCGTCCGTAATAGACAACGATGCCCTCAAACATACAGTAGAAGGAAACCCCTACCAAACTGTTAAAGGACTCTCAGCACAACTAAATGCAAGTGCATCTACCATTTCCAGACATTCAAAGTGTATTGGGAAAGTAAAAAAGCTGATTTTTTTTTAAATAATTAAGTTTAAAAAATGGAACAGTGGAGTGGAGTAACAGTCATTCCACACCAGTGGAAATTGCACTTTTCAGATGACCTCTTCTTCGGAAAACAGTGGATTGATTAATATATAGGCTAAATCAATTTTAACTGCAGTTTGTTGCATGTTATCCAATGTTCAGAGAATATTAAGATATTATCTTAATTACAGAAACAGAAATAAGCGTGACAAAGTCTGAGTTAGGTTGTAGAGTTAGTCAAAATTGACAAATGTTATTTCCAATTAAATAATCAATTACAATATCTTAGTAACTGATTGTTTATTTTCTAAAATTTTCCTTTGAATATCTCACTAAAATCACTGGAAATATTGATAGTTAAAAAATTGGCGGAACATACACATTTAGACTGAAAATAAAACACAAACATTTTCCTGGAGACAAGATTGTTAAATGAAAATTTCTAGGAAGCACTGCAATAATGATGTGCGAATTCAAGACAAATCTTTATTTTTCGAAGTAATAAGGAAAAACAGAAGAATAACAATTAATGACAGACAACGAGCATATTTAAAAACAACTTATAATTTTAGAAGATGTAACCCATGTATAGAAAGTAAAACTAACTTTTTTAAGAATTTAACTAGTCAATATTACTATTAAACTTCAGAATAATAAAAAATGTTAAACCTCCTAAGATAATCGAATTTCAATTCATTATTTTCAAAAGTACGATTACTATCTCTGGTTGAACTGAAACCAGCAAAAATGGTTATTAAAACGCAATAAATACAAATCAAGAAATATAGTTACCAGGAGAGGTTATATCCATTATAGAAGACTGTTCTTGCTGCATGGGTGAGGAACCCATTTCCAAATCTTCTTCCTCATCTTCCTCTTCTTCAGAGCAATCACCAACATCCATATCTTCTTCCCCCCGCCGCTTTTACCTTCACGGTCCCCAGAACCCTCCTCCATTCCTTCCTAATATAACACGGATACAAATACTGTTAAATTGAGATTCTTTCATAATATTTTAACATGAATTAACAAAAGATGGTATGATCAGAAATATATGCAAATTTTTTAATGAATAATAACAAAGCAACATTATCTTGTAAGACTATAAGCAACTTGGATAAGACTAATGCACTTTACACAATAGTGAACATAATTTATAAATAACATGAAACATTGATAATTTTAAAAAATCTTTGAGAAATTAAGAAATTAGCAAAAAAAATTTGTGCATCTTCAAGATTTGAGAATTCAGACTGAAGTATAGTAATTAATATATTTAACAACATTAGATAATGAGTACAATCACATCAAAAGGTAACAAACAAAAAAATAATGTCTAGAAACTCATGAACATGATCATGAATTTGGAAAAGTATTAAAAAGAAAAAAAAAAGTACTTAAGTCATTCAACTGTGAAATCAGAATTAATCTTTGATAGGATATAAGATAACAAAACAATAAGGGTTCATATAGCCAAATACTAATAAATAATAAGCTCAACAAATACCTTTGACAATTAATTACCAAATAGTAACTAATTATAGGGTATGATTTTGACAATCAGCACTACATTAACAAACAATTATAATGTAATAATCCTGTGGATAATACAATAAAATAGACTACCAATTAGTCTTTTCCTACCTAATTAGAAGAAAAGAAATTTCCGAAGTAATAAGAATGACTTTAGATACTGGATATCCATATCTTCCTAGACGGATTAAGCACTGAAAAACACAGCTTCAAACACCCCTACAAGATCCGTTGCCATTCTTAAAAGTCTTACTGAAGTGCAGATAAGAGTAACGAACATGAAAACAATTACTGAAAACCTAACCCGTGCGGTAAATGGTTTGTTTTGAGAGTACGCCCTCAAACATGGGTTAACAATTTTTCAAATAACCACACTTACTCAGTATTTTAACTATCTTCGGAACCCCATAACTAACTTATAAATCCTGTAAATGGAGGGAATAAATAGGGAATCACCACAAACACTACAAAATCTTCCATTGATTACTGTAAACAAGATTAACAAGCAGCAAGAAACTTAAAAGCTTGGCATCGATGGCCATGAAAATTAAAACAATATGAGCCACTGCCTTCTAAGGTAACAAGACATTATCAGTAAGTTTACAATTAAGAACTAACAACCAGATATTTTTTAAACATTATAAATTCATTTAAAAATTAATATTATCTGAAAAAAATATTCTTTAACAGTTAATAACGCGTTATATTAGTTAATTCTACTTGGTACCCTTATCCCATGTCTGCCAAGCTGCATAGCATGGTGGTGTTGTCAGTAAAAAAAACTATGTTAAAGACCATTTTCATTTGATAATAATTTAAAATTTAATAAAACTTCCTGAAAGTATAAAAATAGTTTAGTACAACCATCAAATATTACAAAGTCAGGTTAGAGAGGAAATATGATAAATAAAGTGAAAAAGAAAATGTTTGAAATGGCGTTTGAGGGGGAGACGGAAAAAGGAGCCTTCGTTGCCTGAAAGTTCATTTTCACACATAAACTTATGATTGTTTTATTAACATAAAGATATAATTATAATATTTTTTTCGGACTGAAAACGTGAAACCCAAAGAAAAAAAATTGTAATATTGTTCATATTAAAATTTTGAAGAACTAAAAGACCATTTATACTTTATTACACATTAATTTATTAAAACGTTTTCTGAAAATAATAATTTTTTATGAGAAGTTATTACAATTTGAATTAGCTTAATTCATTGCAGCTTCTACATCTTCAACACACTAGGTAGTTAGTTATAAAAAAATAGTAGTTAATTGTTTGTCAAAAATTATAAATCCAATTTAGCGACCCACGACTTAAATCATATTGTTTTTAGAACTGCTTTCGGTATAAGAAGTTAAGTAATGATCTATGCTATACTTTGAATTTTATAAATAATTAATTATAACCAGCATTTCAACAGGTTCTTGCACCAATAAAGAAAGGCACATGTGACACACCTAAGTACATTATTAATACGGTGTAGATTTTTGTGCAATCATATATATTATCCATTAAAGGGATCAATTACTTATATGATAAAAGAAAGGTTGCATTGAAGCGACACAACGCTTAGGCAAGGTGTTTAATAGAGAGGTGGGCTCCTTCTGATCTGAAAAACCGTAAAACATATTTGGTGACGTCATTGGTCCTTATTATGTTACTCGCATATATATTTGTACTAAAAATAAATAAAAACTAGTCAGGTTTTTTGAGACAAACAACAAATTCTAAACACATCCACAGCGCACTGACCTACAACTCAGACCAAGCACAACATAATAATAACTGAGAATCAAGGACCAGTTATGTGTCAGGATTTTCTTTTATATTGCCCCTTCTGGATCGAGCCTACCTCTCTATATGTAAACACTTCGACGCTTACGTAACTAGGAGTTACCCTAGGTCCAAGGTGTTTACATATATATCTCTATATGTAAACATCTTGCCTTAGGTCTGAGACCAAGAGATCATTTGATTACGAGTTACAATTAAAATTCATTCATAATAGAAACATCATTTGATTACGAGAACTAATTAACATTAATTCGAAGTGCCCATGATCAAAACATCTCGGTCTGAGTCCGAGCGATCATTCGATTATTAGTTTGAATGAAATTTCATCCAAATCATCTTGAGCTAGAACCAGTGATCGCTTGAAGCGTTATCGTAGCTTAGAAGAATTATTAAAAGTTGCATAGAGCATTGCTATATAACACCACTCAGGCTTAAAATTCACTGCTTTTCGAAAAAGCTGTTCATAATTTTATTAAATAAGAGTTATTCGGATACATTTTGGTATATGTTTGAATGTATATTTTTATTTATGTTTGAATATATATCTTTATGTATGTTTGAATATATATCGTTGAAAAATAGAGTTCGAATAATCATTTGTTTCACCAGATAACATACGATTAATTCGAATGACTGAAATAATCAAATGATCTGATAATCGTCATTCAATTACGCCCACCCCTAGACCACATAACATTTATTTTACGATTTGACCACCTAATAAAATATTCTGTATTTTTATCAGCTGTAAAACAGTAGATTTTCCACAAACTTCTCTGTAAATATGCGTAAATAGAGTTTTTTTATTTAGAAGTTATTGTGTTCAATGAGCTATATTTCGGCTGTACAAAGTATACTAGAAAAAGAAATAGAGATAATAAATAAAAATTCCTTGCAAGTATTATATGAGCAACCAAACTTTTTATTCTAGTACAGAGTCCTCTCAGAACAAAGACAATGAAAAAAAAAGAAATATTTTTTTGTACAATGGAACGGAAGATTGAGATTCGAGTAAGTAGTGGAAGAGATAATGTTTGAAGGAAGAAAGAGAGGTGGCTTTACGAATAGAGATGGGCAGCGAATCCCAAAAGGATGAGGAGAGAACGAAAAACGATTTGTGAAAGGACGCAGTTCTATGTGATGGGGTATAAATATTGATTATTGGGCTCTAGTGTTCAACGAAGAGATATCAGAAAGGTGGGAATTCAGAAAATTCAGTTATATGGGAAGGTTTTCTATGTTTTGAGGTTTGGAGTAGATAACCATGGAAATATGACCGTCGAACAGAAGGATAAAGCCACTTTGAGTCGGCATTATAGCTAGAAATATGATCACGTTTACGGGCTCCAAAAATAAATTTTATAAAGCAATTTAAATATGTCAGATCAACTTAAATCTACTGGTAGTGACGTTATCATATATTAGGGAAAAGGGCTAAATGTAAAATTTCTTTTAAAAACATTTTTAATTCTTTGCGTAAACATTTTTTTTTTCAAGTTTGAAGTAGGGTTTAAAACATTAGTCATTTTCAAATTGCTACGATAGTAGGAGAATGATACCCTACCAATCCTGGATGCCATAGCGACGTGATACAACGCTTTAAGGATGTTGATGTCGCGAGGATGGCGAATGGAGAAATGAGTAAAATATTACCGAATCTTCAAATCCATGGAAAAAGCAGAAGTGGGAAACAGAAGTTAGGTGGTAGTAGATCCTCACAACATACTGAGAAATAAGAAACTGAATATCATCGGCAAAAGACTGTGATGGTTGGAGGTCTAGCCTAATAGTCAGTAGAAGAAAAAAAAATTAATTTTTATGTAAAATTAACTTATCCTAAAATTAAACACATTCCCTTCTTTTGCACATAGTAAATAGCAAACGTTCCTCATTGCTTGAAAGTTCAATCACCTAATTTAGAATGTCTTAATTCCTGTTAATTTAATTAAATAACATAAAGTAAATAAACTTATAGAATTCGGCACCCGTGTTCTTACAATATTTTTGTCGATTTGTAGAATTTTTTAAAGAGGAGATATCACCTATTCTACCATTTATATAATTGAAACCATTTTCTCATCTCTTTTTTAATCGATTTTTAATGTTTTTTTTTTTTAAAGGCACATTGTAGATAAGAGCCTTAATCTCACCTTAAAGTTCTTCGATTAGGCCAACGTATCATTTTATGTTATGTTTAAAAAATCAGGAAAAAAACAACAACGTCGCCTAAGAAAATAACTAAACGCCGAAATAACTATTAATCAAGCATCATTTGTCAGAATGATATATGCTCATTGTTGGTGGTCCTTTTTACTGTATTTATTGTTATTTTTAACATTCGTTCATCAGAGCAAATTTAAGGACTTAAAATCATTTTGAGCTCCACAAAGAACAGTGATCCTATAACTGAAATGGAAGAGCTTGATATATATCTTTCCAAATTCGTAATGTTTTGGTCTTCAGATTACATAGTCGAAAGGATACATTCAAACAAGAGTCAGAACTCAATCAAATATTGAAGTATATTTATTTATTGTTACTTGATAAAACGCGTTAAAAAAAAAATTTAAAAAATGCAAAATTGTTATCGCTGTTAAATCGATACATAATGGGCCTGTTTCCAGTTACCCTCTTAGGGCCTTTCCACACATAGACGGCTGCCGTCCAAACGGTTAATCCCCTTTATAGCCGTGTGGCGACCGGAGAGAAAAACCAGCCGTGCAGCTGTCGTGTACGGCACCGTGTACCGCACATTTCCCTATTTCGGCAACTATAAGTGGACGACAGCCGTGTACGTGTGAAAGGGGGGGAGGAGAGGGATAACGACCGGCAGGGCAGAAAAGCCTTTTTAAGGTAGCCGTCTATGTGTGAAAAGGCCCTTACGATCACTTTTTTGCGCACGTGCAAATATATGCTGATAAGAGAACTCGGGCCTATCTTAAAGCCATGGTACACAAACGTTTGCCCGCGTCATTAGTTTTATGTCTACGAACAATCCTCGGATAATTCAGATGTTTTGTTGGAACAAACGTCTGATAGCTTGATTTCAGGTTCGGAGTTGTTGGAAAATAAAAAACGTTTTGCACATGTCCTACCTCATCTCCAAGCGAAGAGAGAACAGACCTAAAATGATAGTACATTTCGATGATGATCCGAGGATGCTTTAAAGCATACGCCGGTTGAAATAAGTTACGCTTTACAATGAGCTGTAATAAAGTGCTAAGCGAAGTTTGTAGAATTGGTTGGTCGGAGATTTGGCAACGCACGTCTCCCTCCTACTTTCTACCATTTCTCTTAGATATTAATGTTGAATTAAAAAAAAAAGGTTACATTATCATCGTAAGTATACGAGTATACAACGTCTATCACTCGCTTTTTTTTTTTTTTTTTTTTTTTATTGATCAAGAAAAGCCGCAAATGCTCTCTATTTCTTGCCAAGTTTACCAAACAAATGAAATATGAGGTGAATCCGCAATATGTTTAGAATCAATAGTGTTTTAAAAAGTATTTATAGTCAATGAAAGGTATCTCTTAAGAAGATTAACTTCTAAAGCTAGTCTTGGACTTACAGATTTAACACTGCTTAGATTTGAATAAATTTTAGCTTTGGAGATAATAGTATAAGGATGAAAAGAGCATTATTTTGTGAAAAAAGTTAATTTTTTTCAATCTGTTAAAATGATCTTCTTACTTTTAAAAAGTAAAAAATCATTTCATTTCTTTAATACTACGATTTTTCTTTTTTAATCAGTGAACAAAAACTTTCAAATTGGGTTCGTATTTATTTAAACTATATTTTACAATTGTTAATGTTGGTTAACAATCTGTGCGAGAAATTCGAGTTCAAGGGTCATTCTCAGATGAACTACCACATTTAAAGGATTTGATAAATCGGGTGGCGGTTATAAAATATTAATAGTATCAGTCATTACACTTTTAATAGTTTAAGAGGTATGATGAAATCTTGACACAGGGGTACTCCGTACATCCACTGAAAGGCTTGAACTGTTGCATTATTTGTTTTTGCAATTTGTTACTATTGGGTTGATGCAAAATTAATGCAGGTTTCCTCTATTGCAATATCTTATTTCCAATTGTGTAAACAAAGCTAATCCTAACATTGATCATTATTATACCAAAACAAACCTTATCTAATACCCTCTCTTTCACCATGAATTTGTTTAGTAAAATCGTTTTGTTCAGTGTGTTCAAAGGTCTTGAATCGAAAATGTCAAAGTGCGATTTTCGTCAAATTTATTTTTACGAATTTAAATTAGGGCGCAGCGCTGCGCAAACGGCTCGTAATATTAATGAAGTGTGGGGTCAGGGGGCTATTAATGAGTGCACGGTGCAGCGTTGGTTCCAGAAGTTTCGCAGAGGAGATTTCGACCTCGAAGACAAGGAAGGTCGGGGCCGTCATCTTGCTCTGGACAACGACCAGCTGAGGTCAAAAGTGGAAGAAGACCCAACCAAAACCACACGAGAAATGGCGGCGGAACTCGGAACTCAAAAATTGCAACGTCTTTGCCCAGCATTGATGAATCGGAAGGGGCCGATCCTGCTCCACGATAACGCCAGACCACACGTTGCACAACCAACGCTTCGACGACTGCACGAGTTGGGCTACAAAGTTCTCCAACATCCGCCTTATTCACCTGACCTCTCTCCTACAGACTTCCACTTTTTCAGGCATCTGGACAACTTTTTGAGGGAGAAAAATTTTCAAAACCAGGACGACATTGAAAATTCTTTTCGTGATTTCATTGAGTCCAGGGATTCGGATTTTTTTTCTGGTGGAATAAGAAAGCTTGTTGAACGTTGGCAAAAGTGCATTGATTCAGATGGAAATTATTTTGATTAAATATATATGGTTAAAGTAAAGATATGGCGTATTTACAATACCTACTAAAAACCTGCATTAATTTTGCATCAACCCAATAGTTTGTTTTACAACAAAGGAGATAAGAAAAAACATTAAATATTATAAAATGGTGAACAAATATTTATTAAGCAATATTTTGACTCAAGTAACGAGTCTTCGTCAGGGCTTCTTCCGCAAAGTAGGGAAGCTGAACTCTATTTTACATCTCTTGACATAATCTTCATCGCCGAGCCATCGCTTAAACAGATATATGTTTTTGCTCCAATTTATGAAAATATTAGTATAATTTTTTTTTCCAAGTTTCGTCATGAATGTAAGCTGTATAGGGCTGTCATTTGTACCCAGAAAATAACAACTTCGGACAAAACTATAAAAACATTAAAATATTCCTGAATAATTATTGTTGAGTTTATGACTTTAAACCACTGTCATTGAGAAACAATTTTTTAACAAGATAATGTTGTAATAATCTTAAATTCTGTACATCGAGCAGGTTAAAATTTATTCCTATAGATTATTGTTACATGTTTATAATATTAGGCATTATTAAGGGTTAAGAGTTTAAATAAAGTTTAAAATTAACTTATAAATATTTATTATTCTAAGAGAAAAAAAAATCACGATTTGTTTTATTATTTTTAATTACGGACCAATACATTAATCTAAGTTCAATTTTCTCACGTTGGCTAAAATTTTGTTCATTGTAAACAGATTGTGTATTGCCAAGTAGTTATACAATGGGGAAGGTTACTTGTTTGTTAACCTTACTCAGACATCTGATTGCGATGTGAATTGATTATTATGAATGCTTCTTATTTTTTTTTCTTTGAATATTAAGTTTCGATATGGAAATAAATACTTTAGTCTTAGATACATTGCATAGGGCGGTGAGTCAGGATTCACGCATCTTTAAACCAGCTGAACAAAAATTGCAAGAATGGGAAACACAACCCGGTTTTTATTGTCTCCTGAAGGTATGCTTACCAACTTACTAATATCAACTGATATCTCTGAATTTTATTTATGGTGTTAAGTTTTACTTCTAGAGAAAAAATATTTCAGCATCAGCAGTATAAATGTGTTATAACTGTACTTGTTAAAAGCCTGATGTAGTATGGTTTGTTCTTGAATGTATGATGATTGTCTACACCAAGTTGGCATTATTAGTATTAACAATTGCTCTATATAATTGATTTAGTGGTTTTATTTCTTCTACTTTTAATAAAAAATTAATTGTTTGGGTTTGTCAGAACAAAATCAATAGTAAAATAATCTAAGTGGTTGCTTTTATAAGTTTTGTTGAGTAGGTATCTATTGGTTTTGGTATTAGGAATGATTGATTTCTTATTCGAATTATTTTATATTTCTTTCTGAGACATGTTGATTGTCTTGGTAAATATTAATTGGTTCTGTATTTGTAAATTTACAAATAATATTTATATTAGTCTTTGTCATAGATTAATGTTATATTTACAATTTCAACTTTATGTTCATCTTATTTTATGTCTTGAAAGCTTTAGTTACGATTTTTAATATCTCAAAAATTTAATTTATGAAAAAATTACAATTCAGGCAAATTTATCTGTGAAATATTTGAAATTGTTTGGTGATTGGCTACAGTTTAAGAAATATGTGGTACTTAATGCCATTCTTGTTAAACTCTTAGTCCTAAATTTGTCTGTGTTGATCGCTTGGCTTCCACCCAATGGCCATGGAGATCCTATCTGACATGTAAGATAGAAGTTTTATTTATTTAATTGTTTTTTGAAATTGGATGTTCTAGAAACTTAAAAGTTAGAAAAAAAAAATTAGTGAACGAGTTATTTATTTTATTCATATGTTTCATTGTTTACTTTTTTTTTTTTCTTGGACCTTGACTACAAAAAAATCATTATTTTAATTAATTAAAGGAATATTTTCCTGATTATTACCAAATAATATTCTTAGTTAAACTCTATTGTGATTTAAATTTTATGTGAATCACCAATGCATTTTGGGCACTAAAGCTGCATCATAGAAAAGTTTTTTGTATTAATTTAGTTTATTTAGAGACTGTTTGTAATATTGTTACTGTGGTTCGAAAATGTAGTTCTGGGTATTTTTCATAATCGCATATTGTTTCTTTGAAGTAGGAATCATATTGAAAATGTAATTTTCATTGAAAATGTAATTTCATGAAAATAATTTAAAATATTAATAAAATATGTTTTGTTTCTGATGCTCCAGCTGTGGATGAAGCTGATTTTGAATTATAAGTTGAATTTATATGAATAGCCATTTGATTCATTATTTTATTTTTTTAATTGTTTAATTATTTTATATTAGTTCTATAGTACATAGATTGTTTGTTTGTTTATTCGTTTAATGTCACTTTTATGCTACTATGGCTAATCGGACGATGCTACGGTGGGAGACCTAAATTTTGCCAATCCAGGTTTTATTAGGATAGAGATCTTTAATGAGTACCTGACATCGCACAGGCTCGGGACCACCTTCTAACGTCCCCTCCGAAGGACGGCATAACTAAGGATTTCTTACTCCCATTAAAAAATCCTAGGGCCACCCGCGGTTTTGAACCCGCGACCTTTGGCATAGAAAGCTGCTATGCTAGCTACTACGCTATGGGTGACCCCTGTAGTACATAGAGCCTCAACATAGAGCAATAAGAATTAAGACCCAAAGATTCCCCTTATTTTATTAATTGTAGTTTTTATTTGTAGACTGAAATAGTCACTTATATTCTCATATTTTTTGTTTATGATTTTCAATAAAGAACCGCTGTAGTCGATCAAGTAAAAGAACTTGAAAAAACATGAAAAAATGACTTTTCTCCTCATAAAATTTAATTGTTTAATAAGTTAAATTAAAATTGTTAATTAAAACAAATAATTTTTTCTAGCTATCATCTACCTTCTCGGAGCTTCTCACTGAAGTAATACTTTTTTTTTAGAGTTTATTCTAATACATTTTAACACTAATATCATCTTATGTTTTATATATACATAACCTGTACCACTATAACAAACAAAGGGTATAGGGCTCAATAGAGGATTTATACTGTTTCTAGGCCAACGGCTGTGCAATGAGTGATTCGGCCGAGATCACGCTCAGCCACTAGGTTTTTTTCCCCATTGGGGTACCAACTGTAAAGAGGCTTGATTCCGCAAACTCTAGTCTTGTATCATGGCTGAAGTAACAGAATAAATAATATTCTGCCACAGCCAGGATTCAAACCGTAGACTAATGCTCTACCTACTGGAACTTACCACTGCCAGATTGTATGCCTATGTTTATAACCTTGCGATAAATTATTGAACCAATGTTTACTGATAAATTATGTTTATTCAAAAGCAGATTAAATTTAAAAGATTTAAATTCATAAAATAAATGTATTATTAAACTAGAGTGTCTGTGATATACAATAGCTTGAATTCACTTTTATATCTGCCATTTGATTTCAAATAGGATAATTCCAGGCAATCAGAATAAAATAAAGAATTCCATGATGAACTACTAATTAAGAGAGAAAAAAGGTAATATATTTGGAATTCATGACTAAAAATGTTAATCTGTGCCCAGAAATTCAAGGTTTCAAGATAAGTAGTATCCAAATTTCAACGAAAAAGACTTCCCTTTGCTTTATGATTATGAGTCATTAAATCCCTTCCTTCCCCACAAAAAGATATTGAATTTGGATATGTATTAGCCATAGATACGTTGTGTTTAATTTACTAGCCATGGTTTAGAAATTTTTCCCCATAGAATGGTTCTGTTTAAAACATTAGAATTTTGGTGTGAATACCAACATCTTATAATTGTATAACCATTTGAAATTTATAAACCTTAGTGAAGTAATTCATTTAGTCTTTTAAAAATGTTTATTTTAAATTTTGTTTTTTAATCCTCAAATTTAACTTTCAGAGTCGAAAGTCTATTTAAATTTTTTTTAAATATTTTCAATCGGAACCATATACTTTGATTACTGAGGTTCCACTTAATTAAATAAACTTAAGAAAATATTTTTAGTTTGTAATTTTTATGAAATAAGGTTTTTTTTTAAGTTTTTCAAAAATGGTGGTCACTCACAAAATTAGGCGTAGGGATTAATGACTCTACTCTACAAAATGCATCGAGAGTCGTGAGTGTAATCTCCCAGGGATTACACCACGAGGCCCAGGCCAACACGGCCTGTCGCGCCACTGGAAGAAGAAGATGTTTTTCAAAGTGCATAAAAAAATAAATTAATTAAATTTAAAAAATCCAAAAATCATAAATTATCAAATAAGACCCAAGGTTACTTTCTACAGTCATAATTACTTTTTCCTGATTTCGAAAGTGATAGTTTATTTGAGAATGACCCATGTACTCTGCTCTTATACAATTTTTTTTTTTTTTTTTTTTTAACTTATTACATGTATAAAATATTTCATTTTATGTAAATTGTATTTACAAATTGAATATGTTTTACAAATAAAATATCGACTATCATCTGTAATACTTGACTGTAATACTGTAATTACTTTCTTATTGAAAATATACTGTGAAAAATTTCATTAAAAAGAATTTTAATAAAATTCTTTTATAGTTATGTAAATCAAATATGCACATAAAAAATAAAAATTAAGTATATTAAAATTTTCTAGTCATAAATAATTAGGAGCAGTTTTTAAATTTTTTTGCCAGACACATTAAACTATCATCCAGAAAAACTGAAATGTTTAAAAAATATATTTTATTACTAAATTTAAAAAAATTAAATCATAGATTATATGAGCTATTTTTGTTTTAAAGTTAAGTTTAAGAGATTGTAGATAAACCAGGTACAATATTTAGTTGGATATTTTAAAGGATTTTCTGAATTTGACCTTTTTATCATAAAATTGTGTGGTTATTATTAGAAGATTTTAAACAATTGCAAATTTTATTAATACTACATTTATATCATTATTTTTTAGGACATCTTTTGTAACCAGAACATTGATGTAAGTGCAAGACTCATTGCTGTGTTATTATGCAAAAATGGGGTTGATAAGTATTGGAGACCCAATGCACCTAAGTAAGTTATGCGTTTATCTCATTTCTTCTTTTTTAAACCTTTTTGTTTTATAATTTTTAACCTTAAGGACTCAATATTTGTTAGAATAAGTCATATTGCTAGTTAGCTGTATTAATAATGAATTATTTTAGCCTATAATATGCTTGTGGTTTTTTACTGGCAAAGTTATTAGATAAAGTTACTTTGTGTATCCCTATGTTATTCAACATTCTCTCACTAGAGTTAACAAAATTTCCTTTTTTTTACTTTCACTTACCTATATATGAAATATAAAGTAAGGGGAACTATTGCGATCGTGAAAATTTTCGAATTCCAGTTTTCAACGGAAATATACGTTTTAGAATCCTCTGAGTCCAAATAACCGAGTCCCGCAAAAAGGTCTGTGTGTACATGTGTGGTAACTTCAGCGCAAAAATATCTGTGTGTCCATGTGTGGTAACTTCAGTACAAAAACGAAAAGTTGTATGGAACTGGAATTTCATATTCAAGACTCCTATACACCCGAGATGTTACTGCAACTTTTTCACTAAAATCGGCTGACCTGAAGTCCTACTTTATCCCATTCATTTAGCACCTTTTTACGATTTTCTCAAAAACGGCTCTAACAATTTTGATTAAACTCGCTATATTGTTGTAAAATTTAATGGGCTTTAATATCATGTAGGTTTCATTCTGATGGGGCTTAAATGTAGATATTTTAAATTTTCTTCATCTAAAGTACCTTTAATTTTGTAGATTCTATAAAAATAATTATATTATCTTGTTACCATTGATAATTAACAGCTAAATATGCACGTTGAGTGAATTTGATAAACAACTAAAGGAGAAAACTGAACAAATATTTTTGTATGCATTGTTTGTGTTTTTGAACATAACAATAGTAATATAAGTGTATAATATACCGTTGGATAGCTAAAGATTTTAGATAAATATTATCTGATTCACGGAATTGTAAAGGGTAATGGAGAGTGATGAAAAGCCGAGAAAACTAACTGTTTTTTGGGTTCCCGAAAAGGGGAATTCATGTTGACGGTGCTGCAACCTGGCGGCTAGTCAATGAAGCACAGCGCGCCAATTTTGTTTTTGAACATAAGAACAGTAATATAGACGTATAATATACCGTTTGAAAGAGAAAGACTTTAGAAAATATATTATCTTATACACAAACTTGTAAAATTGAATAAAGAGCCGATAAAACTAACTGATTATTTTAGATAATAATAAAATTGAGTTTTTAATAAAACACATGTTTCTATATTAATTCAATTTAATTAATTCTTTAATGGTTTCATGCATTTTTATCTCTAACTGTATTTGGAAATTCTTTAATTGATTTTAAAAACGGAGGTAAGTGAAAGTCGTGTGTTGCCCGCACCAGATTTTTTTTCGAAGTTGTTCTTTATATTAAATGTATGTTCTGTCCATATGTGTTTTTATGGATACCTCAGATTCTACATGTAACCTTTTTTGAGTGACACTTTTGCACCAAAAACAAATATAGAATATTAAAATTTGAATTTATGAGTTGATAGGTCATAATTTCCTGTAAACATTTGGTTTTGATTTAAGTTGAACGAGTTAAAATTTGAGGGATACCTGTATACTTCTTAACTATCTTTTTAGCTGGATTGAGTCATTAAAGTAGAATCATTTACATAGTTTATTAGATATTGGGGACATTTATGGAAAGATATGCACCATTTACTAATATTATAAAGCTGAAGAGTTTGTTTGTTTGTTTTAATGTGCTAATCTCAGAAACTACTGGTTCAAATTGAAAAATTCTTTTTGTGTTGGATAGTCCATTTATCTAGGAAGGCTTTAGGCTATGTAACATCATGCTGTGACCAATAGGAGTGAGGAATCAGTGGAAAGTCTGGAAAAAAAATGGGGAAAATTAACCTCGCATCCCGATGATTCCAAATGATTTACCTTTTAATTTTTAAAGAATTGAATTTTCCGTTTATTTATCTTTTGCCATAACAATTGATAAATCACAGGGGCAAACATTTAAACACGTAGGAATCGATTTACGTCAAGATCGGGCTGCGGAGAAAATCAGTATGTTTATCTGCCACAAGAAAATAAGACTAAAAATGCCATTTACGCAGAAGTACTTTATCATAATAATAACAGAAATTGACACAGACGAATTCGCGGGCAACAGCTAGTATATTCATAACGGTCCATTTTTTTCACTATTTCAGTATCATAATTAAGTTTCTTGATGTATTTTCTGTGATATTTAACTTTCAGATAATATTTATACAAATATCAGTTTAAGGTTTTATATCATTGACAAGAAGTGTATTAAATTATCTTATTTTTATTTTTTAGTGCATTAACTGAAGAAGAAAAAGCAGCTATAAAAACAAGTATTATTTCAAATTTCCATGTGTCTGAGAAACAGATAGCTACTCACCTAGCTGTGCTTATAGCCAAGATTGCTAGGTAATATATTTTTTTTTAATATTTGGTAGGCATTTGTTTCCATGAATGGTATGAATATGTCGTAATATGTATTTTTTATTATTATTATGGGAACAGATATTATGACATATGTAGGGGAAATATCAGTTTTAGGTTGCCTGATAGGAATGGGAGGTTTTTTTAAATAAAAAATAAAATAAATGGGTAATAAAATTATATAAGTTGCACCATAATTTTCTCTTACCTGTTACATGATGAAAGTTTCAGATTTGACAGTTTTATTATGTATCCAGAGTGTAGAATGAGAGGCAGAATATGTGATTTTTAAAAATAAAAGACTTATAATAATATTAAATATCACTATTTAAAGAATCTTATTATATTACCAAACATTATTTTTAATTACATTTTTTTGAATTAGATGGTAAAGTTACATCAAAACAAACAGTTGTTATACATTTAGCATCAGGTTTTTTGAATCTATAAGTACAATATAAATAAATTAAATACATTTTTTACCAAGATTAAAAAAAAAAAAAAGAAGATAAATCAAATATACAGTGTTATATATTCATTATAAGTAGTGGATTATCATCACAATAGGGACTTATAAATGTGGTTCAGTTATGAATTATTTTGTTTTTTAATTGTTTCTAAGGATATTAAACACATTATATTTTTGGTCTTTGTTAAGAGGATTCGATGTAAGTTAATCAGTTTACATAATTTGTATTTAGGCATGACTGGCCTCACAACTGGGATCAGTTGATGCCGACTTTGATGAGTGCTGTGAAAAGTGATGATCTGGTGTCCCAACAAGTTGCTCTGCTTTGTCTTCATCAAGTTGTTAAAGTATTGTCTACCAAGCGCCTTCCTGGAGATCGTAGGCTCTTCCAAGAATTTTCTCCTGCCATCTTCCCGTATATTTCTCAGTTGTGGGATACACACTCTCAATGTTTTTTTATTAAGGTAAGTTGGTAAAAAGTTCACATAAATAGTCCGTGAGCTAGCAACGATAATACAACCCATTTTACCAAAGTTTTTTGTATGTTTTATGCAAAGCATCTATCATGTTAAATAAATAAATACACGCCTGCCAACTCAAAACGGGTGGATTACAAAATGGGCCATTAAAAAAGGGACCAAAAAGATGAAATTCTGACTCATTTGACCACAATTTCCCTTTTGACCTCATAATATAGGTGGTAATACGAATCAAACGATACTAGTCTGCCATTCACTGGTAGTTGGGAAGCCATGGTAGACGTGTTTTTAGGGTCAGAAGTTCTGACCATGTAACCATTGCGCTGACAATTTGTCGGTGAGTATTAGACCTACGGATTTCTATTAGTTCTAATAAATTAAAGCTAGTTTTATGCCTCTTAAAGAAGTTTATAACGATTATATTGTTAGGAACAGATGTTTCCATGATATCAACCAAATAAATGACAAAAATAAGAAGTTTCTTGGTTTCCGGTTATTTGTAAGAACTATACCTATATAACTATTAATCATATAGATGTGTTTTGCAACTCTAATTAAAGGTGATTTAATTATTATAACAATTATCCTCATAGGTTGAGCCATTTTATAGTGATATCTCGTTTTCCGCAAAAAAAAAAAAATATATATATATTTTTATACCTTTATATTATTGGATATTAAACATACAAACGTCTTATTAAATACTTGATGATTTACTTTATAACAATTATCCTCATAGGATAAGCCGTTTCCATGATAGTAGTCACCATTATGTTAGAAAAGAGTGATATTTTGTGATATTCCCTTTTTGAATGGCCACTATTTTGTAAACCACCCATTTTGAGTTGGCAGATGTGTATTTTTTGCTTTACCATGATAGATGCTTTGCATAAAAATATTAAAATTTTTGTTAAAATGGGTTGTATTTTTCGTTGCTTGGTCATGGACTATTGTTAAATTAGTGTCTATTTTTTAAATCTCAAATACTCCATAGATGTAGTGAATAGATATTTTTTTATAATCGTTGATGCTATCTTGCAGAGGCAAAGGATATGAAGTTAACGAATACTTACCTCTGTCCTCTTTTAATTGTTTATTCTTATGAACTTTTCGTTGATCGGCCATAAAAGATTAGAAAGTAATAAAAAACTATTTATTAATCAACGTTTCGACCCTTGTCGCAGGTCCTCTTCAGGGCTATAAAAACAACAAGATACAGTCTACAATGTATCTACACGTCTACATTAATAACATAAAACAACATAAAAAATTAACATAAGTAAAAAAAGAGTAAACATGAAAACACAAGAACCGAAAAAGATTGTAATAAAAACTAATAAAGAAATTAATTAATTATTTAATTTCTAACTAATGAGAAGATTTAGCTATTTTTAAGTCTGAAATGTGTTTTTTTGTACATGAATATTTTTGAAATTACCTGCTTGATTTAAAACCATTTTTTATAAATATATCTTGGTAATATTATTTTATAAATATAATTTTTCAGGTATTAGAGAATCCAGATGAAGCTCATAAATCATTAGAAAAAGCTTATTTATCGCTAAAAATTTTAGATAAGTTGACCATTCAGGGCTTCAAAACTCCTCATGCCATTAACGATGTTAACAACTTCCTTAAAGCTTTATTTGAGAGGTGCAAAGCCATGCTAAGCGTGAGTAAGTATCTTCCAAGTATTTTTGTTTTCAAGTATCTTTTTCTTATTAGGATGTTACATCTGTATTTGTTAAAATATGTATATTTTTGAAATGAAATGAAAAATAATTTTTATTCTGGGACATTTATTTCCATAAGAATAGTATATACAGTGAACAGAGGAAGTCCAATTTGTCTGGCTTCATTTGATATATGATTATTTAGTCAAATAGTAAATTATTAAAGTTAGAATAAATAAAATATATAAATAAAAACAGATAGCAACATCGAATGAGTTTAGTTATGTATTATCCAATTCAAGATTTATCACATATGTGCAGGAGATTGATTTTTAAGGAAGTGGATAAATAAATGATGTTTGAAAGTGTTTAGGGATGACACTTTACGGAGGGAGATGGGTAAAGAGTTCCTAAGTATGGTAAAATAGTAGTTAAAGGACTTGTCAAACGAGGCAGTTCTATGAGAGGTAGATATATGTCGATAGGTTGAGATCTTGTATTTATGGTGTGTACGGAAGAGCGTGGAGTGAGGTCAAAGGTATAGGGAGGTTTTCTGGCTCGCAAGGATTGGAACAGGAAGATGCCAAGTAGGTATTTTCTTCAGGATTCGGAATAGATCCACCCTTGACCAGAACGCCAGTAAGAGACGTGTGACTGTCTGGAGAGATCGTACCTAAATCTTATAAACCTATTCATTAATCTATTTAGCCTCATATGATTTTCACCACGAGCCCATATACTGGGCATCCATAGTCAAAGTGGGGGAGTATGAGAGAGGACACTAAGAGATGACAGGTTCTTCTAGGAAATAGTCACTGAAACTTAGGAACTGTTTGAGGATAGAGATGGATTTTCTGTTAATTGGGAAAGTATGGTTACATTAAGTTTTGATCAAACATAACTCCTAGATTTTTTTGTGGATTTCTGGAATTGGATAGGAGTTTTCTTGAGAAAGAGTAATGGGCAGTAAGGAAGTGAATGGAGGAAAGGTTTTGAGCGATAAGCATTGCCTTTGTTTTTGCTGGATTCAGGCTCAGTTTATTTCCCGTGGCCCAGCGGTTAATGATACTGATATGTTCTTCGATTTTAGGGGAAGTCTTGAGTATATCAGGGGAATGGAAGGACGGGTAATAATGATACTAGGAGTGTTGGATAGATTTTGGTAGATCATTTATGAAGATTAAAAATAAGGTCGGAGAGAGGGATGATTCTTGGGAACACCTAGAGATTTTTGTGTTTATTATTTTTACAAAAATATAACTTACAAAATATATACTACAATATATACAAAATGACCTAATATATACTAACTGAGATTCTTTTAAGATTGATCAATAGCCGATTTTTTACTGTATTTATTAGAAAATTAAAATGTATTGGATACATTTGATGCTAGTTCATTTAAATTGCAAGCAATTATTGTATTTTTTTCTCCATTTCATCTTTTGGATCAACAGATCTTTATAACCCCCATCTAACATTATGGTTCCTACCTTATTTCCAGAATTAGGTCACTTATTTTTCTTTTTGTATATATTTCTCTAGTTTAAAATATTCATTATACATTATATCTTTTAATTTGATGTGAAATAATTTATCTATACTTTTTAAATTTCAGGACCTTCACTCAAACCTGATCATGAAGTGTTTGCTAGTAAATATATAGTCAAGTCAATAAATATTTTTGCGAGCCTTTTAGAACAACATCCTTTTTCGTTCGTCGATTATATCACACCAACTCTGGAATTTACTGTGTTTTATACATTTACTCCTTCCGGTGAAGCGTTTATATTTGAACGTTTTATTATTCAGTGTTTTAATGTAATCAAGTCAATAATTTTGTGCCAAGAATTCAAACCTCCAAAAATAATAGAAGGTAATAGAAAGTTTTTATTTTCTCTGATGAATATTTGATGATTTCTCATGTTAAAATATTATAATATAGCCTATTTTATTTTTCTTTAGAAACGAAAGAACCACTGTCATTGAAAGCACATCATTTAAAGCAGGCTTTCTTCAACTCATCCACACTCACAGCAATATGTAAAAGACTAGTCACTCATTACTTCCTCTTAACACCCCGTGATCTTGAATTGTGGGATACCGATCCTGAATCATTTGGTAAATATATTATTATTACTAATATTGTTATACTAATTTGAATATTAATGGGTCATGTGTAGTTCTTGTAGTTAAAAAATTGAAAGGACAGGTTGTAGAAAACATATTTTAAGTCATTAGAATTGTTTACCCAAGGTTTATAATTTATTTAATAAATGTATACTTTGTCTTCTCAATAATTTGAATTCCAAATGTTTGTATTAACATAATTAAGTTGGTTGGGGATGTAGTTATCAAAGAAATTAATTAATTAATTACAGAAATTAATTATATAAGAAGTTAGAGATGGGGTCATCAAATAAATCATGATTTTGTTTTTATTTTATTAGATAGTTTTATTGTTACTGAGCTGATTGATATTACTATAATTCTGCGCTGTACTTTTTATTTATCCTTTTTAGTAATGAACCTTTGTAATCAGACAAAAACAAAAAAAAATTAACGTCTGTTGTTTACGCACAAAAAGGACTGATTTTACTATTTCAAAGGATATGCCCGATTTTAATACTTTTTAATTTAGTACTGTTAATGCTTTGTTTTTTTAATTTTAAGTTAAAGCTGCCATTCTTGTTGAAAGGATTAAAACTGGAAGAGAACCACTATATTTGACTCTAATCTCCTTTTAAAAGGATATGAATCAAATTATTTCAGTCCTAACTAGGATTACCACACTAAAAAGGACGCTTTTTAATATAGAAACTCTCTTCCCGATGTTATAATTGGTCCGAAACAGCATAAGTCTAACTCTCTATTATCATGGTGGAAGGGTGGGTTATGCATAAAAAATTTTATTATTTCGAAGGATATGTCTGATTTTAATATTTCAAGGAATGTTTTATTTCTTTTTTTAAATTTTATTTTGTCGCCATTCTCATAGAAAGGATTCTTAGCAATTGACATGTCTTATAACTAGGATACGATTCAAAATGGAAGAGAACCACCATTTTTGACTCGATTCTCGTGAGATATGATGTTAAGATATTTCAATCCAAATATCAAATAAAAAAAAAATCAGTTTTTCTTTGAGGCTAAGGTACCAATTTGTTGACCATAAAATAAATTATTGAAGTGCTGGCATTTTAGCCTAATAGATAATAAATAAATATAATAACAAGTATACTTATTAAGTGTTATTACTTTGATGACTGTACCTCCAACCAAATTCTTTAGTTATTTATTTACTTCTTGACTTTACTTCTTCATTTCCTGAATAAGACAAGTCTATTAGGTCATTCAAAGAATTAAAATTTGTTTTCACTCGCGTCTTTGTTAATTTCTTAGTAATAATTTTGTTTTTATGTAAGGAATTTGAAGATAATGTACTTAATAACGCATTGGTTCTTTATTTTTATAGCTACCGATGAGGGAGGAGAATCTTGGAAATATTCTTTGAGGGTAAATGTTTTTCTTGTTTAATATTTTATTCCATTTTTTTTCTTTAATTAATTTTTTGTTTTCTTTAGGCAAGTACAGAGGCACTGTTCGCCTCAGTCTTTCATGAGTACAGAGATGCGTTGACCCCTTTTGTCGTAGAACTGGTGAGGGAAAATCAGTCGCTTGTTGCACCATACGATTTTAATGCTATTCTCTTGAAAGATGCAGTTTATAATGCTGTTGGCATAGCCGCTTTTGACCTTTTTGATGTGGTACGTACTCAATGATTAATAAATAATCAGAAATTGAGACCCCGATATAATAATTTTTGTTTCTTTTTGTTCCAGATAAATTTTAATGACTGGTTTACCTCATCTTTAAGAGTAGAATTAGAAGTCCAGGATAATAATTATAGGATAATTAGGCGACGAGTTGCCTGCCTGGTTGGAATTTGGGCTGGAGTCAAAATGTCTAGTGACCTGTACCCGAATGTTTATTCCCTCATGATTCAACTTCTTAGATCAGAGGAAGACATGGTTGTGAGGTTGACTGCTGCGAATACAGTCAGAGCTGTTGTGGATGATTTTGAGTTTAATTTGGAGTCGTTTCTGGAATTTTTGGAACCAATGTTTTTATCTCTTTTCAACCTTCTTAAAGAAGCTCTAGAGTGTGATACCAAGGTGATTTGATTGATTTTAATTTTTAGCCTGCATTTTTTATCTCAACTTTATTTATTTAGTTACTTTTCTTTTTTAATTTTTTTGGAAGTTTTCTTAATTGGAACATTTAAAAAAGCACATACTACCTTCCATTCATCATCTAATCACTTTATTGCATTAGTTCTTTAACATTTTTTCATCCTAGTCAACGTTTCGGGGTTGTCTCCCCATTTTCAAGACTTATTCCTTGCTATAACATTTTTCATTCCTCACTACATCTCATAGCCACTGCTACTTGTCGTTACTTGTCGTAGTAGCAGTGGCTATGAGATGTAGTGAGGAATGAAAAATGTTATAGCAAGGAATAAGTCTTGAAAATGGGGAGACAACCCCGAAACGTTGACTAGGATGAAAAAATGTTAAAGAACTAATGCAATAAAGTGATTAGATGATGAATGGAAGGTAGTATGTGCTTTTTTAAATGTTTATTATTTATTTTTTTTCATTTTTAATAAGTAAAGATGAATTAGTAGGGGATCGGAAGGAAAATCTTAACACTCTATCCCTTAGGAACAAGCTCAGAATACAGTGGGTGCCTGGTAACTTAGGTACTGAGAAGTCTCACTCTTCTCTCAATGGATAGGATAGCCCTGAGGAGGGTTACAAAATACTGTCAGCTTAACAAGATCTCCAAAATATGGGGTTGGTAGCCTCACCGATTTGTAGATTCTCCAAGAGGAAAATGAAACTGCCTATCATGTATTGTGCCATTGTAAAGAATTCAGTTTTACCACTTTGGCAATGACTGTATTTCAGATCCTTAGCTCTGTGAATTGGTCGATCCTTACTTATTTTCAAAAGTAATAGACCTGTATTAACAAGATAACGCATAATGCACAATAATCCTTGAGACTGCCATACTCGATAAATGCTGAAAAAAAACAACAAAAAAAATGAAACCTCTTGGTTAAGGAAGAATAAATATTCATTGAAGTATATTTATAACCACTTCATGGAGTCCCAGAATCAAAATGGCATGTAAATGAGGCTATTAGACCCCTTTGGCCCAAATGCGGTCAAGAGTAAGAAACCCTTGTACATGTGTTGGGTTAATGTCCTTATAACATGCTTCTTGTTACCCACTGGCATTAGTTCAACATCTGTGGATTTCTTAGCATTTAGTGCCACAGAAAAAGAAGTACTTATAGTAGATCCCACAATTAGATGTGAATCAAGCGATCAAGAATAGGGCAACAAATTCCTGAAAGGAAAATAAAGCAATTATACCAAATGTATTCCTTTCCGGCAAGAGAAGTGTTATAAGGAGTTCAGCAAAAGATCATGTACAGTTAAAAGGTTTTGGTCCGGAAAAGTGGAACTCTATCCCATTAGCTATGAGAGCGTTTTTGGAAAAGTATGGACTTTTATTGGACTGAAAGGAATCGGTTTCAGAACATGGCAGAGACTATAATCCTGTTCTCATTAGGAATCTTGCACTACCATATATATTAAGGCTAAGCTGGATTTGTAAATTTCCAAGACCTATTTTGATATAAGTAATATGGCTAAATATGTTTATTTGGCAGTATAACATCCCCCTTTTATTTAATATATATATATATATATAATATATATATATATATATATATATATATATATATATATATATATATATATATATATTGTTACATCCTTCTCCACCTGCCTCATAACTAGTAACAGCTTAATCTGGCTTGTCCAGAAGTATGTCCCTGAAGGGGAGAGTTATCACAAATAAATGATGTTCAAATGTAGCAGGCGAGGGAATGTAACAAAAATATAGTTTTATAAGATGTGAAAGATAAATTAAAATGCACAACTAAATTCAAGATTTACTAAACAAAATTATATTGACTTAAAAAAAAAATCACTTAACTACAAAATTATACTTAATCACAAATTTACAAATTAATACAAAAATAATATATTTGAGGACAAAAACGGTTCAGAGTTACTAACTCTATATCTTATGTGATGAGATGGGGAAGTACAGTAGCTGGAGTGGAGAGCAATGAAGATGGTTACTAGTTATGGAGATGATGCAGCAATAGTGATGTGACATGGTTAACGGTTAAGGTCCAGGTTCTTAGAAAATAAAATTATTAACGATCTTCTACTTTATTTCCTTTGTGGCATACAAGCATACGGCAAAACATATTCTTCGTAACACCAACTAAAATTAATTAAATAATAATCAGTTTTAAAAATAAAAAAGGAAATAATATCAAATAATCTTCAAAGTAAAGTTAACAGAGGATGCTTACCGCTGGGTATCTTTTAAATATATATATGACGGAAGAAAATTAAATAAAAATATCCTTATACTGCTTCCTGCTAACTCGGTACTTCCATACATGGATACGTTACGAGACTTTCTACCGGAATGGCCTAAGATCGCGGAATTCCGGTACCTCCACGGTACTTCCTAGGCGGCGACACTGTACTTTCCATATGTAGGCTCAAGTTTAAAACACCGGGCGGACGAAACCAAGCGGGAAAATTAAAACTTGTTACACACTCCCCTCCAGCGGGTAAGTCCGTCAGGTGGTTTGGAATAACTTAAGCTTCGATGGATGCCATAAACCTACGAACTTTCCATTCTGATCCCTTAACTTACACAACCCGCCACCCGTAACTGAGACAACTGTATAAGGGCCTTCATACTTGGGGTTAAGTTTAGCTGCGAGTTTATCTGCTGCTGAAGATAACTGAAAAGTCATTTTTAAAACCTGATCTCCCGGATGGAAACGATCTTTCCGGCGTCTCAAATTATAACGACTACTCTGATTCATGCTTGCTTTAAGAGAATTTTCCTCAGCGACATGATGAACTTCAGGCAATTTGGCCACTTTTGCCGCCCAACGAGTCTGTTCTTCTTCGCGAGCTGCTAGAATATCTCCCTCGAGAACTTGGTGTAAAGGCCTTAGCTCTCTACCGAAATTTAAGAAAGCAGGGCTGAACTTGGTCGAGTCCTGAACTGCGGAATTCAATGCAAATTGGATCTCTCCTAACTTCTCGTCCCAGCGTTGGTGTTTTTTCCCAAGATACGTGACGATAAGTTGCTTTATATTACGGTTAGACCGTTCTGTGGGATTTGCCTGTGAGTGATAAAGAGGAGTAGTCTCCCTCTTGATTCCGAACTCCTTAGCTACTTCATCAACAAGATTACTACACAAAGTTCTTTGCATTGTCTGAAATTAATTTCCTAGGTGCACCATACCTATATAATATTCGGGACTTTAATTTCGACACTATAACCGAAGAGGTAGCTTTCCTAATGGGACACAATTCCACCCATCGGCTAAATAAATCGACGAAAACTAGGAGATAAACGTTGCCTTTAGTGCTTCTAGGATAGGGACCCATAATGTCGACAGAAACGATTTCCCACGGCTGCTTGTTATAGCGAGGGTACATCAATCCACGAGGTGGTGTATTTCTGGGTTTTACCTTTTGACACAACTCACACTGTCTCACATATTGGCTTATATCCGAATAAAGACCCGGCCAATAATATAGTCTGCTAACCCGCGAGAACGTCTTATCAATCCCTAAGTGGCCAGACTGAGGAAGATCATGATTATCATATATTATAGATCTCCGCAGGTGTCTTGGAACAACCACTTTCCACTCCTCACTGGGGTCCTCCAACTCTCCTTTCAAAGAGTTCTTCCGATGATACAGTAACTGCCCGTCCTTTATCAACCAGCCAGGGTGAAATTCTGGGAACTTTTGGACTCTGTAAAATTTCTGATCGTACCATTCATCAGACGATATAGGGGTTCCCGAAGACGAAATATCATTGGAAGAGGAGCCATGATCGATACCTGTAGATAAAACAGTTATTGCGGCAATTCTGGATAATGCATCGGCCACTGTATTCAGTTTGCCCTTACGGTATTCCACTTTGTAATTATACGGTTGTAACCGAAGAGCCCATCTAGCCAAACGACCCGAAGGGTTCTTCAAATTTAGAAGCCACTTAAGACTGGCATGGTCCGTAATAACGGTAAAGGAATATCCCTCCAAGTAATGCCGATTCTTTTCGATACCAAACAGGACTGCCAGGCATTCCTTTTCGGTGACGGTATAATTTCTTTCAGCTGGACTGAGGGTACGTGAGCAAAAAGCGATAACCCTTTCTTCGCCATCTTGTATCTGTGTTAAGACAGCTCCAAGACCTGTATCACTGGCATCGGTCTGTAGTTGAAAAGGCTGCTCGAAATCGGGCCTTGCTAATATTGGTGCTTCAGTCAGTGCTGACTTGAGAGCATTGAAAGAGGCTTCTTGCTCTCCTGACCATATCCATTTAGCTTTGCGTTTGAGCAAGGATGTAAGGGGAGAGACAACCGCGGAAAAATCTTTTATAAAACGGCGATACCACCCTGCCATTCCAAGGAACCTTCTAAGTTGCCCAACATTGGTGGGTGGAGGGATCGAAGTAATGGAACTTACTTTGTCTGGATCAACGCTCAGGCCTTCACTATTAACTAAATACCCTAAGTATCTAACTTCTTTACAACCAAATTTGCATTTATCGGGATTAATACGCAACCCTGAAGCTTTAAGTCGACGAAATACTTTCTGAAGCATGTCTAAATGCAATTTAAAAGTTGGCGTGCAAACCAAAATATCGTCTAGGAAAACTACAACGTACGGGTATAGTTCGGGTCCAAATATGGCATCGGCTAACCTCTGAAAGGTAGCAGGTGAATTGGTTAGCCCAAAAGGCATAACTTTAAACCTAAATAACCCTCTGCCCGGAACTGTAAACGCTGTAATCTCTTTACTAGATTCGTCAGCTAGTGGTACTTGCAGAAATGCCTGCTTAAGGTCAAATTTGGACAGATATCTCGCTTGTCTAAGTCCGTCTAAAAGAGAAGTCATATTTGGCATGGGATATGAATCTTTACAAGTAACTTCATTTACCTTGCGAAAATCGATACAGAACCGGTAACCCGATCCCTTGCGAACCATGACTACCGGAGATGACCATGGAGATTGGCAAGGCTCAACTAAGCCTTCTTCTAACATCCGATCAAGTTCCTGGTACATTGCCTCAAGAACTTTAGGCGAGTAGTGGTAGGAGCGTTGCTTAATAGGTTGAGCACCCATAACATCTATCTTATGTCTTATACGGGTTGTTAATCCCGGAGAATCTTGGAGAGTTAGCAAACCTTCACTAACTATCTTATCCAGATCTAACTTTTCTGAGGAACTGAGTGAATTAATACCACAAATTGATGTTTCCCTTCCCTCTATTGGAACATCCTGACGGAACGAAAACTTATGGCTAGGATCGTCTTGAAACCACCAGGTTGCTTCACGAAAATTCATGCACATACTAGAATTAACTATAAAATCTAATCCAAACAAAAACATAAATGGAAGTGATGTTAAAGCATACAGTATTATGTTGTACGACCTACCTCCAACTGTAATTGGAATAGAGAATATTTTATCCACAATACTGGTACTTCCATTAGCGACACAAATATTAAACTCGGGAATTTCCTCAACGACATAACCCAGTTGAAGGAGAATTTTGATCCCTTCTGGTCCAACGAATGAGGTGGTTGAACCAGGGTCAAATAGGGCCAAGTAATTCAACTCTCTTCGGCACTGTTTTCCTATTTGGAAAACCATGTAAAGCTGTTTAGGGAACGATACGGGATAAAGAGGTACGGTAAAATTTTCTAAAGAATTCGAGGCGACATTTGAGGAAACGAGATCAGATTTAGCGGTACAAAAAGGTATACGATACGGAACGGTATTTAGTGGGTCAGCTAAAACTGTAGGAATAGGAATGACCCTCACTTCCGATTCCCTCGCCCATTTCCCGGAGTACATTTAGGGCAGGCGTGAATGGAAACTCCTGGGTTACCACAACGATAGCAGAACAACTTACGAGGTAACGAACATCTGGAATATACATGTGGTCCACCACAATTCCAGCAATTTAATTTCTTAGCTGTTAGAGCTGGCTGTAAGTCTTTTGAGATGTCTTTATTGTCAACGATTGATTCAGAACTATTTCTGGATCGTACTTTGGTCGATGGGGATAACCTTTCCATACAACCAACTGACTCGGTTTTCATTCGTTCGAATTCGGGATTACAATTTGATTTGTCGGCAGAAGCGTCAGAATCTGTTGGCACCGAGGAACCCGAAGGTAAAATACTATATATTCCCGAGGATTCTTTCTTATACTGCCTATTTGTAGTGGGATTCGTAAATCGGGATTTCTCTTTTCCATTCGGTTTTTCCGCTCGGCCTTCTTGAGCCATCATCTCGGAGATTCTAGATCGTTCCGTGACGAAATTTATTAAGTCCCTATAAGAGGGAATCTCAGTCGACTTTATCCGCTCTTCGAACGATCTTCTGGTCCCTGGGTCTAAATTGGTGAGGGCTAAATGAAGTTTAATGAAGTCCCCCATATCTTCGATGCCTAAAGCCGATAGGGCGGAAACATTATTTTCATGTTCGGATAAAAATCTTTGCAAATTATTTGCGGACGAATTGTTTAGAGGGGTGAAATCCAACACTCTTTTAATGTAAAATCGGGCTAGCCGTCTTTTATTTTGATAACGAGCAACTACCGCATCATAGGCTAGGGAATAATTACTTTCCTCTAATGCGAACCCCGAGATAAGGGACAAAGCTTCCCCGCGTAAACTACTTCTTAGATAATGGAATTTTCTTATGGTCGATAAAGATTTCTCTCTATGAACCATAGAATCAAAAAGAGAATAGAACTCATTCCAGTCTTCCAATTTCCCGAGAATGTCGGTAAATCAATTCTTGGTAGCTCCTGAGGAACAGAGTAAGTAGGGGTAGAAAAAACATCAGGTTTCTTTTCCGTGGGAGTACACGTTTTAATTAATTTATAATAATTCGCTTTAGTGGTGTCGACTAAATCGAAAAATGAATTTTGTACAGCTGAGGTTTCGACCTTGTCCTTAGTACCCGTCACGGTTGAGTTGTATTCACGGATTTTGGACTGGATCTTTTCAAAACGCGACTCGTAATTGACCAGCCTATCATAAACTGGTTTAAAATCAACTACTGTATCAACACTCAAGGAGTTTGATTTAGTAAAAATGTTCTGAACTGCAGCAAATATATCCTCCCGTTCCGATATCAAGACGTCGGGATTACCCATTATGGCAAAGCAAACAAAACGTAAAAAAATTTAAAAAACAGAAATAAACTAGCACTCTGGAAACCGATAATAGAACCAGGAGAAAATTTTCCTTTAAGATAAAATAAAATAAATTCCTACTTTAAGGCAATTAAAATAAAAACCTGTAAAAAGATTAAACAAAATATAATTTAAATTAAATTAAACTCGGTAAGCGTCCTTTACAAATTCAAGGTACAAGTTGAATAACAGGAAAACAAAGTCTTAAAACTTATATGAACCTATCAAAACAAAAGTTTAAGAAATAAATTAATGAGACAAATAACAATTATTCTCAAACTCTAATTAATCTAAATTTTGATTAATAAGATACCTTATAAAAAAACAAAAAATTATTTTGTACAAAAAATTATTTTCTCTGTTATCTAAAGTTATTTACGAAAAAAAATAAAATATTGTTATTATAATAATAATTCTTATCAACCACAAAATTCATAATTATTAAATCTTAATTAAATACAAGTAAATAAAATCCTAATTTGAAACCTTTTAATTTGAGATTTTAATTAAAATAAAACAGTCTAAATTTACTAAAACAGTTTAATAAACGTTACTTTTAAATAAAAAATTTTAATCAATATAGAAATATTTTGTATTAAATAACACAAGAAACTTTTACGGAAGATATATTACCATAAAAAATTAAATGTTTTCCTTCCTAATTAGAACTATATAGAAATATTTTGTCGATACAATAAAGTTTTACGGAATATATTACAATTTTTAAAATAAAAAAAAAATAAAATGTTTTCCTTCGATACGATAATCATAAAAGTCTTAACTTTGTTGATGCAATTGACTATACCTAATACCATGCTTGCGAATTACTGCAATGCAAATAGTGTCACTTAATTCTTCCAATGTATTATTCATTTCCTTTTACAAAAAAATAACCATTAAAGTCAGCACTTAACTTAAAAAATTGTCCTTGTCCCTGTTCGGGCGCCATATTTTTGTGACATGGTTAACGGTTAAGGTCCAGGTTCTTAGAAAATAAAATTATTAACGATCTTCTACTTTATTTCCTTTGTGGCATACAAGCATACGGCAAAACATATTCTTCGTAACACCAACTAAAATTAATTAAATAATAATCAGTTTTAAAAATAAAAAGGAAATAATATCAAATAATCTTCAAAGTAAAGTTAACAGAGGATGCTTACCGCTGGGTATCTTTTAAATATATATATGACGGAAGAAAATTAAATAAAAATATCCTTATACTGCTTCCTGCTAACTCGGTACTTCCATACATGGATACGTTACGAGACTTTCTACCGGAATGGCCTAAGATCGCGGAATTCCGGTACCTCCACGGTACTTCCTAGGCGGCGACACTGTACTTTCCATATGTAGGCTCAAGTTTAAAACACCGGGCGGACGAAACCAAGCGGGAAAATTAAAACTTGTTACAGTGAGTTGTGATAGAGATATCAATGCAGTTGTGAATGAGGGCTAGAACTTCTGGCTCTTTTATACACTTCTCCCTTCCAAGCATCTTTCCTGATTTTGATTGGTTGAAAGGAGGCAAGGGGAGCGACATCTGCAGGAGAAAATTATGAATTAATTTTAGTTCGCGAAATAAAGTCGCGGTTTCCACTGTTGGAGCCTTCTGAAACAGAGTCGACTTCCTGCTTTGTCAATCGGTGAGATGAGACACTGATCTATTAATCCTTAGATCTATGAAGTGCTTCTGCTGCGTTCCTTCCTTTATTCTCATATGGTCAACATACCATACCATGGCATAATAATATATGTATATGTGTACTTTCTTTTCATTCCAATACTATCACTTATAAGTTAAGCTTCATAAAATTCATTCATATTTTAAATTTACTACATTTTTTATTTCAGATGCGTGTATTGCATATACTATGTTTTATTGTTGAAAGAGTTGGTGTTGCTATTGAGCCATATTATAACAGCTTCGTACAGTACCTCCCACTTTTATGGCATGAAACGGAACACCATAGTATGCTGAGGTGTGCTGTTGTTGCTACGTTAGTACATCTAGTCAAAGTAAGTTCTTTATATGTACCTTTTACTATTTTTAGTAATTATTTATTTCATTACTAGATTTTGATCCTCTGTTTTTAATTAAATAAATGAAATAATTTATTTTAACTCAGTGAGGTTACATATAAAAGTTGAATGAATTAAATTTACAGGAGAAAAGAGCAAAAACATTTTTTTAATTTAATTTTGTTTTTTTGAACATAAGAACAGCAATATAGATGCATAATATACTGTTGGAAAGTTAAATATTTTAGAAAAAATGTTATTGTATATAAAAAGTTGTTAAAGGCATTGGAAAATGACAAATAGGGTATAAAATTATTGCTGATAATTATACGTAACTATTTGATATTGCAATATTATTTAATCTATATGATTTAGATTATTATTATATATTAATATTATTTAATCTAAATCAGATGTTTCCAACGACACAGAATAAACTTTTTATTACTTTCACTTACTATATATAGTAAGGGGAAGTATTGCGATCGTGAAAATTTTCGAATTCCAGTTTTCAACAGAAATACAAGTTTTAGGGTCCCCTGAGTCCAAATAACCAATTTCCGTAAAAAGGTCTGTGTGTGGTAACTCCCGGGCGGAAACGGTTAGTCCTATGAAACTGAAATTTCATATTTAAGACAACTATACGCCCGAGACGTGACAAAACTTTTTTATCAAAATGAGCTTACCAGAAGAGTCACTTTATACCATGCATTTTGCACCTTTTTTCGATTTTCTCGAAAACGGTTCTGACGATTTTGATTAAACTCGCTATATTGATGTAAAATTTAATGGGCTTTAATATCATGTAGGTTTTATTCTGATTAAAATGGTCTGACAGGGCTTAAATGCCGATATTTTAAATTTTCTTCCCCTAAAGTACCTTTAATTTTGTAGATTCAATAAAAATAACTATATTATCTTGTTAACGCTGATGAGAAACAGGTAAATATATAAATTGAATAAATTCGATACCCAACTAAAGGAGAAAACAGAAAAAATATTTTTTTAATGCAATTTTTTGTTTTTGAACATAAGAGCAGTAATATACATGTATGATATACTGTTGGAAAGCTAAAGATTTTAGAAAAAATATTATCTCATACACAAGCTTTTAAAAGTTAATAGAGAGTGATGAAATGAACATAAAACTAACTGATTATTTTAGATAATAATATAATAGATTTTTTAATGAAACACATTGTTTCTATATAAATTCAATTTAATTAATTCCTTAATTGTATCACGTATTTTTATCTCTAACTGTTTTTGAAAATTCTTTCATTGATTTTAAAAATGGAGGTAAGTGAAAGTCGTGTGTTGTCCGCACCAGATTTTTATATATTTTTTAAATTTATTTTAGTCACTAGTTTGATATTGACTAATGGGTGATGCCGTCAAGATTTTTACTTGTTAATTTTTTTAATGAACTTCAATTTTTTCTCTAGGCTATAGGTAAAATCAATGAATCAGAAGATGTTACCAATTTCATTTTATCTGTGATATCGTTAAGTACTGACGTGAGGCAAGAGTGTCATGTTTATTTACTTGAAGACGGACTCGAACTGTGGCAGAGTGTAGTTGAGACTACTGCGTATCCTACCCCTGGATTGGTTCAGCTATTTAGCAATATGCCTCCTCTTTTAGGTAATGCTTTGATTCAAATAAAAATTATGATTTATTTTATTTTATATTTCCATTATCAAGTTTAATTAATAATGTTATCCTCTTGGATAGAAGGCAACACTGAACACTTACGGCTTTGTATGAGTATCATATCTGCCTATGTTTTGCTCTCACCTGATGATATTATTGAGGTAATTATGAGATATTATAAATTATTATAATTTTTCTTCCTGTATTTTTTAAAATTTTCACTTTCATGGTTCGGAAAATATTACGTATCATCTATTGTTATAATATTCTATTTTTTAAATTGAAAATTTATAATGTGAATGATAATTTAAGGTTTTCAAATTAATAACTCTGAGTCTTGGCTAAGGTAAAGAAAACTTATATTCTATTTCAAACATACTACAATATAAAAACTTGACTTAAATTAACTGAAAAACTATTTAAATTTGAATGTATTAAATATACTCGATATTGTTCATGTTTGACCTATTTATACGTCTCGTTCACTTAACATGCTAAGCAGTTAGTTTAACATCTTTTCCTGAAAATACTTTCACTCTGGACTAAAAGTAATTTTAGAGGGTTATGAGTAGGAATACTTTTTTATATCTTACATATTAAGAGAATAGTTCATTATATCAGTTTTTATTTATGATTTTAAAAGTAATGACATATTCTAAATAATCAATTAATTGGTTTTGATTTTTTAATTTAATTTATTTTAGGTTTATGGACCAACGTTGATAAATCTTTTTGCTGATATGCTTACGGATATGAGAACTGAAGGTATTTTATTGATAATGAGAGTGCTAGAACTGTTTTTGAAAGTCAATGCATCAAAAGCCTCATTGCTTTTAAAACCTCTTCTTCCAGATATTTTTGGGTGAGTATAATTTTCTCATATTTTCGTATAATTTTTTTAATTTAAATATTCATTACACAGGCTTCAATATTGGCATCAAGAAGTAGTAAATTAAGTTACTATTAAAATTTTTAATTGAAAATGAAAGATTAATTTTTTTGCATTGCATTTTAGGAACATACATAAAGGTGAGGAATTTCCAATGGTGATGTCTCTCTACTTGTCAATATTAGCTCGTGTTCTTCTGGCTTCGCAAGAAACTTTTATTGAAGTAAGGTTCTGATTTATTATATTATCATATACTTCTTCGTTTATTCAAAAGTTAATAGGATTTAATTAATTGCTTAAGGTTTAATGAACAAGTCAATGATGTATTTCCAAAGTTAAACTTACATTTTTTTTAGCATGGGGCATTTTGGGCTAAGTAGCTATGGAAAGCTTAATTTAATTTATTGGGTTGTTTCACATGAAATGTCCGTTTTTATAGTTTCTGAAATACTTAAAGGATTTTGCAGGTCTCTGTTGTTTTCTTCCGAATGTTTACATATTTAAAGTAAACAGTTACTAATCCTCTACCTTTGTATTATAAACATTAGCTTCCCAATCAATTACCCACTTTTTAGTATACCTCCAAATATGAACATGGAAACACGAGTTTAAACTTCAGCAGCTTAGGCGGCTAGAAATATTTGCAAGGCGTTTGGGGATGAGAGTGTTAATGAATGGACCATTCGCCGTTGGTTTGTTCCTACACCTGTTCAGGAATTTAGACAACTTCGTCAAAGGAAGACTTTTTGAAAATTATGATTAAGTGAAAAGTGCGTTTTCAGATTTGGTTTCACTTCAAAGCTTAGAGTTTTTCAGTTCGGGAATAAAAAAAGTTGGTGTCACATTGGGAAAAATGTGTAGAAGAAGAAGGTAAATACTTTGAATAAAATTATCTTGTTTTCATATATCGTATTTTTAATTTAAATCATTTACCTTGAAAACGGACATTTCATGTGACACAACCCAATAATATTGCGAAATTAAAAATATTAGATTTAAAAACTCAAAAACTGTTTCTATAAATAAAACTTCTGTATGAAACTGTATCTGTGTATTTTCTTCAATTATCTTAATTTGAGCTGTTTATTTAAGATACAAATATTTTTGTTGTAAAAAATACCAGGAGTTTATTATTACATCGTTAAATTTTCTTAAACTATTCTTAACTAAATTTACTCAAACCTGTACCTTTACAACCCATGAAGGGTCTTGGGCTCAGTACATGTAGAGATTCGTACTGTTTCTAGGTCACGGCCGTGCAATGAGGTGATTTGGCCGAGATCACGCTCAGCCGCCAGGTTTTTTCCCTATTTTTGGATACCCACTTTCTAGAGGCTGGGTTTGCCCCACGAGGGTCTCTATACCCTAGGGTCGCCTCCCAGCTGAAATAACAGAATAAATAATATTCTGTCATAACCGGGATTCGAACCCAGGACCCGGAGCACAGTAGAAGAGCGCTCTATCCACTAGACCATGTAGCTCCCCAAAAATTTACTCAAATCCCTCTTAAATCTTTGTAATTATCTTCAAATGCAAATTAAGAGTTGACTGAATTTTAAGATGCTTAATGTTATGTATTGAGAATATTTATATGAAAGGTTAAATTAATTACCTACAGGTAAACCAAATCTGATCAGTTATAATAAATTTATTAATTATTTCCATAACTTTTCCCTGCACGCAACCTTGTTTCTACAGTGTATTGATAATGCGGTACATTTCAAAAGTAACTCCAGTTTTACCTTTTTACAATCTGGAATACCAAAGCAAGATGTCTGTGATATCTAGTTTTATACAAGTATTTTCACTTGTATGCAAAGTTCACAATTATGCACTATAATTTCATTTATTGGTTCCCTGCTGGAGCCGATAGAAATATATATTGTGTGCAAATAAATAGAATATATGTGGTTTGTGAAATCTTTGCCTTAAAAATAGCCAGAAACAGAATTATTAATAAGGTTATTTATTTATGATATTATTATTATTGTACCAATACATTTTTAGGCAATGAATAAAGTAAGTGAGACAGTTCAGCAGAGCCCAGATGAGGTTTTGAACAAAATGTTAGAAGTGTGGTTGCATAAAATGCCTTTGATTACTCAGATGGAAAGGAAGAAACTTTTAGGACTTGCTCTCTGTTCCTTACTCATATCTAACTTCAGGTAAATCAAATTGTATTTTTTTTTTAAAATATATTTTTTACTTTCACTTAACTATTTATGCATTGTATAAAACAGGCTTTCTGTCAAAAAGGTTGCCATAATATCTGTGATATACACCTATCTTAAATACAAAATAAAATTTTAGATGAGGAAGATGGTTGGGGGTGCGGTCATAAATTAAAAACACACAATTAAAAATAAGCGTTATTTTAATTATGTGCCGACGTTTCGGCCTACAATGTGGGCCTTCATCAGGGCTAAAAGAAACAAGATAACAACCAATGTAATTATAGACTTAATAATGCGTTAGGTATATATAATATGACAGTAATAAATTATGGGAACATAAATAATATTAAATGTAAAATGATAATAAGATGACAATTATAAAGTATGGAAATAAGGTGACAGTTATAAAGTATGGAAATAAACAAAATTAAGATGATAGTTATAAAGTATGGAAGTAGACATAATTGAGATGATAATATTGTAATGAGAAAATATAAATAGAGACTAAGTAAATAAAAAAAAAATGATAAAGGAAAAATATGTGAACAATTAAAATTTTAAATATTAACAATTTTGAGTTGATATATGACGGTAATATATTAAAAACATAGTTAAGAGTATAGGTAATATATAAAAAAATATAGTCATTACAAAAGAGAAACAGTATGAATAAAAAATAATAATTTAAATTTTAAAATAATGTAATATTAAACTAATAATTATATGTCAGGATATGTAAAATAAAATTTTAGTTTCAAACGACTTTAGGTTCGACTTATAAATAGAAGCTAAATGTCCACATTTCAAATGTTTTCTTTATTTCTTAACCCTTTTAGTGCCGTATGAAAGATGAGTGCCAATGCGAAAATAACCAGCCAAATTTGACAAATATGCAACAATTTGGAAAAACGCTCATAAAAACCAAACTACAAATGATATTTACATGCTTAAAAATGTCACATATTCGGCATAATGTGTGTAATATCTACTCACATATAAATTTATTTAGAGATAAAGTTTTCTCGCAATGCGAAGAAAAAAGGGCTATTACATGCATGATGATATATCATCATGGGCACTTTTGGCAAGTGTAGCAAACGATGATATATCGTCATTCAGCACTAAAAGGGTTAAATGTGATGATTTTATCATCCCAGACTCTTGCATAATGAAATTCTTCCATCATGAATTTATTCATTAATTGTAGTTTCTTAAGATTTATTATTATTTTTACAAATATCACTATGATTAGGAATGATTATCACTGTGACTAGAAATCACTGTAATATGATTAGGAATGATACCCAAAAATTACATTAAAATAATATTTTTTTGCTGTTTTCAAATTATTGGGTTGTGTCACATAAAATGTCCGTTTTCAAGGTAAAGGATTTTTATTAAAAATACGATATGAAAACAAGATAATTTTATTCGAAGTATTTACCTTCTTTTTCTACACCTTTTTTCCAACGTGACACCAACTTTTTTATCCCCGAACTGAAAAACTCTGAGCTTTGTAGTGAAACCAAATCTGAAAACGCACTTTTCACTTGATTATAATTTTCAAAAAGTTTTCCTTTGATGAAGTTGTCTAAATTCCTGAACAGGTGGTAATCTGTTGGAGACAAGTCGGGAGAATATGGTGGGTGCGGAAGAACTTCGTAGCCCAGTTCTTTCAATTTTTGAATGGTATGTTTTGAAACATGTTGTTTAGCGTTGTCTATGAGTATAGGACCCTTCCGATTTACCAATCGAGGTTGTTTTTTTAATAATTTTGTGTGCATTTGGTCAATTTCATTGCAGTACGTTGTAGAGCTAATGGTTTCACCTCTAGGTAAAAAGGAATAATGAATTATCCTAGCCATGGACGACCATACTGTAACCATCAATTTTTTTGGGATGCAAATTCGGTTTTGGCATTTGCCCCGGGGTTTCGTTGATGTTCAACCACTGCCCTGATCGACGCTGATTGTCATATGCGATCCGATTTTCATCACAGGTAATTATTCTTTCAAGGAAAGGCTCGGTTTTTTGCCTCGCAAGCAGGTCTCAAGGCGTTTCAATTGCTGCCGCTCAGTGAGATCATGAGGTACCCATGTATCGAGCTTTTTTACTTGCCCAATCACTTTAAATGTCTGGAAACGGTAGATGCACTTGCATTTATTTGTGCTGAGAATCCTTTAACTGTTTGGTAGGGGCTTTCTTCTACTGTATGTTTGAGGACATCGTTGTCTATTACTGATGGAGGTCTTCCTCAGGGCAAGTTTTCCAAGTCGGTATCCCCAGCTGGGTTAATGGTCCGTTCATTAACACTCTCTTTCCCAAACGCCTTGCAAATATTTCTAGCCGCCTAAGCTGCTGAATGGCCGAGTTTAAACTCGTGTTTCCATGTTCATATTTGGAGGTATACTAAAAAGTGGGTAATTGATTGGGAAGCTAATGTTTATAATACAAAGGTAGAGGATTAGTAACGGTTTACTTTAAATATGTAAACATTCGGAAGAAAACAACAGAGACCTGCAAAATCCTTTATGTATTTCAGAAACTATAAAAACGAACATTTCATGTGAAACAACCCAATACCTCAATACCTTGTATTTTACAGGTTTTTGCGAATTCTCAAAAACAGCTCTGACGATTTTGATTAAACTCACTATATCCTTGTAAAATTTAAGGGGCTTTAATGTGATGTAGGTTTCATTCTGATCGAAATAGTCTTGACAGGGCTTAAATGCCGATAGTTTAAATTTTCTTCCTCTAAAGTATCTTTAATTTTGTAGATTTGAAAAAATTAACCAATTAATCAAGATTATATATCTCTATAGGGTGATGATGTTTTACAATTAAATGAAACAATAATGAAAAAACATGAATTCTTAACATAATATACTTTAACGAACGAACTCTTTTTTCCAACACAAATCGAGAATTCAAAAAAAAGTTTTTACTTCTATCAGCAGTCCCTATGACTGCCTAAATTGTAAATTTTATTATTATTTTTTTTACAAGTCCATGATTTCTAATTTATCCATGCTTATTACAGGTTTGTTTACGAAAAGTTTCATGGCATTGTGCTTGCAGTTACAGAAGTATTGAATGACATTACCAGAACTGATGAAACAGGTTCCAGAATTGAGTAAGTCTTTATACCTTCAGTATTTATATTGTTTTATTTGCCATATTGAAATAATGGTTCTTCTATTGTATTTATATGGAGCACTATGATTATATTAATGTATCTTTTATTTTAGCACTGTTTGAAAATTAAGATTCTTTTCTTAATTATCTTTCCATTTCCGAATTATTTAAATTGTAATTTTATTATAATATATCAATTAGTGCTTCTGAAAATATGCTGCTAAAGTATATATATATATATATATATATATATATATATATAATATGCATAATAAATACATAAGATTGCTATTAACACCAATTGTCATGTCAGCTTGGACTTTTTTAGTATATTATTTAGCTGTGCAGACCATTGACTCATCTTTTGAATTACGAGCAGATGTGTTTCAGGTGGATTTATTGTTTTCAAATTACCAAAGAGCTAAAGAAAGTTATGAATCAATGCAGCTAAATTAAAGACAAATTATCTCCCCTAATATCTTACCTATTTAAATGATTTTATAATAATGGAAGGATAGTTGACTGCAGCTGGAATATAAACAGAAGTTGGACTGCACCCCCTACCCAATTCTCCTCAATGATTTTGTATTTATTTTTTGGGGAATTTAATATCCTACATATTAATGAGCAATACCATACAAAGGTTCTAGGAATTAATTTAATACGGATTCCAAGCTTTTATAAAGAGCTATAATATAATAGAATAAAAACAAATTGATTACAAGAATTATATTAAAGCCGGTATAATTTGAATGTTGTTTGATAAATACATGAAATATTATTCTTTGTTTTACCAAAGTTTTAAAAAACTGTCAAACAAACCCACAAAACTAGTTTTTTTATAATGTTAATATTTTGAAAAATTCTATGTACAGATAAATATTTAGTAAACTTTAATAATTTAAAAATTTTTTTTGTTCCAGTGCATTACTATATATGCCAGATAATGACGATACTTCCAGTTTTGAAACCGAGCATGAGCACAGAAAGAAACAACTGGCTCTTGAAGATCCAGTCCATAAAATTGTTTTAGAAAACTATTTTAGGATTCAGGTATGGATTAATATAAAAATATGGTTATTTATTGTGAATTATTAGCTTGGTTACTTTGTCTAGTTTAATCAATGCCTTCAAGACTTGTTATAAACATATCAAAATAATTGCTTATTTATGAAGTCGATCGTTCAATAAATATCCATAATTGTGGACGGAAATGAATTCTTTCTCTTATTTTCCATGATTCTAATAACAACAACCAACCATTCAATTTACTTTTTTTACTGGGTTATTTTATTAACTCAATCTCCTGTACTAGGAGACGTCAATGTTATTGATGTAAATAAGGTTTAATTATGCCGATCCACGGGTAACCCTAATTGGTGATACTGACTTGGCTCAGTATTCTGTCCATGATGGTTATAATTCATTTCCATAATATAAATAAATATTACATTTTTTAAAATGAAAAATAACTTTCAGGGAAGGGGTTTAAGGGCGATCAAAGATGGGATTATAATTTTTTTATTTTGAACAATATTGTTGAAATTTTATTTATTTTTTAATGGTTTGTTGGATTGTCACCAATATATTTAACTAAATAATCTTAATAATTGCAGCTTTGGAATTTCTGAGTTCTTATGAGAGCTTGTCTGGCTTCTTATACCCTTATTCCAAAATTACTTTTTATTTTGGAAATTTTTTAAAAAAGTCACAGAACTGTTAAATATAGACCACTAGAGGAATGGAAGAGCTAAGGACCTCTTCTACTAATGCATGTTCTATTTTATTAATGACAAATTAGTTATTATATAATTTTTAATGGATTTTAGATTGAAGGGCTCAAGCGAGACATCGGGCCTGGAGAATTTGAAAAATTTGTCGCAACGCTCGATCCTGAAATCCTGAAACAGGCACGAGAATATGTTACTTTGTGATGTAATTGACTGGATGACCCAATTTGTACATATATAAACAGATATTTATATATACATATATCCTTATGTATACTATGAGCATAAATTTATATGATTGCCATTAATCTATTTAGTCGCTAGTTGAACTATTGAAAACAGAAAGTAATTTAAATTCCTTCAAGATATGTAAATATGTAGGGGGTCTGAAACATCTCAGGTTGTGATATTGATGGAATTTTTTTTTTTATGTACTCGCTCTTTTACTGTACAAATCTTTATGAATTTTTTTCTTTTTTAAAAGTTGTTTGTTGCTTTTAGCTTTACTATTTATTTTATAGTATTTTAATCCATTAGAACATATTCTGACATGTTTGTGTTTAATATTGTACCTCGATAAATTTTTTTGTCGAAATTTTTCTTTTTTTTAAAATATTTGTATGCTTTCTTTTTGTTATAATGTAATATATTTTATATAAATTGATAAGTCTTAAATTAATATGAATGTATTTGAATACGCTGAATTGTTAAAATTTACCACTTGGCTGGACAAGGATCTTACAGTGAAAATTGAGTGAATCAAATTAGTCCGAAAATAATAAAATATAATAGACTGCTTGTTATTATATAAATTTTAATACTTGCATTGATTCTCTATAATAGCCTTTGCTATGAACTTCAACTAATCAATGGTATTTATTTAAATTAATATTTGTTAAAATGACTTTATTCGGTTTTTAAAATCTGAAAAATATTTTGACTGTTAATATGTATCTCTTCTTTCTTTTTCTTTTCTTTTCTTTCTTTTTTTTTTTTTTTAACAGTTATATTATTAAGTTATTTAAGTCTAAATATTTGAAGCAAAAGCTACCATGAAGATATAGATACATCAATGCATGGTTTCTTGTATTATAAAGACCAAATAAAAACTTGTTAAATATCTCTCTCATCTATTTAATTTATTTTTTAACCTTATACCATCAATGCTCATTGCTAGGACTGAATAAATTATAAGTACCTTCAAAGAGGGGCTGAATCAGGAATGAAAATTGTTAAGTGATTTGCCTGAGTGGTAGGTCTGGTGTGAAAAAAATATGAATGAAAATGAAATTTTATATTACTTTCACTTACTATATATATTAAGGGGAAGTATTGCGATCGTGAAAATTTTCGAATTCCAGTTTTCAATGGAAATACAGGTTTTAGGGTCCCCTGAGTCCACATAACCAAGTCCCGCAAAAAGGTGTGTGTGTGTGTCTGTGGTAACTCCCAGGCGGAAACGGTAAGTCCTATGAAACTGAAATTTCATATTTAAGACAACTATACGCCCGAGACGTGACAAAACTTTTTTATCAAAATGAGCTTACCAGAAGAGTCACTTTATACCATGCATTTTGCACCTTTTTTCGATTTTCTCGAAAACGGTTCTGACGATTTTGATTAAACTCGCTATATTGATGTAAAATTTAATGGGCTTTAATATCATGTAGGTTTTATTCTGATTAAAATGGTCTGACAGGGCTTAAATGCCGATATTTTAAATTTTCTTCCCCTAAAGTACCTTTAATTTTGTAGATTCAATAAAAATAACTATATTATCTTGTTAACGCTGATAAAAAACAGGTAAATATATAAATTGAATAAATTCAATACCCAACTAAAGGAGAAAACAGAAAAAATATTTTTTTAATGCAATTTTTCGTTTTTGAACATAAGAGCAGTAATATACATGCATGATATACCGTTGGAAAGCTAAAGATTTTAGAAAAAATATTATCTCATACACAAGCTTCTAAAAGTTGATAGAGAGTGATAAAAAGCCGATAAAACTAACTGATTCTTTTAGATAATGATATAATAGATTTTTTAATGAAACACATGTTTCTATAGAAATTTAATTAAATTAATTCTTTAATTGTTTCACGTATTTTTATCTCTAACTGTATTTGAAAAATCTTTTATTGATTTTAAAAATGGAGGTAAGTGAAAGTCGTGTGTTGCCCGCACCAGATTTTTTTTGATAAGTATGTAGCACAGATGTTCTTACAAATTTTCTTCAAAATCAAAATACCTGAAGCGCACGTATTGAAAGCTCATATATGGAAATAAAAGTAGTAATGTATAAGTATAATATACTTATAGTGGAAGTAATACACTTTGCATCAAGTAGTTGGTGAAATGTGTTGATATGTGCACCAGAATTCCATTAGTAGCATGCTTTTTGCTGCCCTTGTAACTTAACTACTTATAAGTTAATTTTTCAAAACACCTTAGCTCCAAAGTAGTTCCATCTTTTATCAGGTCTTTGAACTAATAGCTTTGATTGTGCTGAACTCTTTTGGCAGTTTATATAACTATGGTTTCAGCAGATTTATTGACCATTTACTCATAGAAGGAGTAGCATTGTAATTATGACTAATATTTTCTTATCTTCACTAGATTGTGGCAAGAACAGACTTTCTTTCAAATTTTGCTTGTGAATAATCATTACTCCAAATTATCTTGCAGGATTTTCCCTTTCCCACTAACATTTTACATAGTTAGGTAATTAAAATATAAAATGGGAACACCTGTGGTATATTGGATAGCATCACAATATTTTTCCTTACTATACATTTATAAGGGAAAGTAAACATAGACTCCTATCTATAACAGAATGTAATTACTACCTTGTTAAATTAACATATATTTTTTGTCTTAAGTAACAATTAAGAGGCACCCGCAGGTGGTCCTAGAATTTTTTAATGAGAGTAAAAAATTCTTAGTTACGCTGTCCTTCGGAGGGGACGTTAAAAGGTGGTCCCGAGCCTGTGTAATGTCAGGTACTTGTTAAAGATTCCTGTCCTAATAAAACCAGGATAGGCAAAATTTAGAACTCCCACTGTAGCATCTTCCGATTAGCCATAGTAGCATAAAGTGACGTTAAATATACAAACAAACAAATAAAAGAGGTTACTAACAGGTATTTTTTATAACAATATCAACTACAATTAATAACTGGTATGAACTGGTCTCAAATTGTTACTGTTACCTTAATTCATGAATGAAAAATTCTTTAGTTTCATCTCTACATTTTTTTCACTTTTTACTTTCACTAACCTATCTATATATTGTAACGGAAAGTATTGGGATCATTAAAATTTTCGAATTCGAGTACTCAATGGAAATTCACGTTTTAGGATCCCCAAGTACCACAAAAAGATTTCTGTGGGTGTCAGTGTGTGTCTAGGTACGAGTATGAAACTGAAATTTCATATTTGAGACAACTATACACCCGATATGTTACAGCAACTTTTTCACTAAAATCAGCTGACCGGAAGTGCTAGTTTATACCATGTATTTTGCACCTTTTTTCTATTTTCTCAAAAGCGGCTCTAACGATTTTGATTAGACTCACTATATTGATGTAAATATAAAGGGCTTTGATATGATATAAGTTTCATTCCAATTAAAATAGTCTGACAGGGCTTAAATAGCAAATTTTTGTATTTTCATAATCTAAAGTACTTTTAATTTTGTACATTCCAAAATGTAAATGATATAATCTTATTAATGTTAAAGAACGGATAAATGTATAATTTGAATGAATTTGATGACCAAGGAGAAAAGAGCATACATATTCTTTTGGATGTAATTTTCGTTTTTTGATAATGACTGTAATATCAACGATAATATACCGTCAGAACAAGAAAAATTCTAGAAAAAGATATTATCTTATAAACAAAGTTGTAAAAGATAATGGAGAGTTAAGAAAAGCGGATAAGACTAAGTTTTGCATATAATAATATATTAGATTATTAAATGAAACAGGTGTTCTATCACAACTCCATTTAATTACATTGACCTGTTTTCATATCTAAAGGATATGACAGGTGATGTTTAAAAAATAAATAATTTTTATTGTTTGTAAAAAACAGAATAGTTCCAGTGGTAGATAAAGATAGTGATTTTTTTCTCGTAGATTCCATGTCTCTGATGTCATAGCTCTTTAGATTAATATATAATAATATGTAAAAATATATATTAAAAAAACCTTTGTACATAGTTACGTTTTGTATAAATATAGCATATAGTGCTATGTAGTAGTTATCCGAGACAAAAATAATTAAAATGATAATAAAAATATATATATATATATTCCATCCAATAGAAGATATTTATAATAATTGGTATAATATATAGTATGTAGGTGCATAGTGTGTAAGTAATATATTAATAATAATATCTAATGATAACGATCCTACGGCTCTATCCCTATACTTCATGCGTGACCAGTTACTACTCACAGAAAGCTGAAAAAATGCTGTTTTTATTTTTATTTTTCACTATTGGGTACATTTGATATCAACTTGAAAAAAATATATATTGTGCAGGATCCTCCAATGAATTAAAGTAGCAAAAAATTGTAGGTGTACTAATCCAACATAATTTAATAAAAATTATTTTTGAAAAATTAAAAGTAAAACTTATGACTCAGGTTTTCGAAATAAAAAATTTAAAAACATGTTTTGGGGAACTCTTTTAGAAAACCATTAACACATATTTTTTCGTGAAAGTCGGTTCATCCGTTTAGGAGAAAAAATTGTTTATTTTATTTTTCACCATCGGGTACACTTGTGATAAAATTGAAAAAAATATATATTACGGAGGAACCTCCAATGAAATAAAGTAGCGAAAAATTGGATTTGTACCAAACCATCATAACCTGAAAATATTTTTTTGAAAAATTCAATAATTTTTTTGACTAACATTTTCGTGGAAAAAACTTAAGAAAATATAAAAAAAATCCATAATATATAATTTTTTTCGTAAAAATCGGTTGCGCTGTTCAGGAGAAAACAATTTTTTTTTTTTTTCTTTCCCGCTCCATAACTTTCCTTTCATAAGGATTAAAGGGGCTAAAAGTTTGTATAAGGTTGTTTCTCACAGGTGTAAATTAATGATATAAATTTCGTTCAAACACACATGCTTATTCTGCTAGGCTCTTTATTCAAAAGTTCTTAATAATTTTAATAACGGAGGTAAGTGTTACTCGTATGGCGCGCACCAATGATAGCTTACTTCATGTGAGCGAACAGATCCGAGCCCTCAGGGCAAGATCACAGCTGCAAAGAGAATGGAGTAGGAACTCCAAACTAACTTTGTCAATAGTTTATAGAGGCGGCTTAGCCATCCTCAGTGTGATAGCCTTTCAGTAAATAAAATTAATTGACCACCTCATTAAAAAATAAAAATAAATCATAAAGTTTACTTTAAAAAATGTGGTGCGGGCAACACACGACTTTCACTTACCGAGACTTTTAAAATCAATTAAATATACTTAAATTTGAAAAATTTGAGTTGATTTTAATAGGAAAAATTGATTTTAATAAAACGTGTGTAATTCTTCTTCTAATTTAAATGAATCAGGAGTTAAACGATGCTAAAATAAAGTTTAAATTATTACAATTTGTATGACATAAAATAATCAATTGAATAACATACATAATTAACAATGAACCTACCTAAAATAAAGAATTGTTTAACAGTCCTTTGATTAATACAATTAACTCTCATAACAGAGATATAACCTCCCTTGGTAAAATATTAACATATGATAATGAAATCAAGAATAATAAAATTCTTGATTTTACACCTCCGCTGGTCGGAGACTCTTTTTCCAGGAGAAAAAGAGTAAGGAACCAACTTACTAGAGTGGAACACATTCGCTTTTACTCTGACCTGAAGTTAATTTTTTTGAAAAATATCCCACTGGATGCAGAATTCCGTCTTCTTGGGCTGTTTCAGGACAGCTCCTAAACCTACTCGGCTAGCATCTACTTCAATTACAATATCTTTATCCGGATCATAAATGGCCAAAATCGGTTTGGAACACAAATATTCCTTAACTTCTTTAAAACTCTTCTCACATTCTTCTGTCCAATTAAATTTCACGCCTTTTTTCAATAATCCGTGAAGCGGTGCAAGTCTTTGTGAACAATGATCAACAAATTTGTGATAAAAATTAATTTTCCCTAACGATTGCCGAGCCATTTTTCTTGTTTCAGGACGCCTGAAATTTTTGATAGCAGCTAGATTATCACTAACAGGATAGACTTTTCCTCTTTCTATCACATGACCTAAGTACTTAATATAACTATATTAAATTGTTAATCAGTAATAAGTTTATTCCCTATTCGTCACTTTATATTACCTTTTACCTTTTTTGTGTATCAGATAATGTTTTTCTAAAATCTTTCTCTTTCCGACGGTATATTATACGTCTATATTACTGTTCTCAATATAAAAAACAAAAATTACATAAAAAAATAATATTTCTCTTTTATCCTTTAGTTCGTCATCAAATTCGTCCAACTTGTTTATTTAGCGGTCCTTCATCAATGCCATTAAGATGATATGGTTAATCTTTGGGAATGTACAAAATTAAAGGTAGTTAAGAGGGAGAAAATATAAAATATCGTCATTTTAGCTGTGTTAGACTATTTCAATCAGAATAAAACCTGCATGATATAAAGCCCATTTAGTTTTACATCGATATAGCGAGTTTAATCAAAATCGTAAAACGTTGCAAAATACTTGCAAAATACCATATGGGCTTAAGTGATTATGTAGTATATATATTTTCAATTCTGTCTAATTTTTGACGATTTGTATAGGAGAGAGTATAGTATTGTCAATCACTTGTTCAAAGTCTTTCTTTTCATCTTATGGTATGGTGTTAAAAAGTCATGAGAAATATGCAATAATTTGGAAAAATCTGGTGCGCGCAACACACGACTTTTACTTACCTCCGTTTATAAAATCAATTAATATAGTTTTTAAGAGTTTTTAAATACACTTAAGAGATAAAAATAAATTGTTAAAGAATAAATTTACATTGAATTTGAATAGAAACGAGTTTTAATAAATAATCAATTATATTATTATCTATTAAAATCAGTTAGTTTTATCGGCTTTTCACAACTCTCCATTAACTTTTACAATTTTTTGTATAAAATAATAATTTTTCTAAAATCTTTAGCTATCCAACGGTACATGATATATTATATATTATTATTACATATATTATATATATACGTCTACATTACTGTTTTTATGTTCAAAAAATATTTTTGGTCTTTTCTCTTTTAGTTAGATATCGTATTCGTTCAAATTATATATTTATCCGTTTTTATTCCTAAATAGATGATATAGTCATTTTTATAGAATGTACAAAATTAAAAGTACTTCAGAGGAAGAACATTTTAAATATCGCCATTTAAGCCCTGCTAGACTATTTCAATCAGAATGAAATTTACATGATATTAAAGCCCACTAAATTTTACATCGATATGTAGAGTTTAATCAAAATCGTTTAGAGCCGTTTTTGAGAAAATCGTAAAAAGGTGCAAAACGCATGGTATAAAGTGGCTTTTCTGGCAATCTGATTTTTGAAACGTTTCTGTAACATCTCGGGCGTATAGTTGTCTTAAATTGAAATTTCAGTTTTGTACGGCTTTTATTTTTTGCGCTAGGCTTACCACACACACACACAGACACAGACCTTTTTGAGGGACTTGGTCATTCGGACTCAAAGGACCCTAAAACGTGTATTTCCGTCGAAAACGGATTCGAAAATTTTCACGATCGCAATACTTTCTTACTATGTACCTCATATACAGGTAAGTGAAAGTAACATAGATTAGCCTATTGCTGATTTATTATCTTGTTCATGGTTTTATTGTAAGAAAGTTTGATATTGCTGTTACTAATCTACATATGAAGTATCTTCTTATCTCTCTCTATATATAAAATGATATCCCGATTCTTGATTTCCTTGAAGCTTTTATGGCATTCTTTCCTGAAGGTTTATAAGTAAGATACATTGCAATTTAGCTTTTCTTTAAACGGGAAAAATAAATTTTCTGTAACGAAGTCATCAAAAAATTATTACTAACGCAATATGTGTGTGTATGTAAACGAATAGGTAGGTGTAAGAAACTGACATACGCCCGAAATGTTACAGCAACTTTTTCGTAAAAATCAGCTAACCAGAAGACCCACTTTATACCATGCATTTTGCAACTTTTTACGATTTTCTCAATAACAGCTCTAACGATTTTGATTAAACTTGCCATATCAGTGTTAAATTTAATGGACTTTCATATTGTAAAAGTTTCTTTCTGATTAAAATAGTCTGACAGGGCTTAAATGATGATATTTTAAATTTTCTTCCTTTAAAATACCTTTAATTTTGTAGTTTTTGTAAAATTGGCCATGCCATCTTGTTAGCATTGCTAAAAAAACAGGTAAATATACAAGTTGAACGAATTCGATATCCAACTAAACGAGATAACAGCAAAACTATTTTTTTATGCAATTTAGATTTAAAAAAAAGTAATATAGGTGTATAATATACCGTTGGAAAGCTAAAGATTTTAGAAAAATAGGATTCGATGTCAGATTTCATAGGATTTAATATGATGCCGGTTTCATTCTGATTGAAATAGTCTGACAGGGCTGAAATGTGGATATTTTAATTTTTTCCCCTCTTAAGTATTTTAAATAGAAAAAATAAGCATACCATTTTGTTTGTATTGATAAAAGACGAGTTTTTTTTTTTTTTTTTTTTTTTTACGTATTAATAGTAATACAGATATATTATAAACCGTTTAAAATATTTTAGAAAAAAAATTACCTACTTACCAAGTTGTAAAATTTAATGGAGGGCGATGAAAAGCGGATAAAACTAACTGATCGTTATAGATAAAAATATAATTGATTATTTAATAAAACACATGTTTCTATCAAAACTCAATATAATTCTTTATCCTTTTTTTATATTTATCTTTAGGTTTTTATTTCTGTAAATATGGTACGAATACTGTCTAAAAGCATTATTATTATTGACCATATATATATATAATGGCCATTGACTTTACCCTTCGATAAGAGAAATATATTAAATACTATATATTGTGTCAGCAATGGACAGCCCAAGAAATGGCCTTTTCCGCTGAGAATTCTTGATCGATCTGAGTTGGGCGACCGGACACTAGCAACAGCTGGTCCATCTCTCACAATCGGTTGTCACTTTGCATCCAAAACATTTATCTTTCTACAATTCCTCTGTATTATTTTCTTTCTTTCTTTTCGAGTGGTTTTTCTTTCTGAAGACCTTGAGGCGTGAAGATTTAAAGAAGATAAATGCACTTTTGATATTTTAAGTGCTTTTAAAACTATTTAGCGTCCTTTACCTTAGGATAAGGTAGTATCTTAGGCCCCTAAAAGGCACTAAAACACTTTTAATATTAGATTAAAGTTTGGTATGATTTTAGTGGCGAACAAATCTCTAAATTATGCTTCATTCTGAGTCATAAATTTTGAATATCATCTCCACACCATTAATTATAATGAAATATACATTTAAGAATGTATTGTATCATGCATCCTGCCCTAGAGTATCCTTTAATAATATTCCGCTTGTCCCAGTATAAACAGATCCCCTATCTAGGAATCTAGCTTGACAAAGGTCTAACATGGAATTCGCACATTAGATTAAAACGAAAAGAAACTGCTCGCCGCTTTCAGCTACTTCAACACTTACTTGACAGACGCCTAATCTTCCATTTAATACAAAAAGCTCATCTACATGACGATCATAAGGCCTATCTGGACTTACGGAGTAGAGCTTTGGGTCTCAACTAATCCATCAAATTATTCCCGTATACTATACTTACCTTCCAAAATCCTTTCTAAAATCCCCCAAAACTTTAACGATTTTGATTAAGCGCACTATATTGATGAAAAATTAAATGGGCTTAAAGTTCATGTAGGTTTTCTTCTGATTGTTTGTTGTTTATTCGTTTAACGTCACTTTTATGCTACTATGGCTAATCGGACGATGCTACAGTGGGAGTCCTAAATTTTGCCTATCCAGGTTTTATTAGGATAGGGATCTTTAACGAGTAACTGACATCGCACAGGCTCGGGACTACCTTTTAACGTCCCCTCCGAAGGACAGCATAACTAAGGATTTTTCACTCCCATTAAAAAATCCTAGGCCCACCCGCAGGTTTGAACCCGCGACCTTTGGCATAGAAGCTGTTATGCTAGCCACTAGGCTATGGCGAGTCCTTTTCTTCTGATTAAAATTATGTGAATTAAAATAAGCCAGGATGCCTTCTTCTTTAGCTCTCTCCTTGTGCCTTTCAGCGTGGAGATAGTCCAACCCAGGATCTCCATCTCTTTCTGTCTCCTGCAAGAGTCTTCATCTCCTGCAGTGTCTTGCCTCTCGGTTGCCCCAACTTGGTAATGTAGCCATGTTAGCTAAGCCTAGGCCTTCCTATAGGTCTGGTGCCAACTGGTTTTGCCTCCATAAATTTGCGTGGGTCACAATCCTGGCTCATCCTACACACATGCCCGTACCACCCCAACTGTCTCTTCTCCAGGGTCTCCTTCATTGCAGGAATGTTTAATTCTTCCCTTATTGTTTCATTCCTGATCCTATCCCTGCGGGTTTTGGAAGCCACTCTGCGCAGGTATTTCATTTCTGCCGCTGTTATACGGCTCCATTTGTTGTCCGGGAGTGCCCAGCTCTCTACTCCGTATAGTAGAACACGCATGTATACGGCCTTAAATATGTGGAGCTTGACATCTTTCTTAAGCTCTCTCTTTCCTACTATTGTGTTACTGATGGAATAGTAAATATTATTTGCTTTTCCTATCCTGTTGGATATTTCGGGTTGTATTTTTCCATTTCCGCTTATCACAGTTCCAAGGTAGGAGAACTCATTTACCACTTCAAGCTCCTCGTCGTTGCACATAATGTGGATTTGTTCGGGCTGTCGTCCCACTTGTAGGATCTTGCTTTTTCTGGCATTAATAATCATACCTTCCGCCCTAATTCTGCTTCCCATTCTATTAGGGCTTATTGGAGCTTAACGCTAGAGTCAGTAATAAGGACTATGTCATCGGCATACATCATTACTTGTGCCTGTATGGTTCTCATATTCCAACGACCAATCACCGCTCTTGCTGTTCTTATCTTGCAAATCTTTATTATTTCATCCATAAAGATGATGAAGAGTAGAGGGTTGAGGTTAACCCCTGCTTTACTCCTTTTGCCATCGGAAAGCTCTTCGACTCGAGACCATTAATTCTTACAATGCCCTTTGGTGCCTGGTATGTTGATTTTATAGCGAGTAGCAAACCCTCAGGCACGTTCTTTACTCTCAGGGCGTTCCATATTTCCTCTCTAGGTACTGAGTCAAACGCAGCTATAATGTCCAGAAAAGCAAGATATAAGTTTTTATTTTGATCCCAGGCTTTCTCTATTAACATTCTCAAAGCAAAGATATGGTCTTGGGTTTGGCGTCCAGGGCGGAAAGTTGCTTACTCGTTTTCCAGACTATCCTCGACTAAAGGTCTCAGCTTCTTTTCCAGAATGGAGGTGTATATTTTATATATGACCTGTGAGAGACATATCGGTCTATAGTTAGCGCATTCGGTTGTGCTTTCCTTCTTATGGATGGGTATAATAATGTTATATTCCCATTCTTTAGGACTTTTCTTTTCCTCATAAAGTTTTTTGGAAAAGGTTCTGCAGTATCTTAATCATCTCCCTTCCGGCGTACTTAATGAATTCTGGAGATGTGTTGTCCCTTCCTGCTGCTTTTCCACGCTTGAGCCTCTCTATAGCCACTTCAACTTCATTTTCCCAAATAATATCCATATCTTCTTCTTGTTCACATGCATTGGGAATCGATTGTTCAAGGCTTGCTCCCCAGGATGCCGATATTTTAAATCTCCTTCTTTTAAAGTATCTTCAAATTTGTAGGTTAAAAAAAAATGACGATTTCATCTAGTTAGAATTGATAAAAAAAAATAAGTTAAATATAAAGTTGAACGAACTAGACTAACTACAGGACAAAACAGCAGACATATTTTCTAGGTTAATTTTTTTCCCCGCGAATAAGAATAGTAATATAGATGTATGTTTTTGGCAAGGTAAAGATGAAAAAAAAAATATCTAATATACAAAGTTGTGGAGACTGATGAAAAGCCTATAAAATAGATAAGTTTTAATCTAAACTAAAGGTAATTATTTAAATTTTTTAAAAGTCTAACTTTATTTAAAAGTTCTTAAATTGATTATTAGAACTAACGTAAGTGAAAGTTGTGGACTGAGCCATCCGATTTTTTAGTCTGGCAAAATAATTCATCTGATTCCGCCTAAAAAAAACGTATTTTACGGCTGAAAAGGAGTATTTTTTTTTAATTAAATAAAGAAGTGTTTGGTTCCAGACCAGATATAATGATAAAAATAAAACCAGATAATAATTAATGAAAAGTATAAGTAATATAATAAGTAAGAATAAGGGAGCGGCATGGCCAAGTGTATAAAGCACTAGCCTACTGTTCTCTGGGTCCTGCGTTCGAATCCCTGCTGTGACAGAATATTATTTATTCTGGGACTTTAGTCGCGAGGCGACCCTGGGGCAAGGAGACCCTCCTGGGACGAACCCATCTTCTATAAATTCGGCGTGAATCCCGGCCGAATCACCTCATTGTACGGATGTTACCTAGTTATCTGGATGGGATCTTTACAAGTAACTAGCAACGGTTGTTACTTGTAGCGTAGGGGTTAGCATAACTAATTTCTTTGCCCAAGGTCAGAGGTTCAAACCAGGCAGGTGACCCTAGGAGTTTTTAATGGGAGTAAAAAAACTTTGGTTATATCGTCCTTCGCAGAGGGCGTAAAGTGGTGGTCCCGAGCCTGCGCCAAGTCAGGTTCTAGTTAAAGATTCCTGTCCTAATTGAACATGGATAGCCAATATTTAGGATTCCCACTGTAGCATCGTCCGATTAGCCGCATTAGCATAAAAGTGATGTTAAATAAATAAATAAACCGTAATCAGCGACTCCTTGATCTTGAAGGCTGGGAAAATGAAAAACTTCTGCATGACATGACAGTCTTGAGGGTATAGTATAACTGCGCCTAAACATGGATCAGCTAATAGTATACTTTCACTACCTATAAATAAAACCAGCTGTTGCAGTGCGGCTTTTCTCGCAAATATTTTATTTTGTGTTAATTCATATGCATATTTTATGAAAAGAAGAACTATATAACATACTTCATTATCGTTTAATAGTTTAGTTTTTAAATTATTTTAAAGAACTGTGGATATAATTAGTTGACCGTTGAGAATTACTGAAGGAATTAGTCCGGGTAGCGGTCATTAAATGAAACAACTGAATAGTTTCATTAATAAAATAAAATAAAATAGTTGAAACTATTCAGTTGTTTCATTTAATGACCGCTACCCGGACTAATTCCTACAGTATTTAAAAGAACAACCAATAGTATTATTACTATTAATATCGTAATTATTCAATATCAACGTTTTAGTTTACAAATGTGTAAATGCAAATTCAAACTATTGGGTGAAGCCTTCCACATTAATAACCAGTGATTTTAGGGTTTAGAAATACGATTTATAAATCATTTTAGTAAACTAATAAAAACTGAATGTGTTTCCATAGTAACTGAACCCAAACGATGTCTTATCTTTATTATGTAATTAGCTTTAATATTCTTGAATTCATTGAAGCAGAACTGGGTATTCCACTCCAGTTGGCCCTTCCTTCTAAAGCATTTCATCCTTCAGAAATTTTGAACTTAATCCAAAAACTACCTTCCCGGAAAGCTCCTGGACACGATTTAATCATAGCCCAAATCCTTAAGCAACTTCCTAGAAAAGCCATCCTATTTCTCACCTATATTTACAATTCCATACTCCGCACTTTATATTTTCCTCGATCCTGAAAATTAGCTATTGTTAAAATGATCCCCAAATCCAAAAAGGCACTGGAGCTCCCTTCTTCCTACCGTCCTATATCTCTTCTACCCATCATGGGTAAAATCCTAAAACGGCTCCTCCTTAAACGACTATACCCTATCCTAGAATCATATTACATAATCCCAGACCACCAGTTCGGATTCCGAACTTCCCACTCCACCATCCAGCAATGTCACCGTGTGGTGGATGTTGTCTCTTCTGTATTGGAGCGCGGATTGTACTGCACTGGAGCCTTTCTCGACGTTGAACAGGGCCTTTGACCGAGTCTGGCACCCGGGACTGTTGTACAAACTCCGTAAATTCCTTCCTCCTACATACTTCTTAGGATGATTAGCATCCCGTCCTACCTTTCTGAAAGATCCTTCAAAATAAACCACAATTGTTCCTATTCATTTCTTTTCACCCAGTCTCCTGGGGTTCCTCAAGGCAGTATCCTAGGACCCATTCTTTACACAGTATATACAGCTGATCTCCCAACCCATTCTCCAATTAAAATCAACTCTAATAAATCCCAACAAATTACCTTTACCCTTCGTCGAAAACCTATGACATCCTGCCCTACAGTGTCCTTTAATGATATTTCGCTTGTCCCGGTTGAACAGTTACGATATTTAGGACTCCTGCTTGACAAACGACTTACATGGAATCCGCATACAAGACTGAAGAGACAAGAAACTGCACGACGATTTCGACTACTTCAACACTTACTAGACATACGCTCTAACCTTTCACTTAACTACAAAAGACTTATTTACATGACCATCATAAGCCTATCTGGACCTACGGAGTAGAGCTTTGGGGCTCTACAAACCATCAAACTCTTCCCGTGTCCAATTCTTACAATCCAAAATCCTTAACGCTCCTTACTTTGTCACGAATAAAATTATCCACAATGATCTTAATGTTCCATATGTTGCTGATTTGGCACGTAGCAGGTATCACACCTCCCATGAAAAAAACCACTCCCACTCTAACCCATTAGTTTCAATCCTTGCTTCCTCTTCCATTCCTGATAATCCTTCGAGGCGTCTGAAAAGAAGATGGCCTCGAGACCTTCTTGTTTAGACTCACTACCAAAGAGTGCTGCCAATGGGCAGTTTCTCTTCATGTTTATTTCATGTGTTATAACATTTCAGCATATTTACTTGATGTATTTTTTGTACAGTTGTAAATTTCAATAAAAATATATTTAAAAAAAAAAGCTTTAATATATTTGTATATCGCCAAGTATATATTGTCACAATAAGAAGATTTTGTTTTCACGTGGTTAGATATTTGATAATCTTTTAAATGAGTACTTATAATTTTTTACGAATAGATTTTGGGTTATTGAAAAAAAAAATTGTTTAAGGTTTTACAAATAATGTTTTTTTTTCAACCACTTAAAACGGCAGAACGAGGCTCTAGGTAATAATTCGGCTTCACTATGATAACCATTTTCGAGTTACTGTGATGACCACAAAAGTGAGTGAAAATGTACCTCCATTTATATATATATATAATAATAATTATATATAAACTGCACCTCTATAATCCATGAAGGATCTGGGCTACGTTTTACTAGTCCTAGTAGACCACTAGACGAAGTTTTTATAATTAGAGAAAATTTTATTTTCCCATTTATATAAAGACTGAAAACACACACAAACATATATATATATATATATATATATATATATATATATATATATATATATAAATAATAATATATATAGAGAGAGAGAGAGAGACAAAGAGAGAGAGTTAGAAATGGTTATCATACACAATCTTGCCTCTCTGACTGAGCTGTCTCCTCTCCTTAATAATAAAAATAAGGCTTAATAATAAAATAATAATAAAAGTGTGGATTTGATATTACTAGGAACTGACTAGGTGAAGTTATTAATGACATTAGATATGGCGAGGCTGAGGTAAGATTAAACGCCCGACTGGTCGCTCCATGTCTAACCAGCTGTGGAGATAGTGATGTGCAACCAAACTGTCAATACCCTATTGTGGCCTATACCTTATTGCCTATGCTCGATTTAGGACTTATCTTGTCTTAATTATCTTGGTATAAACTACGGAAGGAGAAGTGCGAGAAAGAGGACTTCTCTGCCAAACTGAGTACAGAAAAAAATCTGTGCGCTCAATATACGACTTTAAGAGGCCCTGGTATAGTAATTGCCACTTTAGATTTGCAATGGATTGATTACAAATTATTAAGTTAACGTTTTTATTTTGAAAGTGACCTATATGAAAGTTGTTTTCAAATATTTTTTATAATAGTGTGAACACTGTGTAACATGGAAACCTTTCTTTTATGATAACAAGAAGTAGCCAGATCCAGAAGTGAAGTTACGATTCGGCGACCAGGATCGATAGACCCTATCGAATTACTCAGCAAGAGCTAGCGGAATAGCTAATGTAATTCGAGGATAGGTAACAAGCATGAGAGAGCTTGATATTGGAATTAGTGACAATTAAATTGCAGATTAATGTACAAATTAGAATTCTCTAATGGAATATATTTTATTTATTTTCTTTCCAATACCTCACCTTACGGAAGCTTGAGGTTTCTACTTTTTCTGCATATTAAAATTTAAGGAGTTACCTCTCAGCATACTAATTTTTAAAGATTTACATTTTTATGTAATGTATCCGGTGATAGAGCTCACCTTTTAGTTTGATTGGCCTTACTTTCTTTTTTCTTTTTCATTCAGTGGCGCGCAGGCCGTGCAGACCCTGGGCCTCGCGGTTTAATCTCTAGAGAGATTACACTCGCATTTCTCAATGCAATTTGTAGGGTAGGATCATCACACCCTAAGCCTAATTTTGTGGAGTGGCCACCATTTGGCTGACGGGTCTCACATACACGGGGGAGAGGCTGTGAGTGAATCCCCAGAGAGAGAAATGCTTTATTTATTTGGCAATGCTGCCCAAATACATCGGGTTGCTTATAAAATACAGCATACTTATCAATCACTTGGACATATTTTACATAAATTTTCCATTTTTTTTTCCTATTCTAAAACAAATTTATAATATTTTCAATTTTTTTTTTTTTTTTTCCTTTTAGCCATTTACATTATTTTATTTATCTCTAGCACTATATTGTGAATTTAGACCTTTGGTGCGCAAATTACATAATCAAAATATAACCATATTCACTATTTAATTGCCATACAGATGATGGTGGATAATCCCCAGGGAATCCAAAATCAAAAAATTTGCTAACACCATATCTCTTACATCGACACCCAGGTCTTTAAAAAATCTCCTTGTGCTTCCAGGGATCGCCCCGCGAGACCCAAACCATAGACCTCTGACGGAGAACTGTCTCTCGCCAAATGTCTCGCCGAAATTTTCTTTTAAGAAAGGGATGCATGTCTCGTAGATTGCTCTCTTCTCCCTTTCCACTCCATCTGCTTGATCGAGGTCATTAGTCTCATATCGAACGGTAGGGTCCAGGATCATTGCAGTAGTTCCGTTCTTCGGGAATGCAACGATGTCTGCCTACCTAACTGATCCGTCTGTATCATTGCAGTAGACCTCGTCAAAACAGGTGAAATCTTTTTCCCTGAGGAGTTTTGCTAACTCGTTCTTAACCCTGTGGTGCCGACGCGTGATGATGAGGGAGTTGTTGGGGCAATTTCCCAGCAAATGGGCTGATGTTTCAGACTCTCTGCCACATTTGCGACAGAGGGACCCAACTTCTCTCATTTGTCCGCTGGCTCCTGGGGCTCCACGCAGGGGAGCATAGTTTATGTTCAGTTTCAGGGCATTGGACCTTTCTGACTCCGAGAGAACTTGCTTCTCACATACATATCTGTTGGCTCTCAGGGTATCTTTGAAGTGTCGAACGCCAATGCCCTGCCACCTGCAATTGGCCCATTCTTCAAACGCCTTTTCCCGAAGCGACTGTCGTAGAGCTTTCACACTTCTGTCGCCCTGCTCAACCTCCAGTCTTTTGGCACATTCAGCGATTTCTTCATCATATCGAAATATAAACTGGAAAAGAGCATCCAGGATATTAGACAGTCGCTGGGCAATGGACCAATGTTGTAGTGGAGCCTCCCATTGACAGCGGACCAGTCCTAGACCTCGATATCTCCGCGGTGTAACATTGCTGTAGCGGTGTTAGCCGGCAACCGACAATTGCCTTGATACTCCCGCTGGGACTGGAATTCGAACTCACAACTTTAGCTTGAGAGACTAGCGCGCTAGCCACTCACCCACGTGCTCCCCTATTTGGCGTTACTACTAAAATTAAAAATTAAAATTTTATTTGTCAAACAACTTTTGCCATATCTGGGGTACTCCAGGAGGTGTAACCTGACAAAATAAGGGGTTCGTTACAAGCTTTAATTTTTCAAAAAACTTTCTATTCCTCTCTGCAATGAAGTTGTATGGATTGTAGAGATTTTCAATTCGTCATGGACCATAGATGACTTTATTCTTTGTAATGTTGTCCCTTTAACAATTGAGACGTTGATTTCCAAAAGGTACTATATCCAGTTTGGACAACTTTAGAAGAAACGTAAAAATCTGTCATTTATTTATTATTGCACCAATTTATGTGATTATTTTTTTATTAAAATCTAAAGTTGATTTTTAAGTGTTTTACCAACTTCTTTTTCTAAATTATTGCACTTTTCTCATGACTTTTAAACAATATAATTTGGAATGGAACGTGGATATAGTACTGTTTGAAAAAAAATGAAAGGTGTATAGTACTTTTGGAAGAATATAACGGCGAATAAGTTAGTAACAGTCACTATAACCTTCCTGATACAGCATTACCGATAACTAACGTCTTTATAATGTTAATTACCAAGTCATGTATATTTCTAATTCTCCCTCTGAGAGAAATCTTGTTGGTTAATTACATTGATTATCTATTCTTCATAAAGAAAGAAAATATTCAAAGGACCATTTATCTATTTATAGCACTATGATAAGAAAGTATATAATTATGAAGTTTGTTTTGAACTTGTATTTACTATTTGTGTGAATTTGAGAAATTTGTCTATATTATTAACTACGTGAAAACAATATTTAACTATAGAGACTGATAAATTAATAACCTTTGAGCTTTTATTTGGCATTAAAAAAAATTATCACAAAAATAAAAAGAAAAAATGATCAGACACGGTTTTTCTTTTCATATTTAGCAAGTTCCTGGAATGCTGATTCCAACTATTTGCTGGATCAAATACCATTATTCTTTTAAAATGTGGGTTTCTGAAAGTTTCTAAACCAAATTTATGTTGCTGCGAGAAAGATACTATGAAAAAACTTGATTTAACTAAGAACCAAAGTGATGCAACTAAGTTGTTTAAAAACTGATAATTAGGTTATGAAATATATTATATTGGGTTGTTTCACATGAAATGTCCGTTTTTATAGTTTCTGAAATACATAAAGGATTTTGCAGGTCTCTCTTGTTTTCTCCCGAATGTTTACATATTTAAAGTAAACAATTACTAATCCTCTACCTTTGTATTATAAACATTAGATTCCCAATCAATTACCCACTTTTTAGTATACCTCCAAATATGAACATGGAAACACGCAAAAAAACATGGATTTTCGAGTAATATTTTTGTACGAGTTTAAACTCGGCCATTCAGAAGCTGAGGGCGCTAGAAATATTTGCAAGGCGTTTGGGGAAGGGAGTGTTAATGAACGGACCATTCGCCGTTGGTTTGCTAAGTTTTCAGCTGGGGATACCAACTTGGAAAACTTGCCCCGAGGAAACCCCTACCAAACAGTTAAAGGAGTCTCAGCACAACTAAATGCAAGTGCATCTACCGTTTCCAGACATTTAAAGTGTATTGGGAAAGTAAAAAAGCTCGATACATGGGTACCCCATGATCTCACTGAGCGGCAGCAAGACCACATGTTTCAAAACATACCGTGCAAAAATTGAAAGAACTGAGCTACGAAGTTCTTCCGCACCCACCATATTCTCCCGACTTGTCTCCAACAGATTACCACATGTTCAGGAATTTAGACTACTTCGTCAAAGGAAAACTTTTTGAAAATGACGATAAAGTGAAAAGTGCGTTTTCAGATTTTGTTTCACTTCAAAGCTCAGAGTTTTTCAGTTTGGGAATGAAAAAGTTGTTATCACGTTGGGAAAAATGTGTAGAAAAAGAAGGTAAATACTTCGAATAAAATTATCTTGTTTTCATATCGTATTTTTAATAAAAATCCTTTACCTTGAAAACGGACATTTCATGTGACACAACCCAATATATTTTCGATATTTATATATAAATATAATTATAATAAATTCTTTATTTATTTTGGGACTAGACCCTTGTTATTACAAGGAAATAAAAACTTTAGTGTCTTAGAGTATAAAAACTAACAAAAAAACAACTGAAATGACAAATAATAATAAAAAATTAAGAAGCAAAATGAAATAATAATATTGAAAATTATACTTGATAATAAACAAAAGAGAGATATGTACATATGTACAATTTTGATAAAAAAAGATATATGAATATATAAAAAGATATACTCGTACACTTGTTAGGAAATATACGTTTAACCCGTTGAAGGGCGCAACGTATACGGGAAGGACGTAGTCATGCCCTATACTGTCCTATACTGTCCTATACTACCCGTACCCGATAATGTTTACGTTTGACGTATTCATACGTCCCGCTCCGTTAACAGGATAGTCCAATTTTTATTAATTTTGCCGCTCGACATTTTTGATTATCGTGGTTTTTTGACCAGTTATTCTTTATCCTTTCATGAATATGAAACCAAAAATAAAAAAAATTGCGTGCCAATACTTTTAGTGTTGCAGCCGTTTGAAGTCAGCTTCACGTGTGAAGACATGTCTAATTTCCGCAATTTTTTAGATATCAAATCAAAACAAAAATTAACAATAAGATTAGGACATGCTTTGTATTTTTTGTACTCACAACGTATAGCCTAAATAGTGAAGGAACTTGTTTAAAATTCTCGAAAATGAATAATAACCGAGTTTTTAACGAGATAAAAGTACATAAAAGAAAAAATACCTACTTTAAATAATTTTTATAATATATAGCTTAGCCTTAGTCCTACATGCTGTAAAGATTTCGATCTTGAGAACATAGTCCTTTTTTGTAAATTAATTTTCAAAATTGGCTAAAATTGATTTTTCGCGATGTTTACACGCACATCAAAAGGGACCGAGTGAAATATTATGAAACTAATACAAATTACCTATCTATAAAAAATAAAAATTTGGTCTTTGAGACTAAGCTGGTTCCGCGGTTATAAAACTCTCTTAAATGTTAAAATAACGTTTTCTTTAAAAAATATTAATTCCGGTAATTTTGCATATTTAAGAACCAAACAAAAACCAGAACGATGATAAGAGTATTTTATAAAATTTTGGTAATTACAACACATTACTTAAGTGGCCAAGAATATGGTTTTAAAAAAATCACATCAACTGAAACCTTTGGCGCGCTATGACAAGGGAGGTTAGAAATGATTTTCACGCCTAATTATTTTTCCTTTTATAGCCTTATCATTGCACTACTTGTTTTAGACATTTTTAACGTGTAAGCTATATCTTTTTTTTAATATCGATTTTCAAAGTAGGATTTTTTTCCAGCTTAGAAATATTTATAGTAAAATATCTCAAAAAGGACTAGATGAAACCTGAAACATCTCATACAGATAATATCTCTATATAATTAGTACGATAGAATAAAATGTAGTGGCTGAGACTCAACTGGTTCTAGTGTTATTAATTCGGTTTGCCTTATAGTCGGTTGATGAGATGAGGACTACTCTGGCAAGGCAAGTAATATTTCATGTATTATATTTCCAAAACAAACTGGGTCTCAGCCAGTAGGCAAGGGTTGGACGGTTTCGAATGGATTGGCCCATATTCATCATACGAATCTGAACTGAAATTCATAATTGAATCTGATCAAATCATAACTTTAAAAAGCTTATTTGAAAACTTAATACTGCCATTTGGGCAAAATAAATTTCAAATTTTTGACTAGTGGATCTCGCTTAAACTTGAGTAATATATTATATAACCACCTTTATACGGCATTTCCCCATCATCTCATGTACCAGTAGTCATAGAATCCACACGAAAAGAGAGTTTTTTAGGGTTCCTTTCAGTTTTATTTCAAGTAACACTTAGACCATTATATATGTTTTCAGAAAAGGAAATCGTCGCAGTATTCTCATGTTTTACCCAACATGGCATCTGAAACTTTTACGATAATCAAACAGCAATTTATGAGGGAAAATGTCACGGAAGAAATGATAAATTTAATAAGAGGAATCGATAGTGTCAAGTGCACTCAAATGGTGGGTGTTGCTGCGTCACCCAACTTGGGTCGATTCTTCGATGAATATTGTCAACTGCCCATGGAGGTCTTTACTCACAATCGTATTTAACACGTTACCATGTTATATCACCATGTTATATTCAGGGTCGTGAATGACTTGCTGTAGATACTATCGTGTATTTCTGAAGTGACTAGAAGGCAGTCTACTGCGCGGTGGTGTAACTTTATATTATTTTCGTAACATCTTGTTTACGAAACATATTTCTTGTCGATTGGATTCTGCTTTAGTCATAGATTTTTTTTCTTCTTGATATTAACAAATGTATTGGTTGATACATCTAGTGAATGAGCTGTTATATAAAATAAATGAAAAAGGCATGAAGTGAAACTGCTCATTGGCAGCACTCTAGTAGGTAATCTAAACTAAGTCTTGAGGCATCTTCGTTTCAGACATCTCGGAGGATTGTCAGGAATGGAAGAGGAAGCCAGGAATGAAACTAGTTGGTTATAGTGGGAGTTGAGTTTGGCAAGGAAAGATTAATACCTGATTCAAGCCAAATCAGCAACATATGGAACATTAAGGTATTTATAGATGCCTTATTCGTGACAAATTAAGGAGCGTTTAGGATTTTGGATTTAAATTCGGAAAGAATTTGATGATTTAGTAGATCCAGAAAGTTCAACTCCGTAAGTCCTGGATAGGTTGTAGATGAGATTTTTTTAGTTAAGTGGAAGCTTAGAGCGTCTGTATAGTAAATGTTCAAGTAACCGAAAGCGACGGGCAGTTTCTTTGTTTGTCAAGTCCTAGATAGCGGATCTGTTCTACTGGGACAAGAGGAATATTATCAAAAGATTCATTAAAGCAGGATGTCACAGATTTAAGACGAAGGGTAAAGCTTATTTAATGAGATTTTTTGGAATTTATTTTAATTCTCCAATTCTAATACCAAACTTCAAGGTCTCTTATGTAGAGTTGAGAGGCAATCAGTTGGATCCTTATTGACTGGTAACACACAAGTGTCATCAGCATAGGTAGAAAGGAAAGTGTTAGGATGGGATGGGATATCAAATGCACGTATTAACTGTGTAAAGAATGTGTCCGAGGATACTACCTTGAGGAACACCAACAGACAGAGTAAAATGGAAGAATATTAACTATTGTTATTTATTTTGAAGAATCTGTCAGAGAGGTAGAACTGGATAATGAGGAAGTAAATAAGAGGCAGTAATTTTACGACGGAATCTCATTTCTGATGTTTGAATCATTGATTGATGTTTCTTTGTCAGCATTCATGATCCGAAAAATACGTGAAAATGGGAAGTAATGTCGATCTGAACTCAGCGACTTTTGTTTTGTTCTTCACTCTCGCCTGTTTAGGATGTATATGTATATATATGTATATGTAATATATATATATATATATATATATATATAAATAAACTAAGGTAAATTACTTATAAAAGTATCTAAAACCACAAGTATATTTACCAACACTAAAACTAACTCCTACTGTCTCTAGGTTAAACTCTAACCATATGATTCTTCACATGACAAGTGCCACATCGATGACTGTTTGGAATATTAGTCTAATATATATACATATCTATATGTATATATATATATATATATATATATATATATATTATATATATACATGTATGTATATATAGTAATTTTCATACACATCGACAACCATAAAGATTTTTAATAAATTCCTGTACTCTCTTATTTATTTTGTGATGTTATTTTTACGGCAGTTTGACCGTATATGTATCTAAGGTGTATTGATCCGTGTCATTGGAGTATTTGGTTTACTGAGGTTTCAATATCCGTCCCCATAAAAAGAGAAAACAAGTCGAAGACGAAAGTTTGTTGGCACAACTGAGTGTTTTACCTATAAGTTTACCTTGAGAGAATATCTAGTTGAGTTCTATAGTATAGTTCCAACTCCTTACTTTTCGTTAAACAAGGAAAATTGTTAACATTTGTCGATTTACACAACCATAGGGTCGATCTTTGATCAAAATTTCACATTTTTTTCCAAATTGCAAGAAAATCCATCTCTTTCTTCAAATAGCTCCTACTTTTCCAGTTTACTGCTGTTAGAAGTATCCGTCATGTCTTAGTGCCTTCCCTCATACTCTTCTGCGGATGCCTAGTATATGGAGGGCTCTCTGAGGAAAAAGAGATGAGGCTGAAGAAACTGATGAATAGATTTTTAAGATTTATTTACGACCACCCCACACGATCACATATTTCTCACTGGTATTCTGGTCGAGGGTGGCTTTATCCTGATTACGAAAGAAAATACCTACTAAGTATCTTCCTATTCCAATACTTGAGAGCCAGAAAACCTTCCTATATATCTGATCTCCTCACTCCTCGTTCTGTCATACATACCCTAAATACAAGATCTCAACCTCTCGATTTATGCATACCTTCTCTAAAACAACTTTTCTTTGAACAGTTCTTAATCATCTGTACTTGTAACTCTTTACTCGTTAACCCTTCGTAAAGTATCGTCCTTTTACACCACTTATTTCTCCTTCTTGTTGAGTTAATTATTCCCAACTGAATTCATGTTAGTTTTCATCTGTTTTTATTTATCTATTTTATTACTTTCACTTGAAATGAAATATATAGTAGGGGAAGGGGCAAGTTCATATTTTAGGAGCGTGTATACCTGAGATGCTACACCAATTTTTTCATCAAAATAATTTTTTTAGCGTTGATTAAAAACGGATAACACAAAATTTGAACGAATTTCAAAACGAAAAGCCTTAGGGAACTGATATTTCTTATTTAAAACAAATATACGCCTGAGATGTTATAGCTACTTTTTCATCAAAATCTGCGAAACAGAAGAGGAACTTTTTACATTTTTTTGCATGTATTTTGTCCCTTTTTACGGGCTCTAACGATTTTGATTAAACTCGCTATATCGATGTTAAATTAAATTGGCTTTAATAACATGTAAGTTTTATTCTGATTGAAATGGTCTGATAGGGCTTAAATGCCGATATTTTAATTTTTCTTCCTCTAAAATACGAGGCATGTTTTTTAAGTAAGTACCATTTTGGAATTAAAAAAAGACGTCCCAAGATATCGCAATGATTTTATTTTTACATGAAAGCCTGTACCTTAATCAACTCTTCTACACAATTTCCATGAATTTTGAGGCACTTGTCATAACGTGGAACCTCCTAAAAAAATTCTGCCGCCTGACTTGTTAACCACTGCATCACAAATCATTTGACTTCGTTATCGTCTTGAAGATGCAGACCGCCCAGGTGTTTCTTCAGGTGCAGGAACAAATGTTAGCATTGATTGTCTCATTACGAGGCAGAAACTCCTCTAGCAATACTCCTTTTCTGTCTCAAAAAACTGTGCACATGATTTTCCGGGCAGAAATGGTTTGCTTAAGCTTCACTCTCTTGAGTGATGATGAATGTCGCCATTCCATGGATTGTTGTTTTGATTCTGGTGTTACGTAGGCCACCCATGTCTCGTCGTTTAACAAGTCAGACGGCAGAATTGTTTGAGGAGCGCATTTAAAAACTGGTGCCGCGTTATGACAAGTGCCTCAAAATTCATGGAAATTAAGTAGAAAAGTATATTAAGGTACAGGCTTTCATGTAAAAATAAAATTATTGCAATATCTTTGCACGTTTTTGTTTAATTCCAAAACTGTACTTACTTAAAAAAACATGCCTCGTACCTTTATTTTGTATATTTGAAACAAATAACGGTATAATTGTTTCGAATCTACAAAATTAAAGGTACTTTAGAGGAAGATAGTTTAAAACATCGGCATTTAAGCCCTACCAGACTATTTCAATTTGAGTAAAATCTGTATGATATTAAAGCCCATTTAATTTCATCTATATGGGGAGTTTAATCAAAATCAATAGAGCTGTTTTTGAGAAAATCGTGAAAAAGTGCAAAAAGCCGATTTTTAAAAAAAGTTGCTGTAACATCTCGGAGGTACAGTTGTCTTGAATATGAAATTTCAGTTTCGTACTTTTTGTAGTGGTGCTAGACTTTCCACCTACCCAAAATTTTGATTAAACTCATTATATCGATGTAAAATTAAATTGGCTTTAATATCATATATTTTCATTCTAATTTAACTAGTCTGATACGGCTTAAAAATATAGATGTATAATAATATACATTTGGAAAGCTGGAAATGTTAGAAAAAATCTTATCTTGTATACAGTTTTGGAATGTAATGAAGAGCGAACAAAACTAAGTAATTGTTTATATAATAATTTTTACTTTCACTTACTATATATAGTAAGGGGAAGTATTGCGATCGTGAAAGTTTTCGAATTCCAGTTTTCAACGGAAATACACGTTTTAGGGTCCCCTGAATCCAAATAACCAAGTCCCGCAAAAAGGTCTGTGTGTGTGTGTGTGTTTGTTTGTTTATTCATTTAACGTCACTTTATGCTACTATGGCTAACCGGACGATACTACAGTGGGAGTCCTAAATCTCGCCTATCCAGGTTTTAGTAGGATAGGGATCTTTAACGAGTACCTGACATCGCACAGGCTCGGGACCACCTTTTAACGTCCCCTCAGAAGGACGGCGTAACTAAGGATTTTTTACTCCCATTAAAAAATCCTAGGACCACCTGCGGGTTTGTGTGTGTGTGTGTGTGTGCGTGTGGTAACTCCCGGGCGGAAACGGTAGGTCCTATGAAACTGAAATTTCATATTCTATATAACTATACGCCCGAGACGTGACAAAACTTTTTTCATCAAAATGAGCTTACCAGAAGAGCTTATCCGACGATTTTGATTAAACTCGCTATATCGATGTAAAATTTAATGGGCTTTAATATCATGTAGGTTTTATTTGGATAAAAATGGTCTGACAGGGCTTAAATGCCGATATTTTAAATTTTCTACTCCTAAAGTACCTTTAATTTTGTAGATTCAATAAAAATAACTATATTATCTTGTTAACGCTGATGAAAAACAGGTAAATATATAAATTGAATAAATTCGATACCCAACTAAAGGAGAAAACAGAAAAAATATTTTTTTAATGCAATTTTTCATTTTTGAACATAAGAGCAGTAATATACATGTATGATATACCGTTGGAAAGCTAAAGATTTTAGAAAAAATATTATCTCATACACAAGCTTTTAGAAGTTAATGGAGAGTGATGAAAAGAAGATAAAACTAACAGATTATTTAAGATAATAATACAATAGATTTTTTAATAAAACACATGTTCCTATATAAATTCAATTTGATTAATTCCTTAATAATTTCACGTATTTTTATCTCTAACTGTATTTGAAAATTCTTTCATTGATTTTAAAAATGGAGGTAAGTGAAAGTCGTATGTTGCCCGCATCAGATTTTTATTGTTAGATTAATTAATCTAAAACGTATATTTCCGTCGATACTAAATGAAATTTTTTAAAACTTTTTTTTCAGCTTAATTTAAAGTTCTTAAAAGTGAAAGTCTGGTCGTGGATGGTGCCGCTCTAGTTTTTTTTATTTTGTATATTTCATAGTTATTTGCTAGGCAGCATAGGCATGTAATTAAATGAAGCCATACGAACTGGACCTTTTCTGTTCATTGTTCTTTATTCTTAGGGGACAAAACGTCCCAGAATAAAAATTATTTAAGGGAAAACTACTATATATGCGATTATGGTTTTTTCGGCAAGGGTAAAAGCTTTGATTTCTTAGATAGCATGCTCTAGACTGGCGGGTGCGCTCTGTGTATGCCTGTCTATTAGAGATAGGGTAACGATATCAATTTCCGTGAACGCGATCGATAACGGTGTAATATTGGTACAAAAGTATCATAATACTTTATTTCAGTATTTAATTGAATTAAAATCAGTTGCAAATGAGAGCGTAAAGACGTAGTCGATAAACTATGTCTTAGAACTTACCTCTTACTGTATATAAAGTTAATATAATGAATATCTTAATTCTCTTGACTCTAAAATATCTATTGTCAATATTATTAAAACATTAATTTGCAAGAAAACATTTAAAAATACGAAGTAAAATCATGATGATCTTACTGTCAATATTTAAGTCGTACTAAAGCGAAATTGAAAAGAATATCTTGATCATATAAGCATAGAAATATGACATTTCAAAATTAAATTCATTTTAATAATAATAATAATAATAATAATAATAATAATAATAGGCTTACCGAACCCGAAGGTTCGATGCCGATACCACCAAACTTCGCCTGCATAGACTCGTCCAATGTTCACCGGTCAAGCCCAAGCCCCCGAGATCAGCCTTAATGCAATCCTCCCATCGACGCTTCGGCCTACCTTTCGGACGCCTACCAGTCGGTTCAGCGAATACCAACTTTCTCGGAATCCGTTCCTCACTAAGCCCAACAACTTTACGCGCCCATTTGAGTCTCCGCGATGCTATCAACTCAATTATATTCACAGGGTACAAACTCCGCAATTCCGCGTTATGCAACCTTCTAAACCCCCCAGTGGCCTCATCTCTCTTTGGACCAAATATTTTACGCAATACCTTATTTTCGAAAACCTTAAGCCGCTGTTCATCCTTTAAAGTAAGCGGCCACGTTTCACATCCGTAAAGAACCGTTGGAAGAATAATAGTTTTATAAATTCTAATCTTTAAGTTTTTAGATAGAAGCCGCGAACTAAGTAACTTAGCAACTGAATAATAACACGCATTTCCCACCTTTAACCGGGACTTTATTTCTTCCTGGATTTCATTTTTTCTAGTTATAATTGAACCTAAATACTTGAATTTCTCTACGTGTTCCAAAGTATGACCTGATACATCAATATCACCAAGATCGACACCGTTTCTGCTACTGATCATATACTTCGTCTTATCGGTATTTAATTCGAGTCCTATTTCTTTACCGGTTTTTATTAACACACTTGTATTTAGTTGTATGGTTTCCGTGTCTTCACCTAGCAGTACCAGATCATCGGCATACCCCAAAACCGGAATCTTGTCACCCATATTTAAGCCTTTCTCGGTACACATCACCTTTTCTATGACATATTCTAAAGCTATATTAAATAACACAGGTGAAAGGGAGTCACCCTGTTTCAAACCCGATCGCACCTCAAATCTCTCGGAGTAATTATGACCGATTCTAACTTTATGGAATGTTTCCGACAAACACATCTCTACTAGGTTTACTAACTTTTTAGGTATTCCCTGTTCAATCATGATGTTATATAGCTTCTGACGGTCTATTGAATCATAAGCCTTTTTAAAATCGATATAAAGTTGATGGACTACACCGTTGTATTCCAATTTCTTCTCTAATATTTGACGTAAGGAAAATATTTGGTCAATAGTCGAGCAATTCCGCCTAAAACCACATTGGTAATCTCCGATAATTTCCTCAGCGTATTCCGTTATTCGACTAGTTAGAATCGACGAGAATATTTTATAGCATACTGGGAGAAGAGAGATCCCACGATAGTTGTTACAATCCGACCTCGGTCCTTTTTTGTGAATCGGAATAAGTATTGATTCTTTCCATTCTTCGGGCATTTTTTCAGTTTCCCAGATCTTTTTAACTAAAAAATGTATTTTGGAAACGCCCGCTTCTCCACACGCCTTGATTAATTCACTCGTGATATTATCATTTCCTGCGGCCTTATAACGTTTTAATTTTCCTATCGCCATTTCGACTTCCTCTTTACTCGGTGCGTCTATCCATGGTTCAGCGCTCTGATATTCAGAGAGAGGAGATTGATTATTATTTTCCGTATTTAAGATGCCGTCAAAGTGTTGTTTAACTTTATTTAATATCTCAGAAGGATCCGCAATTATATTGTTATTTGCATCTTTAACCGCATTCAATAGAGGTTCAAATCTTTTACGCGATTTGTTTATACCTTTGTACATCTCTCTTACGTTATTTTCGTTTCTGTGTTTTTCTATTTCTATTATTTTGCCTTTAAGATACTCTCTTTTCTTATTTTTTAAGAGTTTTGAAGTTTCGTTTTTTACTAACCGAAAGTAAGCCACATTATTATCGCTTGGATTATTTAAGGAATTCAGTTTAGCGGTTTTTCTTTTTTCGCACATATTTTGACAATCCCTGTCGAACCAAGGTTTGTTCTTTTTATTTTCGATTTTTCCAAGACATAAATTACCGACCTCTTTAATATTATCCCTGATCCCTTCCCATAGTTTGTTTACATCTTTGTGTTCCTCGTCTAAAGATTCCAAAGCTTCGAACCGATTTTTTACTTCTATCGCGAATTGTTTTCTAATTTCGAGGTTGTTCAATTTAACTAAATCAAAATTCTCGGGACGAATATAGTTCGGTGTTCTCTTTTTTGTATTTAGTTTTTGTCGAAGTTTCGCGATTACTAATTCATGATCAGAACCGCATTCTGCACCTCGATACGATCTCACGTTAATTATGCTACTTTGCCATCTGTTTTGTATTAAAACATGATCGATTTGATTCCGTGTTTGTCCATCCGGTGATGTCCACGTATACTTATGAATATCCTTACGTTTAAATGTAGTGCTTTTGATTACTAGGTTTTTCGAAATGGCAAAGTTTATTAGTCGGGTCCCATTATCATTACTATATTCGTGCAAACTTTCTTTACCGATTGTAGGACGATATACTTCTTCCCTTCCAACCTTAGCGTTCGCGTCGCCTAGTATTATCTTAATGTAATTTCGCGGTAACTTATCGTAAACCGACTCTAGTTTATCATAAAATTCGCATTTTACTTCATCATCACTGTCTTCGGTGGGAGAATGAATGTTTATAAACGCGATTTTAAACCAACGCCCTTGAAATATAGCAACCGATATTCTTTCACTAAAGAACTGTACGTCCCGTAATGCGCAAAGAAATCTATTCCTAATCAGAAACCCGGTACCTAGACAATAATTAACGCTCCCCCCGTACCAAATAGTATACTTTCCTTCTGTTAACGAACCCTCCCCTGGCCAGCGAATCTCTTGTAATGCAACGATATCTAAATGGTACTCCTTAACTTCATTCGCGACCGACTTTAACCCACCTGCCGTATTTAAACTTCTAACGTTCCACGTCCCTATTGTTAGATCTCTAATTTTCATCTTGCGCCATGATTCCCCTGAAGCAGTCCCCACCCGGAGACCCGAACGGGGGACTAGTTTACCTCCGGATAATGAGCGTTTTACCTCAGAGGAATCCATGACTTTTGGTGATATTTTGTGAACTAAAATATGTGAGTAGGGCGTTCGAACCTACGTCACACCCTCCAGCAAGCCTGGGGGGCCGCTCTCATTGTTGGTCAGCGAGTCCATCGGACTTAGCCGGGAGGAGCTTCCGAGGAAATTCCACCGACCATTCTCACATCCGCCACCCGTGGGACGCTCCCCATACGCGGTAATGAGATCCGCGCGAGGCATTTTAATAATATAGATTTCAATTAAGCTCACGGAGCTGAGCTCTGGGGCTCTACTAAACTATCAAATTCTTTCCGTGTCCAATCCTTACAATCCAAAATCCTTCGGAAAATCCTCAATGCTGCTTACTTTGTCACGAATAAACTCATACATAAAGACCTTAATATCTATATAATATGTTGCTGATTTGACCAGGTATCAATCCTTCCATGAAAAACTCCACTCCTATTCTAACCAACTAGTTTCAATCCTTGCTTCCTCTTCCAAAGGAGATGGCCTCGAGACCTTCTAGTTTAATTACCCAGTGAGTAGTGCCAATGGGCATTCACTCTTCATGTGCTTTTCATGTATTTCTGTTAGCTAATTTACTTGATGTATTAACTAATACAGTTGTAAATTTCAATAAATGATTAAAAAAACACATTAAGCTCAATGTAATTATCATTACTAATTAAAACATGTTTTTTGTTTACTTGGGAGAGAAATTGAGGTTATCTCTGTGAAACAACTATGAAGCTTATTCGTGAATTTCCTTGATACAAATGGCAGGTCCATAAAAAAAATTTTGCTATGTGTACCAACAAATCATATAGTCTACAATCACATTAAGATTACTTACTTCAGGATGATACATCTCTATTGGGTGATGATCTTTTACGATTAAATAAAAAAACAAAAAAAAACGTGCATTCTCAACATAACCTACTTTAACGAACGTACTGTTCTTTCCAAGAAAATTTCAGCGCAAATCGAGAATTAAAAAAAAAAGTTTTCCCTTCTATTGGCAGACCCTATGACTGCCTGAATCGTAAGTTTTTGTTTAATTTCATTTTACGGTTTACACGATGTATATAACCATCATCAAAAAGAAGTTGGATGATGGTTGTATAGATCAATTCTTCGGAGTGATACTCCAGTAAATTTATCAGAAATTGTTATACAGTTTCCGAAGAAGATAAAGCTCCCTGAGGATTTCCTCTGGAAACTGCCTACCTCTGAGAGGGTCGGAGATCTCTTTCTTTTCAATACCGGGGGGAGAACAGTCCCTAAAGGGATGGGACGTCATGTGGAAACCATTGAGGGAGATGTCGACTGGAAACCATGGTTGAGGCCCAACACCAAGTTAGGGGACCATGAGACCACGACCCACACCTTCGTATTTCAGCAGTGAAATGAAACTGTATATATTTTAACTATTAAAAATTTGGCAAATCTATGCCATTGCCTTAATTCATTTGTAATGTGCTTACTGGATGTTTCATTTTTTGAATCTGGTGCGGGCAACACACGCAACTTTCACTTACCTTGGCTGCTTATATCAATTCGAAGAACTATTAAATAATCTTATAGGTGAAACAAGTTTTAAGTTAATTTAAATAAAGTTTTTATTCAGTTTCGTTGGAAACATATGGTTTAAATGAAAAAATCTGGCGCGCAACACACGACTTTCACTTACCTTCGTTACTTATATCAATTTGAGAATTTTTAAAGAAATTTAGAAACGAAAATAAATTGCTAAAGAATTATTTACATTGGATTTTAAAAGAAACATGCGTTTATTAAATAATCTATTGTGCGCTAGACTTACCGCACACAGATTTTTTTTCAGGACCTGGTCATTTGAACTGAAGGAATCCTAAAACGTTAATTTCGAGGGAAAAATGGAATTCCAAAATTTTCACGATCGCAATGCATTTCATATATAGGTATGTGAAAGTAAAAAATGAAAATTGACGAAGTTTGTGATAAAACAGATGTAATAAGAATTTTACAAACTAGGATCCTGAAGATGGGTGAGATACACCGAAACGTCGTTTTGTGATGATACTTTAAATAAAAAGGTACTTTGGAAGAAATATAAAAAAATTATCCCTAATATTTCTACTTCAAATTGTACTCATTTTCTTCCGAATATTAATAATATAACAATAGAATTAATTATTAAACTATTTTAACCATACAAATCTGGTGCGGGCAACACATGACTTTCACTTACCTCGCTTGTTAAAATCCATTAAAGAACTATTAAATAAAGTTAGAGTTAAAAATGTTTCGAAGTATTATATCCAGTTTCCAGTTTTTGCTCTTTTCTTCTTTAGTTGGTTATCATCGTGTGCGGGCAACACAAGACTTTTACTTATTTCGGTAGTTAAAACTAATTTAAGAACTATTACACAAAGCTGGAATTAAAAAAAAAAAAAAAAGTATTATATTTAGCTTTGCTTATTATATGTTTTGGATGAAATAACATAACAATTTAATGTTTTTAATACATTTTTATGACATTACATTTTTTCTTAACACTTTAGCTTTCCAACAGTATATTACACATTAAATTACTATTCTTTTCTTCGGAAAAAAAAAATTACCGAAATAATACTTTGACTCTTTTCTCCTATAGTTGGTTATCAAATACATTCAAATTGTATATTTAGACGTTTGTTATCAAGGTTAATAAAATGATACGGTTATTTTTTTTAATAAAATAAATCAAAGGCCATTTAAAATAACCAAATTAAAAAACAAAATCGGCATTTAAGTGATGTCAGACTATTTCAACCAAGATGAAACATACATGATATTAAAGTCCATTAGATTTTAAATTGATATAAATATTGGGTTGTGTCACATGAAATGTCCGTTTCCAAGGTAAAGGATTTTTATTAAAAATACGATATGAAAAGAAGATAATTTTATTCGAAGTATTTACCTTCTTTTCTACACATTTTTCCCAACGTGACACCAACTTTTTTATCTCCGAACTGAAAAACTCTGAGCTTTGAACTGAAACAAAATCTGAAAACGCACTTTTCACTTGATCATGTCAATTTGATTGATCATGTCAATTGAATGCTGAGACAAGTCGGGAGAATATGGTGGGTGCGAAAGAACTTCGTAGCCCAGTTCTTTCAATTTTTGCACGGTATGTTTTGAAACATTGGGTCTTGCTGCCGCTCAGTGAGATCATGTATCGAGCTTTTTTACTTTCCCAATACACTTTAAATGTCTGGAAACGGTAGATGCACTTGCATTTAGTTGTGCTGAGAGTCCTTTAACTGTTTGGTAGAGGTTGGTGGAGGTATACTAAAAAGTGGGTAATTTATTGAGAAGCTAATTTTATAATACAAAGGTAGGGGATTAGTAACTGTTTACTTTAAATATGTAAACATTCGGAAGAAAACAAGAGAGACCTGCCAAATCCTTTATGTATTTCAGTAACTATAAAAACGGACATTTCATGTGAAACAACCCAATTCATTGTCCGCCTTGAAATAGGATGCTGTCCAGTCAAGACTGTCATGATCAAGAAAATTATTGACAATTGGACGAAATAGTTACTAATGTCTGAAGAAAGGTTGCCTAAACAGTGCTTTAATAGGCTCATTTGCCTTGATTCAATGAAAGCGGATGGTAAATACAACTGGGTGTCCCAAGCAAAGCTACTAGTCGCACCTTTTGGTTGTACACAGGATTTTATGTGCTCTTCTCCGATAGAAATAAAAAGACAAAAGTATGACATAATAGAAAAAATGATAAATCACACCCTATCACTGGACATAAGCCGTGAACTCCAATAGACATCAATACTATAGACTTGTATCAAATTTTAATATCGATAATTCAGAAAGCTACTTGTCTTACAGGGTCAACATTAAAAAAGTAAGATATGACAGTCGGTTAAGAATCAGCAGCGAAGAGAACATTAAACTTTATTTGGAAAATAAAACATCATTACTTACAGAAAATCAACCCTGTAATAAATGTGACCAAGTTATATCCAACAGTTTATATCATATACTTCTCCACCGTACAAAATTTAATAAATATAGAGAGAAATATCTGAGACAGTATATAACTGCTTGTGACCAACGTAACATAGAGACCTTTCTCGATATTGATAATGTTGATAAATTAAACAAAATATATTATTATATATCTCAATTTATATATAATTCTTTGTAGGAAGTAGTTCATTTTTATTTTATTGTAAAATTATTTTGTCCACTTTTTTCATTGTTACAATTGTTTTTTCTATTAATATCATTTATTATAACTTTTTATTGATTTGTTATTTCTTTGATTATATAATTAATATTTCAATAGATGTGCCAGACTCTTAAAGAATTGTATGAAGTTTATTTATTATTGGTTATGTATTTGTACAATAAAATCTCTTTAGCAATAAAAATTCTTTGACAAATAAATACATTATCTATCTATCCTTTAGTTAGTTATAAAATTCGTTTAACTTGTATATTTAGTCGTTTTTTATCAATGTTAATAAAATGCTAAGGTTATTTTTTTTTTAAATCAACAAATTTTAAAGGTACTTTAGAGGTACAATAAAAGTTAAGTGAAGGTACTTCTTCATTGTTTAAAGTTTCAATCAATTTTGCCCTATATGTTAGTTTCCTGCTTACAGTTAAGTAATTAAGAGAGTGAAGTAAGTTGAAATTAAATAAATATTGACCAATTGTTTTTATAAAAAAAAAAAATTCTTTGAATAAATTTGAATGGGAGCACAGTTCGTTAGTTCAGTTTAATGAGGCTTTTTGCCCTTTTTTTTATTTAATTTTTTTCCCGCCGCCCTGTTTTCCCCCCTTTTTTTTTACTTCTTAAGAGTTTTCCTTATTGTTGAGACCAGAAAACTTTGTTCCAAAAAGTAAATCAAATACTTCCGTGGGATCTCGAGATATGTGAGTTCAGTAATGATGTATGTCGATGTTTCAGCCTATGTAAAAATACTTTATTAAATATAAAAATCACATTTAAGGATACACGCATATATTCAAGAAATGAGTCAGTTGTGTGAGGTAAAAACTTAATTATCACTGAACGATTTTTTTTTTTTTTTTTTAATTAAGTCTGTTAAATAATCCACTCTCTTGAAACAAGATCCCGCCATTCCGACCTTTACATTCCCACCCATAGAACTAAATCTTTTGATCACTCCTTTTATATCCGCTCTGCAGCCCTCTGGAATTCCCCACCTACTCATATTCACCATGCTTCTTTCCATCTCTCATTCAAATCCCACCTTTTCCAACATCTTTGGCCTCCCAAATAGATGCACAAAAAATTTTAATCTGCAAATGACTTATCATAATTTCAATGCAAGATATAATTATCTATTTTACCCAAACCCTAGCGCTGTGGAATAATTAGTTTTTTTTTTATTTTATAGTAGTCTTTAGGAGATTTCGTTTCTTTTTCATTTTTTCTTTTTTGTGGGTTCATTGTCCATATTTTAGTAGATAAAGCTATATAGGTCTTATTTGTGTTTTATTTTATTTTTTCCTTTTTTCACATCTGTTAAAAAAATTAATTTTGTTGTTTTCTTGGCCAGACATAAATATTAATATGTACTGTACTCCTCACTTCCAACCTGATCACCGTCCTTGACAAACATGCTCCCCTCAGAACCCGTACCTTCCGCCGCCGACCTGCTCCTTGGATGTGTCAAGAAATAAGAGAACTACAAAGAAAGTGAGGCTGCACGTAGGCGCTTTAGGCGCACAAGACAAGCAGATGAATACGAAGCGTTTAGGATCCTCCGGAACTTGACACAAACAACAGTTAGGCGAGCGAAGTCCAACTATTTTCAAGAATCCCTGTCCTCTGCTCCTGATCCTAAATCCAAGTGGCAACTTCTTCGTAAACTTTCCCTCTGTAATTCATTTACCTCTTCAGTCTTTCCTGTATCATCCGATGAACTAAATTCTTATTTCTTAAACGACTCTCCAACATTTCGCCATCCTTTTCTCATAACTTATCCCTTTCATCATCATTCGATTCTGACAATTTTTATTTCTCCTACATTTCACCAACAGACCTCATATCTTCCATAATGAAATCCCGTACTACTTCCTTAGGTTTCGATGGAATTCCAGTAAAATTGCTAAAATTATGCCTTCCAGAAATCCTGCCAGTCCTTCTTTTCATCTACAATTTTTCCCTCCAAAATTCAGTTTCCCCCCTGGAAACAAGCTTTGGTCCATCCTATAAACAAAATCTCTAACCCATCTTCCCCTAAAGACTACCGACCTATATCCATCCTATCGAACCTTTCTAAACCTCTTGAACGGATTGTACAATCCCAGGTATCCAGTTTTCTTGAAAAAAACCAACAAACTTAACCCTTACCAATCCGGCTTCCGACCTGGCTACTCTACGCAATCCGCCCTGACCAAAATCACAAATGATATTTATACTGCTATAGATGAAAAAAAATTAACTGTCCTGGTACTTTTAGATTTTAGCAAAGCTTTTGACTCCCTTAACCATTCGATCCTTTTCTCTAAATTAAAATCATTATCCTTTTCCAACAGTTGTTTTTGATGGTTTCAATCCTTTCTTCTCCAGCGGTTGTCATTCCTAATCAACCCCCATCTAATTTCCTTGCCCTGTCCTCAGGCGTGGCCCAAGGCTCGAGTATTTCTCCCTTTTTGTTCAATACCTACATCATGGACCTTCCTGATTCAATCCATTACTTTTCCCTACCACCTATATGCTGATGACCTCCAAATCTATTTATCCTTCCCTCCTTCCGAGTTATCTGTAGCATTTGCCAGTATTCAGGAAGACCTAGATGGAATCAGTGCCTGGGTAAACCTGAATAACTTAAGGCTTAATCCTACAAAAACTCATTCCATCCTTGTTGGTTCCGAAATACCTTCTCCGATCTATCACCACCTCCGCTTTTGCTAAATGATCACCCTATTGTTTTTAGTTCCTCTGTTAAAAATCTTGGCATCATCATCGACCAAAACCTGTCCTGGAAACCCCAAATTGCCCAAATTTCCCGTCGATCGATTTGTACCTTAAAATTATTCCACCGATCCCGCCACCTCCTACCACTATCTACCCGTAAACTCCTAGTCTCATCACTCATTTTCCCCCACTTTGACTATAGTTGTGTGGCATATGGCGGCCTCTCGAAGGTACTCGAGGACAGATGGAGAAGAATTATGAATTGCTTTTTAAGATTTGTGTTCGGCACCTCGAGACGGTCTCATGTATCCCACCTCTACGACGAGTTAAAGTGGTTATCCCCAACCTTTCGAAGACAATATTTCCTTGGATCATTCCTTTATCAAATCATTAACTCCCACCACCCATTTTACATCTACAGCCTTCTGGTATTTAAATCCTCAACCCATCACCAGGAAACAAGATCCCGTCTGTCCGACCTCCAAACTCCTTTCCACAGAACCAAAAAATACGATTGCTCCTTTTTAGCCCGTTCCACTGCCTTATGGAATACTCTCCCTTCAAACATCCGACATGCTCCTTCCCTACCATCATTCAAATCCCTCCTCTTTCAATATTTACTTTCTCCCAGTCGATGTAAGCTAATTTTAATTTTTATTATGCCTGTTTATGTGAGGTGATTTGTTTATATACTTTAATGAGATGTAAAAGATATATTTTAGGTTGATTCTTATTTATTTATTTTTGAATATGTACATAGAGATGTCACAATGACCTTTTATTTGTTTTTTTTTCTTCTTTCTTTTGTTATTTAAATGTAGTTATCTATTGTTTAGGCCAGATATAAATTATTATTTTGACCATTAATGTTATTCTGAAGGGACATTGTCCCAGAATAAAGTTTATTTTCTATTTCTATTTCTACTGTAGAATTTTATTATTATAAATGGACATAGTCCCAGAATAAAGTTCTTTTTTTTATTATTATTACATTATTATTAAATATCAAACAGTGGTTGTTAAACGAAAAAAGTATTATTTTATTTTCTATTTTGTTACTAAGTTAGGTCGTCTTATTTTCTCTATTACTATTATCTTTTTCTCGACCTGGTTTGCAATGTAACTTCTTTATATGATGCAGGCATCTTCTCAAATATATTTTATATTTACTTTTTTTTTGGATCAAGACTCTGCAATAATCAAAAGTATAATTATATATGCCTATTTCCTTAGTCAAAATAAAAAAAGAAAATTCGTCAATAAGACATACATTGATTTTTAAAGCTCGACTTTGATGCTCTAATCTTTCAAGGCTTGGATTCGAGGAAACCCAGAAGGAAAATCAGTTGGTCAAATGTGTTAAATTTGAAATAATTTAGTTAGAATCTCAATTATATTTATGAAGCGTTTCTATCAGGTTTAGTTTGTGGTATTGTAAATTTAAATAATTTTTTTTTTTTTTAAGATTCTGTGAAATCTTTGTTTTAAATGTGTTAATTATTGACATAAATGAATTGAGAAAGACGGGATCAGGTAGAATGGAACTGAATGGAGGATTTAAATAGAAAGGTACGGAAGGGTTCTGATTACTTGATAAGGAAGGAATTTAGGAAATACTGACATCTATAATGAGTATAGAGCACCTTACCTCAGTTTGATGTAGTGTTAGTACAAAACTTAAAATGATGTAGCTATAGGGGAAAAGCAGAAATAACATATTTATTATAAGTAGTTTGATATGTGTGTGATAGTCTTGAGTACTATATAATAGGGACGTTCCTGCTCGATAGGAAATATAGATACCGCGATAAAGCAACTCTCATATAGTATTTTATCCTTAATTAATTATCCTTTTATACATTCTTTTTTACTTTCACTTACCTATATATGGAATATATGATAAGGAAAGTATTGCGATCGTGAAAATTATCGAATTCCAGTTATCTACGGATCTATACGTTTTAGGGTCCCCTGAGTCGAAATAACCAAGTCATGCAAAAATGTCTGTGTGTGTGTGGTAACTCCGCGCGTAAACGGAAAGTCCTATGGAACTGATTTTTTTTGAAATTGAACACAACCATACGCCAATGACGTTACAAAACCTTTTTCATCAAAATCAGCTTAACAGAAGAACTACTTTATACAATGCATTTTGCACCTTTTACGATTTTCTCAAAAACGGCTATAACGATTTTGATTAAACTCTATATATCGATGTAAAATTTGATGGGCTATAATATTATGTAAGTTTCATTCTGACTGAAATAATCTGACAGGGCCTAAATGCCGATATTTCCTTTATATTTTCTTCCTCTAAAGTACCATTAATTTGGTAGATAATAAAAAAATAACAATATATTCATATTATCAACGATGTGAAACAGGAAAAAATATAATTTGAATGAAGTCGATATCAAACTAAAGGAGATAACTGCAAAAATATTTTTTTAATGCAATTTTTCGTTTTGGAACAAAAGAACAGTTATATACATGTATAATATACTGCTGGAAAACTAATGATTTAAAAAAAATATTATCTTATGCACAAGCTTGTAAAAGTTAATAAAGAGTGATGAAAAGCCGATAAAACTAACTGATTATTTTAGATAATAATATAATAGATTTTTTAATAAAACACATGTCTCTATAGAAGTTCAATTTAATTAATTCTTTATTAGTTTTACTCATATTTATCTCTAACGTATTTGAAAATTCTTTAATCGATTTTAACAAAGTCGCGTGTTGCCCGCACTAGATTTTTATTGTCCTGATAGGTAATAGCAGAATCTCAACGATTCCCACTAAAAGACAAGCTTGTAGCAATATAAAAATTGTGGCCGAGCCGAGAAAAGCCGAACTTTACCGATCTCCACCGATCGTGACCCAACCAGCGTGCACCGCCAGTCCGTTGCCTAAAGCCTTCTGCTAAGGTGCTCCACGCTCAAACAGATTTTTGCCGATACCGCTGAATTTTTTCTTTTAATTTTTTTTTTTTGTCTATGATTATTTATTTTTCTTGTTAAATATTTTAGTTGTTTATTTTTACTCCGCCGATTATTTACTGTACAGTGTAAGAAAATAGCTCAATACTGGCCAAAGCTCTAAACACGACAAAATAAACAAAAATTAACGAGAAAAAAAAAGGTAAGATGGATGTGATTTAATGATTGTGTTACCCTACACTTCTGAATGTTACCCCTCACTCAGTAATGTCACTTTAGAATGATAAATAAATGTTACCAAAATCATCATTGAACCTTGTCAATAACCTAACAATAAATGCCATGTAATCTGTGTTTTTACTATTTGTTACGTTCGTATTGTATAGCGTTTTTTTTTTTTTTTTTTTTTTTTTTTTCACCCATGCCTTTAGACAAACGGTAGTACTAAGAATCTGAGAAACAATATTTTTCTTCTTCTTGAACTGAACATTATTTTATATGATGGCAGTTTTTCCAAAGAAATGTAAACATCAAAGTTTAGTCTGTTGAAAAAAAAAATCAAGGAAATTGTATTTATGGTCTCCTTAGAGTAAAACATGAGCTATCATTCCATTTCCGCGGAACACAGGGTTAAGTATTAGTTAAAACGATGTCCATAGCATGACAAGTCCATCGTAAAATTAAAAATAGTCTTAACTAATTTACAACAGTTTATTTACATATGTATAAGAACTGTTTTAATTTGTTGGGTTTCAGGAGATAAAAAAATAATATATAAATATATATATATATATATTTATTTTATTAATATTTTTTTTTTTTTATATTTTTTTAATCTAGAACAAATTATTTTTATTTGGCTGAATTAATTTGAAACGCATATAAAAACCTTTGAAACGATATGGACTATTTTTTTTTAAATATTAAGTAAACTGAAACTATCAAAATTATTTTTCTTTCTCGAAAATATTGAACTGAAATAATTGAAACTTAATGGGGCTTGGTTTGATATAAGATCAGGTAGATATATAAAAATAAAAACACGTGTGCGATAAAATGTGTGAAATTTAAAATAATTTTCTTAAGAATTTCAATAGTATTTATGAATCATTTCTATCAGATTTAGTTTGTGGTCGTGTAAATTTAAATAATTTCTTTTTTTTCAAAGATTTTATGATTTTTTTTTAATGTGTTAATTAATGACATAAATGAATGGAGCGTTCGAGTAATTAAGGAATGTTTTTTTAACAAGGCAATTAAATTGATGAAGTGTGAAAAATCATTCTCCTAATGGAAATATCATACTTAAATTATCATTTATCTCGGTGTGAATTCAGGACAAAGCTATATACTTTTTACTTTCAGAAATTTAAAAAAAAAAAAAAAAAATTCTCATGATAAAACGTTAGGTATATACCTGTTATAAAAATGCATATGAAAAATATTTTAAAACAAACAAGTACATATACAAATTTAGGCAGGAAATGTTTGTTTATATCATGTCTGTATTTTTTTTGAATCCACTGTATTTAAAATAGATTTCATGAGGCAAATTTTAATTCTAACATTTTTAAGAGCATCGTTAAGTTTCTAGGGAAACGTTAGGTACATATCACATGATAAAAGGTTAGGTACATACCTGTAATAAAAATACATATGAAAAATATTTTAAAACAAACAAGTACATATACAAATTTAGGCAGGAAATGTTTGTTTATATCATGTATATATTTTGTTTGGATTCTCTGTATTAAAAATAGATTTCATGAGGCAAATTTTAATTCTAACATTTTTAAGAGCATCGTTAAGTTTCTAGGGAAACGTTAGGTACATATCACATGATAAAAGGTTAGGTACATACCTGTAATAAAAATACATATGAAAAATATTTTAAAACAAACAAGTACATATACAAATTTAGGCAGGAAATGTTTGTTTATATCATGTATATATTTTGTTTGGATCCTCTGTATTAAAAATAGATTTCATGAGGCAAATTTTAATTCTAACATTTTTAAGAGCATCGTTAAGTTTCTGGGGAAACGTAAATTTTTTTTCTCATAGAATTTTTCCTTAGAATTTAGTGAAAGTATAAACTTTTAGAATGCCAGTTTATAACGGCTACAATAAACGTTTAAGGGTACCCGAGTCCAAATAACCAAGTCGAGCGAAAAGGTTTCTGTGTGTGTGGGTAAAAAGTCTAGCACGAAAACAAAAAATACGAAACTGAAATGATACAGTTAATTTAAAATAATTTACATAATTAACGATAGTTATCAGACTATTTCAATCAGAATGCAAAATATATGATATTAAAGCCAATTTAATTTTACATCGATATAGTGAGTTTAATCAAAATTGTGTGTGGGTGAAAAGTCTAGCACGAAAACAAAAAATATGAAACTGAAGTTTCATGTCTAAGACAAATATACCCCCGAGATGTTACAGCCACTTTGTTAACAAAATCGGCCTACCGGAAGAGCTACTTTATACTAAACATTTTGGGTCTTTTTACGATTTTCTCGAAAACAACTCTGGCGATTTTGATTAAAATAATCATATCGATGTAATTAAACGGGCTTCAATATCATACAGATTTCACTCTAATAGAAATAGTCTGACAGGGCTCAAATGTCGATATTTTAAATTTTCTTTCTCTAAAGTACTTTAATTTTAAAGATTTGAATAAATTAAATATATCATCTTGTTAGCTTTGATAAAAAACGAATAAATGAATAATTTGAACGAATTCGATATCGAACTAAAAGAGAAAGGAACAAAGTTTATTTTGTGAATATAAGAATAGTAATATAGATGTAATAAAAAAGATATTATCTTATATACAAATTTGTGGAAGGCAATGAATTGACGAATAAGGAATTTTATACAGTTCTATTATTTCATCTAAGACATACTCGTATGTTCCTATAGAAACCGAATTAAATTCTTTAAGTGTTTTTGAAATCTTAATTTATTTAAAAGTTGATAAATTTATTTTAACAATATAAATTAATTTTGTGTTGTGTGCACTAGAATTTTTCCACTGCAAACCTCTTTGTTTAAGCGGTTCAATCGTATTTTTCACTACTCCAAGACTGTTTTTAAGTAGGATATTTGGGAAAATAATTTAATAAATATGAATAAGATTGAAAAAACATAAAACACCTTACCGACAATTTTTTAGATCACTTTCTTTACACTTCTGAATTATAATATTGGTATAGAAAAAACACATGGTCAGTATGACTTTGCTTGAATTTTCTCCCACTGATCAATATGTTAAATATTCGAGTACTGTTAGGAAACGTGTGTCCACAGTACGAAAAACATCGCCCGCTCAACCGACTTTTCGCACTCCCAAAAAAAAACTTTACCAACAAAATGATCATTAGATTCGCCTCTGGCTGCGTGATGGTGGCAACATATCCCTTTGATAATTAAAGATATGATAAGATCGTATCTACGTCTTATCTTGACATAATTAGAAGAACTGCATGATATGTTCGTGACCCAATATGGAAATATGCACCTGCATTGCAAATTGATCTATTGCAGCGGATGGTTTTCGTATAGCTAGTCCTATAGTCGTATAGTCCTATTTCTCATTCTTTTTAACTTAATATTTTAGGAACGTATATAACAGAGATGTTACAGCAACGATTTTCAACAAAATTGCCGAACCAGAAAAGCTACTTCAAACTGTATGCTTTGGACCTAATTACGATTTTCTCGAAAAACGGCTTTAACGATTTAGATTAAACTCGTTATGCCAATGTGAAAATTAATGGGATTTTTATATCGACTAGGTTTCATCCTAATTTACATATTCAGACAGGGCTTAAATGCCAATATTTTAAATTTTCTTTCTCTAAAGTACCCTTAATTTTGTAGATTTGACAAAATTAAGCATGTCATCAAGTTAGCATTGATAAAAAAACGTTTAAATATACAAGTTGAACGAACTTCATAAACGACTAAAGGAGAAAACAGCAAACATATTGTTTTAGAAATTTTTTTTTCAAAAATGAGAATGGTAAGATAGATGTATAAATAAACCGAAAAGCTAAACTTAAAAAAACATTTGTTGTGGGTAACACACGACTTTCACCTTGGTTCTAAAATATTTAACAAATAAAACAAAAAAAAAACAAAGAAGGGTCTTGGGTTCACTACATATAGAGATTCGCATTCTTTCTAGGCCAACTGCTGTGAAGACTTACTGCATACACACACACACACACACACACAAACATTTATGCGGGACTAGGTCATTTGGACTCAGGGAACGGACGCTAAGACGTGAATTTCCAGTGAAAATTGGAATTGAAAATTTTTAGGATCGCAATACTTTCCCTTACTATAAATTTCATTTATAGGTAAGTCAAAGTAGAAATATTATCTCATACACAAAGTTGTATTAGATTATGGAGAGTGATGAAAAGTGGATAAAAACTAATTTCATGAAACACGTGTTCCTATAAAAATTCTATGTAACTTCTAAAGTCTTTTTTGAAATCTAACTTTGTTTGAAGTTCTTAAACTTACTTTAACAACGCAGGTCATGTATTACGCTGTCCAGTTATTTTATTTACATGTTTGTTGATAGTACTTGACAGATTTATCTTCTTTTTTTTATGATATATTTCAGTAACAGTATTTGGTTATTTCATATTAGCCGTTCAGAAAAAAAAACCTCTATATTTCCAAAGCGATACATAAAAAATCTGATGCGCGCAACACACGACTTTCACTTACCTCCGTTATTTATATTAATTTAAGAATTTTTAAACAAATTTGGAAGCGAAAATAAATTGTCAAAGAATTATTTACATTGGACTTTAATAAAAACAGGTGTTTTGTTAAATAATTAATTAAATAAGTTTATCAGCTTTTCAACACTCTGTATTAACTTTTACAAGCTTTTGTATAAGATAACATTTTTACTTTCACTTACTATATATAATAGTAAGGGGAAGTATTGCGATCGTGAAAATTTTCGAATTCCAGTTTTCAACGGAAATACACGTTTTAGGATCCCTTGAGTCCAAATAACCAAGTCCCACAAAAAGGTCTGTGTGTGTGTTAGTGTGTGGTAACTCCCGGGCGGAAATGGTAAGTCCTATGAAACTAAAATTTCATATTTAAGACAACTATATGCCCGAGACGTGACAAAACTTTTTTCATTAAAATGAGCTTACCAGAAGAGGCACTTTATACTATGCATTTTGCACCTTTTTTCGATTTTCTCGAAAACGGTTCCGACGATTTTGATTAAACTCGCTATATCGATGTAAAATTTAATGGGCTTTAATATCATGTAGGTCTTATTTGGATAAAAATGGTCTGACAGAGCTTAAATGCCGATATTTTCTTCCCCTAAAGTACCTTTAATTTTGTAGATGCAATAATAATAACTAGATTATCTTGTTAACGCTGATGAAAAACAGGTAAATATATAAATTGAATAAATTCGATACCCAACTAAAGGAGAAAACAGAAAAAATATTTTTTTAATGCAATTTTTCGTTTTTGAACATAAGAGCAGTAATATACATGTATGATATACCGATGGAAAGCTAAAGATTTTAGAAAAAATATTATCTTATACTTAAGCTTTTAAAAGTTAATAGAGAGTGACGAAATGAACATAAAACTAACTGATTATTTTAGATAATAATATAATAGATTTTTTAATGACACACATGTTTCTATATGAATTCAATTTGATTAATTCCTTAATAGTTTCACGTATTTTTATCTCTAACTGTGTTAGAAATTTCTTTCATTGATTTTAAAAATCGAGGTAATTGAAAGTCGTGTGTTGCCCGCACCAGATTTTTTCTAAAATCTTTAGCTTTCCAACGGTACGAGTATATTATATATAGGTGTATGTACTGTTTTTAAATTTAAAAAAAAGAAAAAAATGCATAAAAAATATTTATGCTCTTTTCTCCTTAAGTTGGATATCGAATTCGTTCAACTTATATATTACTTTGTTTCTTCAGCAATGCTAACAAGATGGCATGGCCAATGTTACAAAAACTACAAAATTAGAGGCATTTTAAAGGAAGAAAATTTAAAATATCGTCATTGAAACCCTGTCAGACAATTTCAATCAGAAAGAAACCTTTACAATATGAAATCCCATTTAATTTTACACTGATATGGCGAGTTTAATCAAAATCGTTTGAGCTGTTTTTGAGAAAATCGTAAAAAGGTGCAAAATGCGTGGTATAAAGTAGCACTTCCGGTCAGCCAATTTTCATGAAAAAGTTGCTGTAACATCTCGGGTGTATAGTCATCTTAAATATGTAGTTTCAGTTTTATATTACTTTTCGTTTTCGCGCTGGACTTACCACAAACACATAGACACACGGACACACAGACCTTTTTGCGGGACTTGGTTACCAGGACTCGAGGGGTCCTAAAACGTGTACTTGAACGTTGAAAACTGGAATTCGAAAATTTTCACGATGGCAATACTTTCCCTTAATATAAATTTTATATATAGGTAAGTGAAATTAAAATTATTAAAATATACAAATACATATATTGTATAACAAATACATATATTGTATAACAAATACATATATTGTATAACAAATACAAATATGTGTATGAGTAAATACTAAGTATAGGTGTGTTGAAAGCGACGTGTAGCGCGCTTACAAATGAAGCAAGACCTAATATCCGGCTGAGATCAGAGCATGGATTCGCTCTTATGCTATCAGTCCTGGGTTCGATTCAACTCTGATGAGCTATAGTTCTTCTCTATGTCATTATCATCTGTTTAACCTTGATGTCAATCGATAACTAATTTCGATATCGATAAAATATTCATGTTATATTTAACTAACCTGGAGCCGGTGAATAACCTAGTTTTAATATTCAATGTGGTCATATCTTATCAGCTTTAATCATGAAAGGCTATAGAACATGAGTAACAATAAAAACTCATTGTTTATAGCATAAACATTTTTAATATATTTTTAAGATTTGCCCTCGGCACATCGAAGAGGTCTGATGTGACCCATTTATACTGTGGTGCACGTGCAAGTGCCTCCATCCCTCAATCCGCAGGCAATATTTCCTAGGATCATACCTTTACCAAACCATCCACTCCCAGCTATCTAACTATATCTATATTTAAATCGTCTCCTGCAATTTAAATCGTCAATCCACTCCCTCGAAACAAGATCGCGCCATTCTGACCTTCATATCCCTACCCATAGAACAAAAACTTTGAATCGTTCCTTTCTTGTCCGCTGTACTACTCTCTGGAATTCCCTACCTACTCATATCCGCCATGTTTCATCCCTACTATCATTGAAGTCCCAGCTATTCAAGTACCTACTGCCATCCCAAACAGACGCTCAACAAGCCTGATATTTCAAATCAAATATCAATTCATAAAGAAAATCGATTAATATTTAATTGTATAATTAATTGTTTATATTAAACTTATGAATCAGTTATCATGAACCGGTTTCAATGTTTTGTTTTATTCAAAACTTTAAACTATAAAAGTTTTTTTATTTTATTGTATACTGTAATCCATTATTTTTTCTGATATGATTGTATAAATAAAAAATGAAATTTATAAATAACATTAAATCCTTTGGTCTTCTGGCCAGACACATCGTACATCTTAATTGTACATAGTTCATAGTTCTTAAGGGACCCTGTCCCAGAATAATTGTTTTTTCTATTATATTCTATTCTACTACACTCACTTAAATAACTCAGTTATTTTTCTGGTGCTTTAAAATCAGAGCAAGTACCTTTGATATGCTCCAGAATTGTTTGTTAATTTGGGGGGAGCCCGTGGCTGAGTGGCTAGCGCGCTTGTTTCTCACGCTAAAGGTTGTGAGTTCGGATCCCAATCCCGGAGGAACGTTTTCAAGCATTTAATTAAAGGGATTCCCTCACTGGCTCTCTCCCTCGGGAATGTGAGACCCGTCAGCCAACTAGTGGCCACTCACAAAAATAGACCTAGGGAGTGATGACAATACCCTCCAAAAAATATAATGAGTAACGCGTGTTATCTTGTATAGCAGATTACCCCGCGCGACCAAAGGCCTACACGGTCTGTTGCGCCATCGAAATAAAAAGATTTCCAAAAGGTACTAAAGGAAATATTTTTCGAAATCGATATTTTGATGTATTTGTATTAGTTTATTTTTTTCTCAATCAGATTTTATCTTAAAAAACGTATAAATCCTTTTAAAACGTATTTGAAAATTGCAGTTCATTCCATAAGGTACTAAATCCACATTTCATTTCCTCCAGAAAGGTACTAATAACATTTCCTTCTAAAATGTACTATATCCTCTATTAACAGATAACCTTTCCTTTCATTTCCTTCCAAAAGGTACCATATTTCCATTATACAGCAGAAACACCTAACCACATATCACCATTAATTTATTGTTTTCTTCATTTTATGTCTTTTTATTGGTTCATTTAGTAAGTCTTGAATCACCGCTATTATTTTTATTAATGGTTTTAACCTAATAATCAGTTTTTAGGTTGTTTTAAATAAATTATTTGAGCCGCTTCGGTTCTTAATTAAATTAAGTTTTTTCATAGTATTTCTTCTTACAGCCATATAAATTTGATTTTTTTTTTTTCAGAAACTCACATTTTAATATAATAATGGTATTTTATCCAGCAAATAGTTAGAATTAGAATTCCCTGATCTTGCTAAATAGGAGAAGAATAACCGTGCCTGATCTAACCTAATAAATTTTTTTATTTTTTTCGACAAAGTTAAAATACCAAAATAATAGTTTAAAAGTTATTTATTTATCAGTCTTTTTTAGTTAAATATTGTTTACATGTATTTGATAATATAAATACATTTGTTAAATTCACTGAAAGAATATGTAAAAGTTCAAAACTAATTTCGTAATTAAATACTTACTCATTATAATGTCAAAAATAAATAAAAAGTTCTTTGAATATTCGCTTTCTTTATGAAGAATATACAGTATGATATAAATCTAGTTAACCTACAAGGAAAGATGAGTAGGAATAGGGAAATATACATAACTTAGTAATTAAAGCGTTATTAATGAGTAGTGTTGTATGAGGAAGGTTGTGATGACTGTTATCTAGCGTTATATTCTTCCAAAAAGTACTATAACCCTTTTAATTCTGTCTAAGAAGTACTATATACAGGTTTCATTCCAAAAAAATACTATTTCCATATTATATTGTTAAAAAGTCATGGGAAAAGTTCAATAATTTTGGAAAAAAAGCAGTTTATACTGTAAAAAATCAACTTTAGATTTTAATAAAGAAAGATTCAAGTAAATTCGTTCAGTTATAAATAAATGACAGATTTTTGCTTTTCCTGTAAAATTGTCTAAGTGGATATAGAAATACCATTTTTTTACTAAAAATTTTTAGATTTTTTTTTATATTTTTGTATTCTCATCACTTAAATGTATCTAAATATCCTATTTATTTTATCTAATGCACACCTAAGTCCTCTATCCACGCAATTTATAAATATAATTATTTTCTAAAGGAACTAATTACACATTTATTTTCGTTCCAAATTATACCAAAACATCTCATTTCATAACTTTAATATGTTGTTATTAATATACTAAAAAAACAATTCTAGATTTTAATGATAACAGAATCAAATTAGCTAATTTAATAATATAATGGAATAGTGATTTTCGCGCCCCCTGTAAAATTTCCTAGAATGGATATAGTACCTTTTGGGAAATCAACGTCTCAATTAAGATGTTATGAATAAAAAAAATTAAAAAAACAATTTGTTGCTTTACACACACTTCCACGTACCTCGGTTGTTAGAAGCAATTTGAGAAATTTTCAATTTTTATGTTTAAATAATTACATCCATTTTCGTTGGAAAGATGCAATATTATAATATATAAAATGTTCAGGTGCAACAATCGCCGAAGTTTATCGTCGTTGTATTTTACAGTCGTGGTTATAAACATTCCATGCTTTTATTTTTTGTGGTACTGAATTTGATCTATTCGAATATTTTTGTTTTTTTTCTACTTATTTATTTCACAAGCCTTATGAAGTAAAGAAATTAAAAAAAAAAAAAAAAAAAAACAGAAAAAAGAATAAAGTTTCTTAGTTTTTTGTTAGTACAATAGTTTTAGCCACTACCATAATAAAGTCTTATTAATTTATGTATTAATAACATTGTGAGGTTTCATGAAATGTAAGAAAGCTAAAGGAAAATTGCGGAGACACAAATGAAAAGTGGTAACTATTTTGATAATCAATATTAAAATTCATTTTACGAGAGAATTTAAACTTCTATATTTTATATTTTTAGGTTCTTTCCTTCAATTTTCAATATATATATGTATATATATTAATATCACTTCCCAATACGTTTGGTCACCGGGGAAGTTAGACCATCACCTCCGTAAGGAGAGGACTGTAGGGATAATTTTTTGTAAATATCGTTATCAATTAAGGAACATTAATTATATAGTTTTTGTTTTTCATTTATCAAGTATATACATTATTATTATTTTTCAGTTAGCATTATATTTTTTTCAATTATATTGGAACTTTTTATTAGATTATATTATAAATTATATTAGATAATATTATAAATTATATTAGAACTAAAAAGTAAATATTATAATTTAAATGTTATCCTTGCAATAAAGGCTTTATTCATTCATCCATTCATATCATATATATATATATATTATATATATATATAATATATATATTATATATTTAACTCGTATATATATTTTGTGTATGTGATTAGCATTTTTTAAAAACATGAGAGCTCCATTTCTATGTTTATAATAAAGCTTTCGGGCTTTTGGAATTATGCCTTTACTAATTTTCCTAAGCTCTAGTAATTTCAAACTTTGCTTCCTCTGCGATTTCTGAAATCTTTCGTACGAATCTCTATTTGTACTGAGCCCAAGACCATTCCTGAGTTGTAGAGGTAGAGGTTTAATTTTTTTTTAAATAATTTCAGTGCTTCAAATTAGCAACAAAAGACTCATTTATATGTTTATAATAAAGCTTCCCGGCCTTATGGATTTAATCCTCTTCTAATTTACCTAAGCTCTACGTCATACATAAATTTCAAACATGGCTTCCTCTGCGATTCCTAATTGTTAATATGTATATAAATATTTTTAAGTTAATGAATATGCAGAGTCATACGTCAGAACCTATGTAATTCTTATGAAAATAATAAAGTAAAAGTAAAAGTCTGGTGCGATCAACACACGACTTTCACTTACCACCGTTGTTAAACTAAATTTAAAAATCTTTAAATCCATTCAGAGATAAAAATAAATCGTTATGGAATTAATTGAATTGGATTTCATTCATGAAACATGTGTTTTATTAAATTATATTTTTATCTACATCAATCAGTTTATTTTATCGGCTTTTCATCACTCTCCATTAACCTTTACAATTCCGTGTATTAGATCATATTTTTTCTAAATATCTAGCTATCCAACGGCATATTATAAGTCTATATTACTATTTTTTTGTTCAAAACACAAAAATTTCATTAAAAAATATATTTGCACTTCTATCCGTTAGTTGTTTATCAAATTCGCTCAACATGCATATTTAGCCGTTAGTTTTAGATTTTAATAAGATGCCGTGACTATTTTTTTGAAATCTATAAAATTAAAGGTATTTTAGAGGAAGAAAATTTAAAATATCGGCATTTAAGCCCTTTCAGACTATTTCAAACAGAATAAAACCTACATCATTTTTAAACCCATTTAATTTTACATCTATATAGCGAGTTTAATCAAAATCGTTAGAGCCGTTTTTGGAGAAAATTATAAAAAACGTGCCGATTTCAGTGTAAAAGTCGCTGTAACATCTCGGGCGTATATTTGCTTAAATATGAAATTTCAGTTTCGCGCTACTTTTCACTTTCGTGCTAGACTTAATACACAACCACAGGGACCCTAAATCATGTATATTGGGATCACTTAAGCTGGGTGGTTAGCATAACAGCCTCCTATGCTAAATGTCACGGGTTCAAACCCGCAGGTGGTCCTAGGATTTTTTAATGGGAGTAAAAAATCCTTAGTTATGCGTCCTTCGGAGGGACGTTAAAAGGTGGTCCCGAGCTTGTATGATGTCAGGTACTCGTTAAAGATCCCTATCCTAATAAAACCTGGATAGGCAAAATTTAGGTCTCCCATAGTAGCATCGTCCGATTAGCCATAGTAGCATAAAGTGACGTTAAATAAATAAACCACAAACCATGTATATTTCGGGATCACTTGTAGCTGGGTGGTTAGCATAACAGCCTCCTATGCGAAATGTCACCGGTTCAAACCCGCAGGTGTCCTAGGATTTTTTAATGGAAGTAAAAAATCCTTAGTTATGCCGTCCTTCGGAAGAGACGTTAAAAGGTGGTCCCGAGCCTGTGCGATGCCAGGTACTCGTTAAAGATCCCTATCCTAATAAAACCTGGATAGGCAAAATTTAGGACTCCCACTGTAGCCTCTACCGATTAGCCATAGTAGCATAAAGTGACGTTAAATAAATAAACAAACAATCATGTATATTCATTGAAAACTGGAATTCGCAAATTTTCACGATCGCAATACTTTCCCTTACTATATATAACATATATAAGTAAATGCAAGTGAAAATTACAGTAATTTCTAAAAAAAAAGGTTAGGTACTTCACGGCCTATATATGAAATAGAATAGACGCTCTTGGAGGTAACAAAACCTGAGACGGGAGTATAATTCTTGAGCCGGACTAATCGGCCAAAGCAATTTCCCTCTTGAAAGATTTATTTCTCCAGCTGTCGGTTCTCAAACCTTCAACGGTCCCATCTAGCTTCCACCTCTTTCTCACTACTCTCCCCCTTTCACTAATATATAATGCACTCGGCCTATCCTTTGATAAAAACTGAAACCCTTTACACTTCTTCTTTTACGCTAGTCTTGAATAAAAATGATTGAATAAAAGTATATTGTATGAGTCTCTAGGCATATACTGCAGTGAGATATATTAAATGAAACGGAAGAAAATGCTGATTTCCTTTTAGTAGCTTAAGTTTAAAGCTTACAGATTGGATCTCAACGAATAATATAAATTAATGAACCCAAAGTAAAATAGGCGGCAAATTATTACACAGTGGTTTATTATTTTCAAATAACAATATAAGGGTATAACAGTTCATATGGATATTTACAGACAATTGCCTAATATGAAAAAAATAAATTAATCAAAAGAAAATAGCGTATTGCCACTGTTAATTTCGCTGCTATTTCCTGACCGATGTAGATGATTCTTTTTTTGTTTTGTCTGAAATTTAATTCTCTATCATTGATCAAAGCACTTAATTTTATTTATTAATTTTTACCGCGGACGAACAGATTTTTTACTGGACGTTTGCTCTTCTGGCGGTCATTAGTAAGAGTTTCTAAACCGCAAGACAAGCTTTTTCGTCAGGTTTGAGACATAACAGACTAGTAAAAACAAAAACTAATCGTATGTTGGATGGGCTAGTAATCGTGACATAATTAATCACTTCATCAAATTAATTAACTGCTTGGTAAGAGTTTTAGGACCACAATAAATGTATTTTTGTAGTGAGAAATTTAAAAAATATTTTTAGATGTATGTTGGTTGAGGTAGTCAACCATGCATGGCTCCTGGCTCCTGGATTATTAGATTCGCTCCAGGACATTGTGCACGAACACTTTGCAATTATACTAGCCCTTACTAACAGTGGATTGCTGGTATATATAGAGTAGAATGGTGCAGATTAGACTTTTGTTTTAAAAATACAACTGTTATTTAAAAGAGGTGATAGTGATCCTATTTTTGTGTTTATGAACTCAGGTTGATCAGACGCTGGTTTTGAATGACAGTGGACTGGATACTGCGGAAATTATTTCATTGGCTACTGTTATTTTAATGAATTCTATAATTTATGTTATATACTGCTATTAGGTGGACAGTTTATTGAGATTTATTTCCTTTATTCCTTTCCCCTCTCTACGTCTCCTCTGTCATGGTAGCAACTTCTGTTTACTTCTGTATTATTATCTTAATAAAACTCACAAAAAAAGTTGGACATAGATAAATCACACCTGTCTTCTACCTGCACAGGGGGTACTTGTCAATTCCAGTTGTATTTATTTTCTTTGTTCTACCAGAAATGGCAGCATTCAGGTTCTGGTTACAAATCACTACACCGAACAAGAGTACTGGGTTGTCAACTGTGACTGGCGGACTTCTTGAAGAAGTAGATAGAGGTTGAGGTGGAGCAAGTTCGTCTGTCTGTTGATTTTCATTTTTCATGAACAACTTTTTCAGTTGAGATTACGATTATTGAAGAAGTAATAAGTAAGAATGGAACCGATAGGGCATTCATAAGAAAGAATAATCAAACTCAGGACTGAAATTCACATCTTGAAAAGTAGAAACATCTACAACGAGAAAACTCTGCCCTGTAATGCAAAATAAGCTGAATAATCTGAAGATTGAGAGAAAAATTTTGAGGAGGATTAACGGACCCCAAAAACGCAAGAGGTATATAAGCGAAAATCCAACAAAGAAATATATAGGAACTCAGAAGATCTGGAAACAGTCATAAAGCAACAAAGGTTCTACGACCACATGATCAGAATGAACTATGAGAGTCTAAACTAATTTTTTTTGACAAAACTGGACCGGCTAAAAACCACGGATGAAGACTGCATAGGTGGAGAGCTTTTTGGAGAAAAGCTAAAAGAGGTTAGGTCTCTTGTGGGGAAGAAGGAGAGATTGGACTAAAGAAGAGGAACGGTTCAGGAGGATGAGAGGGTATTGGGGCAGAAGGAAGGTGGAAGGTGAGAATAGTCTAAGATCCGAACTTGAAACGATCTGCACCGAGCTGATAATAGAATGAAACATATTTTATCCACCAAAAAGGAGCAGTTTGCTTCCTTTTTATTATCAATTTTTTTTAGTGATTTACAGCATCTCATTAAGTAAACTTTGAAAGCAGGACTACATAAATTCTCTTATTTATTTCATTTTTCAATTAATGGCACAATAAAAGGTGTAAAAATAAGCTGCAATGAATATCTAAGCCAATGGTTCCCAGCAATTTTTTTTTTTTTGTAGACCCTTTCATTCCAGCGGTACAATTAGGAATCCCTAGTCTAAGATCCGAACTTGAACGATCTTCACCGTGCTGATAATAGAAGAAAACATATTTATTTCAATGTCCGATTACGTGCGGCCGAAATGTTGGATCCTTTATTATTACACGTTATACTCAACTCGGATCTCTCTGTCACGCATTTCCACTCGCGTTAAAATTTAATCTTTAAAATTCGAAAACCTAGATTAGGACCACGTTTTCTGCAGGCAACCCTATATCAATGTGTTTGCAATAAAACAACGCTTATATTGATATTTTTTTTCTATTATCAAGCCGGTGCAGATAACTGATATCGAAATACGCGCTTTTACCTGACAACCGATATTTTGTCCAGAAAAAGATTAGGCAACCCAGCGGCTGCCCATTCTATACCTTTGATACATTAAGTCAGGGTAAAAGTTTTCTTATTATCATGATGTTGCAACATTTAATTAAAAATCATTTTTTTAATTATTAAAAATAGCCTGTCCAGGATTTTTTTAGGCATCCCATTCTTAACATATTTCCTAATATACTAAATGTGTTATAAAATATGTTTCATTCAATTATCAGCTCGGTGCAGATCGTTTCAAGTTCGGATCTGCTACTAGGAGAAGGAGAATTAGTACTGATATTGGCGAGGTCCTTGTGGGCCGAGTCGTGTTAAAAAAAAAATCTGGTCCGCGCAATACATGACTTTCACTTTCTTCCTTTGTTAAAATAAATTAAAAATTTTTTTTAAAAGGTCAAAGTATTTATTAAATTGAATTTCTGTAGAAACATGAGTTTTATTAAATAATCTATTATATTATTATCTACAAGAATCAGTTAGTTTTGTTCCCTTTTTATCACTCTCCTATTCTAAAATCTTTGGCTTTCCAACAGTATGTTATACGTTTATATTACTATTCACATGTTATACGTTTATATTACTATTCACATGTTATACGTTTATATTACTATTCACATGTTATGCGTTTATATTACTATTCACGTGTTATACGTTTATATTACTATTCACATGTTATACGTTTATATTACTATTCACATGTTATACGTTTATATTACTATTCACATGTTATACGTTTATATTACTATTCACATGTTATACGTTTATATTACTATTCACATGTTATACGTTTATATTACTATTCACATGTTATACGTTTATATTACTATTCACATGTTATACGTTTATATTACTATTCACATGTTATACGTTTATATTACTATTCACATGTTATACGTTTATATTACTATTCACATGTTATACATTTATATTACTATTCACATGTTATACATTTATATTACTATTCACATGTCCAAAAAAAAACAAAATTATATATTTTTGCTCTTTTCTCTTTATATCGAATTCGTTCAACTTACTATAGTTTTTATCAATGCTAACAAGATGATATGGTTATTTGTTTCGAATTAACAAAATTAAGGGTACATTAAAAGCGAAAGGAATTCAAAGATTCGTCATTCAAGCCCTGCCAGACTATTCCGATCAGAATGAAACCTATATGATATTAAAGCCCATGAATTTTACATAGATATTTCGAGTTTAATCCAAATCGTTAGAGCCGTTGTTGATAAAATAATAAAAAAGTGCAAAATGCATGGTTTAAAGTGGCTCTTATGGTTCTCCAATTTTAATGACAAAGTTGCAATAACATCTCAGGCATATACGGGACCTAATATATGAAATTTCAGTTTTATACAATTAATAGCTTTCGAGTAAAACGTGTATTTCCTATGAAAACTCAAATTCGAAAATTTTCAGGATCGCTATAGTTTGATTATATAAATTCAAAGATATTGAGTACATATAAAGAAATTGAGATGTGTCAGCCAATTAAGAGTTGCAAATCCAGAACATATTAGAATCTATGGAAAAAACTCAGATTTTTTGCTCAAGTCACAAGAAAGCTGTATATTATGCAATCGATTTATCTACAACAGTCTACATCACATTCTCCTTCACTGCCCGGCACACAATGAAAATAGACGACAATTTCTTCAAAACTTCATCTTAGAATCTTCCGACATCCAAAGTATCCATGCTATACTGAGTATCGATAGTGTAGATAAGTTACATAAAGTGTACTATTACATGATGGGAGTTCAAAAAGTGCTCAATTCTTTATCCTAGAACATTTTCTGTTCAGAGTTTATTTTGATTTGATCTTCAAAGTGATATTTTGCTTATGTATTGTTTCTGTTATAGCACCAGTAACTGTTTATTCTTTAATCTGTAATTTATTTTTGAAAGCCAAATTGTTTTAGTAAATTTTCACCATTATTTTATTTATTTTTAAATGATATGTATATAAAGTTCTAAAACCATAATATTGTAATTTATAGCCAAGCTAGGCTCTATTTGTATGGGGAAGCCCCAAAGACAAAATAAAATTTCTATTCTATTCTATTCTATTCTATTCTATTACTATTCACATGTTATACATTTATATTACTATTCACATGTCCAAAAAAAAACAAAATTATATATTTTTGCTCTTTTCTCTTTATATCGAATTCGTTCAACTTACTATTGTTTTTATCAATGCTAACAAGATGATATGGTTATTTGTTTCGAATTAACAAAATTAAGGGTACGTTAAAAGCGAAAGGAATTGAAAGATTCGTCATTCAAGCCCTGCCAGACTATTCCGATCAGAATGAAACCTATATGATATTAAAGCCCATGAATTTTACATAGATATTTCGAGTTTAATCCAAATCGTTAGAGCCGTTGTTGATAAAATAATAAAAAAGTGCAAAATGCATGGTTTAAAGTGGCTCTTCTGGTTCTCCAATTTTAATGAAAAAGTTGCAATAACATCTCAGGCATATACGGGACCTAATATATGAAATTTCAGTTTTTACAATTAATAGCTTTCGAGTAAAGCGTGTATTTCCTATGAAAACTCAAATTCGAAAATTTTCAGGATCGCTATTGTTTGATTACTATTCATTTTTTTACATGTATTTAAGCAATTTCAGATGCAAACCATAGATCAAAATAATAATTGATACGGTGGTAGATGGTGCCACCTCCGATGAATAGACTGGAGGCTTTCCGCAGCCTGCTTTTCCGGACGGCCTTTGAGTTTAATCCATAAGCTGTAATGGATTTTCTGACTCGTTGACCCTGCTCCATTTAGTAGGTAATTGGAAACGATTGGGGTAAATAATTGATAGTCTCCATTGGCGTTCGGTCTGGATGCGTGTCAACCTTTCTGTAGTAACAGTTCGCCAAATAGATTAGTAGAAAAATAGGACAAGTCTATAACTTTCTCGTAGGCAATTTATTTCCGACATGGGTCGAATCGTAGCAGTCAGTCCAATTATTTAATGGATGACGATATATTTAATGACTAATGAAATCACGCAATAATTTCAAAATGTAAGAGAGTTACAAATGACCATTATTGTGATGGTGGAAGGGGGTTTAATGATAAGACATGAACAAGTGAGACGTTGATTTCCAAGGTATTATACCGACTGTCATTTATTTATTATAGGAGAAATTTAAAGTTGATTTTTTACTGCGTTAATAACTTATTTTTCTAAATTAATGCACTTTTTAACAATATAATATGGATATAGTACTGTTTGGAATGACACGAGGAGTCCAATTATTTAATGGATGACGATATATTTAATGACTAATGAAATCACGCAATAATTTCAAAATTTCCATTATTGTGATTGAAGGTTTCATGATACGACATGAACAAGTGAGACGTTGATTTCCAAGGTACTATACCGACTTAAGGAAATTTCACAAGAAGGCGCAAAATACTGTAATTGTTTTATTATAGGAGCAATTGAGTTATTTATTTTTCAATGAAATTTAAAGTTGATTATTTTACAGCGTTAATCACTTATTTTTCCAAATTATTTCACTTGAACGCTGCAAAATATTTTCTTACTGCGATTCAAACCCACCTTGATCATACAAAAGTATGAAATAAAACCGTAACGGTGTTTTAAAACTTTGGGAAAGCATATTAAAAAAAACAATAACATAAATTATTCTCAATCAGTAAAGATTATTTCTCAAAGATTTTTTTGTTATTTACTTTTTGTCTAACTGTCCTTACTCAATTTAAAATTTTATCAAAATCAACTACTCATGAAATTTTTGAGATAAGATTTTGAATACTGCGTTTTCACCAATCTAAAAAAAAAAAGAAAAAGAAATGCATTATTATTTATTCTTTGTATGTTTGTTAAATATGTTAACACTCAATTAATAATTAAAATTATATTAGCTAAATTCACATGAAATAGTAAATAAAAGTTCAAAACAATCTTCATAATTAGATACTTTCTTATTATAGCTCCTTAAAAAATGTCTCTTGAATATTCGCTTCCTTTGTAAATAAAACAAAATGTGATTAATCAATAAGGAAATATATATCTCTGAGAGAGAATAAGGAAATATACATTATTTAGTAATTAACATGATTATTAAAAAGTCTAATAATATAATATGGATATTGTACAGTTTAGAATGAAACGTGGATATAGAACTTTTTGTTAAGAATAATGATAAATAAACTATCTTTTATTATCCTGGGTTGTCCTCTGTAGATAATATGGGCTTCAGAGTCTTAGAGAAATCATAAAAATATAAATAACTAAACTAAAACTAGTCGAAAACAGACATAAGAAAATAAGTAGAAAATAAAATAAGATATAACCGTAGTTACAATTCTATTAGGACTGGGTAGTCATGAGATGAATAAATAAGCGGGATTTGAAGGTAGAAAGAGAGTTGGAGTAACGGATAGAAAGAGAAAGTGAATTTTATAACATTGAGGATCGGATAAGAAACGATCAGTCGAAATGTGCAGTTCGGTGTATAAATCTGAAGGCCTAGAGCATGTATAACGGGAACGGACAGAGGATTTGAATTTTAGAAGTTCAGAAATGTATAATGGATGGTAGGATCGAATAACTTGGTGAGGAATGATGCAAGAAAATTCTTGAGACGATTGGAAGAGCAAAGCCACCTCAACTCACCATAAAATTGGGTGACGGTGATGTATCTCGTGTTTATATAAGTAAATATATATATATATATATATATATATATATATATATATATATGCTTTATGGAAGATTATAATGCCTGATAACAGTTGGTAACAATCATCATAACCTTACCCATACAACATTACTGACAACTATTCTCTTTATTTTGTTTATTACTAAAGATTTATATTATCTACAGGGACAACCCAGGATAATAAAAGATAGTTTATTTATCATTATACTTAACAAAAAGTTCTATATCCACGTTTCATTCTAAACAGTACAATATCCATATTATATTATTAGACTTTTTAATAATCTTGTTAATTACTAAATAATGTATATTTCCTTATTCTCTCTCAGAGATATATATTTCCTTATTGATTAATCACATTTTGTTTTATTTACAAAGGACGCGAATATTCAAGGGACATTTTATTTATTTATGGGGCTATAATAAGAAAGTATCCAATTATGAAGATTGTTTTGAACTTTTATTTACTATTTCATGTGAATTTAGCTAATGTAATTTTAATTATTAATTGCGTGTTAACATATTTAACAAACATATAAATAATAAACGCGAATAAATAAATAAATACATTGGTGAAAACGTAGTATTCAAAATCTTATCTAAAAAATTTCATGATTTTGATGAACGTTTAAATTGAGTAAGTTCGACAAAAAGTAAATACCAAAAAAATCTTTGCGAAATAATCTTTACTGAATGAGAATAATTTATGTTATTGTTTTTTTAATATGCTTTCCCAAAGCTTTAAAGCACCGTTACGGTTTTAATTTATTTCTTACTTTTGTGTGATCAAGGTGAGTTTGAATCGTAGTAAGAAAATGTTTTGCAGCTTTAAATCAATTGAATCGTTAAAAAAACAACCATTCATTTCTTACACAAGGTCTGCATTAAATTTTAGCAACAAGACAAATCTTTCTCGTCCATTCTTAAAATAGATTCTATTTACTGTCAGAATTATATATTGAACAGAAGGTCTTAAATCCTACTATTTAAGCCTGTTAGACATCCTCACTGGAAATAGTAACTAATAATTTACACCAATAATATATTTCGCAATGCCCTCTAATATATATAAATAGGATTTCGAAGAAGTACAAAGAAACAAATGAACTAATATATTATCAATCTTTCTCAAAAAATTAATATAGATTCTTAAAAGTTTATTTAAATTTGATTTTTTAAATTGAAAATTATTAGTATCTATTTAATAGATACATCCTCCACAGGCATAATTTTAAGTAAAGGTTGTAAAAAATCTGTCTTTCTTCATTCAAACTAATAGAGCTCCAAAACGGTATGTACAGACAAATTTGTTATTCATTTTTACTTTAACTTATATGAAGTATATAATAATGGAAAGACTTACAATCGTGAAAAATTTCGAACTCCAGTTTTCCACGGAAATACATGGTTTAGGGTCCCCTCAGTCCAAATAACCAAATTCACAGAAAGGTCTGTGTGTCCGTGTGTGTATATGGTAAGTCTAGCAAAACAAAGTTAAGTTGTATAATATTGAAATTTCATATTTCAAAAGCGTTACAGTAACTTTTCCATCAAAATTGACCTAACCAGGATAGCCACTTCATACCATGCGTTTTGCACCTTTTTACGATTTTCTCAATAATGGCTCTAACGATTTTGATTAAACTCTATATATCGATGTAAAATTTAATGGGCTTTAATATTATGTAGGTTTCATTCTGATTGAAATAGTCTGACAGGGCTTAAATTGCGATATTTTAAATTTTCTTTATCTAAAGTACCTTTAATTTTGTAGATTCTATAAAAATGACCATATTATCTGATTAGCATTGCTAAAAACGTCTAAATATACAAGTTGAGAGGATTTGATAAACAACTAAAGGAGAAAACTGAAAAAATATTTATTTAAAGGAATTTTTCATTTTTGAAAATTAGAATAGTAATATACATAGTATACTGTTGGAAAGCTAATGATTTTAGAAAAAAATATTATCTTATACACCAGCTTGTAAAACTTAATAAAGATTGATTAAAAGCTGATAAAGCTAACTGATTGTTTTAGATAAAAATATAATAGAATTTTTGATAAAACATACGTTTCTATAGAAATTCAATTCAATTAATTCTTTATTATTTTCATTCATTTTTCTCTCTAACTGCATTTCAAAATTCTTTCATCGATTTTAACATCGGAGGTAAGTGAAAGTCGTGCGTTGCCCGCACCAGACTTTTTTACATGTCAATTAGTCCCATATGGGCTTAAGTGATTATGTAGTATATATATTTTCAATTCTGTCTAATTTTCAGTTTTGACGATTTGTATAGGAGAGAGTATAGTATTGTCAATCACTTGTTCAAAGTCTTTCTTTTCATCTTATGGTATGGTGTTAAAAAGTCATGAGAAATATGGAATAATTTGGAAAAATCTGGTGCGCGCAACACACGACTTTTACTTACCTCCGTTTATAAAATCAATTAATATAGTTTTTAAGAATTTTTAAATACACTTAAGAGATAAAAATAAATTGTTAAAGAATAAATTTACATTGAATTTCAATAGAAACGTGGTTTAATAAATAATCAATTATATTATTATCTATTAAAATCAGTTAGTTTTATCGGCTTTTCACAACTCTCCATTAAGTTTTACAATTTTGAGTATAAAATAATAATTTTTCTAAAATCTTTAGCTATCCAACGGTACATGATATATTATATATTATTATTACATATATTATATATACGTCTACATTTCTGTTTTTATGTTCAAAAAATATTTTTGGTCTTTTCTCTTTTAGTTAGATATCGTATTCGTTCAAATTATATATTTATCCGTTTTTTATCAGTCCTAAATAGGTGATATAGTCATTTTAATAGAATATACAAAATTAAAAGTACTTCGGAGGAAGAAAATTTTAAATATCGCCATTTAAGCCCTTCTAGACTATTTCAATCAGAATGAAACTTACATGATATTAAAGCCCACTAAATTTTACATCGATATGTTGTAGAGTTTAATCGAAATCGTTAGAGCCGTTTTTGAGAAAATCGTAAAAAGGTGCAAAACGCATGGTATAAAGTGGCTTTTCTGATAAGCTGATTTTTGTGAAAAAGTTTCTGTAACGTCTCGGGCGTATAGTTGTCTTAAATATGGAATTTCAGTTTTATAGGACTCATGAGACCCTAAAACGTGTATTTCCGTCGAAAACTGGAATTAAAGTAAATTGGTCAAGTAATAAATAAATGACACATTTTTGCGTTACCTATAAAATTGTCTAAAGTGGTGTACCTTTTGGCACTCAACGTTTGAATTGAGATAGTAACATAAACACACACACACATATATATATACATATACACACACCTGCATACATTTTTGCTCATGATATTTTTTAAGATAAATTTATTAATTGTCTTATAAATTGGTATAATAATCCTTATGAACTTGACAATAAATGTTTTGTTCTTTTGTGTATGTAGCGTTTAAGAGGGTCTTTATTGCAATCACCTATTTCTTTTATAAGTGGGTTTTTATGAGAGCTTGTATTTTTTAAAAAATAGGTCTCTGTTTGGGAGAAAACTAGATCTTGTATAGAGGGGAGTTGTAAGTCTGCTTTCATTGTATTAATATTTTTGTGTATCTGAGTTTTATTTTATTACTAGCTGTAACCCGCGGCTTTGCTCCCGAATATTTTATTTGGCTTTATTAATTTGTATAAATGCGTTTATGGGTAGTAACTATAAAACGCATATGATGGAGCTGTTGTTTGGAGATGTGGTAACAAAAAAACTACCAATAAAACACACTTCCTTTATTTTTTCCTTACTGGTGTGTTTTCTTGGTGGCTGCACCCTTAACTAACTTCCTTACCATATAGTCAAAACGCACAGCAACTGCAGCATTATTATAAGACGTATAAATTTTCAAGAAATATAAAGATTATATTCTAAAATATAATCTTTATATATTATAAAAAAATATATAATCTTTATATATTATAATCTTTATATATTATATATAATCTTTATATATATATATATATATATATATATATAAATATAATTAATATATATAATATAATATATATATATATATAATATAATTTATATAATATAATATATATATATATATAATATAATTTATATAATATAATATATATATATATATAATTATATTTATATTATATATATTATATAATTATATATAATATATAATATAATAATATAATATAATATAATATAATATAATATAATAATATAATATATATATATATATATATATATATATATATATATATATATATATATATATAATATATAATATAATCTTTATATATTATAAAAAAAAAAAAAAAAAGATTATATTCTTTACAATTACATTTATCAAAGTTATTTTCAAGTGAAAATATTCCCATTCGTTGGATCTGTGTATATCAATCATTTATGTTACAAACGTGACTATATACCACGATTACGTTACACCTAAAATATATCGAGTAATTTTGGGTCTGCCTACTTCTATAGGATCGCTATTGTATATTTAATAATATATAATAGAATATTTAATAGAATTAAATGGCAACTTATTAGACTAAAGATAGAATTATGGTTGATGAGGAAAGTGATTTAAAAACAACCTATTACTATCATTAATCCAATATAACTATAAATATCTTGTGTTTCTAATATCGAGACACATTGAAAACATATAACAAAAACTGCACTTCTTTATCTTTGTTTGCGGTTTAGTGAATTCAATTTGATAAATAAAATAATTTAAATTAAAATTGCTACAAATTACGAAAGATGTTGATAGTGACTATGCTGTATGAGGTTATATAAAATAAATACAGGTGAATAGCAATGAAATACTCAGTTCATGATAAATAAAAAATTATTATTTCATGTCAGATATCAATTTTATTTACTCAATGTTACAATTACATACCAGTACCAAGTAGCCACATCCAAATTATTCAATAACATCGTTTTATCTTTTAAACATAACCGTTGTATATCAACATAACTCCTTTGCAAGTCATGACTCTTTGCAAGTCATTCAAATGAGTACTTATAATTTTTCTGGAAACGTATAGTAATATGTATTTTATTATAAATGGAAACTATAATGTGAAGGGATCACTTGTAGCTGGGTGGCTAGCGTAACAGCATCCCATGCTAAAGGTCACGGGTTCAAACCCGCAGGTGGTCCTAGGATTTTTTAATGGGTAATAATCCCATATTAATAATCCTTAGTTACGCCGTCCTTCGGAGGGGACGTTAAAAGGTGGTCCCGAGCCTGTGCGATGCCAGGTACTCGTTAAAGATCCCTATCCTAATAAAACCTGGATAGGCAAAATTTAGGACTCCCACTGTAGCATCGTCCGATTAGCCATAGTAGCATAAAGTGACGTTAAATAAATAAACAAACAAACTATAATGTGAATGTATATTTTAAAAAACGCATAGAAACAATCAAAACACACTTATATTTGAATTAATAATCACATATGTGAGGGAAGATTAGGAAGGTTACTGGTGGGTAACCAGTGTTGCCACAGTTAAACAAATGTTGTTTTACGTTTTAGAAAAATATATTTTTCAACAATTTAGAATAGCAATAAAAACTATCCTATCATTTAAGTTGGACCAAATAACAGATACTTACGAAGTTTGATCAAAGTCGGTTCAGTAATTTCAGAGTTTATCGCGAACAAAGTGACACGAGATTTATATATATATATATATATATATATATATATATATATATATATATATATATATATATATATAGATATAATACCTGTTTATAGGAGATTTCATTCTGGTAGTATAAATGTTTTCTAAACCCTTAATCATAAAATAAATTAAACATTGTATTCAGAAGTGTTTCTACAGATTTTTTTCCTTTCTCGTCCCTTGCCCTTCTCCTGAAACATATTTGTCATCTGAATAAGGCAGGTCTCTGGAGTAACTTGTTTAGTGGGCCATACTTTTTCTGATATACAGCCACTTTATCTTTATATTCACCCATAACTCACACCTTGTGCGAGTTGTAATGCATACAATTTTGTTTTCAGGAAAATCTCTACTAATTTTAAGTGTTTGATTGTCCCTTAACATAATTATTTATCGAGAAGCATCTGTTGCATAACATTATGTAAGACATCTCTTAAAAACAATATTGAATGAGTGACTAAGTACTGTATTTGTTAAAACAATGTTATGATTGCACGAGTTTTGGCTCAGAACCAATGTTAGTTTTCTCTTTTGTAAAGTTTATTTTATTTTGATGAATCTTTATTTATTATTAAGATAAGATAAGATAAGCCTTTATTTAGACATATTTACAATTTGGTTGTTACATAAACTTTATATTTATTTTTAAACACTTTTAATAATTGATATAATATAAAAAGAAACAATGTTTTACCAAATATTGTATACTACTTTTTAAATAAAATATACTAACATGTTTTTAATAAAATTGCAAAAAAACTTGTTTAAATAAAAATGTTATTTTTGAATAAATACAAATAAAATGATTTTTCACTGATGTGTTATAAGCTCAAAATGAATGAAAAACCTCTGTAATCAAAAAGTTTTTTTCTTTTTTTACAAAATACAATACTCATTCATTTATTGATCAATATGTTTTTAAGAGATCTTACATAATTTAATGCAACAGGTAATTAATTATTTTAAGAAAAACTTATAACTTAATTTTATCAGATTTTTGTCACTCTCCATCACCTAACGCAACTTCGAAAATCTTGTACCAGCAGTAGTTGTTCGTACTCGTCTGATTTAAGATAATACACACTCAATATATTTAATTTTAATTTTACAGTAATCGAGAGTAGAAGAGGATGATAACTAAAATCAGAGGGGTCACAAGTAGTGTTGTGGTTAGCATAAAATTCTTCTATGGCTAAGGTTGAGGGTTCACATCGGGCGATAGTCTTAAAAGGAAAAAAAAACTTCTGGAGGAGTCACACAGTACTTTAGGGGCTGGCACATCTATTGAAATATTAATTAGGTAATTAAAGGAATAACAAACCAATAAAAATAATAATTAGTGATATTAATAGCGATAATAATAGTGAAAATGACAAAAAGTAAACGAAATAATATGATAATAAAAATGAACTAAATTGAGGATGTATAGTCGACTGTAGAAACTATTATAGGTGGAATAATCAGGAGTCAGTCTTTTTTAAGTATTTTTAATTTTACAGAGCCATGTCCAAGCATAAACAGTTTATGCTTGGACATGGTTCTGTAATGCCCTGATGATGGCTCACAAGCTTGAGCCGAAACGTTGGCAAAATTAAAAATACTTACAAAAGACTGACTCCTGATTATTCAACCTATAAAAATGAACTAATTATTTTATGATTTAAAAAGATTGATACATTAAAAAATTAAATTAAAAATTAATGAAAATTTGACGATTTCAAATGGATTGACCCCTATTTAATATTTCAGTTTCCAATGGCATTTTATTTTTTGAGCGGGACTTACGATACACCGACTAAGGAGTCTGTTGACCTTAAAATAGGTTTTTTATTGATTAAAATCATTTTATGACAGTAATACTTCTTTCTTCCATGTACGAGATAAGTGAATATTTTCCCGTTATAAATATAATAGTGCAATCACCCTCATGTTGAAATGCAGCTTCTAGACTCGTGTTTTCCTTAGCCGGGACGAAAAACCAACAGGGCTGGGAAAAGTTTGTTGGGAAACTATTGCTCCGTGTGCTTGGAGATTGACGTATTGTTGTGGCTTCTGGCTTCTGCCTCTACAGAAATAGTCTGCCAACCCTTCTTTTAGCTATCGTATCTGTTTACAGTCTGTATCGGAATAAAACTAGAAACCGATGCAAACCTGTCTAAACTTTATCACAATTAGTTAATTTTCAGATTTTAAAATTATCCAGACGTACGAATTATAATTAATTAGAGAAAAAAAACGCTGCAAATTATTACACAATGGTTGGTTGGTTGTTATATTTTATTGGTACAAAACATTTCGGTCATTAGTGCCAGACACTCTTTTTAGAAAATCAATTTTAGGTTAAACAATGAACAATGATTTTAGCTAAAAACAAATAGTGGAAAACAAACAACTATAAGAATAACCAATAGTGATAGTAATAAGAATAATCATTAGTAAGAATAAATATAACTTCTTTCTTCTTTCAGTGGCGCGACAGGCCGTGTAGGCCCTGGGCCTCGCGGTGTAAACTCTTGAGAGTTTACACTCGCGTTTCATGGTGCTATTTTTAGTGTAGGGTCATCACTCCCTACGACTAATTTTGTGAGTAGCCACCCTTCGGCTGACGGGTCTCACATACCCGGGGGAGAGGTTGTGAGTGAATCCCCATTTTTTTACATCCTTATAAAAGCCCCGCCGGGACTGGGATTCGAACCCAGAACCTGTAGCATGAGAGAATAGCGCGCTAGCCACTCAGCCACGGGCTCCCCAAGAATAAATATAACAGCATTTGTAAAAGATAAATATATAACAGGTTATATAAAAAAAAAAGTATATATAAATAAATAAATAAATTTAAAAAATAAATAAATTAAATTAATAATAATTTTAAAAATAATAATAATAGTAAAATAAAATTGTCAAATCTGCTTGTAAAGTCCATTTCAGTAAGAAAGCTTATCAATTCTATTTATATCGTTCCCCAAAGCAAACCGCGACATTGAATGGTATTCCCCTTTGGTTTAATTTTCTTGTACAGAAGGGACATTCTTCGAAAATGTGAATCATTGTCAGGGTTTCCCTGCAATGCTGACATCTCGGGTGCAACTCCTTAGATATTAAGTGCCCTTGTAAATCGGACACGATTCTCAGGCAGGCCAGGACCAAGACTTCGAGGTTTTCTAAGACTTTGGCTCTCTCTTAATAGCTTTCAGCTTGCTTGGATAGCTGTTTTTCGACGTTTCATCCCATTTTTTAAAAACATTTTTTATTAGAGGGCATTTTTTGTAACACAATGGTTTACTGTTTCTAAATAACTATATTAGGGTATATCTGTTTATATAGCTATTAATAGACAGGTAACTAAAATGAAAAGTAATTAATAATTCAAAGGTAAATGGAATATTACCACGGCTAATTTCAAAACGCTATATCTCTGCTAGTTCTGAACCAATTTCAATGATTCTATTTTCATTTTTGTAGGAATATATAGATCAACTTTTGTCTTTTATTTATTTATTTATTTTTTTATCGCAGTTTAGAGATTCTAAAACTCTATACATACTTCTTTCTACCTTCGAAAATAACTGAGTTATGGGCGTATTTATGGGTAAATTTTCAATTTTTTCCTTTACTTTTTTCTCTTTTATAATATGTTTCGCTGATTTTTGGTTGAAAAACTGTAATCATTTTTTTTCTTTATCTTCAAAAACAACTGAATTAAATCACTTTTGATCGGCCGCCATTTTAAATATAACCAGCTGATATCAACGTCTAGGCGATAGTAGCATCGTTGCATGCCCTAGTATTTTTGTGGCGAATGTCAAAAGTTTCAGAGAAATACCGCGGAGGGCGGACAAACGGATTTTTTTTTATTCCTCATTCGGGTTCTAAACATCTTGAGACGTAAGCCCTCAAATTTTGAGTGCGGGTAATTATTTTTTGTTCGTATTAAAAAGGTTCTTTATTGAAAATGACACACCAAAATTGTAGAAAGAAAGAAAGGAAAAATAACTTATATTCTGAGACTTGGAGTCTCCTAAGAATAATAGTAATGTACAAAAACAGAGTGTTATGTCTAGTAGAACAAAAACAAAATTAAGATTATGCTCATATTATTTATAAAAGGAATAAATACGACTACTCATAAGACATACTACTACTACTTATTTTATTAATAAATAGCAGTGTATACGACATATGAATAATAATAATAATAAACATATGTGTATGTAGATATATTGGGTTGTTTCACATGAAATGTCCGTTTTTATAGTTTCTGAAATACATAAAGGATTTTGCAGGGCTCTGTTGTTTTCTTCCGAATGTTTACATATTTAAAGTAAACAGTTACTAATCCTCTACTTTTGTATTATAAACATTAGCTTCCCAATCAATTGCCTACTTTTTAGTATACCTCCAAATATGAACATGGAAACACGCGATTTTCGAGTAATATTTTTGTACGAGTTTAAACTCGTGAAGAAATATTTGCAAGGCGTTTGGGGAAGGGAGTGTTAATGAGCGGATCATTCGCCGTTGGTTTGCTAAGTTTTCAGCAGGGGATACCGACTTGGAAAACTTGCCCGAGGAAGACCTCCATCCGTAATAGAAAACGATGTCCTCAAACATAAAATAGAAGGAAACCCCTACCAAACAGTTAAAGGACTCTCAGCACAACTAAATGCAAGTGCATCTACCGTTTCCAGACATTTAAAGTGTATTGGGAAAGTAAAAAAGCTCGATACATGGGTACCTCATGATCTCACTGAGCGGCAGTAAGACTCCATGTTTCAAACATACCGTGCAAAAATTGAAAGAACTGGGCTGCGAAGTTCTTCCGCACCTACCATATTCTCCCGACTTGTCTCCAAAAGATTACCACCTGTTCAGGAATTTAGACAACTTCGTCAAAGAAAAACTTTTTGAAAATGATGATCAAGTGAAAAGTGCGTTTTCAGATTTTGTTTCACTTCAAAGCTCAGAGTTTTTCATTTCGAGGATAAAAAAGTTGGTGTCACGTTGGGAAAAATGTGTAGAAAAAGAAGGTAAATACTTCGAATATAATTATCTTGTTTTTATATCGTATTTTTAATAAAAATTCTTTACCTTGAAAACGGAAATTTCATGTGACACAACCCAATACTATTATTATACACTCACTAATATTATGAAATCGTTGGAAATAAATGTTTTTATGTTTCAATATTGGTAGTGGTCCTCGACTTAAAATAGAATAAGACCAGTCATATTATTTAACAGCCCAGTAAGTTTGGAAGAAAAAATTAGTTAGGAAAAATGTTTACACTCTAAATACCATTTAAATTGATTGATTATTTTTTAAAATAATTTATTTTGGTTAGTATGAGATCAGATCTTTACTTTATTTTATGATTTATTTTTATTAATTTGGTATGTGCGCTATTGAAAATGCAATCGTTCCATTACAGTGTGAATCATGTTCAATAAATATACTAAGGTTTTTATGAATAAGAATCTTATTTTTGTTTAAATAACATTTTTGCGAAAATCTGCCTAATATATATTTTAGATACAATCAATTAATATAATGTTTTGTAAGCTAAGTTAAAAAAATTATTAATAGTTGTGAATATAAAATGTTTATTTTTCTTTTTGAAATTATAAAACAAAAATTACTGAAGCGGTGACTCAGTTGTATGGAAAATCGATATCAATTGCACAGCTGTTATCCGCGTTATAAAGATAAGACAAACTGATACAAAGCAATTATTTACGACAGTTAAAGTTTTTCTACTAAAAATTAATTACATCATATTACAGTTTATGGAATCAATTATTACAGGAATGCTTCACGAAATTAATTCGTCTCTTTACATCACCTTTTACAACTTTGTATATAGCATAATATATTTTAAATATATTTTTTTAGCTTTCAAATAGTATATTATACATCTATATTAAGATTAATGTGTTAAAAAACACAATAATTGCATAAACAAATATTTTTCCACTTTTCTTCTTTAGTTGTTTATCGAATTCGCTCAAATTGCGTATTTGGCCATTATTTATAAATGATAATATGATGATGTGCCTAGTTTTTTTAAATCTACAAAATTCTAGGTATTTTAGAGTGAGACAATTTAAAATATCGGCATTTAGGTAGTCAGACTATATTAACCAGAAAGAAACCTACATGATATTAAAAGCCATTAAATTTTTCATCGATATAGCGAGTTGAATTAAAATCTTTTGAGAAATCGTAAAAGGTGTAAAGTAGTAGTTTCGGTCTGCCGATTTTGGTGACATCTTGGCCGTATAGTTTCTTGAATATAGAATTTCAGTTTTGTACGACTTTTTGTTTCCGAGCTGGACTTACCACACACACACGGGAAGATAGATACACGCAAAGAGATCTTTTTGCGAAAGTTGGATGTTTGGATTTAGGGGACTCTAATACATGTATTTCCGTTGAAACATTTTTACGATTGCAATACTTTCCCTTACTATATATTTCATACATAGGTAAGTGAAAGCAAAAACAAAGCCAAATTGGTGTTTATTGATTCTGTACCATGTAGATAGAATCGTAAAACCTTTGTCTGTAAGTTTTGAAGTAACAGAAAATAACGATCAGTTTCTTGTCATTTTATTGTTACATAAGGATTACGAGTAAAACTTTTTTCAAGATGGGGTCCTACATATCTGATCTCTTCTACAGGAATAATTATATTTGCTATATTTATTCTGCGAAAAAATTAAGATTATAGAATATACGATGCCATGGGTTTATAAATGGTTGTTAATATAATTAAGGGTTAATGATTTATTAAGGAATTTAAATTGGAATCTTTACCAGAGGACTTTGTGCTATTCAGTTTACTGATTAATATGAAAAAAAAAAAAAAACTGAAACGTTTATTTATAAACAAAATTTTTTAACTTTTTTATTTAATATAATAAGATATAATACAATCTGAAATCTTCTGGGGCAATAAGTATTGCAGCTAGAAGAAATTATTCAGCCCATATGGACATTGCAAATAAAAATAAAATAAATAATTACAAGAATAATTAATAAAGACTAAACAAAGAAAATAAATATATGTATATATATTAGGTGTAGATTCTTTAAGGCGAAGGTCAATGTCTGTGAATAAAATTGGAGGCTGATTTATAACTTTTATTAAAAATCAATCGACTAAAATGCCATCTTCAGGTATACAGGAATAAATTTATCTAGTGTGAATGGATGCTTACAACCAGAAGCCTCATTCCTGAATGGTTTTTATTTTATATATATATATAATAAAATAAATAATATATATAAAGAAAAAATAATTATAACCTTGATGACCACATTCATATCTATTTACAATATTCAAAAACTGCCCCTAGGAACACCGAATCTATTGGATGTCGAGGCACAATGCCACGAGATCCCAGCGTCTCATTGAGCTGCGTCCCTGGTCTTGAGAGCCAGTAAAGGCTGAGTGATGGCGCTAGATCTTGCTTTTAAAGCAGCTTTGACATTTTTTTTTTCAGTAATGCCTTAACATATGTTTGAATCCCGGCTCTGAGGAAGAATTATTTATATTGTTATTTCAGCTGTGGAGTGAACCCAGGGTATGGAGACCCTCCTGGGGCTCATCCAGCCTCTATAAAGTGGGTACCCAAAAAATTGTCGAACAACTGAAGCCGTATAGAGCCACACTCAATGCATGAGTGGAGCAGCTGGCCATCGCCAGCACTCCAATAATAATTATTAGACTATATAAACGTAGCCTATGTAATTTGATTATTATTAAAAAATTAGGTAAATGTCTTGATAGATCTAGGTTGTCTGGCACGCCTAGTTTTGTTTAAGTCTGGAATATTACTCTGAGTCTTCCGTCCTCTGTAACTTGTCTTTGAATCTCAATTTTCCAAGTCTCTAGTTTCTTTTACCTCTATCCATCCCTTATTTTTCATTTGTAGTGGTTATTTCAGAGAGAAGTTATTATCTTGTTGGCTACTCCAAGCATTGACGGGTGTTGTGAAATTCTTCCTAACCTCCACCCTGCACTTTTGGGAACTGGATTTAAAAAAAACAAAAAAAAACTTAATTGATTTGTTAGTGCAGCTTAATTGAATTGAACGCACTTCCCTCCCCAAGAGAGTAAACAACCTAGCGGATATCATTTAAAAGGTTTTCCAAAAGGTTCTTTAGGAAGGAAGGTTTTTCCGTAGTCCTGGGTAATCTAGCCCCTTTTTTCAATTTTGACTTTAGGTAGCGAAACTAATTTTATTTTATACTGCAATCATTTTTTACTTTCACTTACTATATATAGTAAGGGGAAGTAGTGCGATCGTGAAAATTTTCGAATTCCAGTTTTCAACGGAAATACACGTTTTAGGGTCCCCTGAGTCCCAAATAACCAAGTCCCGAAAAAAGGTCTGTATGTGTGTGTGTGTGTGTGGTTCTGTGTGTGTGTGTGTGTGTGGTAACTCCCGGGCGGAAACGGTAAGTCCTATGAAACTGAAATTTCATATTTAAGACATCTATACGCCCGAGACGTGACAAAACTTTTTTCATCAAAATGAGCCTACCAGAAGAGGCACTTTATACCATGCATTTTGCACCTTTTTTCGATTTTCTCAAAAACGGTTCCGACGATTTTGATTAAACTCGCTATATCGATGTAAAATTTAATGGGCTTTAATATCATGTAGGTTTTATTTAGATAAAAATGGTCTGACAGGGCTTAAATGCCGATATTTTAAATTTTCTTCCTCTAAAGTACCTTTAATTTTGTAGATTCAATAATAATACCTAGATTATCTTGTTAACGCTGATGAAAAACTGGTAAATATATAAATTGAATAAATTCGATACCCAACTAAAGGAGAAAACAGAAAAAATATTTTTTTAATGCAATTTTTCGTTTTTGAACATAAGAGCAGTAATATACATGTATGATATACCGTTGGAAAGCTAAAGATTTTAGAAATATTATCATCTCATACACAAGCTTTTAAAAGTTAATAGAGAGTGATGAAATGAACATAACACTAACTGATTATTTTAGATAATAATATAATAGATTTTTGAATCAAACACATGTTTCTATAGAAATTTAATTTAATTAATTCCTTAATAATTTCACGTATTTTTATCTCTAACTGTATATGAAAATTCTTTCATTGATTTTAAAAATGGAGGTAAGTGAAAGTCGTGTGTTGCCCGCACCAGATTTTTAAGATACGAATGATAAATATTATTTGATGGGATTCGTTCGAGTTTATTTTCAGCCTCCAATTTTAACTCTAAACTTTAAGGTCTCTCTCTGGTGTGAAATTGAAGGGTTTAGGACGCAATAATTGGATAATTATATTCAGATACACGAACATCATAATTTAGATTTTTTTAAAAATACCTGACCGTTTGTTTACATACTTATGAAATCAATGAGGAGCGGTAATCAATTTTTTTTTTCACTATGAAATGCAGAATCCTAGGACAAGCTCATCGTATATTCAAGCTCTATTTCCGTATTTTTTGCTTCCATTATTTCATTTGACTTGGCATGTATTCAATGATTTTTATTCAGTATCCTCTCTTTGTTTTTATGTATTTTCTCTACATTATGATTGTAAATTTTAAATTGAACACCCAGTTGTTTTCGCCTTCTTCGGTTTGGTTTTCTTATTGTCTATGCAAAATTATTTATGATGGTTTCTTTGTTACTGAAATAAACATTTCTGGTGCATTTCATGCGAGTATTTATTATTATAAATTATTGGTTTATACCTTTGAATATTGTTAAAAATACACATATTACTTTAGACAAATGAATGGTCGTTAGTAGGGTATATTTATATAAAGGAGCAGCGTGGCCTATTGGATAGAGCATTAGGCTACTGTGAAAATCGGTTCCCAGATTCGAACCTGTAATGGCCGAGGCAGAATTATTTCCTCCTCGTGAACACTTACGCTCTATAAAGTGGGTACCCGAAATTGGGGAAAATCTGATTTAGGCCTAATCACTTTCTTGCACGGCCACTCGCCGTGAAACAGTACGAGTCTCTTTATTAGGTACTGAACCCGAGATCCTTCAATTTTTCAGTCGCGGTTCCTTGATTACAAAACTCTATACAAAGTTTTATTTATCTTTAGAAAACAGAAACAGAGTCATTTAAATCATTTTTATTTATTCGCCATTTAAAAACTAATCGCCTGATATCAACGTGCCAGATTTTGAAAAAAATGGTCCAGTAAAAGCTGTGCGTACAGACGAATTTTTTTAATAGGTTATTTGGGTTCTACGCATCTTGAAACACGTAAACCCACAAATCTTAAGGGCCGGGGGTACTTTTTTATTTGGTTTTTATTGATCACTAATTTGTTTAGTTGATTATTTAAACTACTAAACCAAATTGTACATACTTATATACATAATTTTATGTGTATATTACCTGGGAGTATTCCTATTTCGCACTTTCAATACCAAAAATCCATCCTATATTCATTCCAATATTGGATCCCTTGTTGATCGGTCTCATCATTCGTTTAACACAAGATCTCAGTCCACTAACCTCCCATTTCCTTTTCATCGAACACCATTCTTTAGTTTGCGTTCCACTTCGTTCTTGAATTTCATACCTACCTCTATTTGCAAATCATCTTCTTCAACCTCATTTAAAAACGAATTATTCCTTTATCTCCTCAGCCATCAATCCTCCGATAAATTGAATACAAAAAGTTGGATTATTGGTCATATTCCATTCCAAAATGAGGAACACTACAAATATGTAAACAATTTTTTTTTTTTTTTTTTCTTTTTATGATTTTATGATATTAGTGGGAAGGACAATTATAATATCTTTACATACACATATGTATATTATTATATAAACCTATATATACTATTATCGTTGTATTCACTACTTTTAAAAATAATGTAAGAAGTAGTTATATGTCGTAAAACTACGTCATGTTTAATACTTTTATACATAATATAACTTTAAGTTTGTTATTATTTTTATGCCAGACACGAGACCCAGTTTTGTACTTTACTGTTTTGTACTGGGGAATGAAGGTCCCAGAATAAAATATACTTTTCTTTCTTTTTATATATTTAATATAATGTTGCCAAAGGTTTGGGAGAGTCACGAAAACTGCGAAGACTTACTGATTATTGTATTAAATGATTGATATTGACATATTGTTTCATATAAAATAAATATTTCTCAGGGAACTAAAATGAAAAATATAACCGTAAGGTTTAAACTTTTATTTCAAGTAGTGTGTTCTGTAAAATATATGTGGTGCTCGAACTTGAATTTTCCATTAATTTTTATAAAAACGAATTTCCTGAACCCACTCTCCCACTCAATTAAACTCGAGTTTGACCAGAAACAAGGCAATTAGTAGGTGGTAAGTACCGCTCATCCAGGTGCATTGAATAGCGACCGCAATTAGCAATATCGTACGCTGTCTGTTCGGGCGCCACAAATCTGTTGGTTCGAATGCAGGAAGGCAGAGGATTATTACAGGAGCGCTCCATTTGTATAGTTCTCTACGAGACACACTGCTTTACGTTCCGGCATTTCCAATCATCATCCATCAAGTTCTTCGTAGATTTTTTCCCCCAACACGAATGAATTTTAAAATGAAATTGTTAGTACGGTAAACCTAAAAAATCAGATGCGGGCAACACACGACTTTCACTTACCTCAACTATTGAAATCAATTTAAAGCTATTAAATATAGATCTATTTGAAAAATATTATAAGTTTATTTTAATAAAACGTGTATTTATTTTCGTTGGAAACATATGATTTAGATTAAATAATGTAACTACATTGCTACTAAATCAGTAATAAGTTTATTCCCTATTCGTCACTTTATATATTTTTTTACATCTTTGAGCATCAGATAATATTTTTTCTAAAACCTTTCTCTTTCCAGCGGTATATTATACGTCTATATAACTGTAAAAAAAAAAAAATAAAAAAAAATAAAAAACATAAAAAAATAGTTTTTCTGTTGTATCCTTTAGTTGGTCATCAAATTCGCCCAACTTGTATATTTACCCGTCGTTCATCAATGCCATTAAGATGATATAGCTAACATTTTGGAATGTACAAAATTAAAGGTAGTTTAGAGGAAGATAATTTAAAATATCGGCATTTAAGACCTGTCATGCTGACTATTTCAATCAGAATGAAACCTATATGATATTAAAGTCCATTGAAATTTACATCAATGCAGCGAGTTTAATCAAAATCGTTAAAGCCGTTTTTGAGAAAATCGTAAAAAGGTGCCAGAAGCATGGTATTAAGTGGTTCTTCTGATTAGCCGATTATGATGAAAAAGTTGCTGTGACATCTCGGGTTTATTGTTAGGTTCAACATTAAATTTCAGTTTCGTACGACTTTTTGTTTTTGTTCTAGACTAACCACACATACACACAGACCTTCTCGCGGGACTTGGTTATTTGCACTCGGGAGACCCTAACACGTGTATTTCCGGTGAAAACTGGAATTCGAAAATTTTCATGATCGCAATACTTTCCCTTACTATATATTTCATATCACCTAATTGTTTATCCGTCCCTTCACATTACCTCTCACAACTTCAAGTACAAGATAACATTTTTTCTAAAATTTTTTAGCTTTTCCGAAAATACATTAATATTGTTATGTTTAGAAAAATACCTAAACAAATATTTTTGTTCTATTATATTTTATTTAATTCGTTGTAGTTGTATATTTGACCGTTCTTAATCAATGCTGATAAGATGATGTGTTTATTTTTTTTTTCAAATCTACATAATAAAAGGCATTTTAGGGAAAGAAAATTTAAAATATCGGCATTTAAGACCATTCAGACTGTTTCAATCAGATCGAAACCTAGAAGATAGTAAAGTCCAATGAATTTTATTTCGACTTTCCTAGTATAACCTTTTTTTTTTTTTTTTTTTTTTTTTTTTTTTTTTTTTTTTTTTTTTTTTTTTTTTTTTTTTTTTTTTTTTTTTTTTTTTTTTTTTTTTTTTTTTTAATCCCTCAAACAGAAAAAAAATAGAATTAATATAAAAATAATAATGGTGATATACATTAAAATTTGAGTTTACTTACAATACCTTTTTCTACTTACCAGTATTTGAAGGCTTATTAATTGATTAGTTATAAAAGAAGATACTCCCTGTTCGGTGTGTTGATATATTTTGAAGGTGAGGGGCCTCCTCTTGTTGTTTATATAGTATATAGTTATATAAAGCTAAATTGAAGAAGAAAACTTAGAACTAAAACATAACAAAAGGTTAAAGGGTACCTGAAAAGAAATTTATTAGACATAGAGAGGTGGGGGGTGGGGTTGGGTAGTGTAGAAGATATGGAAAAGGAAGGAAGGAAAGGGATAATGAGTGTGGGAGGGGATTATTAAGTAGTATGCTACTTAATGATGTATATTGGGTTGACAGGGCCTTTACGACCCTGCCATCTCTCTGGGATCTTGGAAGGTGTGATGGATTGGAAAAGCGGGTTGTATGTCGCTTGTATGTTGTCATAGAATTTTATGTGTCGTCGTGATATGTGTGTTTGTATTGTTTCTAAGTTTAAAGTCTCGTGTATGTGGTCCATGCTCCGTCTTTCGAGAGTTGTATGTTTTGTGATTTTTTGTAATATGTTGTTTTGGGTTGATTGAAGTGACTTCAGGGCTGTGGGATATAGGTAATGTAGGAGAGGTGCTCCGTGAAGGAGTGCGGGTCTAAGTATTGATTTGTATATAAGTAGTTTAAGTCTTAGTGACAGCCCTGGTGAGTATAATAGGTGATTTAGTTGTGCTGCTGTCGCTCGTACAATTCGTATTCTGTTTGAAATGTGTGCTGTGAATGATAGATGTGACTCTAGTGTCATTCCTAAGTATGTGAGTCGTTTTTTGGTTTGTATAGTTTCTCCGTTTAGTTTGGGTTGATGTTTAAGTGTTTTCATGTATGAGAAGGTTATTGCATCCGTTTTGTTAGTGTTTATTTTAATGTTTATGTCGTTCAGTTGGTTTGTGATTAGTTGAGCTGCGTTTTGGGCCCTGCGCATTGCTTTATCCGCATTCATGCTGGCCGTGTATATGGCAATGTCATCAGCATATGCGGCGACTTGTACTCTGTCGATTTTTTGCCCTACTATTTGGGCTGTATATATGTTGAATAGTGTAGGCGCTAGGACCGAGCCCTGTGGGACGCCGCATGTCACTTTGCGTTGGGTAGACAATTCAGTGTTCACACGGACTGAAAATGTCCGTCCACTGATGTATGAACCTATTAAGTCGACCAGTTGGTCCGGAAATCGGTGAAGCCTTAGTGTTTCAATAAGGGTGGTGTGGGATACAGAGTCGAACGCCTGTGTGCAATCGAGTGATATCATGGCTGTGGCACGGTTTTGTCTAAGGTTGTTGGCTGTATCATGCTGTAGTTTAGCAACGTGATGGTAGCAGCTGACTCCGCGATGAAACCCAGTTTGTTCTGGGGGTATTACGTCGTGTGCGTCGCAGTGTTTTCGGACGTGTATGAGTATTAGTTTCTCATATATTTTTGAGATATGATTGAGGAGGCTGATGGGCCGGTATTCTTCCGGGACCTTTCCTCGTTTTTTGGGTTTTAGGAGTGGAACTATTATAGCATGTTTCCACTGATTTGGGAAGCCTAGTATAACCAATATCCTTAGGACCGTTTTTTAAGATATCGTAAAAGCATGCAAAATGCATGGTATAAATTGGCTCTTCTGATTGGCTGATTTTAATAAAAATGTTGCTGTAACATCTCGGGTTTATTGTTAGGTTCAACATGAAATTTCAGTTTCGTACGACTTTTTGTTTTTGTTCTAGACTAACCACACATACACACAGACCATCTCGCGGGACTTGGTTATTTGCACTCGGGAGACCCTAACACGTGTATTTTCGTTTAAAACTTGAATTCCAAATTTTTCACGATCGCAATACTTTCCCTCTTTATATATTTCATAAATAGGTAAGTGATATTAATAAGGAATATTACATGAATCCAGAAAATAATTTTAATGATGGAGTTTTGTTGACCGTTGAGAAATTAGATGAGGAAGATGGTTGGGGGTGCGGTCATAAATTAGAAACACACATTTAAAATAAGTGCTAATTTAATTATGCGCCGACGTTTCGGCCTACAATGTGGGCCTTCATCAGGGCTAAAAGAAACAAGATAACAACCTATGTAATTATAGACTTAATAATGCGTTAGGTATATAATAATAATATGACAGCAATATAATATGGGAACATAAATAAAATTAAATGTAAAATGATAATAAGATGACAGTTATAAAGTATGGAAATAAGGTGACAGTTATAAAGTATAGAAATAAACAAAATTAAGATGATAGTTATAAGTATGGAAGTAAACATAATTGAGATGATAATATTGTAATGAGAATATATAAAGAGAGACTAAGCAAATGAAAAAATGACAAAGGAAAAATATGTGAACAATTAAAGTTTTAAATATTAATAATTTTGAAGTGATATATGACGGTAATATATTAAAAACATAGTAAAGAGTATAGGAAATATATAAAAAGAACATAGTCATTAAAAAACAGTATGAATAAAAAAATATTTTTTTTTTTAAATAATGTAACATTAAACTAACAATTATGTGTCAGGATATGTAACGGAGAAAGATATGAGTATGGAAAGAGGGAGAAAGAAATAGGCGATGAAAAGAGATCCCAATCAATAAGAAAAAAGATACATACTTGACTCTTAAGACGCTGCCTACAGGAGTGATGTTTTCCAGTTTAAAAAACGCTCATTGCGTGGAACGGAAAATATGAGAACTAGAATGTCCGCTAGAACTTTTCCAAGAACCTAAGTTATGTTTACTGATTCGATTGTTTGTTGAAGAAAAAACTACTGTCATATTATTATATACCATTATTAAGTCTATAATTACATTGGTTGTTATCTTGTTCTTTTAGCCCTGATGAAGGCCCACATTGTAGGCCGAAACGTCGGCACATAATTAAAATAGCACTTATTTTAAATGTGTGTTTCTAATTTATGACCGCACCCCCAACCATCTTAGAAAATAATTTTAGGTATTAATCTCACTTTGGACTTTATGAAGTATATTTATTTAATAAATGTAACCCAATCTGTTTAAAATAATGAAATCGGCGATGCAAAAATGTTTTCTTTTAAAGTTTTACAATAGACCGAAGCTGGGCACGTGGCCAATTCGAATGGTATACGTCTATCCGAAACAACTGAGCGGAAACACTGCTTGGGGTATATATTTGTTTATCACTCAATATTTGTGGATGCACCATTAAATTCCTATAAACAGAAACCTCTTGCGATAATGTTTTATAAAGAATATTTAGCTGCAACTTTGATTATTGAAGAGATTATATAGCAACACTAGCTGACCCGGCACACGTTGTTCTGTCATAAAAATTATTTCTAGTGAATATTTTGGTTGTTAAATAAAAAATAACGAATGTGTTAGTTTGTGGGATTGAGGCCTATAAAAAAAAATTTGGTGCGGGCAACACACGACTTTCACTTACCTCCATTTTTAAAATCAATGAAAGAATTTTCAAATACAGTTAGAGATAAAAATACGTGAAATTATTAAGGAATTAATCAAATTGAATTTATATAGAAACATGTGTTTTATTAAAAAATCAATTATATTATTATCTTAAATAATCAGTAAGTTTTATCTTCTTTTCATCACTCTCCAATAACTTTTAAAAGCTTGTGTATGAGATATTTTTTCTAAAATCTTTAGCTTTCCAACGGTATATCATACGTGTATATTACTGCTCTTATGTTCAAAAACGAAAAATTGCATTAAAAAAATATTTTTTCTGTTTTCTCCTTTAGTTGGGTATCGAATTTATTCAATTTATATATTTACCAGTTTTTCATCAGCGTTAACAAGATAATCTAGTTATTATTATTGAATCTACAAAATTAAAGGTACTTTAGAGGAAGAAAATTTAAAATATCGGCATTTAAGCCCTGTCAGACCATTTTTATCTAAATAAAACCTACATGATATTAAAGCCCATTAAATTTTACATCGATATAGCGAGTTTAATCAAAATCGTCGGAACCGTTTTCGAGAAAATGGAAAAAAGGTGCAAAATGCATGGTATAAAGTGCCTCTTCTGGTAAGCTCATTTTGATGAAAAAAGTTTTGTCACGTCTCGGGCGTATAGTTGTCTTAAATATGAAATTTCAGTTTCATGTAGAAAGATGTAGACTATGATCACTGATAGAAAAATAAAAGTAAAAACAAAAATCCATTAATTTTCCTCAATTCAATGTATTTCATGTGTGTTAACTACGAACCAGCGTTAACAAATACCGTTGGAAAGCTAAAGATTTTAGAAAAAACTCACTAATTGATATCAACAGTTGATAATGACAAGCTGATAAGGCTAGTTCAGTCTGTAATAGATTTTTTTTATAAATGTGACAAGATATATTTTACATATGTGATATGAACACCAATAAGGACAAATAGCAGTGTGCTATGAAATAAAATGATGGGTGATATATGAAATAGCAATTATATAATGAAAAACATAAGTCTTGAAAATGGGGAAACAGCCCCGAAACGTCGACAGATATGAAAAGCTTATGAAATAAAGTGATTAAGTGAGAAATGGAAGTCAATGTGTGCTCTTTTAAGTGTTTATAAAAGATATATTTTATATTTGTGCAATATAAAGAATGATTTAAGAGCCCTTAAAAATGGCAAAGGCCGAAACGTAAGGAGAAAGAAAAAAAGAGTGTTGAGTGAAAATGTATCATTTTATTTAAAATGAGCTAGAGTTTATGGGGTCACCCATAGAGTAGTGGCTAGCATAACAGCTTTCTGTGCCAAAGGTCGCGGGTTCAAAACCGCGGGTGGTCCTAGGATTTTTTAATGGGAGTAAAAAATCCTTAGTTATGCCGTCCTTCGGAGGGGACGTTAAAAGGTGTCCCGAGTCTATACGATGCCAGGTTAAAGATCCCTATCCTAATAAAACCTGGATAGGCAAAATTTATGACTCCCAAAGTAGCATCGTCCGATTAGCCATAGTAGCATTAAAGTGACGTTAAACGAATAAACAACAATAACTAAAGTTTATTCACTCAAACAAATTACAATTATAATAAAAAAAATAAAAGATAATCTCCATAGGCTCACTTATAGATTATTTTTTTCCAACGGTTATTCTCATTCCAAAAAGCTTTAGACTTTATCTCTATCTTTATAAATAGCTGAGTTATAGATTAACGATTCGATACATGGACTTTCTTTATCATAAATTATGTAACCTTAAAGTTTGAGGGGATGGAATAATATTTTTTTTATATTTGAGTATGACAAATGTTCATTATTGAAAACTTCATAATAACAAGCTAAAAGGAGCAAAAAATAAATGCACTAATTATATATAGACCTACAAATTGTTGTAAATATTAAAATTTATCAGGATTTGTTCTAAATTCATGATGTGGTTTTTAGTAGAGATTTTTTTTTCCTAAAAATTACCTCTTGTATATTTTATAAATAAATGTTTTCCTTAATTCGTATATATTAACCTTCGTTAGATCTAAGACAGTATATTTTATTTCTGGCTGTTTTAAACTTATGCTCATTATTTATATATCTCCTAAGGCGTGTAGTTTTAATCTGTGCATGTTCCTCTTCTAATTTTAATTATTATTGTTTAATAAAGTTATTTGAGAAATGTGCTCGATAAAGTATATATACTAATATCTATTATTTTTGTTTGAATCGGGGTATGTTTTATCCTAAATAAACGAACAAAAAGTTAAATAACACTAACGTATATTTAAAGTCGGGTCTGAACTTTTAGTTTTGAGTACAAAAACAAGAACAGTGCTTCCTTGTTATCCTAATCGTTTTCTGGAAAAAAAGGAGGGAAAGTAAATTTGTAAAGTTTAAAAGTATTTGTTCCCGCGGATTCAAACCTGGCAGGCGGCCCTAAAATTTTTAAAGAAAGTAAAAATTAACTGAAATTAAACTAAAGGGTTATGCCGTCCTTTGGAGGGAACGTAAAATGGAAATCCCGAGCATATGCGATGTCAGATACTAGATAAAGATCCCTGTCCCAATTAAGCCTTGAAAGACATAATTTGGGACTCCCAACGTTGCATCGTAGCCAACGATTAACCACATTAGCATAAAGTTTTATGAATAAACTGTAATGAATTTGAAAAAAAAAAAATTGAAAAGTAAAATTTTTCGTTGAATTAATTTCTTTACGAAAGAGATTTTAGTTAAAGATCTAGAGGTAATAAATAAGACGAATATTTGTTTAATTATAGTTTATTGTAGCACTCTCTTTTTTTAAAATAATTACATCTTCTACCCCTGATACCTTCTAATCAATCAAATAATTAATTTTTATAACTTTATGAAAAGCTAATTTAATAACTCTGACATACATAAGAGAATATGTGATATATACATGTTTATGACATGCATACCCAAGTAGTGGGACATTTTGATAATGAATATATTTTTTAATTTTATGCAAATGAGAAGTACATATTTTAAGCATGATTATAAAGTTTATAATCTCAATATTTACTCAAGGAATTGAATATCTTTGAACACGGAAAGAATAAAAAATAATAATTTATTATAAAAGTCTCAGATAAGTTAATTTATAGAACAAGCCATATTTTATAAGTTTCACTATAAACTAGAACCGTATCTAAGCAAGCTGCTAGAAGATATAAATAGAAAAAAAAACAGGTCAATATTAAAAAGGCTAATAGCAATGGGGGTTATGAGCTGAATGAAGCACCGGATTTTATGCATTTTGTATTATTTCTTATCTTCAGGTGAACCAGTCTAAAATACAATAAATTCTTCGTCCGCTTAAATTTTATTTTTTCATCTACTTCACTAAGCTAGAGGAAATGTGGATTATATATTATTTAAAAAAATCTATCTATCCATTATATGTGCCCATATAAATGATAAATACAAATACACATTTATATATGCATATAAAGGGTGTTTGAGGGTTATATATGCTATAAAGGGTGTTTGAGGGTTAAGTAGACGGACTTCAGGAATAAATCAAGGAACTCAAAACAAGAAAATAATTTCTTAACGACATGTGACACCGGAAACGCCCTTCTTCTTCTTCCAGTGGCGCGACAGGCCGTGTAGGCCCTGGGCCTCGCTGTGTATCTCCTGGGAGATCACACTCACGTTTCTCATTGCATTTTGTAGTGTAGGGTCATCACTCCCTACGCCTAATTTTGTGAGTGGCTACCATTTGGCTGACGGGTATCACGTGCCCAGGGGAGAGCCTATGAGTGAATCCCCATTTAATTACATCCTTATAAAAGCCCCGCCGGTACTGGGATTCGAACTCACAACCTGTAACATGAGAGACTAGCGCGCTAGCCACTTAGCCACGCGCTCCTCCCGGAAACGCCCTAGTTAAGTCAAAAATCCGATGTTAGAGTCAAAAATGTTGTTCAGGCATATTTTTGTTAGCTTCTAGGTTCTCAGGAACGATTTTTCGGCAAAATCTCTGAAATTAAAGTAGTAGGGCATGCACTTGCATTTAGTTGTGCTGAGGGTCCTTTAACTGTTTGGTAGGGGTTTCCTTCTACTGTATGTTTGAGGACATCGTTGTCTATTACGGACGGAGGTCTTCCTCGGGGCAAGTTTTCCAAGTCGGTATCCCTAGCTGAAAACTTAGCAAACCAACGGCGAATGGTCCGTTCATTAACACTCCTTTCCCCAAACGCCTTGCAAATATTTCTAGCGGCCTCAGCTGCTGAATGGCCGGCCGAGTTTAAACTCGAAAAAAAAATATTACTCGAAAATCGCATGTTTCCATGTTCATATTTGGAGGTATACTAAAAAGTGGGTAATTGATTGGGAAGCTAATGTTTATAATACAAAGGTAGAGGATTAGTAACTGTTTACTTTAAATATGTAAACATTCGGAAGAAAACCAGAGAAACCTGCAAAATCCTTTATGTATTTCAGAAACTATAAAAACGGACATTTCATGTGAAACAAATAATTGCAGCGTTTTGTTTTCGTGATATATTTACTACACACACAAGCATTTTTGCGGATCTTGGTCATTTTGACTTAGAAGAACCTAAAATTCGAAAATTTTCACGATCCCATTTCATAGATAGGTGAATGAAAATTAAAAAAATCGGAATCAAATAACTAAAAATTTTTGTATCATTTATTAAAACCTATCAGATCGCCTGTATTTAAATACAAACTTGTCTAGATTAACTTTCATGTTAAAAACTCAATTAGATGACGGTGTAGCGTGCATTGTTCAGACACGATTCAATTATTGGAATTTCCGACAAAAACAGCTAAATGGCTTTTCCTTTATCCTACACCGAAGGGTAAATATTAAAACATTCTAAAAAAATGTTAACCACTCTTAACTTTATAAAATGAAGTTATAAATTATATGTTTAGACAAATTTATTTTTTCAGTATTTATTTTCTAAAATTGTATCTGAAATGGTTATAACGATGAAATTAGTTTATAATAAGTAGGTTATGTAATTTCAGACATGATAACTCGCAGCACCTTTTCTCGATCTGAACTGCTGTTTCTTAATTCACTTAAAAATTTCACCCAACTTTATTTAAGTCTTTATTTATTTATTTACATAAGTGACGTTCAAGATTTGGAACCAAATCCTTATATGGTCAAACCATTTAAGCCTTATCACGTATTTACAGACGTGCAATTCAGCCTCACCATTAATCAGACTGTAAAGGTTTTATATTGACATAATATTTTTTCTGAAAATAGCTGTGTCTTAAAAAGATTATTTTCTTACTGAACGATTTTACTTAAATTCATTGCTTTTTATGGGAAAATTGAAACATACATAGTGGGTAAATAAAAATAAATAAATAAAATATTTTTAAAAAAATAAATAAAAAACTATTACAAAATTATTTATTATTTCCAAATAACTATATTAGGGTATAACTGTTTATAGGCAATTAAGTAATATGAAAAGACAGAAATAATTCAAAGGAAAATGGCATATCACCACTGCTAATTTCAAAACGCTATATCTCTGCTGGTTCTGAACCATTTCAAGAGATATAACTTAAAATCATAAAACTCACCTTACGATGGTTAAACGATTTTTTTTTTTTATAATACTAGGACTAAATATATTCGAACACGAAATCCACAAAAGAAGGTTCCTTATGATGCTTCGTGTTGCACGACATGGGTTACCCATCATTGTCCTTGTAAGATAAACGTATTCCAAAAATCACATTCTGTTGTCATTCTTTTTATTTTTTTCAGAAACAAACCAAAAAGAGGAGATATAGACAAGGCCAATAACGAAAATTCTTTTTCCTTTATTCCCATGGAGGACCTGTTTGTTTTAATTACAAAACCACCCGTAGTTGTTTCCGAAGCCCGTGGCTTCCTCCCATCGAATTTTATTTTGTTCCTTACTTTTTTTTTTACGAATGAATTATTGCTATTCTGGTGTCATATTGCGATCCGAGTTTATTAAATAGTGAGCTTATAGTTAAATTATTTGAAAATTTATAATTTTTGGTCAAACCCCCCAGTTTGTGATTGGATCATTCTCTTTATAGTAAAGAAACTTTATAGTGCGAGTAGTACACGACATTCACTAACCTCGGTTGTTAATATCAATTAAAGAACTAATAAAGAGTTCAAAAATGTTAAAAGGAATATGTTTAGTTTCGTTGGGAACATGTGTTTTATATTAAACTAGCTGACAGACGATGTCCTGTCTTAAATATGTCTTAATGATGTTTGTTGACCGTAGAGAAATTAGATGAGGAAGATGGTTGGGGGTGCGGTCATAAATTAAAACACACAATTAAAAATAAGCGTTATTTTAATTATGTGCCGACGTTTCGGCCTACAATGTGGGCCTTCATCAGGGGTGACAACGTGAAAGCTTTGCCTAAAGAAGTCAGTGAAAAATTTGATGGTGAGGAAGGTGGATGTTGGAGATGATTGGATGATTGGAGCTTCTTTAGGCAAAGCTTTCACGTTGTCACCCCTGATGAAGGCCCACATTGTAGGCCGAAACGTCGGCACATAATTAAAATAACGCTTATTTTTAATTGTGTGTTTTAATTTATGACCGCACCCCCAACCATCTTCCTCATCTAAATATGTCTTAGTGAAATCGGTCAAGCCGTTCACGTGTGATGCGATCACCAAGCATAAGGACGATTCATTTATATATATATATATATACATATATATATATATATATATATATATATATATATATATATATAGATACATAGATAGAGAGATTATTATTAACTTAGAATATTTAAAAAAAAAAAAAAAAAAAAAAAAAAAAAAAAAAAACCTATTGACCTAAGTAACTTTTCTCTTGTTTTCTTCCATAAGATCCTTCTCCTGACTTCAATTTTATATATAAATATATATAGAATATTGTTACCAAAAAAACAAAACAAACAAATAAAATAAAAAACCTATCTACCAAATTGACTTTTCTCTTTTTTTTCTTTCATAAGATCTTTCTCCTGACCCAAATTAAGTGAGTGAAAAACAACCAAAATTAAGTGAGTTATGTTCAGGTACTGAGGTAAAATTTGATTTATTTTTCCTTTTATTTTCTTCTTTATAATTATTCACGGTTTTCTGTTAAAAAAAACTAATAATTTTTTTCTCTATCTTAAAAAATAACTGAGTTATTAAATTAAATCACTTTTGATCGACCGCCATTTTTAAAATAACCAGCTGATATCAATGTCCAAGTGTTAGGATCTTCGTTGGATGCCTAGTATTTTTGTGGAGAATTTCAAAAAAATTGATCCAATAGTTTCGGAGAAATAAAGCTTACGGCGGACGATGGACATACGATTTTTTTTTAATTTGTTATTTGGGTTCCACATATCTTTGAACGTAGGGGGAGGGAGGATTTATTTATTTATTACTTTCACTTACTATATATAGTAAGGGAATGTATTGCGATCGGGAAAATTTTCGAATTCCAGTTTTCAACGGAAATACACCTTTCAGGGTTCCCTGAGCTGAAATAACCAAGTCCCGCAAAAAGATCTGTGTGTGTGTGTGTGGTAACTCCCGGGCGAAAACTAAAAGTCCTATGAAACAGAAATTTAATATTTAAGACAACTATACGCCCGAGAAGTTACAGCAACGTTTTCATCAAAATCAGCAAATTAGAAGAGCCACTTTATACTATGCATTTTGCACCTTTTGACGATTTTTTCAAAAACGGCTCTAACGATTTTGATAAAACTTGCTATATCGATGTAAAATTTAATGAGCTTTAATATGATGTAGGGCTTAACTTAAATGCCGCTAGTTTAAATTTTCCTTCCTCTACATTTTTTAATTTTACTTCCTCTAAAGTATCTTCAATTTCGTACATTCGAAAAATTAACCATTTCTTGTTGTTAGCATTGATTAAAAACCGCTAAATATACAAGTTGAATGAATTCGATAATAAACTGAAAGAGAAAAGTGCAAAAGTATTTTTTAATGTAATTTTTGTTTTTTAATGACGAAGTACCGTATTATATATGTATAACATACCGTTGGAAAGCTAAACATTTTAGAAAAAATATTATTTTATGCACAAATTTGTAAAATGTAATGGAGAGAGATGAAAAGCGGATAAAATTAACTGATTGGTTTAGATAATAACATAATTGATTGTTTAATAAAACACATGTTTTTATTGAAAATTAATTTAATTAAGTCTTTAAACTAATTTCATCTCTAACGGTATTTGAAAATTCTTAAATTGATTTTGACCAGAGTAGTAAGTGAAAGTCGTGTGTTTTTGTGGTCGATTACAAAGGTTCATTATTGAAAATGATAAACCAAAATATTTGGAGAGTAAGTCAGTGTGATTTCACGAATATAGTAATGATAATGGGACCCGGCTAATAAACTTTGCCATTTCGAAAAACCTAATAATCAAAAGTACTACGTTTAAATATAAGGATATTCATAAGTATACGTGGACATCGCCGGATGGACAAACTCGGAATCAAATAGATCATGTTTTAGTACAAAACAGATGGCAAAGTAGCATAACTAACGTGAATCGTATCGTGGTGCAGAATGCGGTTCTGATCATGAATTAGTAATCGCGAAACTTCGACAAAAACTAAATACAAAAAAGAGAACACCGAACTATATTCGTCCTCAGAATTTTGATTTAGTTAAATTGAACAACCCCGAAATTAGAAAAAAATTCGCGATAGAAGTAAAAAATAGATTCGATGCTTTGGAATCTTCAGACGAGGAACACGAAGATGTAAACAAATTATGGGAAGAAATCAGGGATAATATTAAAGAGGTCGGTAACTTATGTCTTGGGCAAATCGAAAATAAAAAGAACAAACCTTGGTTCGACAGGATTGTCAAAATTGTGCGAAAAAAGAAAAACCGCTAACTGAATTCCTTAAATAATCCAAGGGATAATAATGTGGCTTACTTTCGGTTAGTAAAAAATAAAACTTCAAAATTCTTAAAAAAAAATAAGAAAAGAGAGTATCTTAAAGGCAAAATAATAGAAATAGAAAAACACACAAGCGAAAATAACGTAAGAGAGATGTACAAAGGTATAAACAAATCGCGTAAAAGATTTGAACCTCTATTGAATGGGGTTAAAGATGCGAATAACAACATGATTGCGGATCCTTCTGAGATATTAAATACATTTAAACAACACTTTGACGGCATTCTAAATACGAAAATAATAATCAATCTCCTCCCTCTGAATACCAGAGCACTAAACCATGGATAGACGCATCCGAATAAAGAGGAAGTTGAAATGGCGATAGGAAAATTAAAACGGTATAAAGCTGCAGGAAATGATAATATCACGAATGAATTAATTAAGGCGTGTGGAGAAGCGGACGTTTCCAAATTACATGTTTTAGTTAAAAAGATCTGGGAAAATGAAAAAATGCCAGAAGAATGGAAAGAATCAATACTTATTCCGATTTCACAAAAAAGGACCGAGGACGGATTGTAACAACTATCGTGGGATCTCTCTTCTCCCAGTATACTATAAAATATTCTCGCAATACTAACTAGCCGAATCACGGAATACGCTGAGGAAATTATCGGAGATTACCAATGTGGTTTTAGGCGGAATCGCTCGACTATTGATCAAATATTTTCCTTACGTCAAATATTAGAGAAGAAGCTGGAATAAAACGGTGTTGTCCATCAACTCTATATCGATTTCAAAAAGGCTTATGATTCCATAGACCGTCAGAAGCTATATAACATCATGATTGAACAGGGGATACCTAAAAAGTTAGTAAACCTAGTAGAGATGTGTTTGTCGGAAACATTTCATAAAGTTAGAATCGGTCATAATTATTCCGAGAGATTTAGGTGCGATCGGGTTTGAAACAGGGTGACTCCCTTTCACCTGTTTTGTTTAATATAGCTTTAGAATATGTCATAGAAAAGGTGATGTGTACCGAGAAAGGCTTAAATATGGGTGACAAGATTCCGGTTTTGGGGTATGCCGATGATTTGGTACTACTAGGTGAAGACACGGAAACCATACACTAAATAAAAGTGTGTTAATAAAAACCGGTAAAGAAATAGGACTCGAATTAAATACCGATAAGACGAAATATATGATTAGTAGCAGAAATGGTGGCGATCTTGATGATATTAATATTTCAGGTCATACTTTTGAACACGTAGAGAAAAAATGATAACTAGAAAAAATGAAATCCAGGAAGAAATAAAGTCCAGGTTAAAGGTGGGAAATGCGTGTTATTATTGAGTTGCTAAATTACTTAGCTCGCGGCTTCTGTCTAAAAACTTAAAGGTTAGAATTTATAAAACTATTACTCTTCCAACGGTTCTTTACGGATGTGAAACGTGGCCGCTTACTTTAAAGGATGAACAACGGCTTAAGGTTTTCGAAAAAAAGGACTAAAATGGGCGAGTAAAGTTGTTGGGCTCGATGACGAGCGGATTCCGAGAAAGTTGGTATTTGCTGATCCGACTGGTAGGCGTCCGAAAGGTAGGCCGAAGCGTAGATGGGAATATTGCGTTAAGGCTGATCTCGGGGGCTTGGGCTTGAATGGTGAACATTGGACGAGTCTGTGAAGGCGGAATTTGGTGGTATCGGCATCGAACCTTCGGGTTCGGTAAGCCTTTATATTATTATTATTATTATTATAAGTCAGTGTGATTTAAGAAAAATTCTATGAAAGGCCATTAATGCATAGACGAATGAATCCCTTAATGAAGAATTTTTAAACGTATTAATTAATTAATCATATCCTAAATAACTCATAACAATAATATCATTAGGCGTGTGTGCTAATGCGCAGGATAGTGTCTTTTAACGTATTAATATTCAATAAACTCTCATAAATTCATTCCCCATGTTTAGGTTTAAATTGTACTGTTCGAGCGTATATACCTCCAAATATGAACATGGAAACATGCGATTTTCGAGTAATATTTTTTTTTCGAGTTTAAACTCGGCCGGCCATTCAGCAGCTGAGGCCGCTAGAAATATTTGCAAGGCGTTTGGGGAAGGGAGTGTTAATGAACGGACCATTCGCCGTTGGTTTGCTAAGTTTTCAGCTGGGGATACCGACTTGGAAAACTTGCCCCGAGGAAGACCTCCGTCCGTAATAGAAAATGATGTCCTCAAACACACAGTAGAAGGAAACCCCTACCAAACAGTTAAAGGACTCTCAGCACAACTAAATGCAAGTGCATCGACCGTTTCCAGACATTTAAAGTGTATTGGTAAAGTAAAAAAGCTCGACACATGGAAACCTCATGATCTCACTGAGCGGCAGCAAGACCCCATGTTTCAATAAAAACCGTGTCAAAATTGAAAGAACTGGGCTACAAAGTTCTTCCGTACCCACCATATTCTTCCGACTTGTCTGCAACAGATTGCCACCTGTTCAGGAATTTAGACAACTTCGTCAAAGGAAAACTTTTTGAAAATGATGATCAAATGAAAAGTGCGTTTTCAGAGTTAGTTTCACTTCAAAGCTCAGTGTTTTTCAGTTCGGGAATAAAAAAGTTGGTGTCATGTTGGGAAAAATGTTTGGAAAAAGAAGGTAAATACTTCGAATAAAATTATCTTGTTTTCATATCGTATTTTCAATAAAAACCCTTTACCTTGAAAACGGACATTTCAACCCAATATTTCAATCAATTATAAAAAAACAATGGTTTATTATTTTCAAATAACTATATTAGGGTATAACTGTGTATATAGCTGTTGATAGGCAATTAAGAAATATGAGAAACAATAAATAATTCAAAGGAAAATAACATATCACCACTGCAAACTAAGTAATCGTAGTTATTTCATCGCTCCCAAACAGTTATTATTCCTGATAAACCTACTTCTTCTCCACTCTTACTAACTCGCGGTGTTCCACAAGGATCCTCACTCTCTCCGACTCTATTCTCTTTATACATAAATGATCTACCTGACTCTATCCATCATTCAAAATATCATTTATATGCCGATGATCTATAGATCTACCTTTCCTTTTATCCCAGCGAGATGTTTGAGGCGATTCGTAAGATGCAGGAAGACATAGATAATATTAACGCATGGGCATCAAAGAATGATTTAAGACTGAACGTCGATAAAACTAAGGCCATAATTATAGGTTCCAAACATCTCGTTAATTCCCTTCCTTATTATCCCTTACTATACCTTAACGGACTACCTATCCATTTCCATACTACCGTTAGAAATCTTGGTGTCGTCTTTGACCAAAATCTTTCTTGGAATAATCATGTATCCCATATCATTCGTAATTCCATCTCTACTCTTAAACTGTTCTCAAGATTGCGTGATTCACTGCCTTTCGATGTTCGTCGGTTCCTTGTTTCGTCCCTTGTCTTCCCCCACTTCGATTACTGCTGCCTGGTGTTCGGTGGATTGTCTGGTGGACTCGAAATGAGACTGGAAAGACTTATGAAATGTTTCATTAGATTCATCTTCGGGGTCCCTAGGCGCTCCAGCGTTTCTGACAGGTATGCCGAGTTGAAGTGGCTCAATCCTGTTTCCCGGCGAAAGTATTTCTTGGGAGTTTTTCTATTCCGTACTTTCAATACCAAAAATCCATCCTACATTCTTGACCTACTCATCCCTTGTTCATCGGTACATTCGTTTAATACAAAATCCCAGTCCAGTAACCTATATATTCCTTTTCATCAAACATCATCCTTTAAAAAATCATTTAGTTTGCGTGCCACATCGTTCTGGAATTCCATACCTACCTCTATACGCAAAGCACCTTCTTTAACCTCATTTAAAAGCAAATTGTTCCTTCATCTCCTCAACCATCCATCTACAGATTAATTGTAAACAAAACGCTAGAATAGTGGTCATGTCACATTCTAAAATGAGGACCACAACAAATATGTAAACAATGTTTCAGACATATATTAACCTTTCTCTTTCTTTCTTCTGTTTTTCTCGGTGACCTTATTATACCATAAGAAGCACAATATTAATATATCTTTAGATACACATTAATGATTATATAACTATAAACATATATGCATACTAAGTAATCGTAGTTATTTATTTAATTTTATTTATTCTTATTTTTAAATAATATTATATCTTAAGTTTGTATTTCTTTTATGTTTTTGTTTCTGTGCCAGACACAAGCCAAAGTTTTGTACTTTTCTGTTATTCTTAGGGGACTGAAGGTCCCAGAATAAAATTTACTTTCTTTCTTTCTTTCTTTCAAAGATCAAAACGCTATTTCCGAACCGATTCAATTTTTTTTTTTTTGTAGAAAATTTAATTATCTATCGAATAGTACTGAGAGAAAAAATAAATAATTCAAACAAAATTTACAGATTCCAGAAAACCTAACATTTTTTCTCAGCAATAATAACCCAGTTATCAGGGAAGACGTCCCTTGTAAGTTTTGGCTTGACCATAAAAGATTATTTTTTTGATTTTTCTCTTTGTTCATTGCGTTGTCTTGATCTCGAAAATCTTTTCTTCAATAATAAACGATTTTTGGTGGAATTACATCTATTATAATTTGTGACTTGAACATAGAGATCAACGATTCGTGGTTTTTTGGTTAAAAAACACGAACAAATGTTTTTTCTATCTTCGAAAATAATGAAGTTAAAAGCGTATTTAAAAACAACTGAAGAAGAAAATATCAAACATATTTTTCTAGGTAAATTCCCCCTCCCTTCCTTCCCCCCCGAACATAATAAAAATAATCTAGAAGAAATGAATGAAAAATAATTTTTATTCTGAGACATTTCGTCCCCTAAGAATAATATACAGTAAACAGAAAAAATCGAATTTGTCTAGCTTCATTTGATATATGATTATTTATTCAATTCAATTATAAAACGTTAATATGAATAAAAGATACAAGAAAACATATAACAACATCAAATGAGTCAAGTTAGATATTATCAGTCTATATTTATCACAGATGGTCAAATAATTGGTGTCATCCCTAACACTTTTCGGAGAGAGATGGGAAAAGAGTTCCAAAGTGTGGTAGCGCGGATGATGAAGGACTTTTTAGGATTCTGTTCTATAGATCGGTAGGTTGGGATCTTGTATTTAGGGTGTGCACGGAAGTGGAGGTCGAAGATACAGAAGGGTTTTCTGGCTCGCAAGGATCGGAATAGGAAGATGCCAAGTAGGTATTTTCTTAGGGATTTGAGATAGAGCCACTTTTGAGCAGAAAACCAGTGAGAGACGTGTGACTGTCTATAGAGGCTATACATAAATTATATGTATACATATAGATGTATAATAAACTATTATTTATACAATTTGAGAAAAAATGTTATCTTATACCCAAAAATGTATAACTTAATGAAGAGTGATGAAAAGCTGATAAAACTAAATGATTGATGTAGATAGTAATATAATAGATTATTCAATAAAAAACATTTTTCTATTGAAATTCTATATAATTAATTCTTTAACAATTTATTTTCATCTCTTAACTGTTAACAATTATTATATATATTTTAACAACGGAGGTAAGTGAAAGCCGTCTGTTGCGCACATTAGAATTTTATTTTATTTTATTTTTTTTTTTTATAACTTTAAAATGGTTTACTTTGGGTATTATTTTTATAAGAATTTTTTAATGCGTCGTCAAATAATATATTCATATAGGACAGATCTTTTGGAAGTTTTTTCTAAAATGTTTTCGCATAATGTAAAAATTGAGAGGAAGAGCCGCACAGGCTCGGGACCACTATTTGACATCCCCTTTCCAGGCAGCAAAACAAAGGATATTTGCTCCTTTAAAAACTTACAAGGAGCCATCTGCCGAGTTTGTATACTTCCATTTACTAAATACTACACACACACACACACAATATATATATAATATATATATATATCATATATATATATATATATATATATATATATATATATATAAATTTTGTTTGAAATAATTCGGGTTTTAGGTCATTAAACTATCACTCCTTCTTAATTGTCTTTATTTGGACGTTTCGATCCTCCGTCTATGTATATACATAGGATCCCTTTCAACACAAAGAATTTCATTGAGCACCGGCACACCACAGGTAGTCCCGAGTCTATGCGATGTTAGGTACTCCTTAAAGACCCCTTATCCTAATTAAGCCTGGATAGGCCAAATTTAGGACTTCCACTGTAGCATCGTCCGATTAGCCCTAGTAGCATATAGTGACGTTAAACGGACAAAAAAACAAACAAAAAATTAAAATAGGGATAATTAATGAGTATATCTCACAGCCTCAGGACAACCATTGTACGTCTCCGCCGAAGTTACACCACATCACAGGGGACCGCATTTCTTTTCTTTATCTCACATTGTATTGGTAGTCGATGCTCCTTTCAATTACCTGTATATTGTGATCGTGAACATTTTATAATCCGAGTTTTTGAATTGCTCATTTTAAAGAACCCAGACTTAAAATAATCCAATTTCCCTTAAACTTCTTTGAGTGAATTTAGCGTCTAACTTAAATTAAAAAGTCGCACTATACTGGAATTAATATGTAAGATTGGCACATTTCTACGGTGTTGCAGCAACTTTTTCAGGGACACCTGACAGGATAGAAGTCGTGGACATAGAAAGGACAGGCATAGAAAGTGGTTAGGCTACCCACTACACCACAAGTGACCCAGGTCTGTGGGTTTTTCGGAACCTTATGTATTTATTGAAAACCAATAAGTAACGTTCCTTTGCCATCTTCTTATTCGCAATAACCACACCTGGACCACTCATAGGGTAGTGAGTACCTCACCCTCTAAGTAGGTAGCGTTATCGAACCAGAAGAGCACTTTGGTAGCACTTTCTTAGAACCCTTCCTCCTTTTAGAAGTTTATTATAAATGGTAGCTTCCGGCTTTTTCACTTAGGCACTCTGAAGAACCAATTTACTGACATGACATTTTCGTCCCTAGTTGGTAAGGTCTCATATAGCAGCGACTGAAACATTTTAACTCTTGTTGGCTTTTAAAAAATAATTTTTGAAATTTTCTCGGCTGACATTGTATATAATTAATAAAGTGTTATATATATATATATATATATATATATATATATATATATATATATATATATATATAATAATGTAGCAATCCTTGATATCCGCGAATTCCTCTTAAACCGCGCGACGGATTTTGATACAGTTTTTACTATTATTAAGGCATTCTTCCCTAAGTTTTAGAACTAAAATACATAGCAATAACGTATTTCTTTAGATGGGAGAATTAAATTTTCTGCAATCAATGCATTAAAAAATCTTTCCTGAAAAATAAGTAGTAATATAGCGTTAAAAAGCCCAAGATTTAAACAAAGTTAGTATAAATAAGCTGTACATTTTATAAACTCATAAACTTATAAGAACATATGTCATTTATCATATACACATGATCTCGCTAGTGTAAGAAGGCATAATTTTTTGGCACTGCAAAAGATTCTTTTAAATGTAAGGTTATCTATGAAAATTATTTTTAAATATTTCTTCTCTTAAGTCTCCTTTTCTCTTCTCTATCTATATATAAAATCATCTCACAATTCTTGTTTCCTGCGATAAACTCCTAATCCTTCCAACAGTTGTTGTTTATTCGTTTAACGTCACTTTTATGCTACCTTTGGCATGGGAGGCTGTTACGCTAGCCACCCAGCTACAAGTGATCCCTCCTTCCAACAGTGAATTTCTAAACATAAATAACACCACATTCAAATTACACTCGAGGGAAGCAGGGGCGACTCACTACTACTACACACACACACACACACACATACATATCTATATCTATATCTATCTATCTATATATATATATATATCTATATATATATATATATATATATATATATATATATATATATATATATATATATATATATATATATATATATATATTCACAACAGAGGGTCAAATAATTTTAAAATCAAACAATTACGAGTTCGAGACTAGGTCCTGTGGGGGCTTTTATTTCAGCATTTATCCCCGCTCTCATCCCCTGGCCCGAGAAACCCCGTATAGCCTCCAAAGGCGAGGTACGGGAGAATAAAAAAAAAATAAATAAAAAAAAAAATAAATAAAAATAAAAATAAAAAAAAACAAAAAAAAAAACGGGTGAATTAAATTTTCTATAATTACCTTATCATTAGTTGTGAAATATGAGTATGACGCATAATATATCGTTTGATAACCAAAGATTATAGAAATGTTAATATCCAATAAAAGAAGTAGAGCCAGTTAATGGATTATTGTGATAAGCCCATAAACTTAAAATAGAAAATCATTTTTATTCTGGGACTGGGTCCCTTTAGAATAACAGGTTTGTACAGTTGAAATATACATCATGTCTGGCCAACAGACAGAAGGACATAATTAATAACGAATTACAAAATGATAAAATAAAAATAATTCTTTGAAAATATTTTGTTGAACAATTAATAGATACATGTAACAACGTTCAAATATAGACAATGAACAAATATTACTCTTCTTTAAAAGTGTGATGTCAGGAATATAAATATCACATTTTCTAAACGTCTTTTTGGGATAATAAAAGGTATTGGAAAAGTTGGGATTTGAATGAGGAGAGGGAAGCAGCATGGGAGATATGAGTAGGTAGAGAATTCCAGAAATTAGAGGAGCGGACAAGGAAGGAACGATCAAAAGTTTTAGTCCTATGGGTAGGAAAATAAAGGTCGGAATGGCTCGATCTTGTTTCAAGTGAGTGGACTGAAGATTTAAATTGTAGGAGACTGTAGATGTATGGAAGGAGTTGGGTGTTAACGATTTGGTAAAGTTCTGATCCTAAGAAAGATTATCTGCGAATTGGAGGAAGCTGCCACTTTAACTCGCCGTAAAAATGGGTCACATGAGACCTCTTCGGAGTACTAAGAGCAAATCTTAAAAATATGTTCATAATTCGTTATGAACTTATGAACCTATGTTATTTTAATATGTAAAGAGGAAGGTTATGGTGGTCCAGTGTTGCCACCATATGCTGTTTAAGGCATTCTTTCCTGAAGGTTCATAAGTAAAATACATTAAAATTCAGGTTTTCGATAAGTTGATGTAAATATCGTAAATTTCAACATTTTCTATTCCACTTTGGTAATGTGTTGTAAGAACAAAAAATGTAGTAAGTAGGCTCTTTATAGTCCTAGGTTTTTGTTCGTTCTGAAATATGCAAAGTGACGGGAGTTGAAAATTTTGTTATATTTTCAAGTGAATTTTATACCTTACAAACTAGATGAGTCTTAGTCACCTAATTTATTTATCAATTACACATCATATAGATGTGTAATATGTATTAGTTTTATAATTTTACACTCAGTGCTTTTTGAGACTCCGTTTAAAAATCGAGAAAAGTGAATTTTTACGATTTTCGAAAATTCTTATGAAAAAACAGGACTGTTATCAAGATTATACTTTTTACAGCAAGTAGTACTATGACTAAGCTATGTAAATAATAATTAAAAAAATAATCAAAGGTGAGTCTCTTTTCCTTTATAGACTTTTACTAATTTGCTGAAGGTCTAATTTAAAAAAACTATTTTTCGAGAATATTTTCAACCACTTTCTTCACCTCTTACGTAATGTGGTGGGATGACAAAAAATGCAAAATAGATCCTTATTTTATTGTTAGTTTTTGTTTTAATTTGATATCTACAAAATTAGAAGAATCAGAGAGATTTTACCAAAACATGTTTTCATCCGGGAAGCTGACTCAAAATGGCTGTATATTTTATTTACTGTTTTATGTTCAGAAAAGGAAAGATATATTCTGTAAAAATAATCATGAAAATCTTTAGCGGCATGTTCTGGACGATTTCTAATGAATTGACCCATATATAATTTTGGTGTTCGTACTCGTTATTGTAAAAAAAATATTTTATTTATTCAAAAGTTACAAAATATCGATAATAACACTTTAAAAGACAATAATGACAATCTTGATAATAACAATATGGCTATACTAGATCTGACATAGATTACGTACCGTAATTACTGCGAGGACTTGAAGAGAGTGATCCCTGGGAGAAGGGACAGGGTATATAAAGGTTAATAGGACTGCTGAATAAGATTCAAGGAATATGGTGTGATCTGCAGGTGCGCTATGGCCTCATGGTGGCGTGACTCCTCCGTCCTTATGAGAGTGAAGCCCACTGAACTCTAAATTTAAGGATTTGGGACGGTTTGTCTATTCTGTAAATATTGAAACCAAGCTCTGGCTCTGCCATCAAAACATTCAGGTGGTTGAGGATGGGTACTTGGATTATCATTTGAAGGATTAGAACACAGTAATTCCAGTTTACAATACTGACGATAAAGATTATAGCATAAAAGATATAAACATATTACATAAAATATATAAGAAATAAATTGGGATACAGTTATATCATAAGGTTCTAATTCTTCTATTTCTATATTACTTAAGTCTATTTGTTGTAATTCCTCAAAAGTAAAATTTGTTGATACAATAGTTTTATTATTAACAGAATGATAGGAAATAAAAGGAATATTTACATTGTCAACATAAGAAAGTGGTACATTTATATTTACAAATTTCTCATTTTCATTAAGATTAAGGAGGCTAGTAGATGGTAGATGATACATTTGTGTGTTTGTTACACTAGTTGTTACATTGCTAATATTAAAGGTTAAATATTGGTGTAATGTGGGTATAAGTTTGATTATAGGGTTTGTTCTTATTTCTACGGCTTTACAATCATTTAATTCTATATTCTTACATAATTCTAAAATACATTTGTCCTTAATCTCTATCATGTCTTTACAGTAATGATGATTATTGAATTTAATACAATTTCCATTGTAAAACGAATTTTTAAATCTAATGATTAGTTGTTCTTTAATCTTTAGAGTAATGACTTTATTATTCCTTGTAACTGGATATGACATAGCATAATAAGTTGTTTTTGGCAATGATTTCAAAGGGATTTTAATAAAATAATAAATTAATCCTGTATCTGATAGGGAACAAAATGTGGAGCTAAGTAACCAGTTTAATTCTACATTTTCTGTGATTGGTTCTCCGAACGGTATGTTTAATTGTTCTAGTTCTCTAGTCGTTAATATGCTTGGATGGGTAATTCCTAATTTACATTGTTCTAAGGAAAATTCTATATCATTTAATTGATTTTCTATTAAATCTAATACGGCTAATAAATCATGATACATTAACTTAGTAAGAGCTAAATCTGTAAAATTATTTATTTTTTCTATACTATCCTTATATTTATTTAAAACAATTATTTCTTTATTAAGTTTAGATGTTAATTCTTTATTTAATCCTTATCTAACATTTTCATTATGCTCTATGTGATACATATTTCTCTCGATTTTATTTAAAATATTATCATACTTTTCTTTGTCATCGGCGTCCATATTGCCGGTGAGCCAACTAATAGCATTGCCTAGTCCGTTAATTAAACCTCTTTTTGATCGGTTATTCCGATTTATATTTACAATATGATTAATTTTTTCTAATATCTTGTTATATTTTTGTTCAATAATATTATGCAAAGTTTTATATTCATTACTAATTGTTAATACGTCAATGCTAATCTTAAGGGTTTGAATTTCTCTTGTTAAATTTGTAAGATTCTTATAATGTAAAAATGTGTACCAATCTTCAATTATAAAAGATGGATTAATTTGTACGATGGATGCTCCTGGTCCGTCAGATAAATCTTGTATTAGCAGGGTCTGTATCTGAACCGTAAGCGCTGCGATCAGAAGATACTTGAAACAATTCGTCGTCGAACTCAAAGTCATCTTGGCTGACTCCTGTAACATTAGACGTTTCTATTTCTTTTATGACATTCTCAATATCTTCATCAGTTATTTCTGGGTTTTTTTTGACTTGTACTAGGTTTATTATTATTATTATTTGATTTCTTTTTCTTAGTGACCTTTTTCGGTCGTTTGACTTGATCAGGGTGGAGTTTTTTCTTTCTACCTTTATTTCTATTTTGAAATCTTTTATCAACATACTTTCCTTTTTCGTATTTAGGATCTATTTTCTTTTTCTGTTGTCTCTTTATATACACATCTTCCGGGATTTCTATGTCTTCTCTATTTTCATTTAACTTGCCTATTTTTCTCTCTTTATTTTGTTCTATACCTTTCTTAGTTATTTCGAAAAGCTGCTTCATTTTCCGATGGTACTCATGAACAAGATATTCTTTTATTTCCGGGGATTCATTATAAGTTTCATTAGTGATACCGAAAGTTATTTCGTTAGGGGTCATTTTAAGATCTTGATTAAGGGAATTATTATATGCTGTCGTTGCTTGCTCTAACTTATCTTCCTCTTTATCATCTTTGTTTTCTATGTTTATAAGTCTTAAAATTTCTAATAACGAAGAGCTTGCTCGATTAAGCAATCCAAGAGAGTTAGGGTGATTGGGGTAGTATAATGTAATTCAATATTTAAGTAGTTTAGAAAATCTTTAAACAAGTTATTGTCGAATTCTCTTCCGTTGTCACATGATATTTTTTGGGGTTTTGGAAAATATGCTAAATATTTTTTCAATACTTTCATGCTTTCTATGGCATTATAACTCGTTGCGTAATAAGAAAATATTCTTTTGGAAAAAGTATCTACTATTAAATAAATGTAATAATTACTCATGTGTAAGGTATCAATCATTAAATCTGTAAAGGGTTTCTCAGGTGTGGGAGTAATTTTAAATTTTTGTTTTATAGGTCTTCTATCGTATTTGCCTTTTCCACATGTGTCACATTTGTTTATAATTTCTGTGATATGATCTTTCATATTGGGCCAATAAAATTTGGTTTTCAAAACTAAATATGTTTCATTTATACCTCTGTGGCATGTCTTGGCGATATGATAATCAAGGATAAGTAATTTCTGGTCTTCCGTGTTCTTTACATCTGGCAATAGTTTATAATATCTTTTAATTCTATTTGTGGGAAATTTTTCTCTAATGAGTGATGCAACTTTATTAAATAATGCATTATACCAATTATTTTCACTTTCTATAGAATCTGATATGGGTGAGCAGTATATGCCGTAAGTTATATTTGGTCTTAAGATTTCTAAAAGTTTTTCTTCTATTTCAAAATCTTTTTCATGATAAGGCCAAGTAAATTCAATTGTTGTTCTTTGCTTATTATTGAATATTGTTTCGCGTTGAATTTTCGCGTGTCCCTTTTTTATTATTATTTGATTTTTCTCAACATTTACTGGTCTAGATTTATCATCAACTATTAAGATTCTGTTATCGGAGGATTCTGTGGAGTGCTGCGTTGCTAAAGAAGATATATCATCTTGAATTATTTCTTGGTGTTCACCATTATTATTTTCTTCTATGTTTTCATCATTATTAATTCCTTCTAAGTTTTCATTGTTAGCTTCTTCTTGGGTTTCTTCTATTCCCATTTCTTGTAATAAATCTACGATTTCTTGTGAATAGTTATTAGGAGAATTTTCTGTATGAAAAATATCAAATTCTGGTTCTTTTAATTTCCTTTCTTCAATAGGGTAACGGGATAAATGATCGGCGACTTTATTAGCCTTTCCTTCAATGTATTTTATGTCATATTCGAAATCTTCTAACAATAATTTCCATCTAATTAATCTGGCGTTCTGTGTTTTACACGTTCTTAAATATTCTAAAGGTTTGTGATCTGAATATATGAAAAATTTTCTACCGTATAAGTAGGGTCGAAAATGATTGCAAGCCCAAATAATGGCTAAACATTCCTTTTCCGTTGTTGAGTAATTTTGTTCTGCTTTATTAAGTGTTCTGGATGCAAAACATACAGGGAGTTCTTTTCCATCTTTCTTCTGTGCTAATACTGCACCAATGGCGAAATTACTTGCGTCAGTTGTTAAGAAAAAGTCCTGATTGAAATCTGGAATTTGCAAAATGGGGCTACTACATACAAGTTGTTTCAATTTCTCAAAAGCGTTTTCATATAACTCTGGTTTGATTTCTTTTTGATCTTTTCGAAGACATCTCGTTAATGGGGAAGCTATCTTTGCGTAATTTGGTATCATTTTCCTATAGAAACCAGTTAATCCTAAAAAGCTTTTAATTTCTTTTTCATTTTTAGGGAGTTTAAAATCTTTTACTGCTTTTATCTTTTCTGGATTAGGTTCTATGCCGCGTTCGCTGATAATATGTCCGAGGAATAACAATTCTTTCTTGCAAAATTCTGTCTTATCGAGCTGAATCTTTAAGTTATGTTTTTCTAACTTTTTAAGAGTTTCTTCTAAATGTTTCCAATGATCTTTGTAATTTTCAGAAAAAATTATAATATCGTCCATATAGACTAAAACGTTAATAGAATCTGAAAAAATGATATTCATGGCTCTTTGAAACGTTGCTGGGGCATTACTGAGTCCAAATGGCATGCGAAGGAATTCAAAGTGGCCTTGATCTGTAGAAAATGCTGTTTTTGGGATAGAACTTTCTTCGACTTTTATTTGATGGAAGCCTGAGCAAAGGTCCATTGCTGTAAATATCGTCGCTTTTCCTAATTTGCCTAAAAGGTCTTCAATATTAGGAATGGGGAATTTATCCGGGGTTGTTTCTCGATTTAATTTCCTGTAATCAATCACCATTCGTATTTTTCTTTTTCCTGATGCGTCTGGCTTTTTCGGGACAATCCAAACGGGAGAATTGTAAGGGGAATTGCTGGGTCTTATTATTTTGGATTCTAACATCTTTTTAATTTCTTCCTTAATATTTTCTTTGAATTTTTCGAATATATCGGGTCTTCGGTTTTTGTTTTAATCTTATGCTCCAATAAATCAGTGGCTGAAAGGGGATCATTTTCAGTCTTAAATACTGATGGATATTTCGATAATAATTTAATTAAATTTGATTTTTCTTGAGGAGGTATATGGTCGGTTCTGATTAGTTGGGGGATTTGTTTTATTATTTCATGGTTTCCTTTTTTATTAGAATCTGTTAATTCTACTTCTTCTTTTTGCAAATAGTATAAAGGTAAATATATGGTTTCGTTAACTTTACTGTCGATTATTATATTTTGATCATAGATGCCAGGTTTAATTTTAATCTTATCATCTTCATAGTCAATAAAATATAGATTTTTATTTTGTTCTACTTTTATCTGATTTTCGCCTTCTTTCAAAACTAATTTTAAAACTTCGTCTTCCATAATAAAATCAAACTCTGTATAGCGAGTTTTTATTTTGTTGGTTTCGAAATCGATATTAAATTTCATTTCCCTCATTGTCTCATTTCCTAGTAGTATTTCGTAATTGGGACTGAAATTAAATAGATAAAATTTTTATTTTTCGGGGTTTTTAAGAAAATTATTTCTGCAATAAACTGAAATAGATTCCGTGCCAAGTTCTTCTCCGGTTGCTGTTTTTATTGTAAAATTTTCTTTTTCTCTTTCAACATCTGGTGGTACAATGTCTGGTCTTATATAATTCTTCCAAGATCCGGTATCAATAAGCCATTTACGATTCGCGTGGTCTTTAACATAAGGCAGTTGGCTTTTATTCTCTTCTTTTATGTGTTTTGATTGTCTGGCGGGCCTTTCTCTAAAAAAGAATTATTTGGATCTAATTTTTCTAATTTCTCTCTTAATTCTCTGATTTCTTGGTCTTTCGGGTCTTCTTGCTGAATTTGGAAATTAGGCTGTTTCGGTTTATTCCCGAATGCGCTAACTGTTCTCATGGATACAGTTGGATTTTCATCTTTCTTATTATTATTATAATTTTGATTCCGGTATCGACCTGAACCGTTGAAATACCTTTGTTGTTCTTGACGGGGCCATTGTTGGTAATAATTATTATTATTATTATTCTGCCGGTAGTCTTGTGGAGGTTCTTGTTGTCGATATTGATGCTCTTGTCTTTGATTATGTGGGTTATACGGGTTATTGGGATTTTGCCAATTATTAAATCGTTTGTGATGTTTTTTATCGAACTTTTTCTTATGGTCGAAGCCTCTTTTGTAATCATGTTCTCCGGGTCTTCTCATATTTCCCGAATTTATGAGGTCATCGAAGAGTAGATGGTTCTCATTCTGAATTAAATTTCTCAAATCATCTAATGTTCTTAACTTTTCTGCTTTAGTCATAAGATATGTTCTTATGTGAAGGGGCATGTTAGTGTAAAAAAAAATAAAGAATACTTTTCTCTAATGCGCTAATAATTGTTTCTCTATTTGGTGTGTTTTCTATCCGATGTTTAGAAATTATTAAAGTGCGGATCTTATCAATTCTTTGAAGGAAATCAAGAGGGTGTTCCTTATGATGTATTTTGTTATTAAATAATTCATGCGATAATTGTTCAATTGAGCGGCTGTCTCTGAAGGTTCTTTCGAGATAATTTAGTAATTCTTCAACACGACTAAATTCGCACGTTGTATTTATATAATCAGCTTCATCCGTAAGTTTTGCTAAAAGTTTACTTAATAATCTTTGTTCGTTTAGTCCCTTAAACGAGTTGTCCGGTTTACACACGATTTGGTAAACTTGTCTACAAACTGTCACGAATTTTAACAGATTGTGTGGATTTCCATTAAAATTAGGGATATGATCGTAGTCTGCCGATTTAATTTGAAAGCTTGCCATATTTGTAGTTAATATTAAATTATTTACTCGCAGGATTAAAGAATCTAAATAATCATCAGACATAAAATTACAATAGTAAAGGAAATTAACTTACAAAAATTGAGTACGCTGTCAAAATAATCTTCGACGGGGTGTGAAGATCTGTCCTTGAGCTGGATACCTGACGACAGTGAAGTCCGGCCAAGGTTGAGTGCAGATAAGAGACTTTGCCTGCGTTGCGAGATGCTCGGGGTGAGTGAACTCGTCCAGAATCTGAAGATCTCGAAGTTGGTAGTCCTCGGTAGGTAAGCCAAAATCTTGAGTCTTCACAGGTGAGGAATCCTAGGCGGTAGTCCTAATTCTGGATTTGCGGAAAAAGTTCGGATCTGCGGAAACTCGGTTCTTAAAACTGCGATAAAAATATGCAGTCCCTATTTGGGCGCCAATTTTGGTGTTCGTACTCGTTATTGTAAAAAAAATATTTTATTTATTCAAAAGTTACAAAATATCGATAATAACACTTTAAAAGACAATAATGACAATCTTGATAATAACAATATGGCTATACTAGATCTGACATAGATTACGTACCGTAATTACTGCGAGGACTTGAAGAGAGTGATCCCTGGGAGAAGGGACAGGGTATGTAAAGGTTAATAGGACTGCTGAATAAGATTCAAGGAATATGGTGTGATCTGCAGGTGCGCTATGGCCTCATGGTGGCGTGACTTATTCTTAGCCTAACGGAAATTCTGCCTGCGACTTTGAATGTAGCCGAATATTCAAAGTTATAAATTTTAACTATTTTTATAATTATTAATTAAATACAGTACGAAAATAGACTTTTTATGTTTTTTACAAATTTTGAATAGTATAAAAATGATTCAATAGGTTCAAAACTGTTGGTCCTAGAAAACTAAACATAGTGCCATTATTTAAGGAAATACATGGGTTTGAGATGCCTCTTACCCTAGATTAATTTTTTACAATTTTAATACTTTCTCTATTTATATATTTCATACATAGGTAAGTGAAAGTTAAGCAGCACAATTCATTTTTTGCTTTTTTAAAGTTTGTTTAAAAGAATAAAGAAGATGAAAGAGCCAAGCCCTGCTTTATTTTCTTCTTAGAGTTGTGACTTACCACTTCAAAGGCATCTTTTCATTTATAGAAACGAAGCCATTAGTTTCGGTCTCTTGAGGTAGGCCAGACATATAACAAGAGGAAAATAAAAATAAAAATTTAATATAAAACTATTTAAAATAGTTTTCAGCTCTATAATCAGATTTCATTATTTTATTAAATTAAGTTTTACTTATTTTCCAACAACTAAAAGCTTTAAAACTGATTTAGCTGAACTGGTTCATGCTTTTGGAACTTATTCCGTTATAGACGTATTTTTAAAGTGAGGCCCATTATTTAAGAATATAATTTTGTTAAACATTTGTATAATATTTAGAGTAAATTAATTGAAAAATATGATAATTTATTTTTTTTAAATACTTTTATATCTTTATTTGTCAAGTTAAAAGAAATATGACAATTAGTACATGTACTAGAGAAAAGTTCTACTAAGTAATCACAGTGCAACTAGAAGTCACTATCCCACTAAGGCGAGCCCGTGTGTAGGAAAGTTAGCCTGCGGCAATTCAATGAAAGTACAATAACAAATAGTAACAGTACACAGTATGATACAATAAAATACTTAAATAATATATCACAATTTTTATAAAGAAACAGTAACAAACTAACCACTTCTCAGAAACAAACAATATAATAAATAAGGAATATAAAAATACAATTATAAAGAAACAGTAACACAGTACACAGTATGAAGCAGTAATTGACTAAGCTTAAAAGCTATAAGGAATAGATATACATATATACAAGATATAAAATTAAGGCATGCAAATATAAAATTGAATTACATAATATCTCATTAATACAAAAAACAATTATAATAAACAGTAAAACAGTACACAGAAATAAACAGTAATTAACTAAACCAAAAGCAATAAAGAATACAAATATACAAGAATACAAACATGTGGATTATAGAGAAAAACAATTTAATTCAACCATTTCAATCTGGATTTCGCAAAGGCCGCTGCACAATCGATCATTTAGAAATTCAATACGCCTTCATAAATTCTCAACAACTGATAGCGGCGTTCTTTGACATGAAGAAGGCTTTCGATAACATAAGACACTCAGTCATCCTCACTAAACTTTTATCCCAGGGTTTAAACGGTCGAATTTTCTATTACAGTAAATACCAGATTGAATTACATAATAAGCAATGAAGAATGAAAACAATGAAGAAACATAACATAGCACACAGTAATTGACAAAATCAAAAGTCAATAAAGAATACATATACTTGTATACAGGATAAATATCAGAATGAGTGACGCAGGCTGGCATTGAGGACATGTCTATAGCGGTGAGTAATTTGGAGTCAATAATTCAGCAATGGTTCTTCACGAGGGATTTCGCCCATTTTTTAACATTGTAGGAATAATTTGAATACTTTGGAGGATTTGTGTAAGAAAATGGAAAATTTGGAGTAATATTGTTGTGAACAGTAGCAATGGAATAACAAGTCTGGTGTGTCGTGCAGGTATGTTTTTGTCTTGGTACTACTAAGCTGTAGTAATTTTTCAGTCTTTTAGAAAAACGGTGGTCAATCTTCCCGACTAGCTCATCCCGTCTAAAATACAGCTTCTTCATAAATGAGACCAAGTATAATTTTTTTGCAGACATTACATTAAGATCCGAGAATATATTAATTGATGGGAGTCCTTTCTTTATTGATACCCAAAATTACCTTAATAATCTTTCTCTGCACAATCTCATTCTTTAGGGACGTAGTACCAGAAATGTTTTGAAGTGAAAACTTCTCCAAGTATACTATGTATTTTTTTATTTTATTTTTTTTTGAGGGAGGGAAGGAAGGGAGGAAATTATTCATTTTTTGGCGGTTTCTCGTTACCAACATGCTGACGTTACAAATTATATTTCTGGCGCGTGCGCAGCGGTCTGTGTATACATGTCCACTAGAGATAGGATAGCCGTGAACGCTATCGATGCCGGTTTAATATCGGCACAAAAATGTCGATATTGATAATATGGGTATTTCAGAATATAATTGAATTAAAATCATTCATAAAAGCTGGTAAAGAAATTATATCTCAGAACTAAGTAAGAAGACATGTTAATTATTGGCTTATAAATCTTTAAAATGTCCCATGCTGGTAGAAACGTAAATATTTTTTATTATTTAACGTAGAGGTCTATTTTTTCACTTAATTCATTTTTTTAATTAATATTCTAGCCGTTGCCTACAGATCTTATTTTCCTTGATAGTATATTGACGTGCGGCTTGCTCTTTTTTCAACGGATTGCTACACAAACATAACAACACGCGATTTTACGACTGGGCTAATAAATAACTAACAAATACTCTAGTTTTTATTCGTTATCGACAGTTATCGATTTTGTTTATTTATTTAAAAGGCTACTGCCGTGTTTTCATGAATATTTTTCTATATTACTGTTTCCTGAAATAGTTGAGAATAGCTCATAGCATAGTGCAGTATATGTTATAATACTTTTAATGCATACATTTTTAAAATTTAGCGAGAAATATGCAAGGCCTCCTAGACGAAGGAAAAGAATTCACACTGGATGTTTGGTCTTGTTCTAGGCAGTTTAAATTTAGCTCAAGCTCGTAAAAAAAAAAAAACTAGTGAAAGGAAATTTCAGAGGGTGTCTGTGGCGATTAAATTTTGGACCCGTGCCAATCGAATGTTTGCTCAACACTTCTCTTTATTTCCATACTGGAGTTTATCGTTTATTTTAATTGATGCTTTAAGTAAATAATTGAAGTATTATTGATAAATAAATCAACAATATTTTTATATGACTTATTATAAATTATTTATTTATGCTTTGTACAACCATGAAGTATTTTTATTTTTACTTTAATTACTTATATATGAAATATATAGTGAGGGGAAGTATTACGATAGTGACAATTTTTTAATTCAAGTTTTCCCCTGAAATACAGATTTTGGGGTCCTCTGAGTTCAAATTACCAAGTTCCGCAAAAAGATATCTGTTGTGAATCCAAATCAAAAACTATAAAATTTATAAAACTGAAGTTTCATATTTTAGTAGTGATTATAACTGGAATGTTAACCAGCTTTTTCATCGAAATCGGCATACCAGAAGAGCTACTTTATAAAATGCATTTTACACATTTTTACGATTTGCTCAAAAAACGGGCTTTGATTAAACTTGCTAAATCTATGTAAATTTCAATGGGCTTTAATATCAGATAAAATTTATAAAAATAATATAAGGCGGTGTTAAAATATGAATTTCCAAGCACGTATTTAATTTTCAAATTATTATGTCTATAGACAGCGTATAAAATAAAAGTTATATTTTCGAACCACGGAAATCGGCAAACCGAAGAGTTGTGTGGATGTGATTTATCTATCTGAAAAAAAAAGTAGTATATAACTGAAATTATATGGTTATGAACCGAATATATGCCTAAGATGTTACATAGATGTTACAAGCAACTTTTTCAACAAAATTGGTGAACCAGAAGAGCCACATTATACATTTTTTACCTTTTTTTTTTTTACGTTTTTCTCAAAAACGGCTCTAGCTATTTTGATTAAATTCGCAATATCGATAATTCAATGGGCTTTAATATAATGTAGATTTCATTCTGAATTTGATAAACAGCTAAATGAGAAAAGAAAAAATATTTTTTTAATATAAGAACAGTAATATAGACGTATAATATTTCATAGGAAAGCTAAAGATTTTATAAAAAAAATTTGATTTAATTTTATGTTGATTGAAAAAGCCTGACTGTGCTTGCTAGTAATGCCAATATTTCCTTTCTCTGAAGTACCATTAATATTGTTATTATTTCAGCTTGATAAAAAACATTGAATAAATGAATGAATGAATGAATAATTTTATTTGCTTTCGGGGTAACCCCCATACAAATAGAGCTACATAACAAATATAGAATAAAAAACATACTTAAATAAAAGAGTTAGCAAGACACTAATTTACTACGTTATCAGCTCTAGGTATATTGTATTACAATAAAACTTATAACAAAATAACTCAAATACAATATATGAATAATATAATAGTTTACAATATAATAAATATATGTTTTACATAATATGGCGAAACACGATAAATAATATGATACAGTTAACAAACATGTTTATTCATTTATTATAAATGATCTGATTTGGCAACATTGCCTGGCATAATAATAAATATTTTTTAATTAATCGATATCATCGGTGGTAAACAGGGCGATAAAATTTGTAATGTTCATATTTAAGGCCCTAGGGATGTAATGGGTTCGGTACGGTGCGTATATGGGACATCGAATGAAAATGTGGAATAAGTCCTCTCTTTCGTTGAGGTTACATAGTGTGCAGTTTTCCTTGGGTTTAAATTGGTAGTATATATTGTTAAATGTTAATTTAATATTGTAATTTCCAGAGAGTCTTAATTGTGCAAATATTTTCATGACAGGGAACGGTGCGTTTGATAATAAGTAAGCTTGAGGTTTATGTCTATTGTTATGAATGGACGGATAGAGTGGGTTGTATTTACCGGGAGTGATTAACTTTTGTTTATCTATTGTCTCCATATGATTTGTAAACAACTGGTTTCACCAATTATACTGTATATTAAATCGAATCAACAAACAGTCTATATTAGAAATAGAAAACCCGGCTATTTTTCAGTTAGAGATGCACAAAACATTGATAAAAAACGGCTAATTATACAATGTGAACGAATTTGACGATGGAGTAAAGGAGAAAAGAGGAAGTATATTTTTTAAGTAAATTTTTAACCGAACGTAAGAACAGCATTATTACAATAATCAAGAACAGGTGTATACCATAGTATACCATTGGAAAGCTGAATATTTTAGAAAAATGATATTTTAAAGTGAGAAAAGTGATAATGTAAAGTGACGAATAGAATAGAATAGAAAACAAATTTTATTCTGGTACTAGGTTCCCTAAGAATAATAGTTATATACAATTTAAAAATATAATATGATCTTCTAAATTTTGTCTTCTGAAACCAAAATCTTATTTTAACAAAATGAAATTAAAATCAAACTAAAATTTTGGTGGTAACGGTAATCTTCATTCATTCAATGTAGATTTCTAGATAGAATTGACATATCACATTTGCTGATCGTCTATTTGGGATGACAGAAGGTAGAGGAAAAGTTGGGATTTGAATGAGGATAAAGAGGCAGCATGGCGGATATTGGTTGGTAGGGAACTCCAGAGTGTAGCAGAGCGAACAATAAAGGAAGGATCAAATGTTTTGGTTCTGTGGGTAGGAACGTAAAGGTCAGAATGTCGCGATCCAGTTTCAAGTGAATGGACTGAGGATTCAAATTGAAGGAGACTGTGAATTTAAGAAGGATGGTGGGAGTTAATAGTTTGGTAAAGGTATGTTCCTAGGAAATATAGTCTGCGGAAGGAGGGGAGGAGCCAGTTTAATTCACCGTATAAGTGGGTAACATGAGACCTTGAAGTGTCGAAGACAAATCTTAAGAAAATGTTAATAATGCGCTTTAGTCTCTCTTCAAGCACAGCCGGGAGGCCGTCATACACCGCACAGCAATAGTCAAAGTGGGGGAAAATAAGTGAGGAAACGAGGTATGTTTATGTAATGAACGAATAGTTCATATACTGTTCATAACAATTTTATAATGTTATATGATTCCAATTAAACAGAAATTAATTATTTTAACGTTTTTGAACTAAAATCCATCCCCTAAAATATTGCCTTTGATGCCTGCGTGTCCCTTAGTCCTGGCAAATTGAACAATTTTACCTTATTTTTTAAGCAACTTTTTCTAAAATTTCAATTAAATATGATGTTTTAGAGCTAAAATTTATATTTTCAATCTATTTGAAGTACTTAAGCTGTCCGAGAGAATCAGAAATCTATTAAAGTTGCTATGGGTAGTTGTTTAGTCATTTCTCTTTCGATTGTATGACAATCATGACTCAGGGGTACTCCGTACATCCACAAGGTTGCTATGTATTATATAATCTAGCGCCGCTAATATAAGTCGTGTGTTGCGTTTATTTTCAGATTTTTGAGGCTAGATAGGGTAATATAAAAGGAAAAAGAATACAGGAAATATTGCAAGATGAGGATGAAGGGCCAATCAGAAGGTAATAAGTTCACAAAGGGCTCAGCTTTCAAATTGACAGGAAAGAATTCACAGTTCCCTATCGGAAGCTTATTTGTCTAAGGCACCCTCTGAAGGGAGTGATTACAACTTGGAAGGGCTCATTAACTCTTGAGTACCCTCGGCCTTAGGGCCTTTCATCTCGGAGTACCGAACGTTACCTGATCTATTTAATGACAGGTGTATAGCTCTCTAAGTTGGCTAAGGCAGGGCTTCAAAGAGTTTATCTAAGTGAAATCCGGTACAAACTTATGATGCTATAAAAAATAATAGGATAAAAAAGAAATTCCCTTCCAGGACAAGTTCGCTTAAGAATAACATAAAAGAACAAAGATAATTGTTACAACTAGCCAAAAATACTGATAAATCTGAAAAAAAAATTACAAAATGTATATTGGGTTATAAAATAAGTTTGCCCTTACAATCAGTGATATATGCTTTTGATAACGTAGAGAAATTCAAGTATTTACTTTCAATGATAACAAGAAAACATGAAATCCAGGAAGGAATAAATCCCGGTTAAAGGTGGGAAATGAGTGTTATTATTCAGTTGCTACATTACTTAGCTCGCGGTTATTATCTAAAAACTTTGTTTATTTGATCAGCAGGCCTCGAGGTCGCCGTCTTTCCAGACGCCTATCTAAAAACTTAAAGGTTAGAATTTATAAAACTATTATTCTTCCGACGGTCCTTTACGGATGTGAAACGTTGCCGCTTACTTGGAAGGATGAACAACGGCTTAAGGTTTTCGAAAATAAGATACTGCGTAAAATATTTGGCCCGAAGAGATGAAACCACTGGGGAGTTTAAAAGAATGCACAACGCGCAATTGCGGAGCTTGTAGCCTGTGAATATAATTGAGTTTATAGCATCGCGGAGACTCAAATGGGCGAGTAAAGCTGTTGGGCTCGGTGAGGAACGAATTCCGTTAGAAAGTTGGTATTCGCTGATCCGACTGGTAGGCGTCCGAAAGGTCGAAGCGTCGATGGGAGGATTGCGTTAAGGCTGATCTCGGGAGCTTGGGCTTGAACGGTGAACATTGGACGAGCCTGTGCAGGCGGAATTTGGTGGTATCGGCATCGAACCTTCGGGTTCGGTAGGCCTATTATAAAATAAGTTCGTTACGTTTTTCAATATTTCAATTTAATCCTCTCTGTGTTTATAAAATTATGTTTACTTGGTCAATAATGTTTACATATTCTAAACAAAATTAGTTGAGGTACTTTTATGCGTCAGTTTCAATCGAGATTCCTTTTCTTTAAGTGGTATTTTCCTTGTTTGAAAAGAAAAAGAAAAAAAAAATTAACAGAACCAAAAAATCATTTTCGTCATTTAATGATTTCCATATTTCAGAAAAGGAAAATGAGCTGCACAGAAGGTTAACACAATTTGCAGTGGTTATGGCGATAATGCCTTAGCAGAAAGCAACGTTCGTAAGTGGTTTGCTCGGTCGGGAATTTCGACTTCGGCCTGAGAAGTTCTGGGAAGACGGAATAAAGAAATTACTTAAGACATGGCAACATGTAATAGATAAAAATGGGTCATAAATAATTAAATAAAATAAAATATTTACAAAAATCTGAAGTTTTTATTGAAATCACCAGCAAAAAAACGCAATGAGCTATTTTACAACTCAACACACACACATACATCTATATATGTATATATATATATATATATATATATATATATATATATATATATATATATATATTTATATAAATAATTGACTACCTCATCGAAAATATATCCGGAAATTATAAACAATTATTTCTCCTTTCGTTAATTATCAAATTCATTCATTGTTTTTATTTATATTTTTGATCAGGACTAACTGTAAGGAACGATTGAAATAAACACAATTACAAATTCTTTAGAGAAAAAAGGTTTTTCCAGTAAGACTAGTATGTGGAAAAAGTTGCTATGACACTACAGTTTCGTACGGCTTTTCATTATTAGATAGGTATACAATACACAAAGACGCACACACAAATACATATTTTTTAAATGAAAAATAATGCATTACATTGATGCATGATTAATTTGACTGTCGATTGCATTGGGTTGGCCATCTCGATTTAATGACCACAGATCATGGCGAGAGAATAATATCTCAGCTAAAATTGAGGCGCCAAAGTCGATATGATTGATGGGAGTTGTGAAAAGAAAATGGCGGTAATTGAACGATTGATGAGTGAAGCTTTACTGAAATATTTACAGCAATACTGAAAAGTAAATAACGAATATATATATATTGAGTGTCAATAGTGCTCCAAAACTTAATAAATGTAGCAAAATCTGACTTTTAAGGTCCCTTGAGTACGAATGAACAAATCCCGCAAAAAGGTCTGTGTGTGGTAAAAAAAAGTTCTATGAAACTGAAATCTTATATTTAAGACAACTATACGCCCGAGGTGTTACAGCAACTTTTTCATTAAAATTGGCTTAGCAGAAGAGCAATTTATACCATGCATTTTGCACTTATTTACGAATTTCTCAAAAACGGCCGTAACGATTTTGATTAACCTCGCTACATCGATGTAAAATTCGACGAGATTCAATATCATGTAGGTTTGATTCTGATTGAAATAGTGTGACAAGGCTTAAATGCCGATATCTCAAAATTTCTTCCACTAAAGTACCTATAATTTTGTAGATTTTATGAAATGGACCATCTGATTAGTATTGCTAAAAACAGGTAAATATATAAGTTGAACCAATTCGATATCCAACTAAAGGTGATAACTGCAAAAATATTTTTAAATTTTTCATAATCAGAACAGTTATATAGACGTATGATATACTGTTTGAAAGCTAAAGGTTTTAGAAAAATTATTATTTTGTACACACTATTGTTAAAGTTAATGGATAGTGATGAAAAGCTGATAAAACTAACTGATTGTCATATATAATAATCTAAGAGATTATTTAATAAAACACATGTTTCTATTGAAATTTAATGTAATTAATTCTTTAAAATGAATTTTTATCTCTAACTGTATTTAAAAATTCTTAAGAGTTACAACAAATAATGCAACGGTTCAGGCCTTTGAGAACTGAACTTTGACTTCAGACTCCGAACTTTTCGAAGAGAGCGATTTCGAAGAGTATGTATATTATAAAATAGACAGATCATCTCGTGGTTGTGTCGTTCTTGGGCGACCTGAACCTCGCCTGCGTTGTAGAGTCCAGTGTCACGGAAACGTTGGATCGCTCCACGCACAGTGGTTTCAGGTAATCCTAATGCCTGAGCAGCGTTTCGCTTACTATGGCCATTTTCGACTTCTGCAACGGCACTGGCCACTTGTTTTGCGGTTAGTAGCAATTCAAGCAAGAGAAAGCAATACCTGTTATTGAAAATTGAATTAAACGGAGAAAAAACATTTTTTTTTTTGTAATATATAAATTTTCGTTAATTTTCTCTTTTTTTTCCAAAAAATCTTTATTTGTTGTCTCTTAGATAGATAGATAGATAGAAAATAATTTTTATTCTGGGACTGGGTCCCTTTAGAATAACAGCTTTGTACAGTTTAAATATACAATATGTCTGGCCAACAGACAAGATAAACATGATAAACTACTATCTACAATAATTGATTAATTTGTATACAACACAAAATAAATAAAATAAAAACAATCTTCAGAAGCTAATTTATGTTAGAAAAAAATGAGAAATATATGAGTTGATAACAGAATCCAAATTAAAAAAGAAACAAAAAAAAATTAAATAAAACAAAAATAATTAGTAACATTGTACTAATACTTAGTATTCTTAAAATAACATTAACCCTGAAATAATAAAGGATCTATATTAGACCACGAATTAATGAAAGATAGTACCATTAAAACATAAATAAAAATAAAAAATACAAATATAAGAAATGAAATCTTCTAGAAAAAAAAAATAACGATATAAAAAACTAAACAAATACTGTAAAGATTGAACCAAAGGAAAAAAATTATATAAAAATATATTTCATATTTAAAATATATGTCAGGCAGCGTCATTTTGGGATGTTAGAAGGTGCTGGAAAAGAAGGAATTTAAATGTAGAAAGGGAAGGAGCATGGCGGATGTTAGATGGAAGGGAATTCCAGAAACTAGTAGAACGGGCCTTAAGTCTCTTAATCTTAATTTTACATCTAAATCATCCTAAAAGAATACTATTTTTCAAAATGTTGATGTAATACACATTGATTTCACAGAAAAAAAAAAAAAAAAGATTTTTCAAAGGGCGTCACTTTTTTTTGTGGAGCAGTGTAGACTTTGAAAGTGAATAATCGCTAATGTAAACACCAATGTAAAGCTCATCTCCTTTAATTAATTTTTTTTCGTTGTTGCGGCAAAACATAAATTTATCCTATTTTCAGACATGTTTATTGCAGCGTGGCTTTTGCTCGACATCACGAAAGGCCTATCATGTACTTTAAAGACTAGCTGCTATCAGAAAGGATGGCATTAATATGCATAACAAAATGGGGCCTGGGGCATGTATGCACGATCTTTCGGGATTTCATTAACTCCAATAACTCCCATCACGAAGGTCTCCTTAAGTAAATATTGATCTTTTAAAATATGAATATATGATTATAATAGAGAGCGCTGTTTTAAATAATATAACTCCCATTATTATTTTGAATATATTACTTTCGCTCATTTATATATGAAATATGTAGTAAGGAAAGCATTGCGATCTTGGAAAATTCCATATGACCAAGTCTCACTTCCATATGACCAAGTCTCACTTCCATATGACCAAGTCTCACTTCCATATGACCAAGTCTCACTTCCATATGACCAAGTCTCACTTCCATATGACCAGTTCACTCATATGATCAAGTCTCACACCAAATGGTTTGTTTGTGCATGTGTTAAGTCTAGATCGAAAAAAAAATTTATGTTCACTAGTCCAAAGATAACCTAATGCTATTGTTCAGTTCTGAAAGGTCTGAACTGTTGCATTATTTGTTTTTGCAATTGTTTTATTTTCTTCTTGTAAATAGAGGAGACTTGAAAAAAAAAAAAAAGTTTTATTCACTTACATTCACTTACCTATATATGAGATATATGTTAAGAGAAAGTATTGTGATCGTGAAATTTTCGAATTCCAGTTTTTAACGGAAATACACGTTTTAGGTTCAACTGAGTTTGATCGACCAAGTCCCGCAAAAAGGTCTGTGTGTGTGCGAGTGGTAACTTCCACAAACGTAAACGAAAAGTCCAATGAAACTTAAATTTTATGTTTCAGTCAACTATACGCCGTAGATGTTACAGAATTAATAATAATAGGCTTAGCGAACCCGAAGGTTCGATGCCGATACTACCAAATTCCGCCTTCACAGACTCGTCCAATTTTCACCATTCAAGCCCAAGCCCCCGAGATCAGCCTTAACGCAATCCTCCCATCTACGCTTCGGCCTACCTTTCGGACGCCTACCAGTCGGATCAGCAAATACCAACTTTCTCCGAATCCGCTCGTCATCGAGCCCAACAACTTTACTCGCCCATTTGAGTCTCCGCGATGCAATCAGTTCAATTATATTCACAGGATACAAGTTACGCGATTCCGCGTTGTGCAACCTTCTAAGCTCCCCAGTGCCCTTTGGACCAAATATTTTACGCAGTATTTTACGCAAATATTTTTTCTTGTTATCATTGAACCTAATACTTGAATTTCTCTACGTGTTCAAAAGTATACCCTGATATATCAATATCACCAAGATCGCCACCGTTTTTGCTACTAATCATATATTTCGTCTTATCGGTATTTAATTCGAGTCCTATTTCTTTACCGGTTTTTATTAACACACTTGTATTTAGTTTTATTGTTTCCGTGTCTTCACCTAGCAGTACCAAATCATCGGCATACCCCAAAACCGGAATCTTGTCAACCATATTTAAACCTTTCTCGGTACACATCACCCTTTCTATGACATATTCTAAAGCAATAATAAACAAAACAGGTGAAAGGGGGTCACCCTGTTTCAAACCCGATCGCACCTCAAATCTCTCGGAGTAATTACTCCTTTCCCACACACGGGCTCGCCTTAGTGGGATAGTGACTTCTACTTGCACTGTCATATGCCTGTGTTTTGATTCGGATGAAGAAGTTTAAAAAAAAAAAAAAAAAAATTTGATCCATTCTAACTTTATTAAATGTTTCCGACAAACACATCTCTACTAGGTTTACTAACTTTCTAGGTATTCCCTGTTCAATCATGATGTTATATAGCTTCTGACGGTCTATTGAATCATAACCTTTTTTAAAATCGATTAAAATTGATGGACTACACCGTTGTATTCCCATTTTTTCTCTAATATTTGACGTAAGGAAAATATTTGATGAATAGTCGAGCGATTTTGCCTAAAACCGCATGGGTAGTCTCCGATAATTTCCTCAGCGTATTCCGTGATTCGTCTAGTTAGTATTGACGATAATATTTTATAACATACTGGGAGAAGAGAGATCGCACGATAGTTGTTACAATCCGACCTTGATCCTTTTTTGTGAATCGGAATAAGTATTGATTCTTTCTATTCTTCGGGCATTTTTTCATTTTCCCAGATCTTTTTAACTAAAATATGTAATTTGGAAACGCCCGCTTCTCCACACGCCTTGATTAATTCACTCGTGATATTATCATTTCCTGCAGCTTTATAACGTTTTAATTTTCCTATCGCCATTTCGACTTCCTCTTTACTCGGTGCGTCTATCCATGGTTCAGCGCTCTGATATTCAGATTGAGGAGATAGATTATTATTTTCCGAATTTAGAATGCCGTCAAAGTGTTGTTTAAATTTATTTAGTATCTCAGTCGGATCCGCAATTATATTGTTATTTGCATCTTTAACCGCATTCAATAGAGGTTCAAATCTTTTACGTCTATACCTTTGTACATATCTCTTACGTAATTTTTGCTTCTGTGTTTTTCTATTTCTATTATTTTGCCTTTAAGATACTCTCTTTTTTTTATTTTTTAAGAATTTTGAGGTATATTTTTTTACTACCCGAAAGTAAGTCACGTTATCATCGCTTGGATTATTTAAAGAGTTCAGTTTAGCGGTTTTTCTTTTTTCACACATATTTTGACAATCCCCGTTGAACCAGGGTTTGTACTTTTTATTTTCGATTTTCCCAAGACACAAATTACCGACCTCTTTAATATTATTTTGATCCCTTCCCATAATTTGTTTATATCTTCCTGTTCCTCATCTAAAGATTCCAAAGCTTCGAACCTATTTTTTACTTCTATCGCGAATTGTTTTCTAATTCCAGGATCGTTCAGTTTAACTAAATCGAAATTCTCGGGATCAATATAGTTCGGTGTTCTCTTTTTTGTATTTAGTTTTTGTCGAAGTTTCGCGATTACTAATTCATGATCAGAACCGCATTGTGCACCACGATACGATATCACGTTAATTATGCTACTTTGCCACCTGTTTTGTAATAAAACATGATCGATTTGATTCCGCGTTTGTCCATCCGGCGATGCCCACGTATACTTATGAATATCCTTATGTTTAAACGTAGTACTTTTGATTACTAGGTTTTTCAAAATGGCAAAGTTTATTAGTCGGGTCCCATTATCATTACTATATTCGTGCAAACTTTCTTTACCGATTGTAGGACGATATACTTCTTTCCTTCCAACCCTTGCCGTTCATGTCGTCTAATATTATCTTAATGTAATTTCGCGGTAACTTATCGTAAACCGACTCTAGTTTATCATAAAATTCACATTTTACATCATCATCACTGTCTTCGGTGGGAGAATGAATGTTTATAAACGCGATTTTAAACCAACGTTCTTGAAATATAGCAACCGATATTCTTTTACTAAAGAACTGTACGTCCCGTAATGCGGAAAGAAATCTATTCCTAATCAGAAATCCGGTACCTAAACAATAATTAACGCTCCCCCCGTACCAAATGGTATAATTTCCTTCCTTTAACGAACACCTCCCCTGGCTAGCGAACCTCTTGTAATGCAACGATATCTAAATGGTACCCCTTAACTTCATTCGCGATCGACTTTAACCCACCTGCCGTATTTAAACTTCTAACGTTCCACGTCCCTATGGTTAGATCTCTAATTTTCATCTAGCGCCACGATTCCCTTGAAGCAGTCCCCACACCCGGAGACCTGAACGGGGGACTAGTTTACCTCCGGATAATGAGCGTTTTACCTCAGAGGAATCCATGACTGTTTGTGGTATTTTGTGAACTAAAATATGTGAGTAGGGGTTCGAACCTACGTCACACCCTCCAGCAAGCCTGGAGGGCCGCTCTCATTGTTGGTCAGCGGTCCATCGGACTTAGCCGGGAGGAGCCTCCGAGGAAATTCCACGCTCTCCATACGCGGTAATGAGATCCGCGCGAGGAGTTTGGAATTAAAAGTGGTATATCTGGTACGAGAAAGGTCTGCAACAAATGGGTCAACATAACGTGCAACATAAGGTCTTTATGGATGATTTTATTTGTGACGAAATATGGAGCATTTAGGATTTTAAATTAAATATATATTTGTACATAGGAATAATAATGTAGATTTATAATATACACGTTATAAAAAATGTTATCCTATATAAAAACTTGTTTAGGATAAAGGAGAGTGATAAAAAGATAATATAACTAAATGATAGATAATAATTTCTATTTTTACACTATTTAGTCTGAAACACATGTTTTCATTGAAATTAAATTTATTATTTTTTTTTTTTAAACTTCTTTGAACTCTTACTTTAATGAAAATTAGTTAAATGGATTTTAAGAACGGAACAGAGTGAAAGTCGTGTGATGCAAGCACCAGATGTTTTTTAAAAACCTTTCATACCAAATCAATGTTTTCTTTTTTCAAATCGCTCGTTTGGTGGTATGAAAAAATCCGGTTTCAATTCCCATAAGGCTTTAATGGAAACGGTCAAGCGTATAGCATTCATTTTTTTTTTTATTGAACAGAAGCTTGTTTTTAATAAACAATAAAAAAACAACATGAATTTTCGTTTCGGTTTCACAAAGGTAATTCGAACAACAATTTATTAAACCTTCTGACTCTATATTGTTTAATTGAAGACGCCAATGTATTGTCATATTCCTGCAAATATGAACTGAATATTCCAGGAATTATTCATTGAATTAAATTTAATTATAAAAGGTTTAGGGTCATACTATATTATGTGTAATAGGTAGAGAACCGATTAATTCGTTCAACTTGAATGTAATATGTAATTAAGTATATCAAAACGCCCAACATACAAATGGAAAATTTGCTGCACAGACAGTTAACAAAATTTATAGTGTGTGTAATTCTTCTTCTAATTTATATGAATTAGGGGTTAAACAATGCTAAAATAAAGTTTTAATTATTTCAATTTGTTTGACATAAAATAATCAATTGGATAACAAACATAATTTACAATGAACCTACCTAAAATAAAAAATTGTTTAACAGTCCTTTGATTAATACATTTAACTAACATAACAGAATATTACAACCTCCCTAGGTGAAATATTTACATATGATAATGAAATCAAGAATAATAAAATTCTTGATTTTACACCTCCGCTGGTCGAAGACTCTTTTGTCCAGGAGAAAAACAGCAAGGAACCAACTTACTAGAGTGGAACACATTCGCTTCCTTCCGTTTTTTGTTAGACTCCACTTCATATATAGATTTGGAAATACGTTTTCTAATTTTGAGTGGCCCTATTCTGACTTCGTCCAGCTTCCTCCTGTTCAAACTATTACCATTCGTTACATAGACCAAATCTCCTTCTTTAAACTCGTGATCAATTCTTTTCTGGTCTACTCTGCTCTTGTTCCGTTCAAAACTTCTCTGTGAGTTCTTGAACGCTTCTGCTCTACCTGTCTGTAAATAATGTAATCCTCTCTCTGTTTATAAAATCACGTTTACTTGGTCAATAATGTTTACATATTTAAAAAAAAGATTAGTTAAAGTGTTTTTATGCATCAGTTTTTGCCAAGATTCCTTATCTTTGAGTGGTATTTTGCTTGCTCGAAATGGAAGAAAAAAAAATCATTATCGTCATTTTACAATTTTTTATTTCAGAAAAGGAAAATCGGTTGTACAGACAGTTGACAAAATTTGCAGTGGGTATTGCGATGGTGCCTAACGAGAATGGAAGGAAGGAGACGGGGAAGATGGCTGGAGAGAGTGGCTGAATGCACCACGCTAATATGAGGCAGAGGAGGAAAGAGATAGAAAAAGAAGAAGAATATTTATTATAATACGTTGAAAGTATGTGAGAGTGTATGATATTCACTCTTACCAAATCTCACGATTTTTCACCTCACCTGTTCTCTTCCTGTGTAGCACTGCTTTAAATGTTTTTTAAGGATATTTCTAATACATTAAAGGTGGCATTAAAAACCCTGAGAGGTCCCCTAGGCCACACATCAAGCTGACCTTACAGGTACTAAGGGTCCAAGTAATTAATATCAGGTGAATGCTTCTGTAACTTTCAACCAGATAATTAGTAATATTATTATTATTTCCTTTTATTGCATATTTTCTTGGCTTTGCCAGAATATTTACCTACCCGGACCAAAATCAAGGGCTAGGCGAAAAATTCTAATATAGTTGACGTAGTTTCTGGCACAGATCTTGATATTTTCGTATTTTCTCTGCAATAGGTTTGTCGATATTGTCATCATTCGGAACAGCAATATCGATGACATAGCCACATTTTACATTTTGATCCATAACCACTACATCCGGCTTGTTGTTTACTATTAATTGAGTATTATTATTATTGTTTTTTATTCGCAACTGGCAGCGAGTTAATATTTTCCTCTTGATCAGCGTCCTGAATTTTCAGTTCCCTCGGTCATCGTCTTTTAAGTCTGCTCTGGTAACAGGGAGGAAAAAAGAGAAGAAACAAGTTGATTTGGATGGTGATGTGTTGAAGAGTGAAACCTGTTATATTTGTCGTGAATGTAAGAATTTACTGTAGGAATGTTTGTGTATCGTGTGATTCGAAACACACCATGGTGCCTGAACAATTTTTCGAAATATGTTGGACTGTGTTGTTTGTATTAGGTTCGTGTGTATGTGTTTTGCCGAACCCCAAAGTTCTGCTTCGTATGTCCATATTGGTCTCAGTAGAGAGTGTATATTAGTCGCTTGTTTCGTATATTTAGTGGTGATCTGTAATCAAATAAATGTGAAAGTAGTTTGTAACGTCTTGTTAATTCTTGTCGCTTTAATTTCGTATGTATGTTCCATGTTAGTCTCTTATCCAGATACAGTCCGAGGTATGTTTTTGGAGGTACTGCATTGTTGTCGATTTTCACTGCTAGACAAGTACTTTTGCGCAGAGAAAAGCTCACAAGGCTCGATTTGGAGGCATTACTTTTTATTTTCCATTTTTGAAACCACATTTCTAGCTCAAATAAATGATTTTGTAAGGAAATAGAAGCTATAGTGCAATCTCTGTGCGAAGAAAGAAGTGCTGTATCATCAGCAAAGGTATAGATGGTGGTGCAAGGGTGCTCGGGAATATCGAAAGTGTAAACAGAGTAGAGAAGAGGGCTTAGTACGCTACCTTGTGGCACGCCAGCGCATAGAGGAAAAAATGGAGATATTGAAGAATTAGTAATATTATTTTGTATTTAAATAAAATAATGCATTTTAACTACACTCAAAACATAGTATTTTATTGGAAAAATCGTGAGTGGGTGGCAAACTGATGAGAGGAGCGGAGTTGCCACGCCACGCGAAGACATGATTACTTCCCCTCACCACAATTCTGGATAACAAGATGTGGTCCCCTGGGAGCCCTAAGGCAAAGGCCACTGTTCTAAAGCCGGCCCTTAATAAAATCCCTCGTCCAAGGGCTCCAGTGGCCTGATATAGGGTTGACATCTGCTGTCGATTCCTAGGCCTTATTCTTTTGGTTCTGTATAAAAGAGTAAACAAAAATATATATATTCGGTTGGAACTCACGAAATGACCGTTTTTAGAAGTAAGAAAATCTGTTGTAAGCAACACATAACTTTTACTTACCTCAGTTGTTAAAAACAGTTTAAGAAACATTAAGTAAAGTTATTTTAAAGGAAGAAAACTTAGGGCTGGTGTTCTTATATTGCTTCCAAAACCTTTTTATTTTATACTAGCTGTGTCACGCAGCTTTGCTCGCGAATATTGCATTTCGTATTAATTTATGTGCGCTTATGATGAGATTGGTTAAAATAAATATCAACTATCAGCTACTCTTTGTTATCATTTAAAGCCCGATCTTGACTTCTTCCTGTCAAATTTACAATAGCAAACCCGTAGAAGTGGTTATACCCATAATCACTTAATATGTATTGGGTTGATGCAAAATTAATGCAGGTTTCCTCTATTGCAATATCTTAATTCCAATTGTGTAAACAAAGCTAATCCTAACATTGATCATTATTATACCAAAACAAACCTTATCTAATACCCTCTCTTTCACCATGAATTTGTTTAGTAAAATCGTTTTGTTCAGTGTGTTCAAAGGTCTTGAATCGAAAATGTCAAAGTGCGATTTTCGTCAAATTTATTTTTACGAATTTAAATTAGGGTGCAGCGCTGCGCAAACGGCTCGTAATATTAATGAAGTGTGGAGTCAGGGGGCTATTAATGAGTGCTCGGTGCAGCGTTGGTTCCAGAAGTTTCGCAGAGGAGATTTCGACCTCGAAGACAAGGAAGGTCGGGGCCGTCATCTTGCTCTGGACAACGACCAGCTGAGGTCAAAAGTGGAAGAAGACCCAACCAAAACCACACGAGAAATGGCGGCGGAACTCGGAACTCAAAAATTGCAACGTCTTTGCCCAGCATTGATGAATCGGAAGGGGCCGATCCTGCTCCACGATAACGCCAGACCACACGTTGCACAACCAACGCTTCGACGACTGCACGAGTTGGGCTACGAAGTTCTCCAACATCCGCCTTATTCACCTGACCTCTCTCCTACAGACTTCCACTTTTTCAGGCATCTGGACAACTTTTTGAGGGAGAAAAATTTTCAAAACCAGGACGACATTGAAAATTCTTTTCGTGATTTCATTGAGTCCAGGGATTCGGATTTTTTTTCTGGTGGAATAAGAAAGCTTGTTGAACGTTGGCAAAAGTGCATTGATTCAGATGGAAATTATTTTGATTAAATATATATGGTTAAAGTAAAGATATGGCGTATTTACAATACCTACTAAAAACCTGCATTAATTTTGCATCAACCCAATAAAAATAATCGTCACAAACCATTTTTAAAAAATAAATAACAATTGAATATATTTTCATAGGAACCTACACTCGAAACAGATATGAAACGCAATATGCTTAAAAGGGTCAGTCACCTGTATGTAGTGACCAGCCAGGTGCCCTTAAGATTTTTTAATGAGAGTAAAAAACAACCTTAGTTATGCCCTCCTTCGAAGGGGGCGTAAAATGGTGGTCCCAAGCCTTTGCGATTCCATGAACTCGTTAAAGATCTCTACCCTAACTAAACTTGGCGAGGAAAAAATTAGTCATCATACGATTAACCATAGTAGTACAAAAGTGACGTTAAACGAACAGATAACAACAGTAATATGCTTAAATATATTTGTTATAAAATCTTGGTACCTTTGCTGATACATATCAGAATAAGACAATTTTACGTTTAGGTTGTTCAACCACTTTTTGGGCGAAGATTTTCTTATCTAACGAATCTAGACGAACCTCCAGGAAAAATTTTAACCTCAAAACCATAGTAATTTTTTAGATACCAGAAAATTGAGTGGTACTTTCTTTTATAAATATAGACATAGAGCTAATAAAAGTCCTAAATATGCTTAAAATAATAGTTCTGATTATTATACTCGAATAAATCAAAAGAAATAGTAATTTATTTAAATTTATAAATGTATATGCTTCAAGGTAATAACAATTAAACTTGAAAATAAATCATGACTTAACAATATAAATAATAATATAGATTGATATAAATATTTCCGCGTTGTGTAACCTTCTATACTCCCCAGTAGCCTCATCTCTCTTCGGACCAAATATTTTAGTACCTTATTTTCTAAAACCTGTAGCCGTTGTCCGTCCTTCAAAGTAAACGGCCACGTTTCACCGTCGGAAGAATAACAAATTTAATAAATTCTAACCGTTAAGTTTTTAGACAGAAGCTAAGTAATTTCGCAACTGAATTATAACACGCATTTCCCGCGTTTAACCAGGACTTTATTTCCTCCTGGATTTTTTTTTTCGTTATCATTGAACCTAAATGCTTAAATTTCTCTACGTGTTCAAAAGTATACCCTGATATATCAATATCACTATGATCGCCACGTCTCTGCTACAAATCATATATTTTGTCTTTTAGGTATTTATTTCAAGTCCTATTTCTTTACCGGTTTTTATTAACGGACTTGTATTTAGTTTTTTAGTTTCCGTGTCTTCCTATAGCAGTACCAAATCATCGGCGTATCCCAGAACCGGAATTTTATCACCCAAATTTAAACCTTCTTAGTACATGTCACTTTTTCTTTGATATATTCTAAAGCGACTTCGTCTGCATCAATTTCTGATATTATGATTGCTATTAAGAAATTTTTAATAGAATATATTTAAAGTACTTCCGCGTAAATGACATTTTTAGTTTTATTTTCTTGTGGCAGGAGAACAAATTGATTTTCTCCGCAACCCAATCACGACGTAAATCTATTCCTACTTGTTTAAATGGAAAAATATAAATTAACGGGAAATTGAATTATTTAAAAATAAAAGGTAAATCAGTTGAAATCATCGGGAAGCGAGGTTTTTTTTTCTCCCAAATTTTCCCCGTTTTTTCCCAGATTTTCGACTGATTTTTCGCTCCTATTGGTCGCAGCGTGATGTTATATAGCCTATAACCTTCCTCGATAAATGGACTACCCAACACAAACAGAATTTTTCAATTAGAACCAGTAGTTTCTGAGATTAGCGCGTTCAAATAAACAAACAAACAAACAAACTCTTCAGCTTTATAATATTAGTATAGATTAAATTCACAAGACCAATGTTTCGGGGTATGACACCCATCTTCAGAATCCTTTACTTTCCACAATATAATGTGGCAGTAATTTATTCATCTATAAGGAATAAAATAATAAAATGAATTTATATATGGGTAATAGCGGCAACTATATTAATTGTGATTATTTAGTTGATGGAAAGAATTTTTCTCAGATTACTTTACCTTAGCCGCGTCACTGGTGTGAGCCACTGGAGGCTGAGCTAGGGCGCAATAGCATACTATTTCTGAATCCATTTCAATGATTATTTTTTCGTTTTGTAAAATACGTTATTTAATTTTCTATCAAATATTACTAACTACTAAAACTATTTGGTATTTATTTATTTAACGGTTTACAAACAGATTGTTTTTTATTCGTTATTCGAATTCTAGTATCTTGAACGTAAACCTCACACTTTAACCTCAACCAAAAGCATTTATACTAGACTTATTTACTATTTCCTTTTATTTTTATTCAAATAAAATTTCCTGATTCCAGAATACTCTACCTTTTTTTCTCTATCATCAATAATAACCGAGTTATCAGGGAATCACATCTCTTATGAGTTGTGGCTTGACCATATAAGATTTTTTATTTTTTTTCTCTTTGTTCGTCGCGGTTTACTGATTTTAAAACTTTATCCAGTTGTTCTCTATCTTCTTAAAATAACTGAGCTATGGTGTATATACAGGTAACTTTTCAAAAGTTTTTTTTGTTTTTTTTTTGTCGATAATAAAGATTTATTGATTGAAAATAATAAACAAAAAAGAAAAGAATAAATTATTTTTTAACATGAATAAATCTCTAAAATAAACTAGTAATGCTATGTAATTTTAAACACTGGTAATTAAGCGAAAACATAAAATTAATGTGTTTATTTTTGTTTGAAGGCGTAAAGTCTTTAGGCCATTAACATCTATTTATTTAATGAAGTTTTTCTCTCTCTCATGTTTAAAATGAAGTAAATTCTGAAAGTAATTTAGTTGTTTTAATTACAAATAAATTCAGTTGTTGTTTAAATCAAATTTAATGGTTTGAGAGAAAAATATATTTAAAAAAAACTGTTAAATTACACGAGAAAATATAGCTCACTTAACCTTTAAAAAAATAAAATAAATTAATAATTTATGTGATGGTTTGTACTAATAAAGTATTTAGGCTTAGCGATAGGAAATAAAATATGGAAATAGGTATAAACTCAACAACTGATTATTTTTTGTTTGTTTCTGTAATATTCTGTATTTATGTTCGCGATAAACTCTGAAATTACTGAAGGAAATTTGATCAAACTTCGTAAGTTATTTGGTCCAACTTAAAAGATAGGATAGTTTTTATCTATTATTATTACTATTCTAAATGGTTGAAAAATATATTTTTTCTAAAACGTAAAACAAAATTTGTTTACCTGGCAACACTGGTAACCTTCCCATATATTTACATACGTGATTATTAATCCAAATATAAGTTTGTGTTGATAGTTTCTAGGCGTTCTTATTAATTAATAGATCTACATTCACTCCGTAGTTTCCAGTTATAATTAAATATGGTACTGTATGTTATTGTAATATAGAGTAAATAAAATTTATATCTGACATGAAATTATAATCTTTTATTTGTCATAAACAGAGTAGCTCATTGCTATTCACCTGTATTTACAACCTCATTCAACATAGTCACAACATCTTCAATATCAACATCTTTCGGAATTTGTAGCAATTTTAATTTAATTTTTTTATTAATCAAATTAAATTCGCCAAACCGAAAACAAAGGTAATGAAGTGTAGTTTTTCTTCTATTTTTTCAATGTCTCTCGATATTGGAAAGAAGATATTTATAATTGTGGATGTAATTAGTTGACCGTTGAGAATTACTGGAAGGAATTAGTCCGGGTGGCGATCATTAAATGAAACAACTAAATAGTTTCAACTATTTATTGTATGCCAACGTTTCGACCCCCTTTGTGGGTCATCATCAGGGCTAAAAAGATACAAAAGAATAAAATTTCAATGACATTAAATACAATATTATATAACCTATTTAGCTAGAATTACATGGATAATATTGTTTGTTGTTTTTTTTATTTATTTTTTTATTTAATTTATTTTTTTTATTTTTTTTTTATCTTTTTTTAAATCTATTTTAGGTATCCATATAATTCTATATATGTATTTATTTTGTTTTGTTTATGTATTTAAAATTTTCTAAATGTCTTCACTATTCAATTTATTCCAACTTGTATTTATGTTTACTTAACTTTTTTATCAACCTGTAAGATTTGTCAATTAGTGTATTTTACAATGTTCCATTATTATTTTACTTTTTATTTTTTCCACTCTGTTATCTTTGGATACCTTTAACAGAATCAGGGATAATTAAGTTGGGAGGTACAGTCAGTTTGTCTCCATATGCATCTTCCATCACTGTTCTTACTATTATATAGATGATATATTTCAAGAATTAAATTAGAGTTTTTTTTATCCTGTATCATTATTTTAATCATAAGTTAAATTTCATTGATTATTTGTATGGTAGTATTAAGAATTTTAGTAATTGTTGTGAGACCCTGTCCATAAAGCGATACGTACTTCCCATTCTACTTTTTTTCCTACGTATTTTCCATCCTACCTACCCCCCATCTACCAAACAGTACTAGTTTCCATTCTCCCACCATGCGGTACGTATCTCCACTCTACTTCATATTTTTATGTATCATATTTCATGTAAATTATTGATACCTGTGTAAATTTTGTTTAGGAACATTTTTTTTCTTTATAACACTTTCATTATTGTACTATAGTCATTGTATTTTAATTAAGTTTTTTTACGTATACAGTTCTTCTGTTATATTTTAATACCGACATTCTCTAGCTAAATAGGTTATATAATATTGTATGTAATGTCATTGAAATTGTATTCTTTTGTATCTTTTTAGCCCTGATGATGACCCACAAAGGGGGTCGAAACGTTGGCAAACAATAAATAGTTGAAACTATTTATTTGTTTCATTTAATGATCGCCACCCGGACTAATCCCTTCCAGAAGATATTTATAGTTATATTCGATTGATTATAGTAATATTTTAAGTTGTTTTAAAATCACTTTTGTCATTAACCATAATTCTAACTTTAGTCTAATAACTTGCCCTTTTATTCTGTTAAATAAACAATAGTGATCCAGTAGAAGTAGGGATACCCAAAATTACTCAATATATTTTAGCTGTAACGTAATCGCGGTCAACTGCTGCTCTATCATATGCGTTTTATAGTTACTCCTTATAAACTCATTTATACAAATTTAAATAAAGACAAAATAAAATATTCGCGAGCAAAGCAGCGGGTTTGAGCTAGTATTAAATAAAAATATAATTTAATTAATATGTTTCTTAACTTATAATATATTTTTTTCTTATTTTCTTGTTATTTTAACCTCTGATATCTATAGAAATGCAATTATTTATCCGTTGAAAAGACCATAACTGAAAAATATTTGTATAGTCTGTAAAATCAGTTTTTTTTTTTTTTAAATAAATGAAAATTATAATGGTTGCTAATAACCTAGCATTCTATCTCGCCCTACGACTGGAGAAGCACATTTCGAGAAAGGCTGGAACAACTTTACCTGAATTAATTTAATCTTAACTTCCAGCCCTGCCCTCACTCACGTCCCACTTCTTTTAAGCAATTATTTCATTTTAACTCTTAGACAATTAATCTAAACTGGGGAAGTAGGTTTGAGCTCCAAATTTACTAGGAATTATTAATTGTTTTTCTCTTAGTTTTTATTATACAATATTTTATGTTTTATTATATGTTATTGTGGAGGACACGGTTGATAAATTACAGCAAGCGGTGACTGAATGGCAATTATATATATATTAGATCTAATCCAATATGAGTCTGAATGCTGAATAAATATAAACAGTACCTACGTGAAACAGGGGAGCCCTTGGCCGAGTGCTAGCGCGCTAGTCTCTCGTGCTAATGCCCAGTCACGGCAGGGGCTTTTATAAGGATATAATTAATGGGATTCACTCACAACCTCTCCCCCGGGTATGTGAGACCCGTCAGCCAAATGTTGGCCTCTTACAAAAATAGGCGTAGGGAGTGATGATCCTACCCTCTAAAATCTCATCGAGAATCGTGAGTATATTCTCCCAGGAGATTACACCACGCGGCCAAGGCCTACACGGCCTGTCGCGCCAGTGAAAGAAGAAGTACCACCTACATGAAAAAATACATGACAATTTACGGTCATTAACGTACATATCAAATAATCATATTTGAAACTTTGAATAGCCACAAAATATCTAATTATTTATAGTTATTTACGTACTTCAATGTTTGAGGCGATTCGTAAGATGCAGGAAGACATAGATAATATTAACACATGGGCATTAAAGAATGATTTAAGACTGAACGTCGATAAAACTAAGGCCATAATTATAGGTTCCAAACATCTCGTTAATTCCCTTCCTTATTATCCCTTACTATACCTTAACGGACTACCTATCCATTTCCATACTACCGTTAGAAATCTTGGTGTCGTCTTTGACCAAAATCTTTCTTGGAATAATCATGTATCCCATATCATTCGTAATTCCATCTCTACTCTTAAACTGTTCTCAAGATTGCGTGATTCACTGCCTTTCGATGTTCGTCGGCTCCTTGTTTCATGCACTTGTCTTCCCCACTTCGATTACTGCTGCCTGGTGTTCGGTGGATTGTCTGGTGGACTCGAAATGAGACTGGAAAGACTTATGAAATGTTTCATTAGATTCATCTTCGGGGTCCCTAGGCGCTCCAGCGTTTCTGACAGGTATGCCGAGTTGAAGTGGCTCAATCCTGTTTCCCGGCGAAAGTATTTCTTGGGAGTTTTTCTATTCCGTACTTTCAATACCAAAAATCCATCCTACATTCTTGACCTACTCATCCCTTGTTCATCGGTACATTCGTTTAATACAAGATCCCAGTCCAGTAACCTATATATTCCTTTTCATCAAACATCATCCTTTAAAAAATCATTTAGTTTGCGTGCCACATCGTTCTGGAATTCCATACCTACCTCTATACGCAAAGCACCTTCTTTAACCTCATTTAAAAGCAAACTGTTCCTTTATCTCCTCAACCATCCATCTACAGATTGATTGTAAACAAAACGCTAGAATAGTGGTCATGCCACATTCTTTTTTTTTTTTTTTTTTTATATATTTATTTATTGGAATTTACAACTGTATAACAAGTAATACAACAAGTAAATTTGAAAGAAACATAAAAAAGGCATGAAACACATGTAGAGAAGCTTCCCAATGGAAGAACTCTAAAAATATTCTAAACTAGAAGGTCCCGGGGCCATCTCCTTTTCAGACGCCTCGGAGGATTGTCAGGAATTGAAGAGGAAGAAAGGATTGAAACGAAAGGATTAGGGTGGGAATGGAGTTTGTCATGGAAGGATTGATACCTCGTACGGGCCAAATCAGCAACATATGGGACATTAAGGTCTTTATGAATGAGTTTGTTGGTGACAAAGTAAGGAGCATTGAGGATTTTACGAAGGATTTTGGACTGAAGGGATTGGATACGAGAAGAATTCGATGGTTTTGTAGAGCCCCAGAGCTCAATTCCGTAAGTCCATATTGGTCTTATGATAGTCATGTAGATGAGTCTTTTGTAGTTAAGTGGAAGATTAGAACGTTTGTCTAGTAAGTGTTGAAGTAGTCGAAAACGTCGTGCAGCTTCTTGTCGTTTCAGTCTTGTATGAGGATTCCAAGTGAGTCTTTGTCAAGGTGCAGTCCTAGATATCGGATCTGTTCAACCGGGACAAGAGGAGTATTATTGAAGGAGACAGTAGGGCAGGAAGTCATAGGTTTACGACGAAGGGTAAATGTAATTTGGTTGGATTTGTTGGAATTTATTTTAATTCTCCAGTTCTGACACCATACTTCAAGGTCTCTGAGGTGGGATTGGAGAGTTTGAGAGGCAATAGTTGGATCAGTATTGACTGATAACACACAAGTGTCATCAGCATAGGTAGAAAGGAAGGTGTTAGTATGGGTTGGGATATCAGCTGTATAAACTGTGTAAAGGATGGGTCCTAGGATACTACCTTGAGGAAAACCAGCAGACTGACTAAAAATGGACGAAAATGAATTATTATGATTGATTTTGAAGGATCTGCCAGTGAGGTAGGACTGGATAATAAGGAAGTATGTAGGGGGAAGGAAATGCCACATTCTAAAATGAGGACCACAACAAATATGTAAACAATGTTTTAGATATATATTCACCTTTCTCTTTCTTTCTTCTGTTTTTCTCGGTGACCTTATTATACCATAAGAAGCACAATAGTAATATATATTCAGATACACATTAATGATTATATTATTATAAACATATATGCATACTAAGTAATCGTAGTTATTTATTTAACTTTATTTATTCTTATTTTTAAATAATATTATATCTTAAGTTTGTATTTCTTTTATGTTTTTGTTTCTGTGCCAGACACAAGCCAATGTTTTGTACTTTTCTGTTATTCTTAGGGGACTGAAGGTCCCAGAATAAAATTTACTTTCTTTCTTTCTTACTTTAAATATACTATACTGGTGATACAAATTTGATTATTTTGAATACATGTGATAAAGATGTCAGTAAACAACATGATATTAATAATTAATCCAACAAACGAGTGTAAAATGTGCATTTATTTCAACATAAACATTAAGTGAAATGAGTTAAAGTCGGATGAAAAATCAAACGTTAAATGAAAAAGAAAACAAAAAGTTTTTTTTTGTTTTTTTTTTTTTAAATTCTTTTATTGGTATTTACAACTGTACAGAGTACAACAAGTAAATGAGCTATATACATAAGATTGGCTTGGAAAAGTCATGAGAAGAATCTACCCAGTGGTAGCACTTCAGAGTTTATTTGGTAAGCAGGTCTCGAGGTCACCGTCTTTTCAGACGCCTCGGAGGATTATCGGGAATAGATGCCGATGAGAGGATACGGACAAGCGGGTTTGTATGGGCTGGTAATTTGGAATGAAAGGAGGAGTATCTTTTTTGGGCAATTTCTGCAACAAGTGGGATGTTCAGGTCTCTATGGATGAGTTTGTTGGTAACAAAGTATGGAGCGTCTAGGATTTGTCGAAGGATTTTGGATTGCAAGGATTGGATGCGGGAGGAATTCGATGGTTTAGTGGAGCCCCATAGCTCTATGCCATAAGTCCAGATAGGTCTAATTATGGTTGTGTAAATCAGTTTTTTGAAGTATAGAGAGAGTTTTGATCGTTTGTCAAGTAAGTGTTTTAATAGTCGATATCTACGAGCAGTTTCTTGTCGTTTAAGTCTTGTATGAGGATTCCATGTAAGACGTTTGTCAAGATGAAGTCCAAGGTATCGTATTTGTTCTACAGTGATGAGTGGGGTATGATTAAAGGAGACAACTGGACAGGAAGTCATAGGTTTACGGCGTAGAGTGAAGGTGATTTGGTGGGATTTATTAGGATTTATTTTGATTCTCCAATTTTGACACCATTCTGCAATGGCGGATACATGGTTCTGTAGGAATTGGGAGGCAACAATAGGATCATTATTCACGGATAGCACGCAAGTGTCATCAGCGTAAGTAGAGAGGACAGTGCTTGGATGGATAGGGATGTCAGCTGTATACACCGTGTAGAGGATTGGACCTAGGATACTACCTTGAGGTACGCCGGCTGACTGGGTGAATACTGAGGAAGAGGAGAGATTATGATTAACTTTGAAGGTTCTATCTGTAAGGTAGGAACGGATTATCAGGAAATATGTTGGAGAAAGGAATTTGCGGAGTTTGTAGAGCAGTCCTAGGTGCCAAACTCGATCAAAAGCCTGTTCCACGTCAAGAAAGGCTCCTGTGCAGTACATTCCGCGCTCCAATGTAGAGGATATCACATCCACCACACGATGGCACTGTTGAATAGTAGAGTGGGATGATCGAAATCCAAACTGGTGGTCAGGGATGACGTGATTTGAGTCTAGGATAGGATATAAACAAAAAGTTAAACAGATAAACAAACAAAATTCTCTTCCCCAACTTTTTATATAAGATAACATTATTTCTAAATTATTTAGCTTTCCAAAGGCATATTACAGAATATGGGTCTGTAATAATTCTTTACCATTTTTATTTAACAATGCACAACGTTCCAGCTATTATGCAATAGAAATTATGAATAGATATCATTCTGGCTGATATCTTTATTTAAAAACTGGCCAAAAACCTAGTTTCGAATCAACAGAAAAGTAGAACTAATTATATAATGAATAAATTAGAATTATGTTCGTTACTCCAAAAACACCATGTAGCAATGAACTAAAATAATTTTTAAAATCTACAATAACACAAAATAGAAATTTTTCAACTACCACAGCCACAGTTTTTTATACACATATTGATTCTGATTCTCATAAGATGTCAGTATTTCGTATTTGTTAAGTGAACTTCTTATTACTATTTTCATTTCTTTTAATTTTCATTGAAATAATGAGAAAAAAATCCTGATACAAGAATAATTTAAATTGTTCTCTATTATCAATAATAACCGAATTATCGGGAAATCACATTTCTTTTAAGTACTTGACTATATAAGATTAATTTTTTTGTCTTTATTTGTTGTGGTGTCTTGATCTCGAAAATCTTTTCCTTTTTTCTCCATCTTCAATAACAACCGAGTTTTGGGGGAATCACATCTCTTGTAATTTATACTTTAAATATATAGATAATTTTTAATTTCACTTACATATATATGAAATATATAGTAAGGAAAGTATTGCGATCGTGAAAATTTTCGAATTCCAGTTTTCAACGAAAATACACGTTTTAGGGTTCCCCTGAGACTAAATAACCAAGTCCCGCAAAAGGTCTGTGTGTGTGTGGTGACTCCCGGGCAAAAACGATAAGTCCTATGAAACTGAAATTTCATATTTAAGACTACTATACGTCCGAGATGTTACAGAATCGTTTTCATCAAAATCTTCCGGTCAGCCGATTTTGATTAAAAGATCTACTTTATACCATACATTCTGCACCTTTTTACGATTTTATCAAAAACGGCTCTGACGATTTTGATTAAACTCTCTATATCAATGTAAAATTTAATGGGCTTTAATATCATGTAGATTTCATTCTGATTGAAATGGTATGACAGGACTTAAATGCCGATATTTTAAGTTTTCTTCCTCTAAAGTACCTTTAATTTTGTAGATTAAAAAAAAATTAGAACATCATCTTATTAGCATTGACAAGTAACGGGTAAATATGTAAGTTGGGTGAATTAGATAAACAACTAAAGGAGAAAAGTGCAAACATATTTTTTTGTACAATTTTCGTGTTTTTGAACTCAAGAATAGTATAGTAATATAAATGTATAATATATCGTTGGATAGCTAAAGATTATCTAATATACGGAATTTTAAAGGTTAATGGAGAGTGATGAAAATCCAATAAAACTGACAGACTGTTGAAGGTAAAAAGATAATAGATTGTTTAATAAAACACATGTTTCTATTAAAATTCAAAGTAATTAATTCTTTAACAATTTATTGGTATCTTTAAATGTATTTAAAAATTCTAAAATTGATTTTAACAACGGAGGTAAGTGAAAGTCGTGTGTTGCGCGCATCAGATTTTTTACTTTCACTTATTTTCTTTCTTTTTGGCAGTTTCTTGATTCTAAAACTCTATACATATTTGTCTCAGTGTAAAAAAAAAATAAATAAATAAAAAAAATATATATTGATTTTTAAGACTAAAACTTGGACTGATATCAACGTCTAAATGTTACGATCATCGTCGAGAACTTAATGTCATTTTTGAGCCAATATTCGAATGTCGGGAAAAAAAATGGGGAGATATTTGTTTTTTCTCTTTGCCTATTACCAAGGTTCATTTTTGAAATCTGTAAATTAAACAAAATATTTAAATTTATTAATATTATTACTCATGTACGCAATCGCTTGTATGAACTATGCAAAATATCCATTATTTTAAAAGGCGGTGTAAGGGATATTGAAGGTTGGTAAATAGAGACGATGGTAAGTTGATATGGACTGTAATGGAGTGGGTTCGAGTGCAAAGCAATGTAACGCCTGGTCTGCCTCCACTTCACAACTCTTAGCACTGATAAATCATATACTCTATCTTACATTATTTATTTTTGGTTTATTTATTCGATAAAAAAAATAATATATTGGTTTCAATATGTAACAATATATATAAATTTAAGACATTCATTAACAATTGTGATCAATTAATCGTAAGACACATTGATATTACATACGTAGTATCCTTTATCTATTGCATCTGGTACAATACAGCACAAACATTTTGGAATTCCAGGTTTTAATGGAAATATACGACTTGGGATCCCAAGAGTCAAAATGGACCAAGTCATGAAAAATTATCTAGGTGGTGTGTATTTGGTAAGTCGATATAAAAGAGCCTCAGATCTTAAGCTAATATGATCTTTATTAAATCTCTTTGTCTCACTTTCTTTCTCTCTCTCTCTCTCTCTCTCTCTCTATATATATATATATATATATATATATATATATATATATATATATATATATACATAAATATACAGTATACAGTCGTGGTCATAGAGATTTATATCATAAGCTTAGTGAAATAAAAATAAAACAAATAAAGTTTCCTAGTTCTTGGTTGATAGTTTTACTACAGGATAAAATCTGTAATCATATCTAATTTTAAGCGTTTTATAAAAGAAAAAAAATTGACATTGTGAAGTTACACCAAGTTGAAGATCATCACGGGAAATAGTGGTGACACAAATCAACCGTGGCCGCAGTTTTGAAAATTAATATTATAATTCCCTTTAAAATAAAATTTAGATTTCTATATTTTGTTCATTGATTTTTATGTACTGTTGTTTATTTGCTTTGTGACTCAGAATTTTTTAAAAACATGTGTTATTGTAAAATTTTGTAGATATTTTCTTTATTGAGTGATGCAATTTCTATGACCACGACTGTATATATGTATATATATATATATATATATATATATATATATATATATATATATATATTTCATTGATTTTTACTTAAACAATAAGTGTAAATTTTATTACACATCATCTTTAGTTGAACGATAATGCACCCGACAGATCTTTTACTCGAGGCCAGAAGGCGGCGTCTAATTACGACCCGCTAGAACACCTGTCCTATCTTAGCGGTTGTGGCATCTTACCAACATCTAGGTTTACGAATTTACTTAATGTATAAAGTTTCTAAGGATGCACCAGTTTCATTATTTATTTAAAGCATAATATTGTCATTCGATAAACTAAAAACTAGTAAATCTTACAAAACATAATAATAAAAATCCGGAGAGATTTTTCCCTTATCTCGAGTTTTAAAATTGATTTAATAACTATTAAACAAAGATATAGCCCGAAGAAGCTTAAAGAATAGCAATCAATCTCGTTGGTAAAATATGTTTTAGATTAAATAATATAAAAGTATAAAATGTTTATGTATGTAATTTCAACATAAGAACAGTAATATAGATGTATAATACACCTTTGGAAAGCCAAAGATTTTAGAATAAATATTATCTTACACACAAGCTTGTAAAAGTTGATAAAGAGTGATGAGAAGTCGATAAAACTAACTGATTATTTTAGATAATTATATAATATATATTTTTGATAAAACACATGTTTTTAAAGAAATTTAATTTAATCAATTCGGTAATGGTTTCACTCATTTTTATCTCTAACTGTATTTAAAAATTATTTAATCGATTTTTAAAACGGAGGTAAGTGAAAGTCGTGTGTTGACCGCACCAGATTTTTTTTTTTTTTTTTTTTTTTTTTTTTTTTTTTTATTCTTTAGTAATGTTACAAATCAGCTGATGCGCTCGATGATAACAGTCATACGTTACTTCGTCTCTCAGATTTTTGCTTTTTTCAGTAGGAATTCGCTTGAGTTCAGTCTGGAAAACATCACTAGACCTCAGGAATACTACAGCAGTGAATATTGGAGAAATTTCGGTAAGCAAAGTTATAATTTACTTTGTACAATCACGAAAAAGTGAAAGGAGGGTCACTGATCAGCTGATTGCCGCTAGCTCGGCAAGCTCGGGCTTGCTTTTCTTTTCCTTATCTTTCTTTTATTTATTTTTTTTTCCTTATTATTCTTATTCCATTATATATTTATTCCTATTTATTTTTTTTAATCAATGCGATATTTTCATCAAGTGATGTCCTCGAAAGTTACAAGTAAAAGATCTAGATCTGCAGGTTCAAACTCGTCTCCCACAAAACAGAGACCTCGCCGTGATAATAATAAAAAAATGATTCCACCAGCGACTGCTTCAGCTACCTCTTTAGGATCTGAACCACAGCCTAGCACATCATCACAAGGATTAACTGAAGAATCGCCGTTTTTTACACCGAACCCATTTCAGATCCTTCAAATTGAAAAAGAAACAATGGAATCTTCTCCTATACCAAAAGAACCACAACCTCCACCAATATTTGTTAAAAATATTAAAAACTTTCAACTACTGTGTGCGCATCTAAACAAATTAACCGATCCTAACAGTTATTATTGTATAAGTAGAACCAGTGATACTAAAATATCCCCGACTACCGCCGAAACCTACAGAAAAATAGTAAAATATCTGACGGAGACCAAAGCTGATTTTCATACATATCAGTTACGCCAGGAGAGAGCTTTAAGGGTTGTAATTAGAAACCTACACCCTTCGACACCAGCAGCAGCTATCCAAGAAGAACTGACGGAGATAGGCTATAAAGTGCGACAAGTCACCAACGTCCTAAAAGATAAAATTCCACTGCCTCTATTCTTTGTGGACTTGGAACCATCAGCAGGAGTTGAAAAAATTTATGACCTCAATAGATTATACTATACTAGCGTAAGAGTTGAAAAACCTTACACTAAGAAAGAAATAGTACAGTGCCACAATTGTCAGGCATATGGTCATACTAGAAGTTATTGTCACCACATACCACGCTGTGTGAAATGCGGTGAACAACATAAGTCAGAAGAATGTACAAGACCAAGATCAACACCCGCTGTTTGTGCTCTGTGCCTCAAGGACCACCCGGCTAGCTACAAGGGATGTCAAATCTACAAGAACCTCAAAAGCAGATACCAAAAACCTCAGAATCTGGATGAAACAGCTGAACCGATCAGAAGCAGAAGACAACCTTCAAAAACAATTGATTCCAATGTTACATTTGCCCATCTACTTGGAGGTGGGAACCAGAACAAAGAGGCCGAGGCCCTGCCGGAACAACGCACACTTCAAAATCCTCAAACCGTTCCACAACCAACTATTCCTCAAAATTTACCCAACCCTCAAAAACCTCATCCAAATCAAATTTCTCATATTCCTCCTCCATCAAATGTCTCAGACCTTACAAGTTTGATGACATCCTTCATCACTGAAATCAAATCCCTCGTTATGCCGCTAATATCACTACTTACTAATCTTGTATCAAACTTAATCCCTTCCTTAAAAAATCCTTAAATGACTTCACCTAACTCCTTATCCATTCTCCTATGGAATGCGAATGGTGTTAGAAATCATACTGACGAACTTACAGCTTTATTGCAAGACAAAAACGTTGACGTAGCACTTATTACTGAAACTAGACTAACCACTAAACAGTACTTTAAAATACCTCAATACGTAACATACCGTACGGACCACCCAGACGGCAAAGCCATGCCGGTACTGCTGTCATTGTGCACCAGTCCCTCTCTCATCACTTACTCCCACTTCCTACCTATGATTTCCTACAAACCACAGCCATAGTAATCAAAACTTTTTCCTTTCCGGTAACCCTTACATCAGCATATTGCCCTCCCAAACATTCCATTTCCAACACCGAATTTGTATCCTTTCTAAATTCCTTAGGAAATCATTTCATTCTGGGTGCAGACTTAAATGCCAAGCATCAACAGTGGGGTTCGAGAACCACGAATTCTCGTGGACGAAATTTGCTGTCTGCACTCAACTCCCGTCATTTCAATCTCTTACCTCCTGATTCCCCTACCTACTGGCCAACCGATCCCAACCGTAATCCTGACATCCTTGACTTCTTCATTCACAGCGGATTAGGCTCCCTCAACTTATCTGTAACTCGGCTGGATGAACTTTCCTCAGACCATAGTCCACTGATCCTAAAAGTATCTCTCACTCCAATTCCAAAACCTATCCCACCGTCATTTATCCGAGGACCTGTCAACTGGAACCTATTTCGCCAAATCCTGACCGATAATATTAACCTCAGAGCGACCCTCAAAACCCCAGAAGACCTTGACGATTCCGTCTACTCCTTCACCACCGCCATTCAGCAAGCTGTTTGGACTGCCTCCTCTCCTAAGCACTTCAATATAACTCCTCACCAAAACCATTTGCCTCAACACCTTACAGACCTAATCCATGCAAAACGCCGTGCCAGATCATTATGGCAGCGCACCCGACACCCAACAGATCGCCGCTCCTATAACTTCTATTGTAGACAATTGAAGCAGGAGTTGGCGACCTTCCGTTCCCAGTCCTTTAATTCCTACCTCTCCTCTCTGTCAGCTAGTGACAATTCTCTGTGGAATGTCACGAAGAAGATTTTAAAATCCCATCAAGTTTCCCATCCTCTCCGGCGTGGTGATGACTCCTGGGCTGCGTCTGATGAAGATAAAGCCGAGGAATTCGCCACACACCTCTCCAAAGTATTCACTCCTCACCCGGAATCCCAAAGCAATCATACCGCAGCAGTACAAGACTTCCTTTTGTCACCAATACCTCTTTCCCTACCTCCTAAAGCTATTAATCCCTCTGAGGTTAAATATCTTCTCCAGAAACTGACCCTCCGTAAATCTCCTGGACATGATCTCCTTACCCCCCAGATCCTCCGTCAACTTCCGCAGAAAGCTATTATATTCCTTACCTATATCTACAACTGCATCCTACGCACCACCTATTTTCCTCTCTTGTGGAAACATTCCACAATCATTCTCTTCCTAAAACCAGGTAAACCTTCCAGCAACACTTCATCCTATAGACCTATTAGTCTACTCCCCATCCTCTCAAAAGTCTTTGAAAAACTCCTTCTAAAACGAATCCTGCCTATATTAGAATCACAAAATCTTCCTACCCATCAGTTTAGTTTCCGTGCTCATCATTCCACTGTTCAACAAGGACTCCGAGTTGTAGACCATATTTCCTCAGCCCTTGAATGCAAAGAGTATTGTTCTGGTGCGTTTCTGGACATAGCGCAAGCTTTTGACCGGGTATGGCACACCGGATTACTCTTCAAGCTTAAAACGCATTTACCCCAGTCTCTATACCTCATTCTACGATCCTATCTCTCAAACCGCTCCTTCCGAGTTCGCTGTGGTGTAGAATTTTCTAACTTTTATCCCATTGAGGCCGGTGTTCCACAAGGCAGCGTCTTGGGACCCGTCCTCTACATCCTTTACACTGCTGATATTCCTATTCATCCTGACACCTTTCTGGCAACATTTGCAGATGACACCGCCATCCTATCATCCAATTCCGATCCTGAAATAGCATCCTTAATCCTGCAAAGACACCTTTGTCTTATCGAGGACTGGTGTAATGCTTGGCGTATTAAGGTTAATGAAAGCAAATGCACCCACGTCACCTTCACCCTTCGACGCAAATCCTGTCCAATGGTTCATTTCAATTCCATACCGCTTCCTTCCTCAGACACAGTCCGGTATCTTGGCTTACTACTAGACAAAAGATTGACCTGGAACCCACATACAAGACTTAAACGAAAAGAACTCAACAGACGATTCGGACAGTTATACAGACTACTAAACAGAAAATCTAAGCTTACAGTTGACAACAAATTATTACTTTACAAGACAATACTGAAACCAATGTGGACCTACGGACTTGAACTATGGGGGACAGCCAAACGTTCTAACATCAAACGCATTCAATCCTTTCAATCCAAAGTCCTCCGAACAATAGTAAATGCTCCTTATTATGTCTCCAACTATACCTTACACCACGACCTTAATGTTCCATTTATTTCAGACCTGATTCCATCTAAATTTTCCAAATTCCACCAGAACCTCATTCATCATCCTAATCCTCTAGCACAATCCCTATCCAGCTCCACTCATCCATACAACCCTCCTAGAAGGTTGAAACGGCAGTGGCCCCGAGACATATTGTAAACATCTATTCTGGAGTTCTGACACTGGTCAGATTCTCCTCTCATGTGCGGTGTGATTGTGGCTATGGCGCCCTCACTTAGCTTCCGCTGGCTCTCACCAGTGATGCGGCTGAGAGGGAGGCGCTGGGATCCTTTTGACTCTGCTTGTCCTTCCACAAGTGGGGGGACAAGCCCCGTCTGGGGTTCCCGAGCTGATTGTAAATATTGTACATAGGTATGAATGTGACATGTTTTGTTTATTTATTTGTTAACTTCATTTATTTGTATTTATTTTGTCTACTTAATTTTGTTATTGTATACGTTTATTTATTTTGATTTTATTTTATGTAATTTGACTTTCCTTTTATTTATATTGTAAATATTGTATGAATGAGATCCTGTAGCACTATTATTATTGTCTATTATGACAAATTGTAATATATACGAATAAAAAAAAAAAAAAAAAAAAAAAAAAAAAAAGTAATGTTACAAATGTAAAGTCATACTTAGGATTTACTAACTCTGTCTTTCTAACTACATATAATATACTCTTTCCAAACATCTATTTTTCTAACATCTCTCTTAGATCTCTCTAGGTCTGTGTAAGAAGTCACAGGGGTAAGTTATATGTTCCGGGGTGATCAGTGACCTGACCCTGAGAAAAAGGCAACTTCTTATAAGTTAACAATAGACAATTGAGACGTCAAGTTCGTAAAGGTACTATATCCAATTTAGACAATTTTACAAGAAACGTAAAAATCTTTCCTTTATTTATTATTGGACCAATTTACGTGATTATTTTTTTTATTAAAATCTAAAGTTGATGTTTAAGTTGCTTACCAATTTTTTTTTTTCCAAATTATAGAACTTTTATAATATGGATATTGTACTTTTTGGAATGAACCGTGGATATAGTAATTTTTGGAAAGAACTAAATGAAATATAGTGCTTTTTGAAAGAATATAACGCGAGATAAGTTGGTAACAGTCACTATAACCTTCCTGATTACCGATTTGACGTCTTTATATTGTCAATTACTGAGTTATGTATATATCTTTATTCTTCCTCTGAGAGATATCTTTCTTTGTTGGTCAATTCCATTGATTATCTATTCTTCATAAAGAAATTGAATATTCAAAGGGCAATTTATCTATTTATGGCACTATAATAAGAAAGTATGTAATAATGAAATTTGTTGAGAACTTTTATTTACTATTTGTGTGAATTTAACAAAATGTTTGTATTGTATTTAACATTTTTTATTTAAAAAAAAAAATTCGATTAGGTTAGATCAGGCACGGTTATTCTTCTCCTATTTAGCAAGGGTTAGAGAATTCTAATTCCAACTATTTGCTAGTTCCTGAAAAAATTTAAACCAAATTTATGTTGATGCAAGAAGAAATACTATGAAAAAATTAATTTAATCGACAACCTTCGAGAACCAAAGCGAGGCAATTAAGTTGTTTAAAAACAGCCAAAAACTGATTATTAGATTGAAACAAAAAGTAATAGCGTAGATTAAAGACGTATTAAATGAACCAATAAAAATGCACACAATGAATTATGGGTTATATACTACGGGGTTAGGTGCTTCTGCTCTACAGTAGGAAATATAGTACCTTTTGGAAGGAAATGAAAGGAAGGGTTATTTGTTTACAGAGAATATAAGGGTACTCACTACGTTTGTATAGCATGCTATTTGTGTTATTTTGCTAAAGCCATCGAGTTTCTACAGTTATTTCCTGTATAAAATTGATGGGTTTAGCACAATAGCACAAATAGCATACTATAGCAAACGTAGTGAGTACCCCTATTGTACGTTTTGGAATGAAATGTAATGTGGATTTAGTACCTTTTGGAATGAACTGCAATTTTTAAATACGTTTTTAAAGGTTTTTTTAATGTTTTTTAGATAAAATTTGGTTCCGGGTCTAGAAAAACTAAACCAATAGAACACATATATATCAAAATATCATTTCGAAAAAAATGCCCTTTAGTACCTTTTGGAAATTAATGTCTCAATTGCTAAAGGCACAAAGATACATTACATAAGACTTCTAGGTTTATAATAAACGTTAATAATATTAGTTTACTGTTGATTTGCGGCAAGCAGTCATCTATCCAGCCCTTTCTTCAAAACTTGATTAAGTTAAAGAATTTGTTTTTGCGGAGGCCTTTAAATAACTTATTAGGAAATCACACGCATGTTTTTATTATTAGGAATTAAACAAGGAAAGAAGGAAACGAGAAATTCCGTGAAACTCATTTTTCTTATTGTAGGAATAAAAGAAAATCCTTAAACCCTTTGCGTAGGATAACCCTCGCGAAGTTGGAAAAAGTTTCTTATCTCGCGGTTGGGGCATTGTACAACTTATCTTAGGAGGATATCGAAAACCTTTCATCTCTTGCCGCGTCATGGGGCTTATTGTGTTCCGAATATTTTTCATACAAGTTTTCATGTTCTGATGGAATCCTCTTTACCTTCAGATTCTTTTAGGAGTTTAAATGATGTGTAAAGTATTCGGGAGTTATAAAAAATTTCAGAAGTAGATAGAATTAAGGATAAAAGAAGAATTTTAATAATATTGGACCTATAACATAACTAAAGGCGAAGATACACGGTGAGAAATAGGGTATGTGTAGGTGAGGTGAAAGCAAGTATAGTATGTGTTCACGAAAGTAGAAGGAGTAGGGAAGGCTTATATTATTTAAAAATAATTTTTTATAACGACATCAAATATTACTATTAGAAAAATCCTATATCACAAATTTTTTTTTAAAAGATAAAAAAACTGAATGATAAAGTTATATCAAAACAAACAAGTGTAATATATATATTATTATAATATGTTGAAAGTATGTGATATTCACTTTCACCTACGAATCACGGATTTCACCTCACCTACACATACCCTAATTCTCACCGTGTATCGCAGCCTTAAGTAACAGTAACCATGTGAAATCCTCTCTCTTGTTAAAATATTTACTCTTCTATTATTTTTATATTTATATTTTTCTGTTACTTACTTACATGCATATGAAATATTGGGTTGTGTCACATGAAATGTCCGTTTTCAAGGTAAAGGATTTTTATTAAAAATACTATATGAAAACAAGTTAATTTTATTCGAAATATTTACCTTCTTTTTCTACACATTTTTCCCAACGTGACACCAACTTTTTTATCCCCGAACTGAAAATCTGAGCTTTGAAGTAAAACAAAATCTGAAACCGCACTTTTTATTTTATCACCATTTTCAAAAAGTTTTCCTTTGACGAAGTTGTCTAAATTCCTGAACAGGTGGTAATCTGTTGGAGACAAGTCGGGAGAATATGGTGGGTGCGGAAGAACTTTGTAGCCCAGTTCTTTCAATTTTTGCACGGTATGTTTTGAAACATGCCGCTCAGTGAGATCATGAGGTACCCATGTATCGAGCTATTTTACTTTCCCATTACACTTTAAATGTCTGGAAACGGTAAATGCACTTGCATTTAGTTGTGCTGAGAGTCCTTTAACTGTTTGATAGGGAGTTCCTTCTTCTGTATGTTTGAGGACATCGTTGTCCATTACGGACGGAGGTCTTCCTCGGGGCAAGTTTTCCAAGTCGGTATCCCCAGCTGAAAACTTAGCAAACCAACGGCGAATGGTGCGTTTATTAACACTCCCTTCCCCAAACGCCTTGCAAATATTTCTAGCGGCCTCAGATACTGAATGGCCGAGTTTAAACTCGTACAAAAAATATTAGTCGAAAATCGCGTGTTTCCATGTTCATATTTGGAGGTATACTAAAAAGTGGGTAATTGATTGGGAAGCTAATGTTTATAATCAAGTAGAGGATTATAAGTAACTGTTTACTTTAAATATGTAAACATTTGGAAGAAAACAACAGAAACCTGCAAAATCCTTTATGTATTTCTGAAACTATAAAAACGGACATTTCATGTGAAACAACCCAATATAAAGTAAGAGAAAATACTGTTTTAGGAGCCCTCAAAGTCCAATAACCAACTCTCCAAAAATAATCTATTAATAAGAAGTGCTACATTTCTACTTCAAGTCTAGCTCGAAAACAATAAGCTTTATAAAATTGGAATTTCATATTGTAGAAGCGCATATGCCTGAGATATTACAGCATACTTTTCAACAAAATCGATGGACCAGAACAGACGATTTATACCATGCGTTTAGCACCTTTTTAAGAATTTCTCAAAAATGGCTAAACTATGTAACTATTGATGTAAACTTTAATGAGCATTACTATAACGTAGATTTAATTGTAATTGAAATAGTCTGTGAATGCTTGAGTACCGTTTTTTTACTCCTAACGTACTTTAAATTTTTGGCGTTGATAATTAACGGCTAAATATACAACAATTTGACAACCAGTAAAATATGTTTTGTTTTTTTTGTAAATGATTTTCTCGAATATATGAATAGTAATATATATGTATAATACATATATTTATTAGACACACACACACACACACAGACCTTTCTGCGGGACCTTTATTCAGGCTCAGGACCCTAAAACGTGTATTTCCGTTGAAAACTGGAATTCGAAAATTTTCACGATCGCAATACTTTCCCTTACTATATATTTCATATATAGGTAAGTGAAAGTAATAAATAATAATTGTATCCTTTCAGACAAACATTGATGGCATATGAAGATGGCGTATAGCCCGAAACGTAATGCAGTTATAAATAAAGTTGTTGAGTGGTAAGGCAGCAATTTTATTTTACTATTGAATTCTTACCTTTATCTTAATTTATCAACACTAAATTTAACCTAAGCTTTATCACATACACGACCTGTCGGCTGAACTGCAGATAATATTACGAGATAAGAGGGTTCGGAAGTAATAATACTTATTGCATTGGGAGTTCTAAAAACAATAGACTGGGGATCTAGAGGCTGGGCTATTTACACTGGAAGGAAACATTTAAACAAAATGTTAGAATTCAGGTAGTGCCGACAGTGGTGATAAAAAGATACAATCCAGAGTTCTATTTTCGTATCCAGGCTCATGAGACTCCATTGAGAAAGAAACCAGTGTTTATTTTCGTAAGGCGGCTATTACCTTATAAATATTTATTTGAGTTTATTCGAAAAACTAACTCTTATTTTTTTTTTCTTGTTAAAAATATTTATTGCTTCATCAGTGGCCAGGTTTTTTTTTTTTTTTTTTTTTTTTTTTTTTTTTTTTTTTTTTTTTTTTTTTTCACCCCTACCTCGCCTTTGAAGGCTATACGGGGGTTTCTCAGACCAGGGAGTGAGGGCGGGGTATAAATGCCGAGATAAAAGTCCTCCCGGTACTGAGACTCGAACTCGTAATATTATGGTTTCCAATTTTTGGTTCTCTGTGGTTGCTAGGCAACGCGCGTCAACGTAACGCGCGCTAACCTACTCGGCTACCCCGCCCCCCTCAGTGGCCAGGTTAATAAATATTACGTATATTATTGTATTACTGATAATAGAATAAATAATTCTATATATAAAATATATATATACTCGGGGAGTACCCCCTGCCCATTCCCAAAGTATATAATTTATCTTTTAATGGTAGAACTCCTTGTTCAATTTTTTTAATTCACATATATTCTGTAGTTTACTTTTTTTTTTTTTTTTTGCTGCCTCTTACCTGTAAATGAAATCTATAGTAAAGTCTAAAAAACGTCCCGCAAAAAGGTCAATGTCTGGTAAATCTAGCACGAAAACGGATAGTCGTACAAAACTGAAATTTCATATTTAAGATATCAACTTAACTACAAAAGACTCATATACATGACTATCATTAGGCCGATATGGACTTACGGAGTAGAGCTTTGGGGTTCTCCTAAACCCTCAAATTCTTCCCGCATCCAATCCACACGATCCAAAATCCCTCGTGAAATCCTCAACGCTCCTTACTTTGTAAAGGATTATGTGATCCACAAAGACCTTAATGTTCCGTATGTTGCTGACTTGGCCCGAACCAGGTACCACTCCTTCCACGACAAACTCCATTCCCACTCTAATTCTATAGTTTCAAACATTACTTCCCCTACAATCCCTGATAATCTTCCGAGGTGTCTGAAAAGAAGATGGCCCCGAGACCTTCTAGTTAAGTATAGTTTTTGTAGAGCTACTAATGGGTAGTATCTCTATATGTGAATCATAACAGTATATCTTGTATCATATTTATTAGTATTCTATTGTACCGTTGTAAACATCAATAAATATATATATTTTTAAAATAAACTATACGCCCGAGATGTTACAGCAACTTTTAAAGGTTTTGATTAAACTCGCCATATCGATGTAAATTATAATGGGCTTTAATATCAAATAGGTTTTATTCTGATTGAAATAATCTGACAGAGTTTAAATGCGATATTTTAAATTTTCTTATTATATTCTCTATGCACCTTTTAGGTTATAAAAAATTAACCATATCATCTTTTTAGCATTGATAAAAAGTAGATAAATATAAAAGCCGATAGAAGTTGATGACCAACTAAAAGAGGAAAAACAATTTAAATAGATACATTTTTTTTTTTCAAAACTAAGAATAGTAATATATATGAATAAAATACCGCCTGAAAGCTGAATCTTTCAGAAAAAAATATTATCTTGTTTACAAAGTTTTAAAAGGTAATGTAAAGTAAAGAATAGCGCTTAAGCTGTGATTATTGTACATAACAATCTTATATTGTAATATTATTTAATATACGTTTATTTATTTTGATTTTATTTATGTAATTTGACTTTCCTTTTGTTTATATTGTAAATATTGTATGAATGAGATCCTGTAGCACTATTATTATTATCTATTATGACAAATTGTAATATATACGAATAAAAAAAAAAAAAAAATATTTAATATAAAACATGTTTCCGAAGAAACTGAATATAATTTTTTTAAATATTTTCAATCCTATATCATAGTTCTTAGATTAATTTCATCAACCGAAGGAAGTGAAAGTCGTGTGTTACCCGCACAAGATTTTTTCAATAAATATTGTATGGATATGGTGAATTGTAATGTATCTCAATAAATAAATAATATCATAATTCCATCTCTATTTTTTGTTACTGTAAAATATGTATACTCTGCCTTCTTCATACCTGTTCATTTGTTATTTATTTAGAAAGATGCATTAAACATAATTTTTTCCATTCATTTAATTTTTCCTATTCCACTTTATATGAAAAATAAAATTCATCATAAAAAAATAGGTTAGTTAGAAGAATGCAATATGATAAAAAAAAATGTGGGGCGGACAACAGACGACTTTCACTTACCTCGATTTTTAAAATCAATGAAAGAATTTTCAAATACAGTTAGAGATAAAAATACGTCAAACTATTAATGAATTAATCAAATTGAATTTATATAGAAACATGTGTTTTATTAAAAACTCTATTATATTATTATCTAAAATAATCAGTTAGTTTTATGTCCATTTCATCACTCTCGATTAACTTTTAAAAGCTTGTGTATGAGATGAATATTTTTTCTAAAATCTTTAGCTTTCCAACGGTATATCATACATGTATATTACTGCTCTTATGTTCAAAAACGAAAAATTGCATTAAAAAAATATTTTTTCTGTTTTCTCCTTTATTTGGGTATCGATTTATTCAATTTATATATTTACCTGTTTTTCATCAGCGTTAACAAGATATCTAGATTATAAACACAAAATTAAAGGTACTTTAGGGGAAGAAAATTTAAAATATCGGCATTTAAGCCTGTCAGACCATTTTTATCCAAATAAAACCTACATGATATTAAAGCCCATTAAATTTTACATCGATATAGCGAGTTTAATCAAAATCGTCGGAACCGTTTTCGAGAAAATCGAAAAAAGGTGCAAAATGCATGGTATAAAGTGCCTCTTCTGGTAAGCTTATTTTGATGAAAAAAGTTTTGTCACGTCTCGGGTGTATAGTTGTCTTAAATATGAATTTTCAGTTTCATGGACTTACCGTTTCCGCCCGGGAGTTACCACACACACAGACCTTTTTGCGGGACTTGGTTATTTGGACTCAGTGGACCATAAAACGTGTATTTCCGTTGAAAACTGGAATTCGAAAATTTTCACGATAGCAATACTTCCCCTTACTATATATAGTAAGTGAAAGTAATAATTAATAGGTTTCTAAATCTTTCAATATACAGGAGAAACCTCTAAAAATATCACAAGATTGAAACAAGAAAGAATTAATTGCAAAAATAGGAAAAATATAAACACCACAGCATTAGCACAATACAGTATTCAACCTAATCACAATTTTGATTTTGAAAAACCTAAAATTTTGGAAATAGAAAAAAGTAGTTTTAATAGAAAAACCATCGAATCTAATATATAAAAGAAAAATATAAAAGATACCATAAATTATAAAACAGATTCAAAGCACCTTGGTTCTCACTATGCAGATGCAATAGAGAAATTAAAATTGCAAACCTTACTTTATTGACCTATATTTAATAATAATCAGTGTATACTTTCTGCAGTAAATAGGATGACCCTAATCCATTAGGGGCCAAAGAATATGTCAGTTTTGATGGGTGTTTTTCGTTAGTGGTAATTTAAAAAACAAAACAATTTTAATGACATAAATTATAGACATCATTTTAATTAAAAATGGATATTTAATTTAATTAAATTAGGTAAATATAATTTTTATGTAACATTGTTATATATATTTTTGATTATGTTTTAATTAGTATGTAAAAAGGTTATTTTATAATGTTAATTGATAATTTGTTGGTGTATTTTAGTGAGTCCTGATGATGGCGAAGGCCCCCGAAACGTTGAATCGTTTTAAATTTTATTGTTATAAACTGTTTTTGGAAGAGTTAGAAACCTATTAATTATTTGATAAATAATATTTTACATGGCCAATAAAATATTTTTGATGTAAATGATTTTATCCGCATAGAAAACTCTATATAATATCCATTAATTTACTAATGGAGGTAGCTTAATTAGGGGAGCCCGTGGCTGAGTGGCTGGCGCACTAGTCTCACATGCTACAGGTTCTGAGTTCGAATACCAGTCCCAGCGGGGCTTTTATAAGGATGTAAAAAAATGTGGATTCACTCACAAACTCTCCCCCGGGTATGTGAGCCCCGTCAGCCAAATGGTGGCCACTCACAAAATTAGTCGTAGGGAGTGATGACCCTACACTAAAAATAGTGTTAAAAAATAGAGTTTACACCGCGAGGCCCAGAGCCTACACGGCCTGTCGCGCCACTGGAAGAAGAAGAAGAAGGTAGTTAATCATGAAATGTTAGTAATTATTTCTTTAATAATTTATATCTAAGCGTTAAAAATAAATAATATATACTATAAAATTAGAGTCCTTTCCGTCAGTATCATGATTTTAGAAACAATATTCCGTACCGAATTTTACTATAATTAACATTATAACATAAATGGCTAGTTGTAAAACTATAAACTAACATTGTTAAATTTTAAAATGTAATATGTAATAGGAACAGTTCATCTATCTATCTGTATATGTAATATATATATATATATATATATATAATATATATATATATATATATATATAATATAAAATGATACCACTTTATATATAATATGGTACTTTATATATAAATTTTAATGGCTAAAGCAATTTTTTTTATTTATCTTTTTTTTTGATCCGCATATAAAACTCTATATAATATCCCATTAATTTACTAATGGAGGTAGCTTAATTATGAAATTTTGATAATTATTTGTTCAATAACCTATATCTAAGCGTTTAAAATAAATAATAAATACTATAAAATTAGAGTCCTTTCCGTCAGTATCGAATAGATAGTGGATATTTCATGAGAGCATATCATTTTATATTTATAACACGTGAAGAGTCAGACTCGTTTTAATTTTTTAAGATTTAGTGCCGCAACTTATATCAGAAATTGTCAAACTTTTAATCACCATAATTCGAGGTTAACCTTTCGAAACATACCTTTATAATCTATGACGTAAAGGTCTAAAGGTTGTCTTTGATAATATTCAATCGATTTAGGAAGTATTATTGGATGAATTAGTATTATTAATGGTTTAAGTTTTGACAGATCTACCTAACCCCCGCATTCATCACTTCAATTTTACTTACTTAAATATAATAATACCGATTAAGGGAACTTTTTAAGATCATAAAGTCCAAATAGCAAGTTAGACTATGGTCTATATTTGTACTCAAAGTCTACCTTAAAACTATTAGGTCTTTCTTTTAACGGGAAAAATAAATTGTCTGTAACTAAGTCATCAAAAAATTATTTTTGAAATATAAGTAGTAATATGTAGGAAAGTTAATATGCAATAAAAGTAATCGTCCGAGTTAATATAAAGTTGTTGTAAGCCCATAAACCTATGAACATATGTTAGTGGCAAAGAGGGAGGTTATGATAGTTAAATGTTTAGGATCGTGCAATTTATATTCTTACATTTAGTACGCCAGATTTTAGAAACAATACTACGTACCAAAATATAACTAAGTTGTTAAAATAATGATAATAATAATAATAGGCTTACCCGAAGGTTCGATGCCGATACCACCAAACTTCGCCTGCACAGACTGGGCCTATGTTCGCCGGTCAAGCCCAAGCCCCTGAGATCGGCCTTAATGCAATCCTCCCATCGACGCTTCGGCCTACCTTTCAGACGCCTACCAGTCGGTTCAGCGAATAAAAACTTTCTCGGAATCCGTTCCTCACCGATCCCAACAAGTTTACGCGCCCATTTGAGTCTCCGCGATGCTATCAACTCAATTATATTCACAGGGTACAAACTCCGCAATTCCGCGTCGTGCAACCTTCTAAACTCCCTAGTGGCCTCATCTCTCTTCGGACCAAATATTTTACGCAGTACCTTATTTTCGAAAACCTTAAGCCGTTGTTCATCCTTCGTCCACGTTTCACATCCGTAAAGAACCGTCGGAGGAATAATAGTTTTATAAATTCTAACCTTTAAGTTTTTAGACAGAAGCCGCGAGCTATGTAATTTAGCAACTGAATAATAACACGCATTTCCCACCTTTAACCGGGACTTTATTTCTTCCTGGATTCCATTTTTTCTTGTTATCATTGAACCTAATACTTGAATTTCTCTACGTGTTCAAAAGTATGCCCTGAAATATTAATATCATCAAGATCGCCACCATTTCTGCTACTGATCATATATTTCGTCTTATCGGTATTTAATTCGAGACCTATTTATTTACTGATTTTTATCAACACACTTGTATTTAGTTGTATGGTTTCCGTGTCCTCACCGTGTACCAAATTATCGGCATACGCCAAAACCGGAATCTTGTCACCCATATTTAAGCCTTTCTCGGTACACATCACCTTTTCTATGACATATTCTAAAGCTATATTAAACAAAACCGGTGAAATAATGGTAAGTTGATATAAATCTTTTAACTGATATTGTTATTAATTATTTAATATTTAATACTATTTCATAAAAACAGGTGTCTCACTGTAAACTAATTAGGATTCCTATGGAAACCTAATTTAATTGTTTAAATGAGTTCTGCGCATGCGCATGAGTATAGCGGTCATCTTTCAAGTCGGCTCTTGGATTTCTTGCTTTTTCAGTTGGATATCACTTCAGAACAGTCTTGAAAACAACACCAGGCTTCAGGATAACAACAACAGTAAATATTGGAGCAAACAACGGTAAGTTCGGCTACAATTTGCACCGTAAAGTGAATGCTGAGTCACCTCTTCATATCAGCTGATTGCCAATAGCTAGGCAAGGCTGGTCTTGCTTAACTTTTCTTAAGTTATTATTTTTTCCCCCAACATCTGGTTATTATTTAATTATTTTCCTTACATGAAATGCGATATTATCATCAAGTAATGTCCTCCAAAGCTTCAACTAAAAGATCTAGATCTAGTGGTTCAATCCCGTCTCCTACGAAACAAAGACCTCGCCGTGATACTAATAAAAGATTACAAGCAACCCCTTCGGGTACTAATTCAGAATCTGAACCACAACCTGGCACATCGTCACAAGGGATGACTGACGAATCGCCGTTTTTCACCCCAAATCCTTTTCAGATTTTACATAACGAAAAAGAAAACATGGAATCTGCTCCTATACCTAGTGAACCACGACCCCCTCCAATATTTGTCAAAAATATTAAAAATTTCCAGTTATTGTGTACACAATTGAACAAAATTACCGATTCTACCAGCTACTACTGTATGAGTAGAATTAATGACACCAAAATATCTCCTACTACTGCCGAGACATATAGAAAAATAGTGAAATATCTAACTGATACCAAAGCGGATTTCCATACCTACCAGCTACGCCAAGAGAGAGCTTTAAGGGTTGTAATCAGAAACTTACACCCCTCGACACCAGTTGAAGCTATTAAAGAAGAATTAACGGAGATAGGCTATAAAGTGCGGCAAGTCACTAATGTCCTAAAGGACAAAATTCCACTACCTCTCTTTTTCGTGGACTTGGAGCCATCGGAAGGAGTTGAACAAATCTATGACCTCAATAGATTGTACTATACCAGCTTAAGAGTTGAGAAACCTTACATAAAGAAGGAGATAGTTCAGTGCCATAACTGTCAAGCATATGGTCATACTAAAAGTTATTGTCATCACATACCTCGATGCGTGAAATGCGGTGAACAGCACAAGTCTGTGGAGTGTACAAAACCAAAATCAACACCAGCTGTATGTGCTCATTGCCTGAAGGACCACCCGGCCAACTATAAAGGATGCCAAATCTATAAGGAACTGAGGACCAGGTTTCAAAAACCTCAAGTACCGGATGAAACAGCAAGACAAGTAAGAAACAGAAGAGAACCCTCAAAACTTATTGATGCCAATGTATCATTTGCCCACCTACTTGGAGGTGGGAATCAAAGTACTGAAGCCGTGGCCCTGCCGGAACTACAGAATGTACCTCAATCCATTCCACATATACCTCTTCCTCAAAATGTAACCAATCCTAAAAATCCTAATCAACCACAAATCTCTCATATCCCTCCTCCTTCAAATGCCACAGACCTTACCAGTTTGATGACGTCCTTTATCTCCGAAATTAAATCCCTTGTTATGCCCCTAATATCACTCCTTACGAATCTCGTATCAAATCTCATTCCTGCCTTAAAAAAACCATAAATGACCTCACCTAATTCCTTATCCATTTTCCTTTGGAATGCGAATGGTGTTAGAACTCACACTGACGAACTTACAGCCTTACTGCAAGACAAAAACATTGATGTTGCACTCATTACTGAAACTAGACTAACCACTAAACAGTACTTTAAAATACCAGGATACACGACATACCGGACAGACCATCCAGACGGCAAAGCCCATGCCGGTACTGCTGTCATAGTCCGCCGATCCCTCACCCATCACTTACACCCAATTTCCGCCCACGATTACCTACAAGCAACTTCCATTGTTATCAAAACCTTTTCCTTTCCGCTTATCATCGCATCAGCATACTGCCCTCCTAAACATCCCATTTCCTCTGCCCAATTTGAATCCTTTCTCAACTACTTGGGTAATCACTTCATTTTGGGTGCAGACTTAAACGCTAAGAATCAACAGTGGGGTTCTAGAACCACCAATTCTCGTGGACGGACATTGCAGTCTGCACTCAACTCCCGACGCTTTCATCTCCTACCTCCCGATTCTCCTACCTACTGGCCAACAGATCCTAACCGTAATCCTGACATCCTCGACTTCTTCATCCACAGCGGATTAGGCTCTCTTAATTTTTCCATAGCTCGCCTTGATGAACTATCCTCTGATCATAGTCCATTGATTCTAAATGTATCCATAACACCTATTCCTAAACCTATCCCACCGTCATTCATTAGAGGCCCTGTCAACTGGAACCTCTTCCGCGAAATCCTCACTAATGATATTGACCTCAGAGTGATTCTCAAAACCCCAAATGACCTTGACGACGCCGTATATTCCTTTACAACCGCTATTCAACAAGCCGCCTGGACTGCCTCCTCTCCCAAACAATCCCAAATAATTCCTTATAAAAGCCATTTACCACAACACCTGACAGACCTCATCAACAGCAAACGCCGAGCCAGAACATTATGGCAACGCACCCGCCACCCAGAGGATCGCCGCTCCTATAACTTTTTTTGTAGAAAATTAAAGCGGGAGTTGGCGATCTTCCGATCCCAATCCTACAATACCTACCTCTCCTCTCTCTCGACTCGTGACAATTCCCTGTGGAATGTCACGAAGAGAATCCTAAAATCCCCCCTGATATCCCATCCTCTCCGGCGTAGTGATAATTCCTGGGCTGCTTCTGACAAAGATAGGGCCCAGGAATTCGCACTACACCTTTCCAAGGTATTCACTCCTCATTCTGATCTCAATCCAACCCACACCGCAATAGTTGAAGAGTTCCTTACGTCACCGATACCAATTTCCTTACCACCTAAAGCAATCAATCCCTCTGAGGTCAAATATCTGCTTCAAAAGCTTCCTCTCCGTAAATCCCCTGGATACGATCTCCTTACTCCTCAAATCCTAAGACAACTTCCACCTAAAGCCATTACATTCCTTACATATATCTATAACTGTATCCTACGCACTACCTATTTCCCTCTGTTGTGGAAACACTCGACTATCATCCTTTTCCTAAAACCAGGCAAACCATCCAACTGTACGTCATCCTACAGACCTATTAGCCTTCTTCCGATCCTCTCCAAAATCTTCGAAAAACTCCTATTGAAACGAATCCTAGCCAAATTTCACAATTTTCCTTCACACCAGTTTGGATTCCGTCCTCAACATTCCACGGTTCAGCAAGGACTCCGAGTTGTAGACCACATTTCCTCCGCCCTTGAGTGCAAGGAGTATTGTTCGGGTGCCTTTCTGGACATAGCTCAAGCTTTTGACCGGGTGTGGCACCCGGGACTGCTCTATAAGCTCAAAACCCATTTACCTCAATCCTTATACCTAATCCTCCGATCCTATTTATCCAACCGCTCCTTCCGAGTTCGCTGTGGTTCCGAATTTTCCGAACAATATACTGTTGAGGCCGGTGTTCCTCAAGGCAGCGTCTTAGGACCCGTCCTCTACATCCTCTTCACCGCCGATATCCCTACCGATCCCAATACCTTTCTGGCAACATTTGCTGATGACACAGCCATTTTATCATCCAATTCCGATCCTGAAGCAGCATCGCTAAATCTCCAAAAGCACCTTTCCCTTGTCGAAGACTGGTGCAATGCTTGGCGCATTAAGGTGAACGAAAGCAAATGCACTCACGTCACATTCACCCTTCGACGCAAATCCTGTCCAACGGTTTATTTCAATTCCATACCGCTTCCTTCCTCAGACACAGTCCGGTATCTCGGCTTTTTACTAGACAAAAGACTGACGTGGAACCCACATACAAGACTAAAAAGAAAAGAACTCAACCGCAGATTCGGCCAGTTATACAGACTACTAAACAGAAAATCTCATCTTACAGTTGACAACAAATTACTAATATACAAGACAGTACTGAAACCTATATGGACCTACGGACTTGAACTGTGGGGAACAGCTAAACATTCTAACATCAAACGCATCCAATCCTTCCAATCCAAAGTCCTCCGAACAATAGTTAATGCTCCATATTACGTTACCAACTGTATCCTACACCATGACCTTAATATTCCGTTTGTTTTAGACCTGGTACCATCCAAATTTTCCAAATTTCATCAGAACCTTAGTCATCATCCTAACCCTCTAGCGCAATCCCTATCCAGCACCACCCATCCCTACAATCCTCCTCGAAGATTGAAACGGCAGTGGCCACGAGACCTATTGTAAACATTTAAACTGGAGTTCTGACAATGGTCAGATCCTCCACTCATGTACGGTATGTTTGTGGCTACAGCGCCCTAACTCAGCCTCCACTGGCTCAGACCGGTGATGCGGCTGAGATAGAGGCACTGGGATCTCTTGGGTTCCGCTTTTTCCTCCACAAGTGGAGGGAAAAGCGCTTGCTGGGGTCCCTTTAGCAATTGTATACATTGTATATAGTTATGATTGTGTGTAAGATGTTTATTTATTTGCCAACTTTTTATTTATCTCAATAATAGGTTTTTATTTCGATTTGTTTTGTTTTTTATTTATTATTATTATTTTATTGTATATATATGAATTTATTTATGTTCTATTTTATGTAATTTGACCATTATTATTATTTTCTGTATATATAGTATGAATGTGGTCTCTTATCAATATTATTATTGTTCATTTTGTAACAAATTGTAATATATCTCAATAAAAATAATATAAAAAAAAAATTGTTTAAATGAAATATAAATAGGTCAATGATTTAAAATTCATTCTCATAAAGTATTATTAATTTTGTACTTATTATCTATTATAGAAGAGTTTATTAACTATATTTTACAAAATGAAACAACCCTTTTTCCAATAATATTTTGCTGTCATTAATAACGATATTTTAACAATGTTTCGACGCTTTGCCTCATCTTCAAGCAAATCCTTAAAATCTTAACTAAATCATTTTTTTTCTTTATCGGTGGCGCGATAGGGCCGTGTAGACCCTTGGCCTCGCAGTGTATTATGTTGGAAGAATACACACGCGTTACTCGATAAAATTTTGTGGGGTAGAGTCATCACGCATTACGCCAATTTTTGTGTGTGGGCACCATTTGGCTGACGGGTCTCACATATCCGGGGGAGAGGCTGAGACTAAATCCTCATTAATTTTTTTATTATTATTTTTTTTTTATTCGTATATATTACAATTTGTCATAATAGATAATAATAATAATGCTACAGGATCTCATTCATACAATATTTACAATATAAACAAAAGGAAAGTCAAATTACATATAATAAAATCAAAATAAGTAAACGTATACAATAACAAAATTAAGTAGACAAAATAAATACAAATAAATGAAGTTAACAAATAAATAAACAAAACATGTCACATTCATACCTATGTACAATATTTACAATCAGCTCGGGAACCCCGGACGGGGCTTGTCCCCCCACTTGTGGAAGGACAAGCAGAGCCTAAAGGATCCCAGCTTGAGAGGAGAATCTGACCAGTGTCAGAACTCCAGCATATGTATTTACAATATATCTCGGGGCCACTGCCGTTTCAACCTTCTAGGTGGGTTGTATGGAGCTGGATAGGGATCGTGCTAAAGGATTAGGATGATGAATGAGGTTCTGATGGAATTTGGAAAATTTGGATGGAATTAGGTCTGAAATAAATGGAACATTAAGGTCGTGGTGCAAGGTATAGTTGGATACATAATAAGGAGCATTTACTATTATTTGGAGGACTTTGGATTGAAAGGATTGAATGCGTTTGATGTTAGAACGTTTAGCTGTCCCCCACAGTTCAAGTCCGTAGGTACAGATGGGCTTCAGTAATGTATTATAAATTAATAATTTGTTGTCAACTGTAAGTTCAGATTTTCTGTTTAATAGTCTGTATAACTGTCCGAATCGTCGATTGAGTTCTTTTCTTTTAAGTCTTGTATGTGGGTTCCCCGTCAGTCTTTTGTCTAGTAGTAAGCTAAGATAGCGGACTGTATCTGAAGGAGGAATAGGAATGGAATTGAAGTAAACTGGCGGACAGGAGTTTCGTCGAAGAGTGAAGGTTACGTGTTTGCATTTGGCCTCGTTCACCTTTATGCGCCAAGCACCACACCAGTCTTCGATAAGACAAAGGTGTCTTTGCAGGATTAAGGATGCTGTTTCAGGATCGGAACTGGATGATAGGATGGCGGTGTCGTCTGCAAATGTTGCCAGAAAGGTGTCAGGATGATTAGGAATATCAGCGGTGTAATTGCTTGAAAAAAAACCCTCCGGCTTTGGCGTGGAAAACTAGCGCGCTAGCCACTCAGCCACGGGCCTCCCTAACTCATTGATATAATTTTATATTCCCATCTGTGTATGTAATAGTCGAATTCTTACATTTTATTCATTTCACTACACACAATATCTATCACTTTTCAAGTTATTATATATTTCTAACCCAATTCTTAACTGATAAAATTTAAACTTATCAGTTTATGGAACGAAATTGAGAGGAAGATTTGAGTCTTCTGGGCGAAAACACGTGAATAAAGCGTGGAAAGGATTGAAGTAGGTTTAGAAATATATTATAACAGAAGTCCATCTGGTGGTAACTCTACGAAGGGAAAAATCTCTTGATGATGTTCAGATGGGTAGAATGAATAGTAAATAACTATTTTAGGATGTTAGGTGGACTAAGACTTATTTTTTTCAAACTAAAACATAATTATTACTTGTATGATCACTTACATTTACATTATAACTTGAGACAGAAATGATATTATTCTTCCTTTTTCCAGTGGCGCAACAGGCCGTGTAGGCCCTGGGCCTCGTGGTGTAAACCTCCTGGGAGATAACACTCACGTTTCTCGAATCATATTGTAATGTATGGTCATCACTCTTTACGCCTAATTTTGTGAGTGGCCACCATTTGGCTGACGGGTCTCACATACCCGGGGGAGAGGCTGTGAGTGAATCCCCATTTAATTACATCCTTATAAAAGCCCCGCCGGGACTGGGATTCGAACTCACAACCTATAGCATGAGAGAGTAGCGCGCTAGCCACTCAGCCATGGGCTCCCCAATAATATTATTAGAGGTAGATATTAGGGCTGATTAATTTCTTCCATATACTTAATTATTTATTAAATCACCAATTCAACGTTTCGGGATCTCACTTCCATCATCAGGACTCTACAAGTAACAACAAGTATTAGGAAAAACATAATCAGCCTAATATCTGCCTCTAATATTATGCTAGATCTTCCGTTGATAATAATTTATTGATATAATTAATAATATTGATTGTATAAATAAAATATGATATGAACATACGGAAATTAAATGAGTATGGATAGATGCATATTAATCATTAAGAAAATGGAGAAATAATTATCCTTAAACCTTACTGGATTGAGGTGGATAAGGAGCACCATAAAATGGTATTTTGATGATGGACTTTTCAAAGGAAGGGTGGATTTCTATGATAATGACTCAATATATTAGTAATGATGGAGTTTTTGTTGACGGTTGAGAAATTAGATGAGGAAGATGGTTGGGGGTGCGGTCATAAATTAGAAACACACATTTAAAACAAGTGCTATTTTAATTATGTGCCGACGTTTCATAAGAAGTCAACGACTTCTTTAGACACCGTCTCAGAGTCAACCCTGATGAAGGCCCACATTGTAGACCAAAACGTCGGCACATAATTAAAATAGCACTTGTTTTAAATGTGTTTTTCTAATTTATGACCACACCCCCAACCATCTTCCTCATCCAATATATTAGTAAGACGATATTTCTATTTCTAGTTCAGGAAGAACGCTGGTAAGAAGATCATACGTCATATGGAATAGGACAGAGCACGGAAAATTTTCTTTTAGCCTATAGCCAAACGTGGCTGGTTTACCAGTGTTCAATGAGAGATCGTCGAAACATGACCATATTATAAAGCAATTCTTCAATCTTAATATTATATTTTTATTAGTATTATCATGGTTGCTTTGGAGTCCTTATCTTAATGGATCGGAATGGAATTTCAAAGAAGAAGAATTAGAGCAAGGAAGAAGCGAGATAAAGACTCCTGAGGAAGGTGTAAGGTAAGCGTTCCATTAGCTTGGAGAAGATAACTGATGTTGGAGGAGTTTCAAGTTCTACAAAGTGTAATTGCTCCTGGGTGTTAGGAGGCTCAAGTGATATGATCATGGGCATGATCAGTTGTTCTTCACAGTCAACGTGTGCCGTTTGCTGGGGTTTACGTAATGTTGAGAGCTATGTTGTAGATTGAGGAAGACATGGCAGACCGCCGAGGAAATGGGACAGTGGATATTGACCAAAAGGACAGGAATATAGCGATTGATTATTGATGACCTTGGGGCGATAGCCGAAGGAGGTCACCGCATGGCCAATTACCTTCATTGTTCTAATCAATAGTTGTCTTTACCGGGGCGGTAATCTCTCTCCACGTGGGATAGTGCTTAGCAATAAGTTTGTGGCGCAACAACCCTTTAAAAGATACATTGCACAATGTATTAGGCCAGGGGGTCTGTAGTATGGCACGCGAGCTTGTTTGGATTACCTTTTCCATTTACGGCTAGATTGAATACAGATCTAGTACAACCAATATAATTCCTTTAAAAGCTAGAGATTAGGATTTTGAGTCAGTCTTCAGGTGTTAAGAATATTAATGATGTTTAGAATCTAATCACCGCATTAATTTATGCTTAAAACTTTAGACATAATAAAGATGCCTATCAATCGACATATCTCAAGAGAAAGATCGAATTTCACTTATTTTATCGTAACTAATCTGAACGGATAGCTTAGTACAATGTTATACACCATAGCTGAAGCATATTTACTTTCACTTACTATGATGGGTCGCATATAGGGTAATAAAGTAATTGACTTAAAATATAAATTTATTTATAGAATAACACATATTATTACACATAAAAACATCGTACATTTGAGGCATTGTTATTGTCGAGAATACTGAGGTTCTATTTACCACATAATATAACATATAAGTAGCTTTGACTGATCTGCACAATTATTCTCTCACTTGACCCCCCTGACCTCTTCTGTCCGCGGCTTGACTTCCGCTCCTCTTGCCGTCCGGGCTCAGACTCCTGCAGGTAAAAGCTATCTCTCCCAAGCAGTGGAGGGGTGCAGATTTTTGCATAGGCCTTCCAAGAACCCTTCCTGCTTGTCGCCCGGAAACTGCTCCATTTTGTACAATTCAAAAATATTCCTTCACCTTCCAGTATTCTCGATACATATAAGGGAAAGTATTGCGAACGTGAAAATTTTCGAATTCCAGTTTTCGACGAAAATACACGTTTTAGGGTCCCCTGAAATTCAATTTTTATTTTTATTCATATTTTATTGAATTTTACAACTGTATTAACATAAATACAATAAGTAAAACTGTTGAATTAGAATAAAGGGCTTGAAAGGCTTGTGAAGAAACTACCCAGCAGTAGAACTTCGATGTTTATTTAAGTAAGTAGATCCCGAGGCCATCTTCTTTTCAATCGCCTAGGAGGGTTGTCAGGAATATGTGAGGTTGATAGGTTGCGGACAAGAGGGTTTATATGGGCTGGGAGTTTGGAATTAAAAGTGGTATATCTGGTACGAGAAAGGTCTGTAACAAATGGGATATTAAGGTCGTTATGGACTATTTCATTTGTGACGAAATAAGGAGCATTTAGGATTTTGCGAAGGAATTTGGATTGTAAGGATTGGATACGGGAGGAATTAGATGGCTTCGTAGAGCCCTAAAGCTCGATTCCATATGTCCAGATGGGTCTTATGACGGTATCATAAATGAGCTTTTTGTAATGAATTGGAAGTTTTGAACGTTTGTCAAGTAAGTGTTGTAGTAATCGGTATCTACGGGCAGTCTCTTGTCGTTTTAGTCTCGTGTGAGGATTCCATGTAAGACGTTTATCAAGATGGAGTCCTAGGTATCGGATTTGTTCAACAGGTATGAGTGGGGTATTATTAAAGGGTACAGTGGGGCAAGAGGTCATCGGTTTGCGACGAAGGGTAAAGGTAATTTGGTGGGATTTATTAGGATTTATTTTAATCCTCCAGTTCTGACACCATTTTTCAATGGCTGTGATGTGGGACTTATGGGTTTGGGATGCAGCGGTTGGATCATTATGGACGGATAACACACAAGTATCATCCGCGTATGTTGTGAGGACAATGCTAGGATGGAGTGGAATATCAGCTGTATATACCGTATAAAGGATGGGATCTGTGATACTACCCTGAGGTACACCTGCAGACTGAGAAAATGTGAAAGAATAGGAAAGATTATGATTTACTTTGAACGTTCTATCAGTAAGGTAAGAACGGATTATCAGGAAGTATGTAGCGGGAAGGAATTGACGGAGTTTATAAAGGAGTCCTGAGTGCCAGACTCGGTCGAACGCTTGTTCCACGTCGAGAAAAGCACCCGTGCAATACATTCCGCGCTCCAATGTGGAGGATATAACATCCACCACACGGTGACATTGCTGAATTGTAGAATGGGATGTCCGAAATCCAAACTGATGGTCAGGAATTACGTGATTCATTTCTAGGATCGGATACAGGCGTTTCAAAATGAGTTTTTCTAGGATCTTTCCCATGATGGGCAAAAGGGAGATCGGACGGTATGAGGATGGATGTTCAGGAGGCTTTTGGGGTTTTGGGATCATTTTGATTATTGACAGTTTCCATGGTTCAGGGAAATAGGTGGTTCGGAGAGTAGCGTTGAATACATAAGTGAGGTAGAGGATTGCTTTTTGAGGTAGCTGTTTTAGGATATAGGATGTGATGAGATCATGACCAGGTGCTTTTTTAATACTCAATTGATGGATAACGTTAATTATTTCAGAAGGATGAAAGGCTTTAGGAGGAGGGGACATTTGGAGTGGAATAGTTAGTTCTGCTTCAATATGGTCAATATGGGTTGGATTAAGGATTTCAGGATGTGGATTAAATATTTTGGAAAGGTGTTCACCAAATATTTGAGTCTTTTCTTCATCTGATCGAGACCAGGTAGAAGATTCGGTAAGGAGTGAGTGAATAAAGGTTTTGAATTTGAGCAGATTTTTGGTAGTTGTCCATAAAGATTTGTCAGTTGGTCTTAAGTTTTCTGTGAAGTCCTGAAATGTTTGTATTTTGAATTTTCTAATTTCAGTTTTGAGTTTGTTAGTTAGATGAGTATAGTATGTTTTGTCGGACGGGTATCTGGACCTATGCCACTTAGCCATTGCTCGCCGTTTCTCTGCTAATAAGTTCCGAATGTGATATGGTAAGTTAGTGTCGCGGGAGTAATTATTTTTGGGATGTGATGAGTTGTTATTAATTGCAATACCTATTGTTCTTTAGTTTTTTTATAGCAAAGTTAATTTGTTGTTCTGTTTTTAGTGGAATCGTTAAGTCAAGTTCGTTTTCTAGTTCAGAGCGAAAGTTGTCCCAGTCAACATGTCCTGTAATTAATGAAAGAGGGAAGGATTTAGGAATAGGGTTTGAATGAAGGAGCAGCAGAACTGGGCTATGGTCTGAGGAGAGGTCTTCTAAGGATGTTACTGTAGATTGAAAGGTGTGAAATTTGGGATGTGACGAATATATCAAGAATATCAGGGCGTTTTTTCAGGGAAGTAGGCCAATAAGTAGGATCTTTGGGTGATAAGACGGAATAGCTGTTGGAAGTAGTGACTTGGGAGAGAATCCTGCCACGAGTGTTGGATGTTCGGCATCCCCACCGTTGATCTTTGGCGTTGTAATCTCCTCCGGCAATGAAGCGCGGACCAACGGACTGAAATAAGGAATTAAATTGGTGAGAGGAGAGGGAATTGCCAGGAGGGCAATATACAGCTGAGATAGTTATATTAAATGGACGGCAGGATAAGGTAATAGAAGTCGATTGGATGGCGTCAGTTGGAGTAGAAGGAATCAGGGAGTGAGTTAAGGAATTGTGAATAAGGATACAAGAGCCAGCGTGGGATGTTTTGTCAGGGTGATCTGATCTGTGTATGATGTAGTCACGTGAAATTCAATTTAAATTATTCTTTAACAATTTATTTTTATCCCTTCGTGTATTCAAAAATTCTTCAATTGATTTTAACAACGGAGGTAAGTGAAAGTCGTGTGTTGAGAGCACCAGATTTCTTTATTTTTTCAAAGCTTCTAAAATAAAGATTCAAGAATACATATGAGATAATACATATTTACGAAGTATTTTTCTTGGATTTTCCTCCTGTTGCTGCAGCACAGCTTCATTTTAAGGATGGTTTTTTATTCACAATTTTTTGTGTTTCTTGTCATTTGTAATGTATTTTAAGTGCTGGGACATACTTTTTGGCTAAAAAAGTAACAAACTTAATTCTAAAACTTGTAATATGTCCGATTGTGATGGGCAATGTGTCCATATTACAGTTGAGAACTATTGGTCATTGGTCGTTCCAACTACTCCGGCCATCTAAGTAATAGCGTCAGGGTTTGAAAGGAAGTATTACCTAGGTATTTTAGAGAGGATTGAAATTTGATATGGCTTCTGATGAAATCTCGTATCGTTGGGAGGACGAATAAGGCTGGTGGTTTTTTTTTTCTTTTAAGCCTACGGTCCTCACCATTTTCCTTGTAAAATAAATTATATATATATTGAGGATGTATAGTCGACTGTAGAAACTATTATAGGTGGAATAGTCAGGAATCAGTCATTTTTTGAAAAGTTTTTAATTTTGCCAACGTTTCGGCCCAAGCTTGTGAGCAATCATCAGGGCTACAAACATCAGAACAAAAGAGATACATATCAATATGATAATGAAAATTTTCTTTTGAATGTAGTGACAATGATAACATTTGAAATAAAACAGAAAATATATACCAACACACTTAAATATTATAGATACAAATAATGATAATATGATACATAATCTGATGAATAAGCATAACAAAATTTTACAGAACTTTAGACTTTTAATATAGAAGTACCATTAGTGAGGCATGTCCAAGCATAAACTGAGGAAAACCAATAAACATAGGTAGTATGGGGAGGGGTTCATGTAAAAACCCTGAAGGTTTTCCCCTCTAAGTGTAAATACTACAGCTTATCTTTGTTTTGAAAAAGTTTTACAAAATTATATAATGGAAAAAACAAAATAATATATCCGTATGTACAATAAGGCTCAACATTTTTAACAGAAAATTATAAACACTAGAATCTGAGGTATTTAAAAAAAATCCATGAGGTATGTAATAAAAAATAAAATAAAATAAATAAATAACAAAAACAAGAACCAGAGGTGTTATAAACAAAAAGATAAATATACAGTAAATAAATAAAATATACATTACACAAGCAATTTGTACAATAAAGTGATAGAGTTATAATTTAAGGAGACGGAAGATGTTAGCATACGAGGGAGAGATTATCTCTTTGTCAGTTTTATGATTTACGGTACTCGATCTTTTTCCATATGGATATATATAGCTTCGGAGAGGAGTCGCTTTTTGTAGTTAGGTACGGTGGCTAGGATTTCAGGATTGTCAAAATCAAAATGACGGTCAAGGGATATAGCGTGTTCGGATAATTTTGAGGAAAATGGGTTACGGGTAGATATTGTGTATTGGTGCTGATAAATTCTTTTTTTGAGATAGTTTTTGGTCTCGCCTATGTAACATGAATTGCAATTTGGGGAAGAGCAGGGAATACGATAAACTAAATTTGATTTTTGTAGGAAAGGGATGGGATCTTTTAGTTTTGAATATAGATTCTTTAATTTGTTACCATATTTTAAAACTAAGCGGAGATGGGGAAAGCTAGAGGATAAGACTTTTTTAATTTTTTGAGATAGAGATGGGATGTATGGAAAGGATCTGTACTGGGGAAAAGGTTTAAGTTTGTGGGGAGGAGAGGTTTGAAGAAGTTTTAATGAGGTTTTTGATTAATTGGTCATGAAAATTATTAAATTTTAAGGATTTTTTCTAGCCGGGTTAAATTATCTTGGTGAAATTTTGTATCGGAAAGTGTTAAGGAACGGTGTATGAGATTTTTGGCTACACTGATTTTCTGGTGATGTGGGTGTAAGGAAAAATAATTAAGGAGACGGCCAGAATAATTAGGTTTGTGTACCAGTTTGTGGATAGTGAATTATCGAAATTTCTTATGATAAGGAGGTCGAGGAACGGAAGTGAGTTATTGTTTTCTATTTCAATGGTAAATTGGAGTCGAGGATGGTAAGAGTTGAAAGAAGTCAAGATATTAGGGATGGCTTTGGGGTTGAGGATCAGGAAAAGGTCATCAACATATTTTTTAATGAAAAAAATATCTGCGGAAAAGTTAGGTATAACGGTGTCAAGAAGGTGATTGAGGACGATGTTGGAGAGATCAGGAGCAAGACAGTTTCCCATGGCTAAACCCGAAATTTGTTTATAAAATTTCTCTTGGAAACATAGGTAGCTAGAGTTACAGCACAGAGAGAGGGATTCAAGGTATGAGGATTGGTTGAGGGAGGTATGCGGTTCTAAGGTCAGCCAATTTTCATCGATTGTTTTCGATCAGGACACCCTTTTGATTCCTGATGAAGAAAAACGAATGATTTCCCGTACCCGGACCTCTAATATTATTACCAATTAACCCTCACTCCATCCCCACACACTCTCCACAACCCGCCATAGTTCCCTAGTACAGATCCACTCCATACATCCCATCTCTATCTCAAAAAATTAAAAAAGTCTTATCCTCTAGCTTTCCCCATCTCCGCTTAGTTTTAAAACATGGTAACAAATTAAAGAATCTATATTCAAAACTAAAAGATCCCATCCCTTTCCTACAAAAATCAAATTTAGTTTATCGTATTCCCTGCTCTTCCCCAAATTGCAATTCATATTACATAGGCGAGACCAAAAACTATCTCAAAAAAAGAATTTATCAGCACCAATACACAATATCTACCCGTAACCCATTTTCCTCAAAATTATCCGAACACGCAGCGACTCCTCTCCGAAGCTATATATATCCATATGGAAAAAGATCGAGTACCCGTAAATCATAAAACTGACATTGAAAATTTTCATTATCATATTGATATGTATCTCTTTTGTTCTGATGTTTGTAGCCCTGATAATGGCTCACAAGCTTGGGCCGAAACGTTGGCAAAATTAAAAACTTTTCAAAAAATGACTGATTCCTGACTATTCCACCTATAATATATATATATATATATATATATCCATGAAGGGTCTTGGGCTCAGTAGATATAGAGATTCGTACTGTTTCTAGGTCAATGGCCGTGCAATGAGGTGACTAGGCCGAGATCACAATTAGCCGCTATGTTTTTTCTCATATTCGAGTACCCCCTTTATTTAGGCTAGGTTTGTCCCGGGAGCGTCTCCATACCTCAAGATCGCCTCACGGCTGAAATAACCTAGTAAATAATATACTGCCACAGGCGGGATTCGAAACCAGGACCCAGAGAACAGTATACTAGTGCTCTATCCACTAGACCCCACCGTTCCCTATCTACTTCTAAATAAAATATTATTTTATAAGCTTAATTATAAGTTCTACTTCAGATAACTGAATTGAAGAAAAAAAAAATAAAAACATTAGAAAAACTTATACAAAGGTCTTTAGTCGACAAAGGAACAGTAAAAAAAAAAAAGTTTTGACTAAAAAAAAAAAAAAAACTTTCCAAAATCAAGTAATAGAAAACTCGAGTTCATCTGTGCGTGTTAAATTAAATGAAGGAACTTTACAATTATCGGGCAATAGTTAGGAGTTGTTCCCTAGAACTAACTCGGAACTGTATGTAGATTAGTTCTTAGTGAGGAGATGGGGTAAAGGTCCTTTCACGGTCCTCAGCTCTTCTGTATTAACTTCACCGATAGTTTTCTCGGGTCGAATAAACGACCTAAATAAAATAAACGCCTTAGTTGTTGAATTTTCACTCCCATCCTCTCTTATCAGCTTCCTCATTTCTCTCTCTTTCTCATGACTTTTATTTCAGTAATAATTTATCAACCCTGTTTCTTCATGTAACCCAAGGATTTGGATACGGTTATAAAAGAAAAACGGATAACCCTTGAAAATAGAAAACATATTTCATTCTGGAACTAGTTCCTTTAGGATAAACCAAATGTACGATTCCTTTTATATATCAGTTACATACAGCATAGCAATAGTTACGAATTGTTTAACGAAGAAAATATACGTTATATGATGGAGTTAGTTGGGGGTGCGCTTACCAAGCCAAAACTTATTTTATTTGTGTGCCGACGTTTCAGCCTACATTTCGGACCTTCATAAGGGCTAGGAAAAACGTGAAACAATCACTAAAATTAAAAGAAATATTAAGAATAAATCATGTAAAATAGATGATAGAAATGAAAATAAAATATGTAAACAAACATTAATGTCCTCGCGCGGATCTCATTACCGCGTATGGGGAGCGTCCCACGGGTGGCGGATGTGGGGATGGTCGGTGGAATTTCCTCGGAAGCTCCTCCCGGCTAAGTCCGATGGACTCGCTGACCAACAATGAGAGCGGCCCCCCAAGCTTGCTGGAGGGTGTGACGTAGGTTCGAACACCCTACTCACATATTTAGTTCACAAAATATCACCAAAAGTCATGGATTACTTATACTTAATACTTAGTTCGCGGCTTCTATCTAAAAACTTAAAGATTAGAATTTATAAAACTATTATTCTTCCAACGGTTCTTTACGGATGTGAAACGTGGCCGCTTACTTTGAAGGATGAACAACGGCTTAAGGTTTTCGAAAATAAGGTATTGCGTAAAATATTTGGTCAGAAGAGAGATGAGGCCACTGGGGAGTTTAGAAGGTTACACAACGCGGAATTGCGGAACTTGCATCCTGTGAATATAATTGAGCTGATTGCATCGCGGAGACTCAAATGGGCGAGTAAAGTTGTTGGGCTCGATGACGAGCGGATTCCGAGAAAGTTGGTATTTGCTGATCCGACTGGTAGGCGTCCGAAAGGTAGGCCGAAGCGGAGATGGGAGGATTGCGTTAAGGCTGATCTCGGGAGCTTGGGCTTGAATGGTGAACATTGGACGAGTCTGTGTAGGCGGAATTTGGTGGTATCGGCATCGAACCTTCGGGTTCGCTAAGCCTATTATTATTATTATTATTTAAACAAACATTAATGAAAACTTATAATATTTGGATAGAATATTGTAAAACTAAGCACCTAATGAAAGTTTAAACAGAACATTTATTCAAACAATGAAAGTTTTAAAAAATAACACTTTTGAAATAATAATAATAATAATATTAAACGAGAGAGAAATCCTCAATTGGATCGGATGCCCACCTTTGCAGAGTTGCTATGAATACACAACATACTGAATCAATCAAGACAATTTTATATAAAGACTATTGACAGAAAAAAAAATCTTGTGCCGACAACACATGACTTTCACTCACCTCAACTTTTAAATTTTTTTTTTTTTTTTTTTTTTATTATTTATTGGAATTTACAACTGTATACAGGAATACAACTAGTAAATTAGATGAAATATATAAAGGCATGAAACACATGTAGAGAAGCTTCCCAATGGAAGCACTCTAAAATTATTTAAACTAGAAGGTCTCGGGGCCATCTCCTTTTCAGACGCCTCGGAGGATTGTCAGGAATCGAAGAGGAAGAAAGGTTTGAAACTAGAGGATTAGGGTGGGAATGGAGTTTGCCATGAAAGGAATGGTATCTAGATCGGGCCAAATCAGCAACATACGGAACATTAAGATCTTTATGGATTAGTGTATTCGTGACAAAGTAAGGAGCATTGAGGATTTTACGAAGGATTTTGGATTGTAGGGATTGGATACGGGAAGAATTCGATGGTTTAGTAGAGCCCCAAAGCTCTACTCCGTAAGTCCATATCGGCCTTATGATAGTCATGTAGATGAGTCTTTTGTAGTTAAGTGGAAGATTAGAACGTTTGTCTAGTAAGTGTTGAAGTAGTCGAAAACGTCGAGCAGTTTCTTGTCGTTTAAGTCTTGTATGAGGGTTCCAAGTGAGACGTTTGTCAAGGTGCAGTCCTAGATATCGGATCTGTTCAACCGGGACAAGAGGAGTATTATTGAAGGAAACAGTAGGGCAGGATGTCATAGGTTTACGACGAAGGGTAAAGGTAATTTGGTTGGATTTGTTCGCATTTATTTTAATTCTCCAGTTCTGACACCACACTTCAAGGTCTCTGATGTGGGATTGGAGAGTTTGAGAGGCAATAGTTGGATTAGTATTGACTGATAACACACAAGTGTCATCAGCGTAGGTAGAAAGGAAAGTGTTAGGATGGGATGGGATATCAGCTGTATAAACTGTGAAAAGAATAGGTCCCAGGATACTGCCTTGAGGAACACCAGCAAACTGATTAAAAATGGATGAATAGGAATTATTATTGATTTACTTTGAAGGATCTGTCAGTGAGGTAGGACTTGATGATAAGGAAATATGTAGGGGGAAGGAAATTGCGGAGTTTGTAAAGCAATCCCGGGTGCCAGACTCGGTCAAAGGCTTGCTCTACGTCGAGGAATGCTCCCGTGCAGTACAACCCGCGCTCTAATGCAGACGAGACAACGTCCACCACACGATGACATTGCTGGATAGTGGAGTGGGACGTTCTGAATCCAAACTGGTGATCAGGAATTATGGAATTAGTATCTAGGATGGGATATAGGCGTTTCAGTATAAGTTTTTCCAAGATTTTACCCATGATTGGTAAAAGTGAGATGGGACGGTAAGAAGATGGATTTTCAGGCGGTTTCTTAGGTTTGGGTATCATTTTGACAATGGATAATTTCCAGGAAGCAGGAAAGTATGTGGAACGGAGTACGGAATTATATATGTAAGTAAGATATAGGATAGCTTTTCGAGGAAGGAGTTTTAAAATATGGGAAGTTATAAGATCATGTCCAGGAGCTTTGCGGGATGGTAAACTCTGGATGATGTTAGATATTTCAGTAGGATGGAACGCTTTAGGAGGAAGAACCATTTGGAGTGGGATATCTAGTTCTGCTTCTATAAACTTAATGTGACCGGGATTATGAATATCTGGATGTGGATTAAAGGTTTTAAAAAGGTGCTGACCGAATATCTGGGCCAACTTTTAAAATCAATTTAAAAAAACTATTGAATATAATTCAAATTGAAAAATATTCTAAGTTGATTTTAATAAAACTTGTATTCATTTTCGTTGGAAACATATGATTTACGTTAAATAATATAACTACATTACATTGTTTATCAGTAATGAGTTTATTCCCTATTCACTATTTTATATTACCTATTACAACTTAGTGTATTGGATAATATATTTTTTTTAATTCTTTAGCTATCAAACAAAAATTGCATTAAAAAATATCTTTGCACTTTTCTCCTTTAGTTGTTTATCAAATTCGCTCAACTTTCATAATTAGCTGTTATTTATCAATGCTGACAAGTTGATGTGTCTAATTTCTTAAAATCTATAAAATTAAAGGTACTTTAGAGGAAGACATTTTGAAATAAAGGGATTGAAGCCCAGTCAGACTATTTCAATCAGAAAGAAAACTACATAAGATTAAAGCCTATCAAATTTTACATCGATATAGCGATTTTATTCAAAATCGTTAGAGCCGTTTTTGAGAAAATCATAAATAGGTGCAAAATGCATAGTATAAAGTGGCTCTTCTAGTTAGCCGATTTTGATAAAAAAGTTTTCGTAACATCTCAGGCGTACATTTGTCTTAAATATGAAATTTCACTTTCATAGGACTATTCGTTCACGCGTGAGAGTTACCACACACACACAGACACAGACCTTTTTGCGGAACTTGGTTATTTGGACTCAGGGGCCTTGAAATATGTATTTCCGTCGAAAACAGCTATTCGAAAATGTTCACGATCGCAATACTATCCCTTACTATATATTTCATATATAGGCAAGTGTAAGTAATAAATGGTTATTACGTAGTATATAATAATATACGAATAATAATATTTATAAATGGGGAAAGTGTTGTTTGTAAAGAGGAGTGCCATCCGTTTGCTGGGCAGCACATTATCGATTCTTCTTATCTGATCCTATCCATAATTTATTCCGGCTGATTGAACTGTTAAAATGCCCCGGGAAGAGAGGCTCTCTTCAATATTTAATTCCGTAAACAAATGCCCAATAATTCCACAGCCGGTCCATTATTATAGGTGTCGGGAGTACAGTTCACTTCATCAGGCCAAATGGAGTGAGTTCAAACTTTCCATTACTTTTAAAAGGCAGTCCTGTAGCCAAAATAAATAAAAAGATTCGGCGTATCCCACGCATTATATAACTTTTATTCAACACCTCTGTGATTGTTATTAATTTTTATTTAGTTATGGATAATTTAAGGTGAATACCAAAGTCTAATATAGAATTGGATGCTGATAATTATACTTCAACACTATTATTATTATCAACACTAGTATTAATCATTATTAATACCAATCTATTAAAAAAAACAACTATAGTATTCTCCATTCAGGCCTCGTTTAGATACGTTGGAAAAATTAATAATTTTCATCAAAATTATAACTTAGGACAATATAGAATACAATAAATATTATTTTAGATAATTTATGATTTCATTAATTAAAAAAATATACCCTACACGACAGTACTAAGAGACACGAACGAAAAGGACGGAAATGACTGTCATAATGTAAGGTAATAGGCTCATTTTTTGACGGAACGAGGCGGATTCGGACGGTAAGCACGAAATGATACCGGCACGAGACATTATTTTAGGACCGCTAGATTACATAATAAAAATTTCAAATCGAATCTTTCGTGTAATACACTTAGGAAACGAATGGAAGATAATAAACAAAACAGCCTATTGCACGAGAAGATTATTTGTTTTATTATCTTATGACTGGTCTGGTCGTTAAACTTGTATTTATATTATATTCTTAAGGAACTTTAGTCCCAGAATAATAAATAAAAAGTTTCATTTCATTATAATCAGTTGTGAGGGAGTGGCATGGCCTAATGGAAAGAGCATTAGGCTAGTGAACTTCGGGTCCCAGGCTGGAACCCGGCTGAGCCAGAATTATTTCAGCCGTGGATCGACCCTGGAGTAAGGAGACCCTCCTGGGGCCTATCTTAAATGAGTAACAACAATGTAGGAAACAACCTGGCGGCCAAGCGTGATTTAGGCCTAATCATCCCCTTGCACGATCGTTGGCAGTGAAATAGTACGAATCCCCTACTGAACCCAAGACCCTTCATAGGTTGTAGAGGCACTGGTTTTTTTTAAATATCAGTTGGGGTTCGACCTTGAGAGATTCTCCTGTGGCATTCCTTGACTTTATATAATGTTGATATCTAATAATGAGAGAAAAAAAATCAGTTATTAATATCATTTTAAAAATTTTTAAACAAATTTAGAAACGAAAATAAATTGTTAAAGAATTATTTGCATTAGATTTGTATAGAAAGATGTGTTATATTTAAAATAATATGTTATAATATTATCTATGAGATTCAGAAAGATTTTTTTTTTTTTTTCATCACTCCGTGTTGGAACTACTTGGAGCGTCCGGCGATGACAGCGCCATCCAGAGACCAAGCGGTGAAACTATTGCAATAAAAAAAAAATATTTTTTTCAGTTTTCTCCTTTAGTTGGTAATCGAATTCGTTCAACTTATATATTTACCTATTTTTATCAATGATAATAACATGATATGCTCATTTTTATAACATATATAAAATTAAAGGTACTTTAGAGTTAGAAAATTTAAAATATCTGCATTTAAGCCCGTCAGACTATTTCAATCAGAATGAAACATTATATTAAAGCCCATTAAACATTTACATCGATATAGCGAGTTTGATAAAATTACAATCTGTCCCAATTTGGACATCACTAGTAGTGGTGAAAGATAACATACATACTACATTCATACAATATTTATTTACACGACATAAAATTATAATAAAATATATATACAATAATGATAAAATATATATAAAATAATGAAGTAGTCCTAAATATGAAATTTGAGTTCCGTACGACTTTTCGTTTTTGCGCTAGAGTTACCACACACAGACCTTTTTGCGGGACTTGGTTATTTGGACTCAGGAGACCATAAAACGTGTATTTCCGTTGAAAACTGGAATTCGAAAATTTTCACGATCGCAATACTTTCCCTTACTATATATTTCATATATAGGTAAGTGGAAGTAAAACTAAGGTGATGTGCGCGATTTCAGCCAAATTAATCCTAACAGAGTAGATTAGTGCAACTTTCAAGTAACTAGTACGACTTTTCTAAAATCTTTTCAACGTTATATTTGACATCTATTAAAACTCATAACTTATGAATAATCTTTTAAAGACTTGATTGCAGAAAATTAAATTTTCCCTTGAAAAGAACACCTTTACTGTAATATATTTTGCTTATGAACCTTCAGGAAAGAAAGCCCTAAATGATAGTGAAAACCGTATAAAAAATCTGGTGCGGGCAACACACGACTTTCACTTACCTCCGTTTGTAGAATCAATTAAAGAATTTTCAAATACAGTTAGAGATAAAAATTAGTGAAACCATTAATGAAATAATAAAATGGAATTTCTATAGAAACATATGTATTATTAAAAAATCTATTATATTATTATCTAAAATAATCACTTAGTTTTATCGGCTTTTCATCACTCTCTACTAACTTTCAAAAGCTTGTGTATGAAATAATATTTTTTCTAAAATCTCAAGCTTTCCAACGGTATATCATTCATGTATATTACTGTTCTTATGTTCAAAAACAAAAAATTGTATACAAAATATATTTTTTCAGTTTTCTCCTTTAGTTGTGTATCGAATTCATTCAATTTATATATTTATCTGTTTTTCATTAGTGGTAACAAGATGATATAATTATTTTTATATAGTCGACAAAATTAAAGGTACATTAGAGAAAGAAAATTTTAAATATGGTATTTAAGCCCTGTCAAAACATTTTAATCCGAATGAAACCTAAATGATAGCAAAGCCCATTAAATTTTACATCGATACAGCGAGTTTAAACAAAATCGTCGGAACCGTTTTTGAAAAAATCGAAAAAAGGTGCAAAATGCATGGTATAAAGTGGCTCTTCTGGTAAGCTCATTTTGATAAAAAAGGTTTTGTAACGTCTCGGGCGTATATTTGTCTTAAATATGAAATTTCAGTTTTATAGGACTTTTCGTTGACGCCCGGGAGTTAACCACACACACACACACACACACACACACACACACACACACACAGACAGACAGACAGACAGACAGACAGAACACACACACACACACACAAAACACACACAGACCTTTTTGCGGGACTAGGTTATTTGGATTCAGGGGACTCTAAAACGTGTATTTCCGTTGAAAACTGGAGTTCGAAAATTTTCACAATCGCAATACTTTCCCTTACTATATATAGTAAGTGAAAGTAAAAAATTTTCACGATCGCAATACTTTCCCTTACTATATATAGTAAGTGAAAGTAAAAAATTTTCACGATCGCAATCTTTCCCTTACTATACATAGTAAGTGAAAGTAAAAAATTTTCACGATCGCAATACTTTCTCTTACTGTATATAGTAAGTGAAAGTAAAAATCCGTCTTGTGGTTTAGGAGGAGTTCGTAGAAACCAAGAATCTCATCATTTTATCTATGGAGAGATATTACATTCAATTTTTATCTGACAATGTAGGGTATTCTGTATTTGTTAAATAATTCACCAGTTTCTTTTAGTTGTAAAGGCCTAATTTTATATTTGGTTAATCTTAAGTAATTAAAAACCTGTACCACTACAACCCATGAAGGGTCTTGGGCTCAGTACATATAGAGATTCGTACTGTTTCTAGGCCAACGGCAGTGCAATGAGGTGATTAGGCCTTAATCACGCTCAGCCGCCAGGTTTTTCCCCAATTAATTTGGGTACCCACTTTATAGAGGCTGGGTCTGCCGCAGGAGGGTCTCCATACCCTAGGGTCGCTCCCCGACTGAATTAACAGAATAAATAATATCCTGCCACAGTCGGGATTCGAACCCAGAACCCGGAGCACAGCAGACTAGTGCTCTATCCACTAGACCACACGCCGCTCCCTAATCTTAAGTAATTAATTTTACTTATATTTAATTTGTAAGATATACCACATCTGTACTGCATTTCATAGTATTTTTACTTCCACTTACCTACATATGAAATAAATAGTAAGGGAAAGTATTGCGATCGCGAAAATTTTCTAATTCCAGTTTTCGATGGAAATACACGTTATAGGGTCCCCTGAGTCCAAATAACCAAGTCTCGCATAAAGGTCTGTGTCTGTGTGTCCGTGTGTAAACCAATAGTCCTATGAAAGTGAAATTTCATATTTAAGACAACAATACGCCTGAGATGTTACAGAATCTTTTCATCAAAATCCGACTAAAAACTAGAAGAACCACTTTATACCATGCATTTAGCACCTTTTTAAGATTTTCTCAAATACGGCTCTAACGATTTTGATTAAACTCCCTAAAAAAATTAATAGGCACTTTACTTAATAGTAAAATTTAATAGGCTTTAATATGATGTAGGTTTTATTCTGATTGAAATGACAGGGCTTAAATTCCGATATTTTAAATTTTATTCCTCTAAAATACCTTTAATACTTCCCTTTACAATATATAGTAAGTGAAAGTAATAATTAATTCGTTAACAATTTGATGCGCTCGATGATAACAGTCATACGTTACATCGTCTCTCAGATTTTTGCTTTTTTCAGTAGGAATTCGCTAGAATTCAGTCTGGAGAACATCACTAGACCTCAGGAATATTACGGCAGTGAATATTGGAGAAGTTTCGGTAAGCAAAGTTATAATTTACTTTGTACAATCACGAAAAAGTGAAAGAAGGGTCACTGATCAGCTGATTGCCGCTAGCTCGGCAAGCTCGGGCTTGCTTTTCTTTTAATTATCTTTCTTTTATCTTTAATTCTTATCTCATTATTTATTTATTATTATTATTTTCTTAATCAATGAGATATTTTCATCAAGTCATGTCCTCAAAGTCTGCAAGTAAAAGATCTAGATCTGCAGGTTCTAACTCGTCTCCCACAAAACAGAGACCCCGCCGTGAACAAAATAAAAAAATGATTCCACCAGCGACCGCGTCAGCTACCTCATTAGGTTCTGAACCACAGCCCAGCACATCATCACAAGGAATAACTGATGAATCTCCGTTTTTTACACTGAATCCATTTCAGATCCTCCAAAATGAAAAAGAAACCATGGAATCTTCTCCTATACCCAGAGAACCACTACCTCCACCAATATTTGTTAAAAATATTAAAAATTTTAAACTGATGTGTGCGCATTTAAACAAAGTAACAGATCCTAATAGTTATTATTGTATAAGTAGAACCAATGATACTAAAATATCTCCGACTACTCCTGAAACCTACAGAAAGATTGTAAAATATCTGACTGAGACCAAAGCTGACTTTCATACTTATCAGCTGCGCCAAGAGAGAGCATTAAGGGTCGTAATCAGAAACCTACATTCCTCAACACCCGTTGAAGCAATCAAAGAAGAACTGACAGAATTAGGATTCCAAGTGAGGCAAGTCACCAACGTTCTAAAAGATAAAAGTCCACTGCCTCTATTCTTCGTGGACTTGGAACCATCAGCAGGAGTCGAAAAAATCTATGACCTCAGCAGACTGTACTATACCCGTGTAAAAGTTGAAAAACCTTACACAAAGAAAGAAATAGTCCAGTGCCATAACTGTCAGGCATATGGTCATACCAAAAGTTATTGCCATCACATACCACGCTGTGTGAAATGCGGTGAACAGCATAAAACAGAAGAATGTACAAGATCAAGATCAGCACCCGCTGTATGTGCTCTGTGCCTCAAGGACCACCCGGCTAACTACAAGGGATGTGAAATCTACAAGAAACTCAGAACCAGATACCAAAAACCTCAGGATCCGAATGAACCAGCTGTACCAACCAGAAGCAGAAGAGAACCATCAAAACTTGTAAATTCTAACGTGTCATTTGCCCACTTGCTTGGAGGGGGTAACCAGAATCATGAAGTCGAGGCACTGCCGGAACAACATTTTCCTCAACATTCTCAATCTATTGTACAAGAATCTATCCCTCAAAGTTTACCTAATCTTCAAAAAACTCCTCAACATCAAATTTCTCATATCCCTCCACCATCAAACGTCACAGATCTTACCAGTCTAATGACATCGTTCATCTCCGAAATCAAATCTCTTGTTATGCCGCTTATATCACTCCTTACAAATCTAGTATCGAATCTAATCCCTGCCTTGAAAAATCCTTAAATGACTTCACCTAACTCCTTATCCATTCTCCTTTGGAATGCGAATGGTGTTAGAAATCATACTGACGAACTGACAGCGTTGTTGCAAGACAAAACAATCGATGTTGCACTTATAACTGAAACAAGACTAACGACTAAACAGTACTTCAAAATACCGCAATACATGACATACCGTACTGACCACCCAGACGGTAAAGCCCATGCCGGTTCTGCTATCATTGTCCACCAATCCCTCTCTCATCATTTACTCCCACTTCCCACCTATGATTTCCTACAAGCCACATCCATAGTAATCAAGACTTTTTCCTTTCCGGTAACCCTCACATCTGCATATTGCCCTCCTAAACATTCCATTTCCAATTCTGAATTTGTATCCTTCCTGGATTCCTTAGGAAATCGTTTCATTCTGGGTGCAGACTTAAACGCCAAGCATCAGCAGTGGGGTTCCAGAACCACGAATTCTCGGGGACGAAATTTGCTGTCTGCACTCAACTCCCGAAATTTTAATATCCTGCCTCCTGACTCCCCTACCTACTGGCCAACCGATCCTAACCGCAATCCTGACATCCTCGACTTCTTTATCCACAGCGGATTAGGCTCTCTCAACTTGTCTTTAACTCGCCTTGATGAACTATCCTCAGACCATAGTCCACTGATCCTAAAAGTATCTCTCACTCCAATTCCAAAACCCATTCCACCATCATTCATCCGAGGCCCTGTCAACTGGAACCTTTTCCGCCAAATCCTGACCGATAATATTGACCTCAGAGTAACCCTCAAAACCCAAGATGACCTAGATAATTCCGTCTATTCCTTTACCACCGCCATCCAACAAGCTGTCTGGACTGCTTCCTCTCCTAAACACTCCAATATAAATCCAGACCAAAATCATTTTCCACAACCTATTATAGACCTTATCCACACCAAACGCCGAGCAAGATCATTATGGCAGCGCACCCGACACCCAACAGATCGCCGCTCCTATAACTTCTATTGTAGACAATTGAAGAGGGAGTTGGCGAACTTCCGTTCCCAGTCCTTTAATTCCTACCTCTCCTCTCTATCAGCTCGTGATAATTCCCTGTGGAATGTCACGAAAAAGATCCTAAAATACCATCATGTTTCCCATCCTCTCCGACGTGGTGATGACTCCTGGGCTGCGTCTGATGAAGATAAAGCCGAGGAATTCGCCACACACCTCTCCAAAGTATTCACTCCTCACCCGGAATCCCACATCAATCACACCGCAAAAGTGCAAGACTTTCTTATGTCACCGATTCCACTTTCCCTACCTCCTAAAGCTATTAATCCCTCTGAGGTCAAATATCTTCTCCAAAAACTGACTCTCCGTAAATCTCCTGGACACGATCTCCTTACTCCCCAGATCCTCCGACAACTTCCGCAGAAAGCTATTATATTCCTTACTTATATTTATAACTGCATCCTCCGCACCACCTATTTTCCTCTGTTATGGAAACATTCCACCATCATCCTTTTTTTAAAACCAGGTAAACCTTCCAACAACACTTCATCCTACAGGCCTATTAGTCTACTCCCCATCCTCTCAAAAATCTTCGAAAGGCTTCTTCTTAAACGTATCCTACCCATATTAGAATCTCAAAATCTTCCTTCCCATCAGTTTGGATTCCGTCCTCAGCATTCCACAGTTCAACAGGGGCTCCGAGTTGTAGACCATATTTCCTCAGCTCTTGAATGCAAAGAGTATTGTTCTGGTGCGTTTCTGGACATTGCGCAAGCTTTTGACCGGGTATGGCACACTGGATTACTCTTCAAGCTGAAAACCCATTTACCCCAGTCCCTATACCTCATTCTCCGATCCTATCTCTCGAACCGTTCCTTCCGAGTTCGCTGTGGTGAAGAATTTTCTAACCTTTATCCCGTTGAGGCCGGTGTTCCTCAAGGCAGCGTCTTGGGACCCATCCTCTACATCCTTTACACTGCTGATATTCCTACACATCCTGATACCTTTCTGGCAACTTTTGCAGACGACACCGCCATCCTATCATCCAGTTCCAATCCTGAAACAGCATCCTTAAACCTTCAGAGACACCTTTTCCTTATCGAACACTGGTGTAATAACTGGCGTGTAAAGGTGAACGAAGCCAAATGTAAACACATAACCTTTACTCTTAGACGAAAATCCTGTCCGCCAGTTTATTTCAACTCATTACCGATTCCTCTCTCAGATACAGTCCGGTATCTTGGCTTACTGTTAGACAAAAGATTGACTTGGAACCCACATACAAGACTTAAAAGACAAGAACTCAACCGACGATTCGGACAGTTATACCGACTACTCAACAGAAAATCTGAACTTACAGTTGAAAACAAATTATTAATCTACAAGACAATACTGAAGCCCATCTGGACCTACGGACTTGAACTGTGGGGGACAGCTAAACGTTCTAACATCAAACGCATTCAATCCTTTCAATCCAAAGTCCTCCGTACAATAGTAAATGCTCCTTATTATGTCTCCAATTATACCTTGCACCACGACCTTAATGTTCCATTTATTTCAGACCTAATTCCATCAAAATTTTCCAAATTCCACCAGAACCTCATTCATCATCCTAATCCTTTAGCTCAATCCCTATCCAGCTCCACTCATCCATACAACCCACCTAGAAGGTTGAAACGGCAGTGGCCCCGCGACCTTTTGTAAATATATTGGAGTTCTAGCACTGGCTAGATTCTCCACTCAATGTGATGTATGTATGAGTGAGTGTATGTGTATATAGGTATAAGTGAATTATTGACTTTTGTATTGATTCATTATTGTGTATATATTTTATTGTAATTTTATGTTGTGTAAATATTGTATGAATGTAGTATGTTTGATATCATTCAGCAATACTATTAATGTCCAAATTGGGACAGATTGTAAAATTTTCTCAATAAAAAAATTGTTACTAAAAAAAAAAAAAAAAAAAAAATCTAATTATTTTTTCAAAAATTGATTTTAAAAACCGAGGTATGTGAAAGTCGTATGTTGAGCGCACCAGATTTTTATATTATTTTTACTTATAACCTCTGGATTTTTGAAATATTTCCTAAACGTTAATAAATTATTTTCATTTTGATAAAATGTTATTGGAAGAAATATAACACTAACCCTTTTTATTTTATCAACTTGAAATAAATTTTATGGTTGTCATTAAACGTTGGTTAGTAAAAATATAATTAGAAAACACGCAAAAAACACACAAAAAGAAAACAACTACGCTGCCAAATGGGATTGTACTTGTCTAATGATCAAACAGTATCCGTAAAATATTTTTTTGTTAAAAAAACAAAAGACACAGGTATTCAAAATTTAATATAGGCAATCCTTATACATGAGCTGTCTGGGCGGTGAATTGGATAGGCGCCTGTCAGCTAGGCGCCAAGTTTAATTGGCCAAGCTTCTCAATTCTATTGGCCATCGAATTGCTTAGCTTGACCAATAAGGTGCTCGGAAAGTAAGTGCTTTCCTGATTTGAATATACATTTTGTATATAACATATTGATGATATTACGGATATTAAGAATTAAATTACAGATTTCATATTATTAAGTAGGTAGAACTGAAAATATTATTAAAAAAATAAATAAAGTGAGTACTTTTCCCTTCCAGTTATGTTTTATTCTTTTAACAACTTCATAAATACACACACACACACACACACATATATATATATATATATATATATATATATATATATATATATATATAAGACGCCATATAAGGCCCAAAACATCTAAGGAGAAAATATTGCATACAAGAAGTTAAATTTAAGTTAAACATAATTTAAATTTAATTTGGTAAAATAATTTTGTTTTTTTGTAAAATAAAAAGCTATTCCAATTAAAGAACACACATAAGTTCTCTTTACAGTATAAAATATTGGTTAATATTTCATTTTTATACGTATCTATTATATCAAAAAGATTTGGTACCCGTGTAATAATATATTTTAGACAGATTTGCGTTGCGAGTTATGTTAAAACCCGAAGTACCGTTTCCTCAACCCTGCCTTTGGTTAATTCACGCAATAAATCTATCTTAAGCCTAAGGTTGGAAAAAAAATACAAATAAAAAATGGATATTAAAGACAGAAATTGTTAAAGGAGAAAATCCTACTACAATAAAAAATATTATATTTTCAGGCAATATTATATTAATCATCATTCCATCCGATGAAATTGTTTTTTCTCTAAAAGTACTTTTGATTTTGCAGATTCGAAAAAAAAAAACAACATATTATTCTGTTAGCATTAATAACAAAAGGGTAAATACATAAGTTGAATAAATTCAATATACAACGAAAGGATAAAAGTGCAAACATATTTTTGTATGGATGTTTCGTGTTTTTGAACATCAAAACAGTAATGTAGATGTGTAATATACCGTTGGAATGCTAACGATTTTAAAAAAAATATTATCATATACAAAAAATTGTAAGGGTTAAAAAAAATCAGATAATATAACGCATGCTTTTTATAGAAACTATATGTAGTTAATTCTTTAATTTTTTTTCATCTAATTGTATTTGAAAATTCCTAAATTGGTTTTAACAAAAGAGGTAAGAGAAAGTCGTGTGATTTTTATGTATATATTTTTTAACATAAGAATAGTTTTTATAAAAGAATGAAAACTTAATATTATAGAAAAATGTTATCTTACACACAAAGTTATCTAACGTAATAGAGAGAGATGAAAAGTGGATACAACTAGGAGAATGTTGCAGGCTATTACATATTAGATTATTTAATCTAAAATACATTATTTCAATAGTTTACTTTTTTTATGATTTTTATAACTTTATCTTTTTTTGATTTTATCTTATAATATGACCGTGACGTTTGTATTGTATGCATATTGTTATTAAAGGATACATGGGATGTATAAATAAAATATAAAATATAGGAGTAGGGTGGCCATTTTCTTTTCGTTACCAAATTGGATTGTCAACTATTGTTGAAGAAGGGGAGTTCTCTACATGACCACGTGTAGTTTATTACGGCGAACAAGTGCCTGTTTCAGTAATATAAAAGATTTTACGAGGGATTTGATGTGAAAAGAGTTTCATGTTGGGGGATGTAAGCAGTAGAACTTATAATAAAACTTGTGTGTGGTTTTCTACAGCAGTTTTTTTATGTTCAATATACAGTTTTATTAGCAATGCATTGGCTGTTGAGTCTTCATTGCGTACAATATAACTTTTATATTCCATTTATTAAAAAATATAATCATGAATATAACTATATTTATTGGCTGAATCTAACCCCTAAAAATTATTTATAGGCGATATCTCTATACATTGCCTATATATTATATATTAAGTATGTAGGACAGAATGTTCAATTATGTCGCGCTTCATCATGCGAGTTGTGGATTACTGCAGCAGTTTTTAGAGATTTTACATTTAATATGAGTAAAACTATTGACTCTCAAACTCTCCAATCCCACCTCAGAGACCTTGAAGTATGGTGTCAGAACTGGAGAATTAAAATAAATTCCAACAAATCCAACCAAATTACCTTTACCCTTCGTCGTAACCTATGACTTCCTGCCCTACTGTCTCCTTCAGTTATACTCCTCTTGTCCCGGTTGAATAGATCCGATATCTAGGACTGCACCTTGACAAACGCCTCACTTGGAATCCTCATACAAGACTGAAACGACAAGAAACTGCACGACGTTTTCGACTACTTCAACACTTACTAGACAAACGTTCTAATCTTCCACTTAACTACAAAAGACTCATCTACATGACTATCATAAGACCGATATAGACTTACGGAGTTGAGCTCTGGGGATCTACTAAACCATCGAATTCTTCTTGTATCCAATCCCTTCAATCCAAAATCCTTCGTAAAATCCTCAATGCTCCTTACTTTGTCACCAACAAACTCATCCATAAAGACCTTAATGTCCCATATGTTGCTGATTTGGCCCGTACGAGGTATCAATCCTTCCATGACAAACTCCATTCCTACCCTAATCCTTTCGTTTCAATCCTTTCTTCCTCTTCAATTCCTGACAATCCTCCGAGGCGTCTGAAAAGGAGATGGCCCCGGGATCTTCTAGTTTAGAACATTTTTAGAGTTCTTCCATTGGGAAGCTCCTCTACTTGTGTTTCATGCCTTTTTATGTTTTATTCAAATTTACTTGTTGTATTACTTGTTATACAGTTGTAAATTCCAATAAATAAATATATAAAAAAAAAAAATATGAGTAATCAATGGTTTTATTATTATAATTATTTAAACAAATACTTTGGAAAAAAAGTCTTCTTTTTAAATATTCTTTATTAATTCCTCAATATTACATTAACGTTTCGATGTTTATATGCCCCATCTCCAGAATAACTAATCAACAAACTTCCCATGTAGAGTTCCACATCCATATTAATAATTTTTAGATTCAATTTCCAATTATGAAGAGTAAATCACATCTAAACAAATACTTCGGAACAAACTATTCTTTTTAAATATTCTTTATTAGTTCCTCAATATTACATTAACGTTTCGAGGTTTATATGCCCCATCTCCAGAATCACTAATCAATAAAATTCCCATATGGTGTTCCACTGGAAAACATTATGAAGTAACAAGAAATTTTTGCTATAGATATAAGTTTTTTTTTCTGGAGGTGGCTCGACTAAGTATAAATTATATTAACGAGAGAAGTGCTAACTTTTCCGAGATCTAGATTGATGCTTCCTCTAGCCTGATGGATATCTCCTGTTGCACCTCGCCTATTTTTTTTTCTTTTAAAATAATCCAATCTTTGCGAAGACCCACATCTGCCAATTCATGATTGATGAGCTAATCAAATAACTATACAATTCTCGAAATTTAATTGTGTCTGTACAAATATTAATGGTTATTACTTATGTGGTCTAGTTAAACATTGTATACAGGTTTTCCATTAAATGTCTCGTCATATTGAGGAGAAAAAAATCTAGTGCCGACAACACTCGACTTTCACTTACTTCCGTTTTTTAAATCGATTTAACAATTTTTAAATACAGTAAGAGATAAAAAAAAATCTGGTGCGGGCAACACACGACTTTCACTTACCACCGTTTTTAAAATATATTAAAGAATTTTCAAGTACAGTAAGAGATAAAAGGGGTACTCACTACGTTTGCTATAGCATGCTATTTGTGCTATTGTGCTAAACCCATCAATTTTATACAGGAAATAACTGTAGAAACTCGACGGATTTAGCAAAATAACACAAATAGCATCCTATAGCAAACGTAGTGAGTACCCTTATTAATGAGTGAAACCATTAAAGAATTAATTAAATGGAATTTCTATAGAAACATGTGTTTTATTAAAAAATCTATTATATTATTATCTAAAATAATCACTTAGTTTTATCGACTTTTCATCACTCTTTATTAACTTTTAAAAGCTTGTGTACAAGATAATATTTTTTCTAAAATCTTTAGCTTTCCAACGGTATATCATACATGTATATTACTGCTCTTATGTTCAAAAACGAAAAATTTGCATAACAAAAATATTTTTTCAGTTTTTTCCTTCAGTTGGATATCGAATTCGTTCAAATTATATATTAAACTGTTTTTTATCAATAGTAACAAGATAATATGGTTATTTTCATAGAACCTACAAAATTAAAGATAGTTTGGAGGAAGTAAATTTAAAATATCGGCATTTATGCCTTTTCAGACTATCGGCTTTTCATCACTCTCTATTAAATTCTAAAAGTAGTATATAAGATAATATTTTTTCTAAAATATTTAGCTTTCAAACGGTATATCATACATGTATATTACTTTTCTTATATTCAAAAACAATAAAATGCATTAAAAAATATTTTTTCAAAATTTTAGTTATTTTTCAAATTCGATCATCTTGCATATTCAGCTGTTATTTACCAATGCTAACAAGATAATAAGGTTATTTTTATACAAGCTACAAACTTAAAGGTATTTAAAAGGAAGAACATTTAAAATATCGGCATTTATGCCTTTTCAGACTATTTAAATCAAAATGAAACCTACATAATGTTAAAGCCCAATAAATTTTACATCGACATAAGGAGTTTAACCAAAATCGTTGGAGCCGTTTACGAGAAAATCGTAAAAATGTGCAAAATGCGTGGTATAAAATGGCTCTTCTGTTAAGCTTATTTTTATGAAAAAGGTTTTGTAACGTCTCGGGCGTATAGTTGTGTTAAATATGAAATTTTAGTTTCATAGGACTTTCCGTTTACGCGCGGGAGTTACCTCACACACGAACACCTTTTTGCGGTACTTGGTTATTTGGACTCAGGGGACCCTAAAACGTGTATTTCCGTTGAAAACTGGAATTCGAAAATTTTTACGACCGCAATACTTTCCCTTACTATATATAGTAAGGGAAAGTAAAATAGGGGTACAAAGAAAAAAGAAAAAAATTTCCCAGAAGTTGAGAAGTCAAACCCTCAAAATAATAAAGTAAGTGCTACACAACTTCATGTAGAAAATTGATTTTAATATTTTTAAAAATATTCGGACATTTCAAGCAGCTATTACTCTATTATTGCTGGGTTTCAAATTTTTCGGATCTCAGAAAAAAATTGTTCATCAATGCTTTAAAAAGGTTCACAATAAACCTACCTTTATTGGACAATCTAGGATGAGACCCAAATGGAAATTTGTGATTAATATGTGTCTCATAAATGTCTAATCATATTGTTGGAGCCGAAACTAGACATAAAGGGGTCGTGGTGTAAGGTAAAATTGGTAACATAATAAGGAGCATTAACTATTCTTCATTTTTATAAATTAAATCAAACTTTAAACATTTATTTTGTATTATATCAGATTTTATTCATATTTTATACAAAATTTATATTTTATCATTATGAAAATGAAATATTGATTTTATCCATTTGTGTTGGATTAAATTAATTATCATATGTACACTTTGGGTTATATAAACAGTGAAATGGGCTTGGAGGTACGGATGTATATTGTGCTCAGTTAATATTTGTTTTAATAGCAACTAATATTAATGTGTACTGTTTGTCTCATAGTTAGACCTTATACATAATATTTATTCTATGGTTGAGTTTTACATTTTTAACTTTAATTATGTTCTATTTCTTAATTAGCTGGGTAAATGAAACAAGATGAGTATGTAAAATAATTATTGATCAATAGGTTTGCGATTGTAATTTTTCTTAAAAAGCGTTGTTATTTATCCGTTTAATAAAGTGCAACAAATTTTAATAAAAAACAATTATACGACAACAATAGTTAGTAATATAGAAAGTACTATAAACTGGTAGTGAGGTTTTGTCACATCTATTCTGAAGGCTAACCAGGAAATAAATTACTATACACCAAGACCGTATTCAAAACGGATCCGTGTGATTCGAGGTTGCTTAGTCAAAAGTTTCAGTCCCCACATTTCTATTGACCAAATATTTAAGTAACTAAGTAATTAATAATCCGATCAAAAACTTATTACTTTCACTTACTATATATAGTAAGGAAAGTATTGCGATCGTGAAAATTTTCGAATCCCAGTTTTCAACGGAAATACACGTTTTAGGGTCCCCTGAGTCCAAATAACCAAGTCCCGCAAAAAGGTCTGTGTGTGTGTGGTAACTCCCGGGCGGAAACGGTAAGTCCTATGAAACTGAAATTTCATATTTAAGACAACTATACGCCCGAGACGTGACGAAACTTTTTTCATTAAAATGAGCTTACCAGAAGAGGCACTTTATACCATGCATTTTGCACCTTTTTTCGATTTTCTCGTAAACGGTTCAGACGATTGTGATTAAACTCGCTATATCGATGTAAAATTTAATGGGCTTTAATATCATGTAGGTTTTATTTGGATACAAATGGTCAGACAGGGCTTAAATGCCGATATTTTATATTTTCTTCCCCGAAAGTACCTTTAATTTTGTGTTTATAATCTAGTATCTTTTTAACGCTGATGAAAAACAGGTAAATATATAAATTGAATAAATTCGATACCCAACTAAAGGAGAAAACAGAAAAAATATATTTTTAATGAAATTTTTCGTTTTTGAACATAAAAGCAGTAATATACATGTATGATATACCGTTGGAAAGCTAAAGATTTTAGAAAAAATATCATCTCATACACAAGCTTTTAGAAATTAATAGAGAGTGATGAGAAGAAGATAAAACTAACTGATTATTTTAGATAATAATATAATAGATTTTTTAATAAAACACATGTTTCTATATAAATTCAATTTGATTAATTCCTTAATAGTTTCACGTATTTTTATCTCTAACTGTATTTGAAAATTTTTTCATTGATTTTAAAAATCGAGGTAAGTGAAAGTCGTGTGTTGCCCGCACCAGATTTTTAAGTTTTGAATTCAAATGGCTTAGATCCAACTATTTAATGCCTGTTTGAATAAATTAAAAACTATTTCGATCTACGATAACGTTTAGGCGATACGAGAACTTCAGAATAATAAGTTAATAAAGAATAGGGTTTTAACGAAACTTTTTTTAAATTTAGGAAACGAAACTTCGGCACACAAATACTATAAGTACTCCTTATGCGCATGTAATTTATTGATGACCGGACCCCTAAGCAAGTTCTATATCATATATTCTATCCGGTAAACAAATAATCCTTCGTATATGTTTTTACTTACGATTGAATCAAATTTTCAAAAGAGAGTAGCAATGTTGTAAGAGAAATAATTAGTAAAAATCTGGTGGGGGTAACACTCGACTTTCACACACCTCCGCTGTTAAAATCAATTTTAAACATTTTAAGTACATTTAGAGATAAAATAGAATTCATTGTTAAAGAATTAATTACATTGAGTTTCAATAGAAACATGTTTCTTATTAAATAATCTATTACATTAATATCAACGACAATCAGTTAGTTTTAGCGGCTTTTCACCACTCTCTATTAACTTTTACTATTTTGCCTGTAATATTTTTTCTTAAATATTTAGCTTTCCAACGGTATATTATACATCTATATTACTGTTTTTATGTTCAAAAGCACAAAAACTGCATAAAAAAAATATATTTGCCCCTCCCTCATTTAGTTGGTTATCGAATTCCATCAACTTATATACTTTTTTCATCAATTCCAAAAAAATATTATATGGTTATTTTTATGGAACTTACAAAATTAAAGGTACTTTAGAGGAAGAAAATCTAAAATATCGGCATTTAAGCCCTGTTAGATTATTTTAATCAGAATAAAACTTATATTACTTTAAAGCTCTTTGAATTCAGTTAATTCAAAATCATTACAGCCGTTTTTGTGAAAATCGTAAAAAGGTGCAAAATGCTTGGTATAAACTGGGTTTGTCAATCTTGATGAAAAAGTTACTGTAACATCTCTGGCGTATAGTTGTCTTAAGTATGAAATTTCAGTTTCGTACAAATTTTCGTTATTGGGCTAGACTTACCACAATACGTACGTCCGCACACTCAGTTTATTCCTGACGGAGAAAAACAGTAAATCATCTATAAACATATCTATTATCTATTGTTTTTTCAAGTAAGAGAGAAACCGTTAAGCCAAATTTTCTACCTATCTCTTCCCCAGGGTTCATCACTTATATGAAGTGAGATGTGCTGTGTTCTATCATTCGTTGTTTTGTATACGTGCTTATTGTTTATATCTTCTAGTGATGGCTGCATTGGCGAAACATTGACTACCATAGTTGTGACATTATTCTAGAATTTACTGCCTTTCTTTTAGAAATCTTCAGACTATAAATTTAGAAAATAGAACTGCTTGTCAGCATGCAACAAAAATCAGTGCTAAGATAACTCTAAATAAAATTTATAATTATAGTCATATCTTGTCGGTCGCTCTTCAAATAAAGAAGACCCAGATCGAAGTATAGCGGTACCTGGCATCGGAAGGCGTGGGACGACTCATTGTGGCTGGTCACGCAAATTTTAGGGACAAGGCACGCAGTTAACTCTACCCCAAACGTTACTGCAGCTTGACGCAGTACATTTCTGAAATTTCTCTGTTCTTGTTAATAGCTAAAGTTATTCTATCCTGAAGTGACGTAGCCTCCATCACTACCGCTGTACAGCCAAATTACTTTAATAAATAGGCATTGCGATCATTCCAAGTAGTAAAGAGGTTATCTCAGTTGTAGGCCTAAACTTTCCCTGTGTGATTCGTGGTATGTAACATGGAATGGAGTGTGATTTTTATTCTGGAACATTTCGTCCCCTAAGAAGAAAGTAAAATGAACAGAGGAAGTCAATTTGTCCGACTTCATTAATTACATGATTATCTAGCAGTAAATTATATAAAGTCAAAATAATTAAAATATACAAATAAAAACAGATAACAACTTCTAATGAATTTAATTGCGTTTAATTAATTCAAGATATGTTACATACTTGCGGAAGATTGATTTTCGAGGAGGTGGATTAATAAATGGTGTTTGGCAGTGGGACTATTGCCGGGTAAAGAGTTCCAAAGTGTGGTAGCATGGATGATAAAGGACTTTTCAAATGAAGCAATTCTATGAGAGAGTAAATATAAATTGGTAAGTTGAGATCTTTTAGCCCGTGGTTATGTATGGAAGCGAGTCCTGGACACTAACACGCAACGATAAAAGGATACCAAATATGTAGGAAAGATAAATTCTCAAAAAAACTTTGGTCCTACAAAAGAAGGAGATCTCTGGCGAATAAAGACGAATGATTAACTTAAAAATCTATATCAGACACCTGATATAGTTGCCAGGATGAGATGGCTGGAACAAGTACTGAGAATGGAAAGTGGGAGACTGCCAAACATTATGATGGAGGAATGCCCTGGGGGAAGAAGGGGCAGGGTGAGACCCTGCGGATGGAGAGGGACAGCTTATGAGAGGTGAGAGTGGAGGAGGATCGCTGAGGAGACCAAGGTCTTGCAAAGACAATAGCGCCGTTAGATAGATAGGTTGAGATCTTGTGTTTAGGGTATACAGGACGATTTTCTGGCTCTTTAGGATTAGAATAAGAAAATGCCAAGTAGGTATTTTCTTTGATATTTAGGATAGAGCCACCTTTGACCAGAATACCAGTGAGAGATGTGTGACCGTCTGGAGAGACCGTAAATAAATCTTATAAACCTATTCAGTAATCTTTTCGCCTTCGAGTCCTCCATATTCTAGACATCCATAGTCAATGTGAGGATGTCTGAGAAAGGATACTAAGAGTTGACAGGTGCTGCTAGTAATAGAGTCGCGGAATCATCGAAGCTGTTTAAGTATGGATATGAGCACGGCGGACGGAATATTTTTAATTTGTTTCTCGGGTTCTACGTATCTTTAAAAGTAAGTCCTTAAATTTTAAGTAGGAGGGAATTTTTTTTCTTTATAACATAAAAGTCTATTTTATTTTCTCTTTGTCGTCTAAAATACCTGATTTGTAGGCAAGATTTTGTTTTTTTTTCGTTGTGGTGTCCTGATCATAAAACTCTCCTTATTTTTTTTGATCAGAATACTCCATAAAATTTTATCTTCAAAAATTACTATGTTGCTTAATTTTTAAAATTTTTAATCGGCTGATATTTTAAAACGAGATGTTACAGAATATTTTTCATTAAAACCAGCTAACCAGACGAGCCACTTTATACCATACATTTTGCAATTTTTTACGATCTACTCAAAAACGGCTCTAACGATTTCGATTAAACTCTATATATCGATGTAAAATTTAATGGACTTTAATATGGAGTAGCGATCATTCAAATTGAAATAGTTTAATAGGGCTTAAATGCCGATATTCTAAATTTTCTTCAACTAAAGTACCTTTAATTTTATACATTTAAAAAAAAATGGAACATCATCTTATTAGCATTAATAAATAACGGGTAAACATGCAAGTTGAACGAATTTGATAATCAACTAAAGGAGAAAAGTGCAGGCATTGCATATTTTTTAATGCATTTTTTGTGTTTTTGAACACAAGAGTACTAATATAGATGTATAGTATGCCGAAGCATACCTAAAGATTTAAGAAAAAATATTATCTAATATACAGAATTTTAAAGATTAATGGAGAGTGGTGAAAAGCCGATAAAACTAACTGATTGTTGTTGATAAAACACATGTTTCTATTGAAATAAAAAATAATTAATCCTTCAACAATTTATTTGTATCATTAAATTCAAAAATTCTTTAACAACGTAGGTAAGTGAAAGTCGTGTGTTGCGCACACTAGATTTTTTATATATAATTTATATCTATTGCTTTAATATGTTTCGGTATAGACAACAAATTAGTGATTTTAAGTATAATAATTACGGACCAGCGTCCTAGAGTTTATCTGAGGGGTATATGAGAAGATTGTTTTAGCTGACATTTATTGTTTGGGTTTCAGGACTATCCAGAAGAATAAGATCTGTAGGATTTTTAGAGAGCCATCGTTTATTTTCAACAATAAACCTTTGTAATCTAGCAAGAAAAAAAAAATACACTCATTCAAAATTTAAGAGCTTACTTTTCAAGATGCGTAGAACCCGAATAACAAAATAAAATCCGTATGTCCGCCGTCAGCTATACGCCAGGCACGGCATTTCTCCGAAGATGCTAGACAATTTGTTTTTTTTAATTAGCAACAAAAATAATACAGCATGCAACGATGGCCCTAACTCCTAGACGTTGATATCAGCTGGTTATTTTTAAAATGGGGGAAGATTAAAAGGGATTAAATTCAATAACTCAGTTATTTTTGTTATCTCAGTAAAACCGCGAAGAATTATAACAAAGAGAAAAAAGAAAAAAATTGAAATTTTATCCATAAATAAAGGCGTATATGCTAACCCAGTTTTTTTGAATATGTAGAAAAATGTGTATAGAGTTTTAGAATTAGTAAAGCGCGATAAACAAGAAAAACATGAACAAAAAAAGAAAAATGAAAATGATGAAATGTTGTCCCTATAAACGCCCATAACTAAGTTATTTTTAAAGATAGAGAAAAAAATTAAGCAAATTATTATTTAAAATAGAAAAGGAAAAGAAAAAAATTAAAATTTTATATATAAATACTCCTCATTTATTTTGGATGATAGAGAAAAATAAAGAGAGAGTTTTATAATCAGCAAAATGCGAAAAAAAATCAAAAAGACATCAGAGATCAAGGTAAGGCGATGAACAAAGAGAATAAAAAAATCTTATATGGTCAAGCTACAACTTATTAGAGATGTGACTCTCTGATAACTCGGTTATTATTGATGATAGAGAAAAAATATAAGGTGTTCTGGAATCAGTATATGGACGAAAATCGAAAAAAAAAAACAAAAAAAAAAACAAACACAGGAAATAGTAACGCGGTCTAGTATAAATGCTTTTGGTTTATTTTCGATCGACCTAAAAACAAAAATGACTCTTCTTCAAAATTTTAGGGCTTACGTTTCTGTTTATCCTAACTAATAAATACCAACATTTTAATTTTTTTAGTGCTATTTCATAGAGAATCAAATTTGCTACAAAATGAAAAAAGACTCATTATAATTGGTTAAGAAATTGCAGAGATATAGCGTTTTGAATCTAGCATTGGTGATATGCCAATTTCCTTTGAATTATTTATTGCTTTTCATATTACTTAATATCCTATCTACCTACAGCTTTATAAACAGTTATACCCTAATATTGTTATTTGGAAATAATAAACCACTGTGTAATAATTTGCAGCTTTTAAATAACAATTTTAAAGATGATTGAAACAAACAAATTATTTTATGTATATATAGTTTTGTTTGACAGAAACAGCTGAGCTAAGTTATGCATGTAATGCTTGTATATATAAAAAATATCATCTTCTATTTGTAGTCGATGTATAGTTAAAAAATAAGAAGGTCAAACATGAAATGAATCTGTGTGCTTACAATGGAATAATAATCTTCTTTTTTTTTCAGGTATGTCGGAACCATATTAACAACTATTATGAATATTAAGGTAAATCCAGATTTTAAAATATAGTATATATTGTATAAAAATATTTGCAAATACTGATTTATACAAAGATATTTCTTACGAAAATGATATTTTGATACTGAGGATGTATAGTCGACTGTAGAAAGTATTATAGGTGGAATAATCAGGAATCAGTCATTTTTTGAAAATTTCTAATTTTGCCAACGTTTCGGCTCTTACTTTTTGTACAATTTGCTTGTGTAATTTGTTTGTTTATTTGTTTATTTATTTAACGTCACTTTATGCTACTATGGCTAATCGGAGGATGCTCCAGTGGGAATCCTAAATTTTGTCTGTCCAGGTTTTATTAGGATAGGGATCTTTAACGAGTACATGACATCGCACAGGCTCGGGACCACCTTTTAACGTCCCATCCGAAGGACGGCGTAACTAAGGATTTTTTACTCCCATTAAAAAATCCTAGGACCACTTGCAGGTTTGAACCTGTGACCTTTTGCATAGGAGGCTGTTACGCTAACCACCCACGTACAAATGATCCCTGCTTATGTAATTTGTATTTTATTTACTGTATATTTATATTTTCGTTTATAACACCTCTGGTTTTTTTTTTGTTATTTATTTATTTTATTTTTTATTATATACCTCATGGATCTTTTACATACCTCAGATTCTAGTTTTTATAATTTTCTTTTAAAAATGTTGAGCCTTATTGTACATGCGAGTAAATTGTTTTGTTTTTACATTCTATAATTTTGTAAAACTTTTTAAAAACAAAGATAAGCTGTACTATTTATATTTAGAGGGGAAAGCCTTCAGGGTTTTTACATGAACCCCTCCCCATACTACCTAAGTTTATTGGTTTTCCTCAGTTTATGCTTGGACATGGCTCAGTAATGGTACGTTTATATATATATATATATATATATATATATATATATATATATTTTTTTTTTTTTACTTCTATATTAAAGTCTAAAGTTTTGTTTTTATGCTTATCATCATCAGATTGTGTATCATATTATCATTATTTGTATCTATAATATTTAAGTATGTTGGTATATTTTCTGTTTTATTTCAAATGTATCATTGTCACTACATTCAAAAATTTTTTTTTTCAAAAAATGACTGATTCCTGATTATTCCATCTATGATATTTTGATACATTTGTTAGTAGTAATTTCGTCCAGTTTTATAGAACAAACAAGTCCTTAAAAAACATTTAAAAAATTTTAATAATTCTCCAAAAGTACTACTTATTACATTTTAAAGTATGAATCCTGAACCATCTGAGGCCTTCCCACATGCAATCCAAAATCCTTCGGGAATGAGCCTCATTTTGTTACAAATCAACCTCAACATCCCATCGCAAACCTAGCCCGAAATAAATATACCAGTATTTATCCTTACCTATTATTAATTACCTATCTTACTTAGATATTCAAGGTAACTCTTCGAGCGATTGAAAAGAAGGTGGCCCATGGGACGTGCTAAATTAAAATTTTCAATGAAGAGCTTTACTTATTGTATTTGTTTAATACAGTTGTAAATTACTTTGAAAATAATTTAAAAAATATAATCATTCATTTAATTTAGTACAATTACCTAATTAGTCACTGTTTAGAATATGATATATTAATTTTAAAGATTTAATTAAATGATAACCTAAAAGAATAAAAAATCCTTAAGAAAATAATATGGAAATTTTCAGAGGTGGATTCTAGCTTCCTCCGAGATAACCATAGATTGCTTGCTCAAGATAAATTCGGCTGAATAATAAGGGTAAGATTAAATCTAAAGATCCAAGTTTCAGCAGGGTTATTATTTATTACAAAATTTATTATTTATTGAAAAATATTCATAAAGTTAAATTAATATATGATAAATATGGTATTTACAAATAAGTAATATGTTATATATTTATTTTCTCATTATTTCGATATGAATGGAGCTATTTTTAAGTTGAATTGTCTAAATATAATCAAATAAGCCTGAAAAATATTATTATTATTTTTTTAAACATAACTAATTTATAACTTATTATTTTACACTTTATAAATGTTTACTATTTCACACCTTACTATTCAAAATTAATTTTTTAGTTTTTGAATAATTATAAAAAAGAGAAAGAAGAGAAAACAAATTGAATTTTTACCCATTAATACGCCCATAACTCAAATATTTTCGAAGGTGGAAAAAAATATGTTAAGAGTTTTAGAATCAGTAAAGTGTGATAAATAAAAAAAATCGTTGATCTGTATATTAAAGTAACAAATTATAATAGATATAATTTCACCAAATATCAGTTATTATTGAAGAAAGAAAAAAATCGAAAAGATTTTCGAGATCAAGACAACGCGATGAAAGAAAAGAGCAAAAATAAAAATTTAAAAATCATCTTTTATGGTCAAGCCACAATTTATAAGAGATGTGATTCCTTGATTACTCGGTTATCAATGATGATAGAGAAAAAGTGTAAGGTGTTCTGGAATCAGGAATTTTTATTAAAAAAATTCAATATCATAAAAAATAAAATAAAAGGAAATAATAACGCAATCTAGTATAAATGCGTTTGGTTTATTATTTTCAATAATGAACCTTTGCAATGGTCAAAAGAAAAAAAAAAAAAAATTTCCCCCCTTGCTAACATAACACCTTTCTATGCCAAAGGTCGCGGGTTCAAACTTGCGGGTGGCCCTAGGATTTTTTTTATGGAAGTGACAAATCCTTAGATATGCCGGAAGGACGTTAAAAGGTGGTCCCGAGCCTCTGCGGTGTCAGGTACAAGTTAAAGATCCCTATCCTAATAAAACCAGGATAGGTAAAATTTAGGATTCCCATTGTAGCATCGTCCGATTAGCCATAGTAGCATAAAGTGACGTTAAACGAATAAAGAACAAACAACGAAAAAAAAATTTCTCTTAATTAATAAATAAATAAATACCATAAATTGAGAATGGTTCAGAACAAGCAGAAATGTAACGTTTTGAAATTAGCAGTAGTGATATGCTACTATCGTTTGAATTACTGCTTTTCATATTACTTAATTGCCTATCGACGACCATATAAACAGTCATACCCTAATATTGTTATTTGGAAATAATAAACCACTGTGTAATAATTTGCAGCTTTTAAATAACAATTTTAAAGATGATTGAAACAAACAAATTATTTTATGTATATATAGTTTTGTTTGACAGAAACAGCTGAGCTAAGTTATGCATGTAATGCTTGTATATATAAAAAATATCATCTTCTATTTGTAGTCGATGTATAGTTAAAAAATAAGAAGGTCAAACATGAAATGAATCTGTGTGCTTACAATGGAATAATAATCTTCTTTTTTTTCAGGTATGTCGGAACCATATTAACAACTATTATGAATATTAAGGTAAATCCAGATTTTAAAATATAGTATATATTGTATAAAAATATTTGCAAATACTGATTTATACAAAGATATTTCTTACGAAAATGATATTTTGATACTGAGGATGTATAGTCGACTGTAGAAAGTATTATAGGTGGAATAATCAGGAATCAGTCATTTTTTGAAAATTTCTAATTTTGCCAACGTTTCGGCTCTTACTTTATTGTACAATTTGCTTGTGTAATTTGTTTGTTTATTTGTTTATTTATTTAACGTCACTTTATGCTACTATGGCTAATCGGAGGATGCTCCAGTGGGAATCCTAAATTTTGTCTGTCCAGGTTTTATTAGGATAGGGATCTTTAACGAGTACATGACATCGCACAGGCTCGGGACCACCTTTTAACGTCCCATCCGAAGGACGGCGTAACTAAGGATTTTTTACTCCCATTAAAAAATCCTAGGACCACTTGCAGGTTTGAACCTGTGACCTTTTGCATAGGAGGCTGTTACGCTAACCACCCAGCTACAAATGATCCCTGCTTATGTAATTTGTATTTTATTTACTGTATATTTATATTTTCGTTTATAACACCTCTGGTTTTTTTTTGTTATTTATTTATTTTATTTTTTATTATATACCTCATGGATCTTTTACATACCTCAGATTCTAGTTTTTATAATTTTCTTTTAAAAATGTTGAGCCTTATTGTACATGCGAGTAAATTGTTTTGTTTTTACATTCTATAATTTTGTAAAACTTTTTAAAAACAAAGATAAGCTGTACTATTTATATTTAGAGGGGAAAGCCTTCAGGGTTTTTACATGAACCCCTCCCCATACTACCTAAGTTTATTGGTTTTCCTCAGTTTATGCTTGGACATGGCTCAGTAATGGTACGTTTATATATATATATATATATATATATATATATATATATATTTTTTTTTTTTTACTTCTATATTAAAGTCTAAAGTTTTGTTTTTATGCTTATCATCATCAGATTGTGTATCATATTATCATTATTTGTATCTATAATATTTAAGTATGTTGGTATATTTTCTGTTTTATTTCAAATGTATCATTGTCACTACATTCAAAAATTTTTTTTTTTCAAAAAATGACTGATTCCTGATTATTCCATCTATGATATTTTGATACATTTGTTAGTAGTAATTTCGTCCAGTTTTATAGAACAAACAAGTCCTTAAAAAACATTTAAAAAATTTTAATAATTCTCCAAAAGTACTACTTATTACATTTTAAAGTATGAATCCTGAACCATCTGAGGCCTTCCCACATGCAATCCAAAATCCTTCGGGAATGAGCCTCATTTTGTTACAAATCAACCTCAACATCCCATCGCAAACCTAGCCCGAAATAAATATACCAGTATTTATCCTTACCTATTATTAATTACCTATCTTACTTAGATATTCAAGGTAACTCTTCGAGCGATTGAAAAGAAGGTGGCCCATGGGACGTGCTAAATTAAAATTTTCAATGAAGAGCTTTACTTATTGTATTTGTTTAATACAGTTGTAAATTACTTTGAAAATAATTTAAAAAATATAATCATTCATTTAATTTAGTACAATTACCTAATTAGTCACTGTTTAGAATATGATATATTAATTTTAAAGATTTAATTAAATGATAACCTAAAAGAATAAAAAATGCTTAAGAAAATAATATGGAAATTTTCAGAGGTGGATTCTAGCTTCCTCCGAGATAACCATAGATTGCTTGCTCAAGATAAATTCGGCTGAATAATAAGGGTAAGATTAAATCTAAGGCTCCAAGTTTCAGCAAAGGTTATTATTTATTGAAAAATATTCATAAAGTTAAATTAATATATGATGAATATGGTATTTACAAATAAGTAAAATGTTATATATTTATTTTCTCATTATTTCGACATGTATGGAGCTATTTGAGTTGAATTGTCTAAATATAATCAAATAAGCCTGAAAAATATTATTATTATTATTTTTTTAAACATAACTAATTTATAACTTATTATTTTACACTTTATTAATATTTACTATTTCAAACCTTACTATTCAAAATTAATTTTTTAGTTTTTGAATAATTATAAAAAAGAGAAAGAAGAGAAAAAAAAGTTGAATTTTTACCCATAAATACGCCCATAACTCAAATATTTTCGAAGGTGGAAAAAAATATGTTAAGAGTTTTAGGATCAGTTAAGTGTGATAAATAAAAAAAATCGTTGATCTGTATATTCATGTAACAAATTATAATAGATATAATTTCACCAAAAATCAGTTATTATTGAAGAAAGAAAAAAATCGAAAAGATTTTCGAGATCAAGACAACGCGATGAAAGAAAAGAGCAAAAATAAAAATTTAAAAATCATCTTTTATGGTCAAGCCACAATTTATAAGAGATGTGATTCCTTGATTACTCGGTTATCAATGATGATAGAGAAAAAGTGTAAGGTGTTCTGGAATCAGGAATTTTTATTAAAAAAATTCAATATCATAAAAAATAAAATAAAAGGAAATGATAACGCAATCTAGTATAAATGCGTTTGGTTTATTATTTTCAATAATGAACCTTTGCAATGGTCAAAAGAAAAAAAAAAAAAATTTCCCCCCTTATGCTAACATAACACCTTTCTATGCCAAAGGTGGCGGGTTCAAACTTGCGGGTGGCCCTAGGATTTTTTTTATGGAAGTGACAAATCCTTAGATATGCCGGAAGGACGTTAAAAGGTGGTCCCGAGCCTCTGCGGTGTCAGGTACAAGTTAAAGATCCCTATCCTAATAAAACCAGGATAGGTAAAATTTAGGATTCCCATTGTAGCATCGTCCGATTAGCCATAGTAGCATAAAGTGACGTTAAACGAATAAAGAACAAACAACGAAAAAAAAAACGTTTCTCTTAATTAATAAATAAATAAATACCAAAAATTGAGAATGGTTCAGAACAAGCAGAGATGTAACGTTTTGAAATTAGCAGTAGCGATATGCTACTATCGTTTGAATTACTGCTTTTCATATTACTTAATTGCCTCTCAAGGCTATAAAAACCGTTATACCCTAATGTTGTTATTTGGAAATAATAATATTTTTTCTAAGCTCTTTAGCTTCCCAACGGTATATTATACATGTATATTACTGTTCTTATGTTCAAAATCAAAAAATTGCATTAAAAAAATATGTTTTCAGTTTTTTATAGTATATACAAAATTAAAGGTACTTTAGAGGAAGAAAATTTTAAATATCGGCATTTAAGCCCTGTCAGACTATTTCAATTAGAATGAAACCTACATCATGTTTAAGCCCATTAAATTTAAAATGGATACAGAGAGTTTTATCAAAATCGTTAGAGCTGTTTTCGAGGAAATCGTAAAAGGCGCAAAATGCATGGTATAAAGTGGCTCTTCTGATTAGCTGATTTTGATGAAAAATTTTTGTAACATCTCGGGCACATATTTGTCTTAAATATGAAATTTCAGTTTCATAAGACTTAATGTTCACGCGCTGGAGTTAACACACACACACACACACACACAGACCTTTTTGCGGGACTTGGTTATTTGGACCCAGAGGACCTTAAAACGTGTATTCCTGTTGAAAACTGAAGAATTCGAAAATTTTCACGACCGCAGTACTTTTCCTTACTATGTAATTCATTAATTGAGACGATTTCCAAAAGGTACTAAAGGAAATTTTTTGCGAAATCGATTTTTTTACATATTTGTATTCTCATCATTTAATTTTATCTAAATATTCTATTTGATGTTTTCTAATGAATTCTCAAGTCCTTAAAAAACGCGATTTAGAAATGCGGTCATTTTCTAAAAGTACTAATTACGCATTTATTTTCGTTCCAAATCATTCTAAAAAAATTCATTTCATAACTTTAATATGATGTCATTATTATAGTAAAAAAATAATTCTAAATTTTAAGGCAAAAAGACCCAAATTAGCTAGTTTAATAATATAGTAAAGAGAGATTTTCTCAAGTTTCTAGAATGGATACAATACCTTTTGGAAATCAACGTCTCAATTCCCAATATACGAAATAGGAGTCAAAAACTTTTTTATTACTTCTGAAAAACACTGAAAATATTAAATAGTTTACTATATGTGGACATAAATTAAATTATTTATTGATATAATTTAGTAACTAAGACCCAAAGCAGCGACGATATCTCAAAAATAATTTTGTCAAAATCAAAGAGAACGGTATCGAAAGCTTTGTTTATTAAATCTAATAGGATGCTACGCCCTACATACGGTGGAGTAAATATGAAAAGGAGTGAATATGCCGTTGAATATGGAATCTCATATGCGGAGGTTACAATAAGGTACAGAAGGGTCATATCTCAATATTGCACAGTTACCAACCCCCTTCTTCATTTACTACTCAGTCCTATATGTTCAATAACCCAGCCTCATATTCAATATTAAAAATTATAAAAAAGGCTATAAATAGTTACACCTACACCTATAAATTTAAAAATTCTTATATGTATTTCATGTTATTTATTTTTGATGAACAGTAAAAGTTTCCAAAGAAAAAAAATATTAAAATTAAAAGACATTAAAATGTACGATAAATAAAGATAAAAAGTGACATATTAAACTATTTAGGGATTTTGAAAATAGCCTCAGATTCGATGAGCTAGCGAATACGCATTCTAGCATTCCAGGAATTTTAAGAATCATGGAATTAACCAGATCAATGTTTGAAGATTGAAAAATAATTCATTATTATGTGGATACCAGGTCACATAGGGATAATAGGAAATGAAATATCAGAAAAGGCTGCCAAATAGGCTTTTACTCTCTGGTCGTGGTAGGACACTGTCGGCACCATCAGAACATTTTAACAGATGTCCAAGCAAGCTGAAAGCCATTAAGAAAGAGGCAAAGTCTTGGAAAACCTCAAGTCGCATTAACCGCAGAGATCTGAGAACCGGACGAACAAGGTTAACGCTTAGACAAGTAATGTCAAAAGAATTGCCACCAAGATGCCAACATTAAAGGGAAATCTTGACAATTAACAAACAACGAATACAAAAAAAAAAAGTTTAAGCCCTGTCAGACTATTTCAATTAGAATGGAACCTACATCATGTTAAAGCCCATTAAATTTAAAATGGATACAGAGAGTTTTATCAAAATAGTTAGAGCTGTTTTCGAGGAAATCGTAAAAAGGTGCAAATATTTTCCAGGAGTGTGCCTTCTACATCAGACGGACAAAAAGGGAATACCAAACAATATCGCTGCTATGTTATGTTATGGAAAACAATGGAAAAAATAATTGATGAATTGATGTCTCTTCTCTTTCAAGCATTTTTACAATGCGATTTTTCCTCTTATTTAATAATTTTTTCTTAATTATTACATTTATTTTACCATTTATTATTATTTCATTTCTTTTTAAAATTAACTTAATATATTATTAACTATAAATAATATTGTTTTATTTATTTTTATAATTGATTATATAAGTTTATATTAAAATCATTATTTATTTTTACTAATTATTATTTACTTAGCGCGCTTCTACTATTTAAAGGTTAGAATTAATTAAATTATTATTCTCCTGAAGCACACTGGGACGAAACACCAAATTATTGGACATTGAAGTATTGAAGGCCCTTTACTTTTTTAACGAGGAATCGATTTCTGTATTCAGATTTTAATTTTTATGTATCTGATCATAGTCCATTGATTCTAAATGTATCCATAACACCTATTCCTAAACCTATCCCACCGTCATTCATTAGAGGCCCTGTCTTCCGCGAAATCCTCACTAATGATATTGACCTCAGAGTGATTCTCAAAACCCCAAATGACCTTGACGACGCCGTATATTCCTTTACAACCGCTATTCAACAAGCCGCCTGGACTGCCTCCTCTCCCAAGTACTCCCAAATCCCAACTCGCCGAGCCAGATCATTGTGGCAACGCACCCGCCACCCAGAAGATCGCCGCTCCTATAACTTTTTTTGTAGAAAATTAAAGCGGGAGTTGGCGATCTTCCGTTCCGAATCCTACAATACCTACCTCACCTCTCCTCTCTCTCGACTCGTGACAATTCCCTGTGGAATGTCACGAAGTGAATCCTAAAATCCCAAACCATTTCCCATCTTCTCCGGCGCTGTGATAGTTCCTGGGCTGCTTCTGACAAGGATAAGGCCGAGGAATTCGCACAGCACCTTTCCAAAGTTTTTACTCCTCATCCAGAGCTTAATCCAACCCATACGGTAGCAGTTGAAGAGTTCCTTATATCACCAATACCACTCTTCTTACCACCTAAAGCAGTTAATCCCTCTGAGGTCCGATATCTTCTTAAAAAGCTTCCTCTCCGTAAATCCCCTGGATACGATCTCCTTACTCCTCAAATCTTAAGACAACTTCCACCTAAAGCCATTACATTCCTTACATATCTCTATAACTGTATCCTACGCACTACCTATTTTCCTCTCTTATGGAAACATTCAACTATCATCCTTTTCCTAAAACCAAGCAAACCTTCTAGCAACACGTCATCTTACAGATCTATCAGCCTACTTCCGATCCTCTCAAAAATTTTCGAAAAGCTCCAACTAAAACGAATCCTAGCCAAATTTCAAAATTTTCCTTCACATCAGTTCGGATTTCGTCCTCAGCATAATTTACAAAAGCACCTCTCCCTTGTCGAAGACTGGTGTAACGCTTGGCGTATTAAGGTGAACGAAAACAAGTGCTCACACGTCACATTCACTCTTCGACGCAAATCCTGTCCAACGGTTTATTTCAATTCCCTACCGCTTCCTTCCTCTGACACAGTCCGGTATCTTGGCTTTTTACTAGACAAAATACTGACGTGGAACCCACACACAAGACTTAAAAGAAAAGAACTTAACCGCAGATTCGGCCAGTTATACAGACTACTAAACAGAAAATCTCATCTTACAGTTGACAACAAATTACTAATACACAAGACTGACAAATTACTGAAACCAATATGGACCTGCGGACTTGAACTGTGGGGGACAGCTAAACATTCTAACATCAAACGCATCCAATCCTTTCAATCCAAAGTCCTCCGAACAATAGTTAATGCTCCTTATAACGTTACCAACTGTACCCTACACCACGACCTTAAAATTCCGTTTATTTTAGACCTGGTACCATCCAAATTTTCCAAATTTCATCAAAAGCTTAGTCATCATCCTAAACCTCTAGCACGATCCCTATCCAGTACCATTCATCCCTACAATCCTCCTCGAAACGCCAGTGGCCGCGAGACGTATTGTAAACGTTTAAATTGGAGTTCTGACACTGGTAAGATCCTCCATTCATGTAATATATGTTCGTGGCTATTGCGCTCTAGTTCGGCCTCCACTGATTCACACCAGTGATGCAGCTGAGAGCGAGGGTCTAGGGTCTCTTGGATTCCGCTTTTTCCTCCACAAGTGGAGGGAAAAGCCCAGTCTGGGGTCCCTATAGCACTTGTATATTTTGTATATAGTTATGTTTGTTTGAATGATGTTTGTTTATTTGCAAACTTTTATTTATCTCAATTATAGGTTAATGTTTTGATTTGTTTTGTTTTTATATTTATTATTATTTAATCCTATATATATATATATATATATATATATATATATATATATATATATATCATTTATTTATATATATCTCAGTTATAGGTTTGTTTTCTTATTTTGTATATATATTATATTTTATTTAATTTGATTTTATCATTGTATACTGTATATATTGTGTGAATGGGATCTTATATCACTATTACTAATGTTCATATAGAAACAAATTGTAATATATTACAATAAAAAAAAAAAAAAATTGTATGTAGAGGGTGTCTCAGAATACACTTTGTTTAAAATTGGAACCCTATGATTTGACGTCGTACATAGATTCCACACCTTATTTCCAGCAACTTTTATATAGGGCACTTTTTCGATAGAGACAACCTTATAAAAGGATTAAGGAATTTTGGGGCAGATCAAACCCTCCCTCTCCTCTTTTCCATGAAACAGGAGCAGGTACTATTCAATTGACAATAAAAAAACATGAACGAAATCCATACAAATTTTTATTCAAAATATTATATTTAGTTTGTTCATAATTATGTATAACAAAAAGAATTTTGTTTATTATCTATAGTTATGTTGGCTTAGTAAAATATTTAAAAAAATATAGATTTATTGCTATTTACAACTGTATAATGATATACATCTAGTAAATGATATACAAGATACAAATGTCATGGATTCACCTGTGGGATACTACCCATTGGCAGCTCTTGAAAGTAAAATATTTAATAAAAAAGGTATTTACAAATTTAAAGCATCAGGTGATAATTTATTTTAACGATTCACGAGAATTAAATACAATATACACGTTCATAAAGTATAAACAAACATTTAAAACAAAGAAACTCTCATTTATAGGGACAACATTTGAAAAAAATCAGGAGTTAAAAACGAAAACCATTAAAAACATTTTTTTTCTCGTAAACCGGCACGAGCCCGCAGGTAATTATGAATGGAAAGTAAACTAAAAATCTTCAAGTTAATTTCTGTGGTGGTAGATTTCTGGGCGATTTTCATTATGAATGTTTTAAATTTTAACAATGCTTTAAATAAATAAAAGCTTTAAGAATCTATAAAAGTTCAAGCTGCATAAACGTAAATTATGATGATAAAGTTAAATTATCGAAAAAAGATGATTCATTAATTTTGGTTCATCAAAATAGTTATGGTAATTTTTTTAGGAATGGCATTATCCATAGACGGTCGTTTTAATACGATATCTCAAGTGAAAATTTATTATTAAAAAAAAACAAAAAAAACTGGTGACAGACGCTGATAATAGAAACTAAGAACAGCTCAACCAAAAAATATGGGTAAATTGGAAATTTTAGAAATTGGTACTATGCCCAACGAATACATAGGCTCGCCCCACTGTGTGGAGGTTTAAAAATGTGAAACGTGGTCGCTTACTTTGTAGGATGGACAGTGCCTTAAGGTTTTTAAGAATAACGTTCTACGTAAAATATTTTGTGGCAAGAGAGGCGAGGCCACAGGAGATTTCGGAAAGGTTACAAAACGCGGAATTAACGAGCTCATACTTCTTGAACTCAAGTTGGGTTCAGTGAAGAACGGTGTGCGCTGAACAGACTGTTAAGATGAATCTGTGTACGCAACATTTGGTGGTGTTAACATCGACCCTTCGGGTATTATATGATTTTTTCTGGTTCAAAATATAAAATATTTGTTCGATAAGAATATGAACGAACTAAGGCCATAATTATAGGTTCCAAATATCTCGTTAATTCCCTTCCTCATTATCCCTTACTATACCTTAACGGACTACCTATCCATTTCCATACTACCTTTAGAAATTTTGGTGTCATCTTTGACCAAAACCTATCTTGGAATAATCATGTATCCCATATCATTCGTAATTCCATCTCTACTCTTAAATTGTTCTCAAGATTGCGTGATTCACTGCCTTTCGATGTTCGTCGGCTCCTTGTTTCATCCCTTGTCTTCCCCCACTTCGATTACTGCTGCCTGGTGTTCGGTGGATTGTCTGGTGGACTCGAAATGAGACTGGAAAGACTTATGAAATGTTTCATTAGATTCATCTTCGGGGTCCCTAGGCGCTCCAGCGTTTCTGACAGGTATGCCGAGTTGAAGTGGCTCAATCCTGTTTCCCGGCGAAAGTATTTCTTGGAAATTTTTCTATTCCATACTTTCAATACCAAAAACCCATCCTACATTCTTGACCTACTCATCCCTTGTTCATCGGTACATTCGTTTAATACAAGATCCCAGTCCACTAACCTATATATTCCTTTTCATCAAACATCATCCTTTAAAAAATCATTTAGTTTGCGTGCCACATCCTTCTGGAATTCCATACCTACCTCTATACGCAAAGCACCTTCTTTAACCTCATTTAAAAGCAAACTGTTCCTTCATCTCCTCAACCATCCATCTAAAGATTGATTGTAAACAAAACGCTAGAATAGTGGTCATGTCACATTCTAAAATGAGGACCACAACAAATATGTACACAATGTTTTAGATATATATTCACCTTTCTCTTTCTTTCTTCTGTTTTTCTCAGTGACCTTATTATACCATAAAAAGCACAATAGTAATATATCTTCAGATACACATGAATGATTATATAATTATAAACATATATACATACTAAGTAATCGTAGTTATTTATTTAACTTTATTTATTCTTATTTTTAAATAATATTATATCTTAAGTTTGTATTTCTTTTATGTTTTTGTTTCTGTGCCAGACACAAGCCAAAGTATTGTACTTTTCTGTTATTCTTAGGGGACTGAGGGTCCCAAAATAAAATTTACTTCCTTCTTTCTTTAAAAACTTCTTTAAAAGTAAACATTTTGAAGACAATTTTTAAGTTTTTTTTTTTGCTTCTTCCAATGCCTGAAAATGGACATCCACGCAAATGCCTCCTCAGACTCATTTATTTAGATTCAAAAGATAGAGACACAGGTTTTGATTGTATCTGACAAATAAAAAAAAATAGCAAATAATTATACTGAAGAAGACTTTTTCGAAGAGACAAAACCAAGTTATATACTTACTAACAGTTATTTAATAGTCGAAAAAGTAAAAAACCATCTCTACTCTCTAGACATTGATAGAGCTCTCAACTCTAAATACAGCCCACTTTACTTACCCTTAGCCTCAAAAGTATTTAACTCATTATTCAAATATAAATAAACTGAAACTCGTTAGCCAAGAATTTCAGATCTTGAAAAGTTTAAACTTTTTAATAAGAATAGCACTTTGATTACAAAAACAGGGGGAAAATGTAAAACGGGGTCAAGAATATATCGGAAAAAACTTAGGAAATATTACCTTATATTAAATTGTTAAAAAAAGTAAACAATCATTCTTAGAAAACATTCTAAATATTGATGATATGGATAATATAAATAAGATCTGTTTTTGTTTTCTTTTTTGTTAAAAACTATATATCTTTAAGGTAACAACATATCTACATAATTTGGGTAACAATTAGTATTGAGATGTTCTATTAAGCAATAGAAATTTACCTATGTATTTAGGGGTCACCCATAGCGTAGTGGCTAGCACAACAGCTTTCTATGCCAAAGGTCGCGGGTTCAAACCTGCGGGTGGCTCTAGGATTTTTAATGGGAGTAAAAAATCCTTAGTTATGCCGTCCTTAGGAGGGCGATGTCAGGTACTCGTTAAAGATCCCTATCCTAATAAAACCTAGATAGGCAAAATTGAGGACTACCACGGTAGCATCGTCCGATTAGCCATAGTAGCATAAAAGTGACGTGGGATCACTTGTAGCTGGGTGGCAAGCATAACAGCCTCCTATGCCACGGTCACGGGTTCCAACCCGCAGGTGGTACTAGGATTTTTTAATGGGAGTAAAAAATCTTTAGTTATGCCGTCCTTCGGAGGGGACGTTAAAAGTTGATCCCGAGTCTGTGCTATGCCAGGCACTCGTTAAAGATCCCTATCCTAATTAAACCTGAATAGGCAAAATTTAGGACTCCCACGGTAGCATCGTCCGATTAGCCATAGTAGTATAATAGTGACGTTAAACGAATACACAACAACTTTTGTATTTATATACACACTATAATTTTCATTCAATATTAGAATAGAATAGAATAGAAAAATAATTTTTATTCTGGGACTGGGTCCCTTAAGAACAATATGATATGTACAATTAATATATACTATGTGTCTGGCCACAAGACCAAAGGATTATAATTCATTTTTATTTACAAAGCTTTAAGAAGAAAAGTAGGATACAATAAAACAAAAGAGTAAAATAACTAAAAGAGTAAAATAAATGAATAACTTCTGATATGTTGAACAAAACTTAACATTGAAACTGATTCATAATAATTGATCGAATCTTTTTGAATAGATATTAGATTTGAAATATCAGGCTTGTGGAGCGTCTGTTTGAGATGACAATAGGTACTCGAACAGCTGGGACTTGAATGATGGTAGGGAAGAAGCATGTTAGATTTGAGTAGGTAGGGAATTCCAGAGAGCAGTAGAGCGGACAAGAAAGGAATGTTCAAAACTTGTTGTTCTGTGGGCAGGAATATAAAGGTCAGAATGGCGCGATCTTGTTTGGAGCGAGCTGACAGACGATTTAAATTGCAGAAGTTTGTGGATATAGGGAGGTAGCTGGGAGTTGATAGTTTGGTAAAGGAATGATCCAAGGAAATATTGTCTGCGGTTTGAGGGAAGGAGCCACTTTAACTCACTGTATAAATGGGTCACATGAGACCTCTGCTGTGTGCCAAGGACAAATCTTAAAAATGTATTCATAATTCGCTTTAGCCTGTCCTCGAGCACAGTCGAGAGGCCACCATATACCCCGCAGCAGTAGTCAAAGTGGGGGAAAATAAGTGAGGATACAAGGAGCTTACGGGTGGATAGTGGAAGAAAATGGCGGGAGCGATGGAAAATTTGAGGGTACTTATTGTTCTTCGGGAGATTCGGGCAATATGGGGTTTCCAGGAAAGGGTTTGGTCAATGGTAATACCGAGGTTTTTGACAGAAGAATTGAAGGTGATTGGCTGATCATTTAGGGTTAGACTCGGAAATGTAGTATGGGATCTGAGGAGGGAATTGGAACCTATAAGAATCGCCTGAGTTTTCACAGCATTTAGCCTAAGTTTATTCAGGGTTGCCCAGGCACAGATTCTATCCAGGTCTGATTATTAACAACTATTAACACCAAATGCGCCAACTCCATGGCTAAAATATGTATATAATAGCCAATAAACTATTTATCTGATGTTTGTAAAAATTATAATCAATTTAAAACTCTGTTAAAGATAGTGGACTAACAAGTTGTTCAATACCTAAATATCTCAGTGCTCGTCGGATAAAACTCATCTCTCAATAAGCATTAAGAAATTTCGAGAAATGACTCTAAAAAGGGCACTTTACCGACGCTATAGACTACGTGACTTAAGCCTCTAACTGGTTAAGTAGACCATTTGAAGTAATTTCCAAGATCTATCAAGATAGCACTGCCTAAATTACGTACTATTCTCCGGCCTAGTTTCTGATTCGGGAATGGCGTGCCGGCACAGGCACATCCTTCAGCGGAGATTTATACCGAAGACACAAAGAACCTCCGAGTTAAAATTCAAGGTTTGTAATCTTTCACGACTTACGAGAACGTCCGTTTAGAATGAATGGAAACTGCTACATTTATTTTCTGTAATAGATGCGGAAAATATATGCTCGAAAAGTGAATAACTCGTCCATCATCAGCACATTGCGTGGAACGTAATCGTGAATAAAAGCTATAAATCTAAGAGCTTATCATTTATGTTTAAATGGAATTGTTCCAGTGCTAGACGAAGATAGTGATTGTGAAGAGTGATAGTGCAAACATATTTTTTATTCAATTTTTGTTTTTTTGAACATAAGAATAGTAATATAGATGTATAATATACCGTTAGAGGAGTTGGTGTTTACGTCCGGTACAGTGCGGATGCGTCTTAGAAGCTCCTGAGGACTAAGAGCTCAACGTCTGATAAGTTGAACTTTCTCTTAAACTTTCATATTTTTATATATAATTTCATTAAAAGGTGTCCATTTATTTTAATTTTGTATATATCTATATATATATTTTTTTTTTTTTTTAAATAAGATACAGCCTACAACATGGCTGAATCACCTCCCGTTAAACGGAAAAAGGGACGATTTAAAGGTCCTATAACAGGAGATTCTGTTAATATAATCCAAATTCGATTAGATTTTTGATAATAAGAAGGACTGACATGGATGAAGACGGTAATGCTTTGGATTTTAAAAAAGTATCGCCGTTTTTTATCTATAAGAGCCTAAATAATTTAATCGGGGAAGTTAAATTAGTTAAAAAACTGAGAGATGGCACACTTTTGATAGAGGTTTTGTCAGATGCTCAATCGGGAAAATTATTGAAGTGTACTAGCTTTTTAAACAATTTTCCTATTAAGGTGGAACCGCATGGCAGGCTGAATTTAAGTAAAGGGGTTATATGGTGCCCTGACCTAGCTCATTGCACTATTGATGAAATTAAAGACGAATTGAAAACCCAAAAAGTTGAAGATGTTAAAAGAATGACATATTTTAAAAATAACATAAAATTTGAAGGCCACAATTATTTACTTACTTTTAATAGCCCTACTATACCCAATGAAATCAAAATAGGCTTTTATAACGTTATTGTCAGGCAGTTCTTTTCCAATCCAATACAATGTTACATATGTCTAAAATTTGGCCATACAAAAACAGTATGAACCAAGCAACCACTGTGTAAGCTTTGTGGAAATAATAAACATGAAGGTGTAGAATGTATTAGTAGCGTAAAGTGCGTGAATTGTTCAGGCCAACATGACTCCTTTTCAAAACTTTGCCCTACTTTTACTAAAGAAAAATAAATTAGAAAATTACAAGATTGTGAAAAAATACCTTATACCGCCGCGAAAAAGAAATACGAACTATTGCACCCTGTTCAAAGCCAAACATCGTTCTCTAATATTGTGAAACATAAATTAACTGTTAGTGTCAGTGTACAAACTGAAGAACTAAACGAGAGTTCTTTTATTACTAAGAGGCCTTTAACCAGTCCTTACCTAGTGGCTGTGGGGAATTGAATGATGCAGTCATTTCCCCCACCACGCTCCTCCCCTCCACCGCTCCCACCACCATACCCACCCTCCCTCCTCTTCCTCCTACCATACCTTCTATTCCTAATCCACTTCTTGACCGAACTTCTCGGTCTCGAGACCGAGGACTGACCAACCCCACGGAAGCCATACCTAACTCCCGGGACCCTTCCACAAAACCGAAGTATACGTCTTCGGGAAAACCGACATCTACTGATGTCACCTACCCCACCGAGTGCCCGGATGACCGTGATCGTCAGGGCGAGCGGACGTTAGTGAAAGACAGACGAGCTAGAAGCAAAACACGCAGCAGAGATAGAGTACAAACTACTTAAACAGCCATTCGTACCAATTCGCATATTTAACAATTAATTTTAATAAAATAATTCACTTACTTAACTTTCTCATATGTTTTATATCGTTATATTTATCTAATTTCTACTTCTCCAATGGACTTTAAAATTATAATTATACATTGTAACTGCTATGGTACCATAGGAAAATATGAAGAACTTGTCTTTATCACCATGATATACCGAATAATAACGTTGTGTCATAAAGAAACCAATCTCAACAAAAATTTTAATCGCGAAGACTATCACATTTACCGAAGCGGTTTTAAAACCGACATTAGGGCATGTGGTCGTGTGACGGTGGTAATAGCCCTGCCTCATAATTCTCCTCATCTTCCAGAAAACCCTATTATCACAACAATTCTACAAATAATCAAAATAATAATCACAGTTATACAAGCACTCCTGAAATCGAAAATTCATATTACAGATGCTTACAGTTTTTAATTCTTCTGCATCTGTTTGTTTTTCATCCGATTATTACAATCTTTTTCTTTGTATGGGGAAGCCCCAAAGACAAAATAAAATATCTATTCTATATTATAATCTTTTTCCTATGCATCGCTTGTATAATTTCTTATGCAAACCAATATCTCATAATTGTATTCAATCTCACGTATTATTTTTTTCTATACCTTTTTACATACAAAACATGAATCTAATCAGTTGGAACTGCAATGGAGTAAGGACTCAGTTTGAAGAATTAAAATTAATAATGAAAGAATACAACCCTTGGGCTATATGTCTCTAAGAAACCAAGCTAAAACCTATTAACAGTTTTTCTCTAAAACAGTACAACGTATTCAGAAAAGATAGAGCATCTGAAGGTCCGGGAAGCTGGGGAATAATCACTGCAATCCAAAAACAATATCCTTCTGAAGAATTAGCTATAAATACCTCATTACATGCACTAGCGGTTAGAGTTCACCACACCTTTTCATTCACCATATGCAATATTTACCTTTCTCCAAGCGTAGCAATAAACGAAGCTGCTCTGATTCAACTGATTGGTGATCTTCCTACCCCTTACCTTGTTACTGGGGATCTGAATGGTGCACATGAATCATGGGGCTCACCTTCAAATAATAGTAGGGGAAATTCTATAAAACGTGTAATAGATGCTACAGATAGTATCATATTGAATAATGGGAATACTACGTATATAAGCCCACAGTACACAACGCCATCATCCATAGATATTACCTTCTGTTCACCTAGTATGCTAAATAGAGTCATATGGGATACTGCACCAGACCAATACGGCAGTGACCATTTCCCTCTGGTCATTTCTCTCACAAGTCAACTCCCTCCAGTCCAGAAATATCCTAGGTGGATCACTTCAAAAGCTGACTGGAATCTTTTTCAACAAAAACTTTCCTTCCTATTCCAAAATTACGCAGAAAATATTGATACAATTACGACAGGTCTCACGAAACACATAATAGACGCCGCATATGAAAGCATTCCGAAATCTCGAGGATCTACAAAAGTGAACCCCCTTGGTTTGATGACGAATGCCGTCAAGTTGTTAGGGACAGAAATAGAGCGCTTCGAAAGTTTGTAAAATATCCCACTACCACCAACTTTATACAATACAAAAAATTTAAAGCCAAAGCCAGGAACGTCGTTAAACACAAAAGGAAAACGTCTTGGCTCACCTATTTAGAACAGATTAATGCATACACTCCCATCAAAAATGTATGGAACAAAATAAACTCCATTAGAGGAATCCACGATTGTTCTACAATTGCCCTTAAAATAAATGATCAAATCATCTCAAACCCAGAACCAATAGCCGAATCCTTTTCAGAATACTTTTCAGACGCTCCAACTAACCACGAAGATTCGACTCCGACCTCAGATGTCACTTTTCCATTGAACACCAATGATATTTATAACCTTCCTTTCTCGATTACCGAACTTGATCAAGTCATCGCCGAACTGAAGCCAACCACTCCTGGACCTGATGACATTCATAATCTAATGTTAAAAAATCTTCCACTAACTTGCAAGCGTGCCCTCCTACATCTCTATAACGAAATCTGGACAGCACACAAGTTTCCTGCATCATGGCAAGAATCAATAATTATACCTATACCCAAACCTGGAAAAGACAAAACTCAAATCAACAATTACAGACCGATTTCTCTAAGCAGCTGCATGTGCAAACTAATGGAAAAAATGGTAAACAAACGCCTACTATGGTTTCTAGAAAAGCATAGTTTACTGTCCCCAGTGCAATGTGGTTTTAGGAAAGGAAGATCCACCATTGATCACCTTGCTACTCTTGAGGCTGAAATTCTTAACACATTCATTACTAAACAAGAAGCAATAGGGATATTTTTTGATATAGAGAAAGCGTACGACTCAGTAAACAAGTACACAATCCTCAAACAATTATACGACTGGGGATTTGGTGGGAATCTACCTATCTTCATTAAAAATTTCCTTTCAAATAGAACAATAAGAATAAGAATAGGCAATACCCTTTTTAATCCTAAGGTAATGCAATGTGGACTTCCTCAAGGAAGTGTTATCAGCTGTGTTCTCTTCGCTATAGCCATTAATAGTATTACAGAAATATTTCCCCGATCTGTAAGAGCCTTTGTATTTGTAGACGATGTGGCAATCTTCTTAAGAAACACAAATATAGAGTGGATGAAAAGAATCCTCCAGAATACACTCAATAAACTGGAAGTTTGGGCTAGGAAGAATAATTTTAAATTTTCCCCACACAAAACCAAATGCATTCGCTTTTCGAGAAAACGTAATCCTACAGTCGCTCCTGACCTCACTTTAGGAACAAATATCCTCACGTTCTCTACTGATGTTAAGTTTCTCGGCTTACTGATAGACGAAAAGTTAAACTGGATCAGCCACATAAAGTACCTTAGGGAAGTATGTAGGAAAAGACTTGATCTTCTAAAGGTTCTAGCAGGAACTTCCTGGGGAGCCGATAGGAAAAGTATGCTGATGGTTTATACGAACTTAATCCAATCAATGCTTGATTATGGCTGTGAGTCTTACTCTTCAGCCAAATCTACATATCTATCACTTCTAGACTCCATCCTACATTCTGGAATCCGCCTGGCGACTGGTGCCTTTCGAACGTCAACAATAACGAGCTTATCAGCTGAGTCCAGTGTTCCTCCCTTGATCTTCAGACGGCAACAAATCATCTCATCGTATCTTTCGAAACTCTTACCGCAACTCGACAACCCAGCTTATCATCTTATCTTCCAACCGAAACACTGCCAAATCTACGATGCTCAACCCCGTTCTTCAGCACCTCTAGGAATCAGGCAACGAGGAACTATTATGCTAATAAAACGAGAGGTCGATTTTACCCGCACCTCGTTTGAAAACCCACCCTGGACCTATTCTCCACCTGCAATAAACCTAAAACTCCTAAGTCTTAAAGAAAAATTACCCCGACACATGCTGATCAAAGAATTCTTCGCCATGATCAACGAAACATCTTCAGACTGTCATATCATTTATACTGACGGCTCTAAGACAGGAGAAAATGTGGGCTGCTCAGTCGTTTCTGCCCAGAAGATCAAAAAATATAAGCTCCCACCCTTTACTTCTGTATTCACCGCGGAGCTACAAGCTATTAGTTCAGCTTTATATACAGCCATTAATTCGAACAGTCGTGTTATCTATATCTGTACAGATTCTCTATCATCACTTAAATCCCTGGAAAACCAATATTCAACAAACAGTACTATGAATACTATTAAAAATTATCTCCTCATACTAAAAGAATTGGAAAAGACTGTCACCTTCATTTGGACGCCAGCCCATATTGGTATACCAGGTAATGAAGCAGCAGACAAAGCGGCGAAAGAGGCCGCACAACTGAATATTCCCCCAATTAAACTATTTGAACAGCACGATATTAAAAAATGGTTAAGAGATAAGATCTCCAGCGACTGGGAAAGCTCTTGGCTGTCAGTGTTCCCTCAAAATAAGCTGCGGGGAATTAAGAATACGACAAAACCCTGGAGAAGCTGCGTGAGAGGCTGTAGAAGAGAAGAAGTAGTCGTCACCAGATTGCGAATAGGCCACTCTCGACTCACCCATGGATACCTTATGGATAAAGCGGAGGTAACAAAATGCGAACGGTGCTCTACTCCACTCACAATGCAGCACATCTTAGAAGACTGCCCGCTGTACGCAGCTGCGTTTTCTTCTCGAGGCCTGTCTAGGCAACTCTCATCATTATTAGGGGATAATAAGGATGTTTTCGATTTAGTTATAGAGATTCTAAAAGAAATCGAACTATACAATAAGATATAAAAAAAAAATAAAATAAATAAAAAATAAATAAATAAAATATAAAAAAAAAAAAAAATAAAAAAAAAATAATAAAAAATAAAAAAAAAAAAAAAAAAAAATAAAATTAAAAAAAATAATAAAAAAAAAAAAAAAATAAAAAAAAAAAAATAAAATAAAAAAAAAAAATAAAATATATATATATATGTATATATGTATATGTGTGCGTGTGTATGATATATATGTATGTATATGTATGTATGTATGTGTGTGTGTATGTATATATATATATATATATATATATATATAATAATAAATATATATATAATAAATATATATATATAATAATAATGATTGAATAATAATAATAATAATAAAATAAATCAATAAATAAATTAAAAAAAACAAATAAAATAGAATGGACCATCATTAATATATTATCTTAGAAGTAAGTATGAAGTAATTAAAAATTCCGCACTGTAAAGAAATTATACAAGTTTCTATGACCATCATGAATTTTACGGGCGTAATAATCTCGTCATTTATCGCCCTAAAACACCATCCCTACCTATACCGTTAGATAGCTAAAGATTTTAGAAAAAATATTTTATAATACACTTGTTAAATTTAATGGAGTGTGATGAAAAGCGGATGAAACTTTACTGATGGTTGTAGAAAAATATACGCGACTTCATGTGCGTCGATTTCTGTAATTATGATTGCTATTAGGAAGTTTTTAAAATAATATATTTTAAAGTACTTCTGCGTAAATGAAATTTTTAGTTTTATTTTCCTGTGGCAGAAGAACATACTGATTTTCTCCACAACCCGATCTTCATGTAAATCGATTCCTGCTAGTTTAGATGTTCAACCTTAAAGCGACTATATTCCCTCCGTCTTCTATTCCCGTATGAAACCCGAAAACTCCTCGTTACCTCTCTAATATTTCCCCATTTCGACTATTGCTGTACGGTATACGGTGGTGTTTCTGGGGATCTCGAGGTTAAAATAAAACGCTTAATTGATTGCTTTGTTCGATTCATCTTCGGGGTCTCAAGGTACACCTCCGTATCCCAATTTTAAGGCGAGTTGAAGTGGCTTTACCCTTTTAATCGTCGCAAGTATTTCCTTGCGTCATTCCTTTACCAAGTTATCCAATCCCGCCGTCCATCATACATTTTTGACCTTCTACAGTTCAAATCCTCTATCCATCCCCGTTGTACACGCTCCAGGCCTTCATATTCATACAGTAAGGCCCACCGAACTGCACATTTCGACGGATCCTTTCTCAGTCGATCCTCAATCCTCTGGAATTCTATCTCTCCTTCCATCCGTCACTCTCTTTCAACCTTTAAATCCCGCATATTTAATCATTTAATGAATAACCGGGCTCAATAGAATTGTAAATAATTTTTTATTATTATTATTTTTTCTTATAATTAAAAAAAAATCAGTTAATATTCACAGACGGGTCAAAAACTGATAAAGGTGTGGCTTGTTCTGTAGTAATTGGCACAGAAATTATTCGATACTCGTTACCAAATATTTTTACAATCTGCTCAGCAGAGTTGTTTGAAATAAACTAAGCGTTAGAGTCGATATTATGTTTGAATAACTGTGATAAATTTTTAATATGTTCAAACTCCCTATCGGCCCGAAATATCATCAGTAAAAATAAAATAAATAACAATTACATCTTATCAAACATTTTTACTCTTATTGAAACCATAAGAAAAAACAAAAATGTTAATTTCATGTGGATCCCAGGGCACGCAGGCATAGAGGGGAATGATATAGCGGATAACGCTGCTAAAGAGGCCTGTACCCTCTTTCCAGTTCCCCGAATTTCCATTTTCTTGCCCGACTTTAAGTCAAAAATAAGAAAGAAAACTAAGCAAGCTTGGGACCGGAATTAGCAGGAAGTAAATGAAAGCAACTTGCTCAAATCAATTAGAACCAACGCGACGCCCTGGAACCTTATCTCAGGCCAAAGAAGGGATAAATTAATTTTAACCAGACTGAGGATAGGGCACACAAGACTCACGCACAGAATTTATTCTCACTCATTTATTAACAACTCCACCAATATGTGACCACTATAAAGTAAAAGTCACAGCAAAACACATAATGGTAGACTGTATCAGATACCAAGAAGAAAAAACGAAAAATGGAATCGACGGGCTCGAGCTACAACAACTACTAGGAGATGACACGAAGTTCCACAATACAGTTATAGAATTCATTAACAAGATTAATTACACAAACAATTGTAATTAATACAACGAACGGTGCCTCTGACCTAATGTTGTGGTACACTAAATGTAAAATAAATAAATAACTTACTCTAAGACTCCAAAGCACATTTTCTACATTCTGTATTTTTTATTCTAAAGGGACATGGATAATAATAAAGAATTTATTTATTTATAATTCAGTATTTCAAATATGCGATCTCGGGCGCTATGAGTTCAAGAAAAGAAAGATAATTTCAACTTCCCTTTGGGGAGGGTTGGATAGAAAGGCTGCTTGGTAAAAAAAAAAAAAAAAAAAAAAAAAAAGAAATAAGGAAAGAGGGAAACTTGTGGCGTAGTGGAGGGGAAATCGGAGCCGGACAGAGTTTATTGCTCCTGCGGCCAACACACGAGATCAAACTAATTTTCCTCAGCGGCCTTCGAATGAAGTGGGGTTCCGGGAAGAAACGATTCCTCACACAAAGGCTCTTACAGACTTATCTCAGATTCGCCAGTTTCCTTCGAGGCTTCAATTCAATCGCGTCTCTAGCAATCCTAGATAGTACACTTCAATTATCGTCAATCAAGTTAAGGTAGAAGCGGAAACGCCATGCCAATTGAAGGAAATCATATTTGCAGGAAAATCATGCTGATTTATCCATAAACCACTTCCTTATATCCCTTTCTACTTTCATTTCGATTTTTTCTGGATAGAAACAGGTAATCTACACATCCTCCTTCCTTGAGTGTACCTGAATGTAATGTGATATTTCAAACTATAAGTAAGTACTGTGTGTGATATTTCAAACTATTAATAAATCCTTTTGACTTAAAATGGAATACCTTGTAATAATTTATTTTACAATAATTGCACTATTATAACAAAAAATCTAGTGCGGGATACATAAAACTTTCAAGTGAAAAGGCAAGAATTTGAATTTAAGAACTATTATGCCCTACTTGTCTTTTCCAAAACTTTTCTAAATTCTTAAGCTTTTGACTTTAGATTATCTATACTAATATTATAAAGCTGAAGAGTTTGTTTGAATTCGCTAATCTCAGAAACTACTGGTTCGAATTGAAAAATTCTTTTTGTGGTGGATTTTTCGAGTCCATTTTTCGAGGAAGGCTATAGGCTTATACATCACGCTGGGACCATCAGGAGTGAAGAATCAGGGAATAATCTGGAAAAAAACGGGAGAAATTAATCAACCTCGCATCCCAAATGATTTACTTTTTAATTTTAAAATAATTTAATTTCCCGTTAAATAATCTTTTGCCGTAACAATTAATAAATCACAAGGGCAAACATTTAAACACGTAGGGTTGCAGAGAATACCAGTGTTCTTTTGCCACATGAAAATAAAACTAAAAATATCATTTACGCAGAAGTACTCTAAAATATATTCTTTTAAAAACTTCTTACTAGCAATCATAATAACAGAAATTGACGCAGACGAAGTCGCCGGCAACAGATAGTCTATACTAATATTATAAAGTTGATGAGTTTGTTTGTTAGAACGCGCTAATCTCAGAAACTACTGGTTCCAATTGAAAAATTTATTTGTGTTGGATAGTCCATTTATCAAGGAAGGCTTTAAGCTATATAACATCACGCTGCAAATCTGAAGAATCTGTGGAAAATGTGAAAAAAAAACGGGGGATATTAACCTGGCATTCCAATGATTCCATATGATTTACCTTTTAATTACAAACTAATTCAATTTTCCGTAAATTTATGTAGAAATCGATCTACGTCAAGACTGCTTTTCACACGGTCAACAATATTTCGCATTGATCGGGTTGCTGAGAAAATCAGCATGTTATTCTACCAGAAGAAAATAAAACTAAAAATATCATTTGCGCAGAAGTACTTTGAAATTTATGATAAGACGACCGATAAAAATCCACTTAAGCATAAATTCAAGACGTATTTGGTTGCAACTATCGAGGTCAACATTATATCATTTTCCGATTTCTATATTCTAAAACATATCATCAACCCAAGTCCAAATGCTGGTAATTTTGGGAGTCATGTGCTGGTAAGCAGCGGCAATGAACAGAAACTTTTGGCTAGTGTTTTTGTAGTAGGGTCTGGACTCGGCATCGAGTTGTTGGATGGAATGGAAAAGTATATAAAATGCGATAATATGTTAACTTTTAACTTTAAGTGGAATAATAGGAAAACAATTTAGTATCAGAAGTCGAAAATGCTAACCTTAATCCGAGTAGGTTCTGATTAATTGATTGATTGTATTCATTCTGATTGAAATAGTTGTACAGGGCTTAAATGCCGATATTTTAAATTTTTTTCTACTAAAGTATATTTAATTTTGCAAATTCAAAAAAATCTTTAGTTTTATAGATTCGAAGAAATTAACAATATCATCTTGTTAGCATTGTTTAAAAATAAGTTAATGTATAAGGTGAACAAAATTGATATCCAACAAAAGGAGTAAAGAACAAGAATGTTTTTTAATGAAATTTTTGTTTTTAGAACATAATATAGAACTTCTGGAACGCTGGAGATTAATATATATATATATATTGTTACGGGCTACGGGGTGTGCGAAATGAACTACTCCAGTTTACAAATTACAAACGTTTATTAAATACAGAAAACACAAATACAAAGGGATTACTAACCACTATATTAACAATAATAATGGAATTACCAGCTTAACTACTAAACAGTATACATATAAAATGAGGTATTCCTAACAAATAAACTACTTACGTAAACTTATACAATATGCCAGACTTATCCTAGAACTTACAACTATAAAACATATATATAAACTACAGTCTTCTAATTTCCCACCGACCGGTTATCACAATATTGAAACACACTGTTTCACTATACTGTCACACTGTCACGAACTGTTCACTGTCACTGTTCACTGACACATCACTGATACTTGTTGAGCCGGATTAAGACTGACTGACCCAGGCTCAGGGGACCGCTATTTGTACCACCGCCGAATCTTCTAGACCCGGGCGCAGGTAAGGCGGTGGGCCTTTCCAGGCACTTCGAGGACTGTCCAGGTCCAGAAGTCTCTAGCCTCATCTAGGCCCCTCCAGGCGCGGTCCACCCGTCATTGTCTTGACCGTAGTACTACCCCCTCCTTAGACGTGCTCTGCCCCAGAGCACAGATTGCAGAAGCTGAGCGATGCTGATCTCCCTCCGATGTAGGTGTTTTGTCTTTCCAGGGGTTGAACGTGCATACCATTATGATGACTCCAGAGTTGGCGAACGTCTCTTCTACAATGTTCCTGACAATCCTCCACTCCAGGCCATCGTATCCACAACCCAACTTCGGGATGGCGAGCTTGGTGACACGCAGTTCCAGAAGCTTTCTCCGCAGGTCGCCAAGACTCCGGCGCAGTGTGTCGTATTTCGGCTTCTGCTCTGATGAACTCTTGGTAACCAAGTAAAACAGGTGCCGGCCTTCATGCTCTTGATGGAGAGTCTTCCCAACTCTTGGTCCCTGGCGTTCCAGCTCTTCAATTCCAGCGAACTTCTTCCTGAAGACCGTCGCAATCCCCCGGGAATCCCTCAGATGTTCGGCGACACAATGTGCTAGAGCATAGTCTACCGGTAACGAGAATATGTCTCTGTAAACTGTCTGCGTTACCCTACGGGAGTCTGGCGCCTTAGGATGGGGAGTTAGGTCCTTGTCGGTGAGGTTCCTCACTTGCTGTTCCTCTTTAGGGCCATGGTTTCCCTTGTATGGAGCCAATCGGTTGAAATGGACTACCTTGGGTTTTCCTTTGGGCTGCTTCCTGATCCTATAGATGACATCATTGATCCTCTTGATGACCTCATACGGTCCGTCCCAGGAGTTTTGAAGTTTCGGTGAGTAGCCTTGCCTTCTTCGAGGATCGTGTAGCCAGACCAAGTCTCCAGGTTGGAAGCCACCTTTCTCTGCCTTAATGTCGTAACGCTCCTTCATCCTGTCACTTGCTCCCTGGATGTTTGTGCGAACCTTCTCGTGAATAGTGTTCATTCGCTTCCGTAGGTTCGTGACGTAGTCTTCTCCGGCGACCTCCTCATCAGGCTTGAAACCGAATTTCAGATCGCAAGGCAAGCGTAGTTCTCTGCCGAACACGACATTGGCGGGGGTCTGCCCTGTCGTTTCATTAACTGAACTACGATAGGCTAGCAGGAACAGATGAAGATATTGGTCCCAGTCTCGCTGATGGTCAGAAACTACCTTGGCCAAATATCGACCCATCGTCCTGTTCATGCGCTCTACCATGCCATCGGACTGAGGGTGAAGAGGCGTCGTTCTGGTCTTCCGTATTCCTAGAGCCTCGCACATCCTGGTGAAGACTGCCGACTCAAAGTTTCTTCCTTGGTCAGCATGAAGTTCCATGGGCACCCCAAACCGACTGACGAGCTGCTTCACGAGAACATCTGCAACCGTGGCGGCCTCCTGATTCGGAAGGGCGTAAGCTTCCACCCACTTTGAAAAATAATCCATGGCCACGAGAATATATCGGTTGCCATTATCTGTCACAGGAAAAGGGCCAGCGATGTCTACCGCTATTCTCTCGAATGGTGCTCCTACGTTGTATTTCTTCATAGGTGCCTTCTTTTTCCTTATCGGTCCATTAGAGGCGGCACAAGTTGCACACCGCCGGCACCAATCTAACACATCGTCCTTGAGGTTTGCCCAGTAAAAGCGTTCACGAACCTTTTCTAATGTCCGGTGAACTCCAAGGTGGCCACCAGATGCTCCATCATGTAATTCCCTCAGTACTTCGGGCACTTTAATCTTTGGTACGATGAGCTGTAGTCTCCGCTGATCTCCCTCTGTGTTCTCCAATGCTCGTTTCAGCAGACCTTTGTCCAGTAGAATGGAGTCCCATTGAGCCCAATAGGTTTTTATATTTTTCGACATTGGAGCAACATCCTGCCAGCTTGGTCTCCTTTGGCCTGATAGCTTCCATTCCCTTATTTGTTTCAAGTCCAGGTCCTCGTCCTGTTCCTTTGCCAGTTGTGTGTCCTGCCAACCGTCGGTAACGACCGTAGTCCGCAACACTGTTGCTTGCTTTTCTTCTTGTCGAGAACAATGCTTGCATTCTCCGTCACAGGGTCTCCTTGAGAGCGCATCCGCATTCCGGTGACTCGTTCCAGAACGATGAGCAGATTCGAAGTCATATTCCTGAAGGCGCTCGATCCACCGTGCAACTTGTCCCTCCGGTGACTTGAATCGCAGCAGCCACATTAGAGCTGCGTGGTCCGTTCTCAGTAGAAATCTTCTTCCATACAGGTATTTATGAAAGTGCTCTATGGACTTAACCACTGCCAGAAGCTCTTTCCTTGTGACACAGTAGTTGCGTTCTGGAGCTGACAGTGCTTTGCTGAAGTACCCAATAACCTTTTCTTCCCCGTCTTGGAGTTGGGAAAGGACGCTTCCAATAGCAGTGTTGCTGGCATCTGTGTCAAGAATGAACTTGCCCTCGGGACGTGGATAGCTTAGAATAGGCGCACTACTCAATTTCTTCTTTAACTCCTCAAATGAAGCCTGACACTCGCGATCCCAAAGGAAAGTCCGTTTTTCCTCAGTGAGCCTGGTAAGAGGTTTTGCGATGTTGGCGAATCCTTTCACGTACCTCCTGTAGTAGGTGCAGAGCCCGAGGAAACTTCTCACTTGGTGCTTATCTCGAGGTGCTGGCCAATTGGTGATCGCTGTAATCTTCTCTGGGTCAACAGCAACTCCGTTGTCTGATACAACATGCCCCAGGTAGTTGACTTGCCTTCGGAAGAGATTGCACTTCTTCGGGTTCAGTTTTAGATTAGCTGCACGCAGCCGTTCGAAGACCCGCTCCAGATTCTCCAGATGGTGAGTGAAGGATTTTCCCAGTACAATGATGTCGTCCTAGTAAACCAGGCATATCTCCCAAGAAAGGCCTCTTAAGACGCTTTCCATCAGCCTCTCGAACGTTGCAGGTGCATTGCAAAGCCCGAATGGCATTACCGTAAATTGCCAGAGGCCAGTGCCGATTGAAAATGCCGTTTTCTCCTTATCTTCCGGTGCCAATCCAACCTGCCAATATCCACTGCGGAGATCCAAGGTAGAAAATAGTTTGCAACCCTCTAGTGTGTCCAGCGTGTCGTCAATCCTTGGGAGTGGGTAACTGTCCTTCTTCGTGGCGTTGTTCAAAAGACGGTAATCTACGCAGAATCTTGTCGTCCCATCTTTCTTTTTCACCAGTACGACAGGAGACATCCATGGGCTACTCGAGGGCTCGATGACACCATCATTCGCCATATCCTTAAGAATCTCCTCGGCATCCTTTCGTTTAGCTAGCGGCAGCCTCCTCGGGATCTGTCGGATGGGCTGTGTATCCCCGGTGTCAATTTTGTGCTGGACGATGTTCGTTCTACCCCGTGGTCCTGAGCTGATCTCGAAAATGTCCTGCCATCGGGTAATCAATCTCTTCACGATTTCGCTCTGTTCAGGCGAAAGTTCTCTGCATGATTCCTCCACGAATCCTTTTAATTCTTCGGGTAGTCCTCGTTGCTCGGGGGGGTTGCGTTGTAGCTGTCGGACTACTGAGGTAGCGGCCGTACATTCTCCGACTGGTGTTCCTCTCTTTAGTGTCACCGGGAAGCTGTTCAGATTCATCAGTCGGATTGGGGTGGTATGTCCGACCTTGATGAGAGACCTTGCAACCAGAACACCGCGTCCGACTTCCTGCTCCTCGTGCTTCCCAGGTTCAAGTAGAAGACATTGACCCTCCGGTAGTCGTCCATTGATCGTCCCATGCGTCAGAATTTGACTCCGTGCAGGTAAAGTGGTGTCTTCTAGTAGGAGTACTCGTGCATAGAGGTCCTTTCCCTGCCGAAGGATGACCTCTTCGTCTCCCAGCGTCATCACACCTCTCGACATGTCCAGCTTGATCCCGTATTTGATCATCAAGTCCATGCCGAAGATGACTTCCTCGTCTATTTTCGCCACGAGAACGCGGTGCTCTAGGCGTTGGCCCCCGATGAAGAAAGTGGCAACTGTCTCCCCGTAGACCTCGGCTGGCTGTCCTGTGGCTGTCCGTAACGCCCAAGTGGTAGGTGATATCTTCTCAGCGTTGACTGCTTTCGGGTTCAGTATTGTCATGGTTGCGCCGGTATCCAGCAGAAAACTCCGCAGCTGCCCGTTCACCATTCCATCCACATAAAAACTATTTGTCTTGCTCCCTATTGTCGCGATTCTCACGGCGACCCTGGGGCCTTTGATGCTACGGGTTGACAGTTGCCCCTTCCCATCAACCCTCCTTAGTTTTCCTGTGGCTTTTCCGGCTTCCTGGTAGGACACTTGCTTCTGGGGTGTCCAAGTTGACCGCAGCTCCAACAGCGTATCTCCTTTTTGCGGGTCCTGAGGGCTTCCAAAACTTTTGCTACTATGTCCTCGATGGTGGGGGCCGCGTTAGGCTCCGCTTCTGCCGCTCGAACTCGTGCATGTCCACGGACTGACTGCCTGACAGCCTCGAATTCCATGGCCTGCGACAATGCATCGCCCAAAGTTTTAGGGCGTGCGAGTTTCACTGCCTGTTGGGTTTCCGGGTCTCGAAGTCCATCCAGAAATTTGTCGATAGCCAAGCTCTCGTAGACGTCGTCGGTGACCGTTGGGTAGGCATTCCTCACTAGCCGGGCGATATCTGCTTCAAATTCCTGCAGCGTCTCGTTGGTCTTCTGGACCCTGTTCTTTAACTGGGAACGGTATAGTTGGTCCATGTGGCGATGGCCGAAACGCATCTCCAGTCTTTTCATCAGCTCACCGTAGTTGCACCGCTCCGACATGGGCATCCCCTGTAGCACTCCTAAGGCGTCTCCACGCAAGGCTAGGCACAACGCTGATGCTTGCGTCTCCTTTGACCACCCGTGGATCGAAGCCGCTGTCTCGAAGAGAGTCATGTAGTCCTCCCACGGTGTCTTCCCGTCGAACAATGGGATGGTGTTGTGCGTTGGTGGCATCCCAGCATTGGCGGAGGGAATGGTGTTGTGAGGGCTTCTCTCAGAGGGTTGGTCGGTGTCGATTGTCGGTGGGTTGCTCATACGTTCTTCTAGAGCTTCTATTCTTACCCTAAGTTCATTTTCTACTGAATCGACTTTTTCTCCTAATCTAGATTCTACATCAGCTAACTTATTATCTACACTCTCCATTAACTTAGTTTCTAAATTGCCTAACTTGGCCTCCAATGTATTTTTAACAGTACTTAACTCATTACCTAACTTCTTTTCTACATTACCTAACTTCTTTTCTACATTACCTAACTCATTTCCTAACTTCTTTTCTACATTACCTAATTCAGTTTTAAAAGTTGCAGACAACTTACTGAAATCATTTTCAAACGTAATCTCGTCTGGATTTTCCCCCGAATCAACAAAAAATTGGCGCAAGCGTTGTTGCAGTGCTGATTTCGTTCCGGAAGTATCCAGATCTCGTTCTTCTAACTCCCGTCTTAAGTCTGCAACTTTTAAATCATTCAGTCTAACACTCTGAGAAGTCATTTTCCACACAGTAGCCCAATAATTACAAAAACAAGAAAACCAAAATTATAACCATTTACAATGATCCCACTTCTGACACCAAATTGTTACGGGCTACGGGGTGTGCGAAATGAACTACTCCAGTTTACAAATTACAAACGTTTATTAAATACAGAAAACACAAATACAAAGGGATTACTAACCACTATATTAACAATAATAATGGAATTACCAGCTTAACTACTAAACAGTATACATATAAAATGAGGTATTCCTAACAAATAAACTACTTACGTAAACTTATACAATATGCCAGACTTATCCTAGAACTTACAACTATAAAACATATATATAAACTACAGTCTTCTAATTTCCCACCGACCGGTTATCACAATATTGAAACACACTGTTTCACTATACTGTCACACTGTCACGAACTGTTCACTGTCACTGTTCACTGACACATCACTGATACTTGTTGAGCCGGATTAAGACTGACTGACCCAGGCTCAGGGGACCGCTATTTGTACCACCGCCGAATCTTCTAGACCCGGGCGCAGGTAAGGCGGTGGGCCTTTCCAGGCACTTCGAGGACTGTCCAGGTCCAGAAGTCTCTAGCCTCATCTAGGCCCCTCCAGGCGCGGTCCACCCGTCATTGTCTTGACCGTAGTAATATATATATATATATATATATATAGTAATAACAAAACTGTAAAGCTGATGGAAAGTAATGACAAGCAGATAAAGCTAAGTGATTGTTCTTGATAATAATAATAAAATAAAAAAATTAACGAAAAACATGTTACTATTGAAACTCAATTTAATTATTTAAATTTCTTCAAAATCTAACTTTATTTAAAATTGTTATATTGATCTTAACTTCGGAGGTTATTGAAAGTCGGGTGTTGCGCGCACCAAATTTTTTATGTTATCAAATCGTTTTAGTATGCGTTAGAGTAAAAGTAAATATAAACTTATTGTTATAAAGTGTTGGAAATAACAGTAGTTTTTAAACGCGCTTTCCAAGGATTTACTGTTTCTTGGATAAAACCGAATAAAGGATTAATATATAAAATTTATCGCTTATGCGAATTTATGTTTACACTGATTAGATAAAGGGTTCCGAGAAAAGATTTCGTTGGAAACTATTGTTCCAGTAGATTCCTAATTATAATTTTCGCTAAACTTATGTTTTAAATTATAATATAATATCTAGGCTTTGCTCGCGACTGTTTAATTTTTCGTTAATTTATATTTGTTTACGATAAGAGTGACAATAATAAATATAACTTTGTCAAGTCAAACAGCGACTCTTTCATCTATTTTGATTTACAGCAAATAAAATGTTCTTTTTTAAGTTTGATCTTAATTTTATACTGTCATATTTACAGCAATGTACAATTTTAAGTTGACAAACTCATAATTACTCAATACATTTTAATTTTATGCTAGCCGTTTTAGGCTACTTCAACACTTAGTAGAAAACCGTCAAACCTTCCTCTTAAATACAAAAGGCTCATGTACATGCCTATTATAAGACCATTTTGGACTTACAGAGAAGAGCTATGGGGCTCTACTAAACCATCAAATTCTTCCCGCATCCACTCCTTACAATCCAACAGCCTTAAGGTTCCTTACTTTGTCACGAATAAACTTATCCATAAAGACCTAATTATTCCCTATGTTACTGATTTGGCCCGGACCAGGTATCAATCTTTTCATGGCAAACTCCATTCTCACTCTAACCCACTTTTTTCAATACTTTCTTTCTCTTCAATTCCTGATAATCCTCCGAGGCGCCTGAAAAGGAGATGACCCCGGGACCTGCTAGTTTAGAATATTTTTAGAGGGATTCCAATGGGAAGCTTCTGTACATGAATTTCATGTCATTGTATTTATTACATAACTATCACATTTATTTAATTTTTTTTTAATTCTGTTGTAAATATCAATAAAAAAAAACAAAAAAACATATATAATATTTGAATATCATCAAAAATCATATGCAACATTATAGTGAATTAATCCCATTTGTAGAATGAACTTTCAAAATAAAATAACCCGTTGTTTGTCTTGGAAATAAGTTCTGCAATTTTAATGTATAACTTTAGTAGTTTAAAATATGTTTTTTAAATACAATAACAGCTTTAACTTGTTTCAGTGGGAAACTGTGTTTCAGTCTGATTGAAACAGTCTGACAGGGCTTGAATACCGATATTTTAAATTTTCTTCCTCTAAAGCAGCTTTACATTCTAAAAGATTAACCATATCATCTTAATGACATTGATGAAGGACGGCTATTTATACAAGTTAGACGAAATTAATGAAAAACTAAAGGAGAATAGAAAAAAACTATTTTTTAAATGTAATTTTGACGTCTAATATACCGTTGGAAAGAGAAAGATTTTAGAAAAATTATCTGATACAAAAAGTTGTAAAAACGTAATATAAAGTGACGAATAGGGAATAGACTTATTACTGATTAAAAATTTAATACAGTTATACTATTTAATCTAAATAATATATTTCTAACGAAAATGAATACACGTTTTATTAAAATCAACTTAAATTATTTTTCAAATTGAAGTTCTTCAATTGCTTTTAACAGTTGAGGTAAGTGTAAGTCGTGTGTTGCCCGCACTAGATTTTTTTTAAATCAGCCTTATTGCACATAAAGTAAGACGAACCTCCTGAGAAAACTTCGGCTTCCCAAGCATAGTTATTTTTGATTTACTGCAAAAGTGAGTGAAATTGTACAACAAGAAATGTCGGTTTCCTGACCTAAGCTGAGAGGTTACTCAATGTCGGACATTGCCCCTCTCCAACCGCCTTACTATGTCTTCCCTATCTTGCTCTGTTTATCTCGTCATTTGTTATCGTCCCTCCTACTCCTTGTAGAGGTCAATGGTGGCTAGATCGCATTTGAGATAGCCATTGCTAATTCTACCAAAGCATGAGCAAAATAGTGATGCGCAAGTAAATAAAATATTTGCATCAAAATATAACGTGTTTCCACTACACATTACTTTCACTTACCTTAAACATTAAATATAGAGTAAGGGAAAGTATTGCGATCGTGAGGATTTTCGAATTCCAGTTTTCAACGGAAATACACATTTTAGGGTCCTCTGAATTCAAATAACCAAGTCCCGCAAAAAAGGTGCGTATGCGTGTGTGATAAGTTTAGCGCTAAAATAAAAAATCGTACGAAATTGAAATTTCATATTTAAGACAGTTATACGTCCGACATGTTACAGCAACTTATCCAACGAAATCGGCGAATCGGAAGACCACTTTATACTAAGGATTTTGCAAGTGTTTACGATTTTTAGATTTTAGATGTTTCTGGATAGTTTTGAGTGTTATTCTTTCTATTGTTTCTGCAGTTATGTTATTTTGGTACAGTATTAATCTAACAGTATTATAATTTCATTCAATATCTGTAAATTTCACTGTTATCTATTAAATTATGAAATTTCTTTATTTCCTATTGAAAAAATCCTCATTTATTTTTTTTTAGGTATTTAATAATTCTTGACATTCTTTATATTGTTTTCAAATATAAAATTATTTGATTTATATTGAGGGTGTATAGTCGACTGTAGAAACTATTATAGGTGGAATAGTCAGGAATCAGTCATTTTTGAAAAGTTTTTAATTTTGCCAACGTTTCGGCTCAAGCTTGTGAGCCATCATCAGGGCATTACTGAGCCATGTCCAAGCATAAACAGTTTATGCTTGGACATGGCTCAGTAATGCCCTGATGATGGCTCACAAGCTTGAGCCGAAACGTTGGCAAAATTAAAAACTTTTCAAAAATGACTGATTCCTGACTATTCCACCTATAATAAAATTATTTGATATATTCTCCCACCAGGAGCATGTGCACCACCATGAGGTGGTCACATTTCTTTAATGTTTCTTGTTGAAATAGGTATTTTGTATTTCATTCTGTTGACCATTTTTGATAGCATAGAATAATATTCTTGAAACCTTTTTTTTTTCGTTATATTATTTTTTGGGATACCTAAAAGTAAAAATTTTTTAAATTATCTATTTTAATTATTTTGTGGGGTGCTCAAGAAGAAGTGATGCGATTTTATGACCAAAAATGTTCACTAAGCCTCTCCTTATCAACTCCGCTCTCACTTTTTTCTAATAGCTCTGCGGTATTAAAAAATCTGGTGCGGGCAGCACACGACTTTCACTTACCTCCATTTTTAGAATTGACTAAAGAATTTCCAAGTAGAGTAAGAGATAAAAATTAGTGATACAATTAAAGAATTAATTAAATGGAATTTCTATAAAAAGTCTCTATATTATGATCTAAAATAATCACTTTTCATCACTCACTACTAACTTTTAGAAGCTTGTGTATAAGATAATATTTTTTCTAAAATCTTTAGCTTTCTAACGGTATATTACTGTTCTTAAGTTTAAAAAAAAAAAAAAAAATGAATTATAAAAACCAGTTTTCTCCTTTAGTTGTTTTTGAATTTATTCAACATGCATATATCATTTATGTTGTTATTTGTCAATGCTAACAAGATAATATGGTTATTTTAAAATAATCTACAAAATTAAAGGTACTTTAGAAGAAGAAAATTTAAAATATCGGCATTTAAGCCCTCTCAGACAATTTTAATCAGAATGAAACCTATATGATATTAAAGCCCAATAAATTTTACATGGATATAGTGACTTTAATAAAAATCGTCGGAGCTGATTTCGAGAAAATCATAAAAAGGTGCAATATGCATGGTATAAAGTTCTTCTGGTTAGCCGATTTCGATGAAAAATTTTTTGTAACATTTCGGGCGTAAAGTTGTCTCAAATATGAAATTTCAGTTTTAATAGGACTTTTGTTTCCGCCCGGGAGTTACCTCCCCCCCCACTCCTCCCCCCCCCCCACACACACAGACCTTTTTGCGGGACTTTTATTTGGACTCAGGGGACCCTAAAACGTGTATTTCCGTTGAAAACTGGAATTTGAAAATTTTCACGATCGCAATACCTTCCCTTAATATGTGAAAGAAAAAACAAAAACAAAGAGGAAGCCTTGACTCAGCAATGAGTTGTGGCGATTTTGTGGAGATTCGTTGAAGATGTTTATAGAATCTTTAAAAAGATCGAAAACCCCCGAAACTTTGTTTGCGGGGTTTTATTGTAAATAAAAATGTTGTTTGCAAGAATGAACCAAGTTATTTTTTCTTTCCTAATGGCACACTTTAGAGCGGCGTGGTCTAGCGGGTAGAGCGCTAGTCTACTGTGCTCCGGGTCCTGGGTTCGAATCCCGGCAGTGGCGGAATATTATTTATTCTGTTATTTCAGCCGGGGGGCGATCCTGTGGCATAGAGACCCTCCTGGGGCACACCCAGCCTCTATAAAGTGGGTACCCAAAAAAGGGGAAAAACCTGGCTGCTGAGCGTGATCTTGGCCGAATCAAGTCATTGCACGGCCGTTGGCCGAGAAAAATTACGAATCTCAACATGTACTGAGCCCAAAACTCTTCATGGGTTGTAGTGGTACAGGTTTATTTTTTTTTATTTTATTTTATTTTTTTTTAAAGGCACACTTTAATTAGCCATGCTATTTGGCAATAGTTTATGGAACATAATATTTTATGTAAAATTAATATATATATATATATATATATATATATATATATATATATATATATATATTGTGTCTAAAACTTTGTGTATTTATAAAATATCAAAATATGGCGAATGGTTTCAACTATATGAAGAAAATAAGAAGAATTTTTGTTGAAAAATCATCAGATATATTAAAATTGAGTCCTGATGATGGGGAGGGCACCCGAAACGTTGACTCGTTAAAGTTTACTGAAATATATTTTTTTGGGAAGAAATAGAAACCAACTATTTTATTGATATCATTTGCAATTGTTGATGATTCTATAAAAATTATTTATTATGTAAATGTATTTAAGTTCCTAATATAATATCTTTAAGTTTCTTAAAAATACGAAGTAATGGTTCACATAAACACTGACGCGGTAAAAAAAGAGGACGAGAATTAGACAGTGTTGTGCTTAAATATCGCAGTCAAGTCGTAAGTAATAAGTCACACAGGTTGCCCATCAAGTCCCACATGGGGACAGCAGAGAGACTAATTGTCGGGAAGAAAACAAGTCCCACAGGGAGACAGCAGATAAGATTACAATTATTATATTTAAGGACTAATAATTTAACGTTTTAGTTGTATCAGAACTATTTCTTTACTATATTAGAATTTTAGGTATTCATTTTATTATATTATTTTGTATTATTAATTTAAATTAAACATTTCCTTTTTTTTATACATGGTCTGGCGTCTTTATTTTACCAATATATAACCAACGCACATGAGCCAATATACTAAGATTATACGGGGATGGAGGATGGAGGATGGTTTCAACCATATGCAGAAAATAAGAAGAATTTTCGCTGACAAATTATCAGATATATTAAAATTGAGTCCTGATGATAAGGAAGGCACCCGAAATGTTGACTCGTTAAAGTTTACTGAAATGGTAAGAAATAAAAACCAATTCGTTTATTGGTAAATAAAAATGTTTTTTGTAAGAATGAACCTAGTTATTTTATTTTTCCTAATGGCGCAGTTTTATTAGCCATGCCATTTGGCAATAGTTTATGGAACATATTTTGTTGTATATACATACATATATATATATATATATATATTTTTTTTTTTTTTTGTGTCTACGACTTTGTACATATATAAAATATCAAAAGCTGTTTTCCCCCTTAACTCGATGTAGAAGGAATACCTTCCATTCATCCAAGATCAGTGACACCCTTCCTCTCCCGCCATCCATCAACCACTCCTTGCCAGGATGTCCCCTAAGGACAGAACCAACACCGATAATGGTGCGTCGCTAGAGGAAGGAAGAAAGATTGCTTACAGCTATAGATTGAGATAAATTTGGAACTACAGCAAATATTTTGATTTTGTACACAACGATGTTAAACCTTATGTTTTTAAAGAATAAGACTGCAAATAAGTGGTTTATGAAATTGAAAATAATTTTTTTTGTATACAGGTTGTTTCTTGATTGCACAGCACTATTTCAGTTTTTTTTATTAACAAAAAAGTTCACATTAACATATATATCAAACTCATTTATTAAACAGATACCGAAGATTGATTTGAAATAGTTTTTTTCAAAGAGAGGATCCCAAACGAGTCTCAGCGATTTTGATGAACTTATTTTTGTTAAAAATAGCATGGCCTTACAGATATAAACTTATAAAAGAATGTTGTGACTAATGGTAATAATTCGTAATATACTTGAAACAAAAACACTTCTTTATTGATATAATTAAAAGTTATAACAAAATTAATAGGTTATTGCAAGGAGGTTTAAGATACAATCGATAATCGATTTTAACAATAGTTACAATAGTCCTCCCACGCTAATTCGGCCAACCACGTAGTCGTTCAGATACTTTGGTGGGCGAGTTTGGCGGCTTGATCTTCGAAGTTCAGGAGCTTGATCTTGTCTTAATCCTTCGAGATTTGGAGCTTCAATTTCGTCCGCAACAGTAGGGTCTGCCGTGTCCTCTTGCGGATGGGCTAGAGCAGGCAGAGGAGGATACAGCAGCTCTGGATATTGATTGTTTTGGCAGGCATCTTCTTTTGGATTGGTGATTTCCTCGTGGGCAAATGTGACACATTTCTTTTCTACTCCTGTTCTTCGGAGCTGGTTTATGTGCCTTTTGAAAGAGTAGCCGTTGTCTAATGTGACAATATAGTGTAGACGACCAAGCTTTTTGCCAATAACACCAGGTCGCCACTGTTGCTTGTTGTTTGTATAATATCGAGCTTGTACTCGGTCCCCCACCTTAAGTTGTCTCGCTAGCTCCTTTGGTTGTGAATGCTGTTCAATGGTTGCAGGCTTAAGAGCGTCCAGTTGGATTCTAATCTGACGATTAAGGAAAAGCTCACTAGGCGTTTTTCCGTTAATGAGAGGTGTCGCCCTGTACCTAAAAAGAATCTCTAGAATTTTCTTTTTCATAGGGAGATGTTCGTTTTCCATAGCAGCTAACCTGTGTTTTAATGTCTGAACATTCCTCTCAGCGAGTCCGTTAGTTGCTGGATGACCCGGTGCGATAAACCTTTGAGTGATTCCAGCAGCTGCACAGAAGTTCTTGAATTCCTCACTTGTGAAAATTGTGGCGTTGTCACTCACCATGACGTCTGGGAACCCATTTCGTGCAAAAACCTCTTGCATTAGATCGATGGTCGATGATGATGTTGGAGCAGTGTTGCTCGGACAGATTTCCGCCCATCTTGATTTTGCATCCACCATTATAAGGAAGTGGTGATTTTGATATGGTCCAGCATAGTCAATGTGTATGCGCTGCCAATTTTCTTCTGGCTCCATCCATGGGTGAAGAGGAGCTTTAGGTGGGCTGTTTTGGACTTTCCCTAACTGCTCGCTCTATGTCCTTGTCGATTGATTTCCAGTAGACATAGCGTCGTGCCAACTGCTTCATTTTTGTTGTCCCGATATGGGTTCGATGAAGCTCATGAAGAACGGCTGGTTGCAATGCAGTTGGTATCACAACTCTAGGTCCTCTGAAAAGCACATCTCCTTCAACTGTGAATTCGGTGTTTTCGACTCGGTTTCTGCGAAGTTTTTCAATCAAATTGGATAACTCTTCATCGGCTTGATATGCTTGTTTTAGAGCTTGATGTGTCAGGGTCGATGTTCCAATGTGTTGGATTGATGCTTCACAAATTTGCTTCACTTCATTATTAATAGCTATGTCTGTACGATCATGTAATGGATTGATTGGGGCTCTAGATAGACAGTCGACGTTTGAGTTTTGTTCGCCTTTCTTGAATTTCAGAGAATAGTTGAATCCAGAAAGAAAAGCAGCATATCGTTGCAATCTAGCGGAAGTCATCTTTGGTATTTTTGAGTTCTGGTGAAAAATTCGCACGAGAGGCTGTTTGTCGGTTACCAGTGTAAAAGGTCGTGAAAATAGATACTGATAGAAGTGATCCACTGAAAAAATTATAGCTAGTGCCTCACGGTCGAGTTGTGAATATCCTTGTTCGGCTGGAGTTAAGGATCTGGAGGCAAATGCAATGGGATGTTCTACTCCTCCCACGATGTGAGAAAGGATACCCGCCACTCCATGTGGACTTGCATCACATGCTAATTGAACTGGCAGTTGTGGATCAAACGGAGTTAATACCGTATCGCTCGAAATTTATTGCTTCAAACGAAGAAAAACAGCTTCATGTTTTGCTAGCCATTTAAAACTATTGTTGGTTTTTAAGAGGTCACGTAGCGGCGCTGTGAGAGTTGAAGCGTTTTGGATAAAGCGAGAATAATATGTGACCATACCAAGAAATCGTCGAAGAGCTTCAACATTTGTTGGTCTAGGCAAGTTTACGATCGCAGCAATTTTCGATGGTGCTTTTGATATCGTGTTGTGCTTGACAACATGGCCTAGGAAGTCAATTTCTTCCTGAAACAGGACACACTTTCGCTGGTTTAGGCGTAGATTGAATTTTTGAAGTTGTTTAAGACAGGTGTCCAAGTTGGCACATTCATCTTTTGATTCTCCATGGACAACTATATCATCGAAGTAGTACTCGCATTTTGGAACGTCATGAAGTATTTGATCGATTATACGGTTGAATTCTGCAGGCGCTATTTTGATTCCGAAAGACAGACGGTTCATGCGGTATGAACCTTTATGTGATTTTAACAATAGTTACAATATAAAAATTGTAATATATAGTAGAATCAGTGAGTGAGATTGTTTTACTGTTATTTTGTATTATATTGTATATGTATATATAGTTATTGTTGTATAAATCGTAAAATTGAACAGGTCGGCTCCGGAATAGACGGTCTAAAAGACCATAATGTTTTTTTATATGTTATATTTTTGTTGTAATATGCTGAAAGAAAAAATAGAAAAACAGTTGTCTATCTATCTACAAATATGTCTATCGTAGGATGTTTTTAGGAGCGAGGAACACAGTTTTTAAGAAACCTTATTAGAAGTGCTGTTCTGATATTTTCAGGGTTATTACCAATAATAAAACTTTAATTATTTAATAGCTTATTTTTTAAATTATTCCACTTCGAAATAGGACATTTTTGACAACAAACTTATTTTTCTACCTTCACTAGAGCCAAAGATATTAAATAAAATGTGTTTTTCGCGCGCAAACTTTCCGATTTTTTTACGCAGCTCCTGGGGAGGAAACATACACTAATATTTTGCATAGCCTAAATGGTTTAGCGTCTATTTTTATCTAAAGAAAATTTATCAAATAGGTGAGGCACATTTGGGATGCTCTCCGTTACTTTAGTCAATTATGTGTTGTTTTTTCAAAGAAAACCTTTTTTTTTTTTTTTTTTTTTTTTGGGTTGTTTTTGTGTACCTAAGATTTGACATAGCTTACATTTAAATTTCAATCACTGCGAGGAAGCAAACTAAGAGAACTGGTGACACTATAAAACAGGGAGGATTTAGACCCCTGGGCAATCTCGGATGGTTGAGTAGCGGCCGCTTCTTCTGAATAAAGGATAAACAGATCCGAAAGGGCATCCGAGCTCTGTCTAAATATTCATGTCTCTTTTTCTCTCTCTCTCCGACCACTCCCTCCCCCTCTCTTCCTTTCTCTATTCTCCCCTCCCCTCCCCTCGCCCCTCATCACTATCTCACTCTCTCCTCCCATTCAGCCTATCTCTTTCTCTATCTTTCCTCCTCCTTCCTCTCTATCTTCCCCTAACTGCTTCCTCTTGATTTTTAATTGCTTCTCCTTCGCTGCATTCCAAATTCATCCAGACACCCTTAAACTCTGTCCTTTCCCTCGTTAATTATTCGCTACTGGTTTCACGGTAGAAATTGTAATGACTAGATTTTTTATTCTACAAAGCGAGGAAGTAAACTGTGTAGTAAACCTTAATCTTTACTTTCCCATCTATCTTGAAACTGGAACTGACAAAAGTTAATTAAATGCTAACAAACAAACTCTTTAAGCATTATCTTAACTTAATAAACGTTTCCATGTAAATCTAACAATTTCTTCTTCAGAATAGGCAAAATATAAATTTAATAGCACGAATGACATCGTCCGAATGAACTATAAACATTGAGTGCAGATATGAACGTTTGGGATTCTCACTTACCTCCTGCATGACAGTTGAATAGAACACTTTATTTAACGATTCCATTTTTTGTATCCACATAATCAGCCATTATGTTTTAAAAACACGCTATAGAACTAAGCAATAAATATTCCAGTAGGTGAGAGGCGTTTTCTTTTTATGTAAAATGAGACGACATAATAAAACTGCATGATTATAAAATCGATAGTGACCTACAAAACCATGATGAGGGAGACAGTGTACTTTATAGCTTTCATAGAGCATCCAATTCAATCCTAGAGCAATGAATAATTTATTGCATGTGCACATAATTTATTACAAATTTTAATTAAATAATGAGATAAATAGAAATTGTTGTTAATATCAAAATAGAAAAGACCAACCTGGAACCTACATACTCATTATAAAAGACAAGAGCTCAAAAGAAGATACGGACAGTTATAAGAATATAGACTACTAAACAGAACATCACAACTTTCCTTTGCCAATAAACTATTAATTTAAAAGACTATTCTTAAACATATGTGGACCTAAGGAATTGAGCTGTAGGGAACTACTGAATTTTCAACTTTCACTCGAAACTCCATAGAACAATAGTCAGTGCTTCTTATTATGTTGCAAACAAGTCCTTACATTATGACCTCAATATACATTATGTCCATGATCTTATCTTATACAAATTCTTCATATTCCACCAGAAGCTTATTCACCTTCCTCATCCCCTGGCACAATCCCTTTCTAGTCCCAATCACCCTATAACCCTCCTCGTAGGTTGAAGCGGCAGTGGCCGAGAGATCTCGTATGAATATGCAATTGGAGTACTGGCAATGGCCAGCTTCTCCACTCATGTCCTGAGATTATGTGGCTCTAGGGCTCTCACTCATTCACAACTCGCTTACAAGGCCAATGAAGCGACTGACTGAGAGGTGTTGGGATTTCAGAGCATTATACCTCGACTTCACCATTATCCGACCGTGAGTGTCGGGGTTTGATTCGGAGTTCCCAGGGGCAGGTTGTAAATAGGTATGAACGCAGTCAAGGTTATTTATTTTTCTTTATTATTATTTTTTTTCGTTACGGCCAAATTGGGACCACGTTTACTACCGTTTTTGGCCCAGTACTTCCTCATCTTTTTTGCTCCTTTTTCCGCTCTTCAGTCCACCTCTTGCCTGTTTGGCCTGGAAACTTTGGAATCTTTCAAGACTCTTTTTAAGACGATCACGTTATTGAACATCAGTCCATATGATCCCGACCTCTTGCAAATCCTTCTCCACCTCCGGAACCATACCCCCTTGATCTTCTTTCTTAGAAAGTAGGTGACAATTCTTCTTGTCAACCATAAAATCCGATCCTTCTCCTCCGTATAAGGTCCGTACTTTTTTTCCACGTACTTATAGAGTTTCTGGTTATTTTTTTTCCTTCCAAAATTTTCCTTTAAGGAGCCTAAAGTTAAAAGTCTCCCCCGCACCGAGAGGCGAACTCCGAAATTATTTTCAGTCTATATTTCTGGTCATCCATGGATGATGGACAACGCGCGCTAACCCAGTCAGCCCGTCATCAACTTGATAACCAGAAACCAGAGATAAAATAATTACGAGTTCGCATCTTGGAGGTTTTTAACTCTGGTATGGGTGAAAAAATTACCTTATATTATTGTTACACAATAGTCTGTTATTTCTGAATTACTGTGTTGTAATTTTAATTATTCTTTTTATCGTTTTCTAGATAATCTATTCTCTATGAATTATTCACGAGATAGTAACTTTTTAATTGTTTCCTATACTTTTGCGATATTTTTTTTTCATTTTACATTTTTTTTGTTGGTTCATTGCGGTTTCCTGATTCCAAAAAAACTTTATTTTTTATTTGTATCTCAAAATTTCGTCGAATAAATACATTTTCTTCAGGCCACCATTTTGGAACTAACGGTGTATATCAACGTCGAGATGTTATAATCAAGCGATTAGTTTTGTATTTTTTAATTTCGAAAAACTTTTGCCCTGAATGTCAAAGAAAAGCCCTTTTTTGTTTCGTTATATGTTTTTTAAGTATCTTATCTGTATAAGGCTAGACAAGGCAACAGATCTAAAAGAACTGAGAGTAGAAGATTGGATCAGACAATTGATGAAAAATCTCTTCAAACATTGGAAAAAACGTGGATAACGGGGCTATATAAACTGTTGGATGTAAAAAAATACACAAAAAAAAAAAATGGACCACGAGCACGAGGATTTCCAGAAAAGAGGAAATACTTTCTATGTCGGCTTCGTATTGGACACTGCCAGTTTACCCACAGTTACCTTTTGAGAAATCTGCACGCACCCAACTGTGAATATTGTGATAATGTTCCAAAAACTATGCAACATCTATTATTAGAGTGTCCCCTTTTCGAATCATCATGACGTAAATTTAAACTGACAGGAACCCTAAAAGATATATTGAATGATGATGAAGACAGAGTAAAAAAGTTACTAAGCTATTTAAAAGAAATTAACTATTACAACCAAATATAGCAGACCACAGTTGCCAATGACCCTGTAGGGTAAGTATCTTATTTATTTAATTTTTTCTTGATCGATTTAAAAAGTCACTTATTGAAAAAAAATCAAAAAAATCGAATGAATTTGTGACATCTTCCCTTAGAGGTGAGGTATGGCTTCGCACTACCGAAAATGGGAAAACCATGTAGCAGTGTTTTTTAGTGGCGTAAGACCCATTTCTTTTCGAGACAAACAGCCCTCATTGGGACGCAATAAGCTTGCAGTGAAGAGGAGAGCATTCCATTGTAAGGTGACAATTAACATTAGCTGCAGAGGTAGGGAACTGACAGAACACTTCTTAGGAGCTTTTGTCTGCAGCCGTGAATAGGGAACCTCACCAACGCCCGCCATTCTATGTATTCCTCGCATTTTCAAGTTTTAATGAAGGTTTATGCGTTTATCACTTACTTCTAATGAGGAATACTTGTTAAACGAAAAGCATTACTGAAGCGTTTAACCTTATGTTTTACGTATCAAAATAAGTTTAAAGCCTTAGCAATGGGGCTTGACCAACTGATTTAATGTAATCCCAATTCACAGACCTGGTAAAAAAAAAAATGAGTTTGGTAATTACCACCTTATATAAATTATAATCTGTTGTGTAAATATTTATAAACGTTCGTTAAGCAAGAATCAATTATTTGTTCACAAAAAACTTAATTAATCCTGAACAATAAGACAGCCGGGTTAAGGGAACAGAGGATGCTATATTGGATTTAACATGAATATGGTTAAATTTTGTTTTTACGTGCTTTCATTTTACATTCACCTACCTGTATATAATTAAGGAAAGTATTGCGATCGAGAAAATTTTCTAATTTAAGTTTTCAAGGAAAATACACATTTTAGGGTCCCCTGAGTCTAAACGACCAAATCCCGTAAAAAGGTCTGCCTTTGTTTGTAACGTTATGGTGTATGAAACTGTATCGGCTTATTATTTTCTTTATTTTTTATCTATATCACTTAATGGGAAGGGTCGTGGTCAAATCAATAGTGCTCTATTCTATAGTCTAGTCTAGTTCTCTACAGTCTACTGTTCTAAACCCCCTCTTTGAAAGAATATTATTTATTCTGTTATTTAAGTCATGAGGCGATTCTGGGGTATGGCGGCTCTCCTGGGAGAACACCCAGTCATAAAGTGGGTACCCGAAACGGGAAAAAAACCTGTCGACTAGGCGTGATCTCGGCCGAATCACCTCATTTCACGGCCCAGGACCCTTCTTGGATTGTAGAGGTAGTTTTTTTTTTTCATCATGTAATATTCTTCCTGTATCTTCAGATATAAGCGAGATATGATTCTCTTATAACTGCCTATTTGAATGAAAGTAGTGGTATTGATGTCGAATTCAGAATTATTTATCCATGGATGAAATAATACATTAAAAATACTAATTTATTTATTGAGATATATTACAATTTGTTACAAAATGAACAATAATAATAGTGAAATGAGACCACATTCATACAATATATACAGAAAATAATAATAATAGTCAAATTACATAAAATAGAAAATAAATAAATTCTTATATATACAATAAAATAATAATAAAAATAAAAATAAAATAAAAACAACAACCTATAATTGAGGTAAATAAAAATTTGGCAAATAAATAAACATCATACAAACAATCATAACTATATTCAATATATACAAAAACACTAAAATAATAATAACAATAGGCTTACCGAACGCGAAGGTTCGATGCCGATACCACTGAATTCCACCGACACAGATTCGTTCAATGTTCACCGTTCAAGCCCAAGCCCCCAAGATCAGCCTTAACGCAATCCTCCCATCGACGCTTCGGCCTACCAGTCGGTTCAGCGAATACCAAATTTCTCGGAATCCATTCCTCACCGAGCCCAACAACTTTACTCGCCCGTTTGAGTCTCCGTGATGCTATCTTAAATTTTTTCCGCGATGCTAACTTAAATTCTAACCTTTAAGTTTTTAGACAGAAGTCGCGAGATAAGTAATTTAGCAACTGGACAATAACACGCATTTACCGCCCTTAACCGGGACTTTATTTCTTCCTGGATTTCATTTTTTCTTGTTATCATTGAACCTAAATACTTGAATTTCTCTACGTGTTCAAAAGTATGCCCTGGTATATCAGCAATATCACCAAGATCGCCACCGTTTCTGGTAGTAATCATATATTTCGTCTTATCGGTATTTAATTCGAGTCCTCAGACCTCTTGGATTCGGCCCAGTCTGGGGTTCCCTTGGCAGATTGTATATAGTATATAGTTAAGTTTGTTTGTATGATGTTAATTTATTTCCCAACTTTGTATTTATCTCTACTACAGGTTGTTGTTTTGATTTGTTTGTTGTTTCTTTTTTGTTTTATTTATTGTCATTGTTTTGTATATATTTGAATTTATTCTTTTCCAATGTTATGTAATTTGACTTTATCATTATTTTCTGTATATATTGTCTGAGAATGTGTATCACATCACTATTACTACTATTATAAAACAAATTGTAATAAATCTCAATAAATAAAAAAAAATTCGAGTCCTATTTCTTTACTGGTTTTTACTAACGCACTTGTGTTTAGTACTATAGTTTCCGTGTCTTAACCTAGCAGTACTAAATCATCGGTGTATCCTAAAACCAGAATCTTATCACCCATATTTAAAAATCTGGTGCGGGCAACACACGACTTTCACTTACCTCCATTTTTAAAATCAATGAAAGAATTTTCAAATACAGTTAGAGATAAAAATACCTGAAACTATTAAGAAATTAATCAAATTGAATTTATATAGAAACATGTGTTTTATTAAAAAATCTATCATATTATCATCTAAAATAATCAGTTAGTTTTATCTTCTTTTCATCACTCTCTATTAACTTCTAAAAGCTTGTGTATGAGATGATATTTTTTCTAAAATCTTTAGCTTTCCAACGGTATATCATACATGTATGTATACATAAAAACGAAAAATTGCATTAAAAAAATATTTTTTCTGTTTTCTCCTTTAGTTGGGTATCGAGTTTATTCAATTTATATATTTACCTGTTTTTCATCAGCGTTAACAAGATAATCTAGTTATTATTACTGAATCTACAAAATTAAAGGTACTTTAGGGGAAGAAAATTTAAAATATCGGAATTTAAGCCCTGTCAGACCATTTTTAACTAAATAAAACCTACATGATATTAAAGCCCATTAAATTTTACATCGATATAGCGAGTTTAATCAAAATCGTCGGAACCGTTTTTGAGAAAATCGAAAAAAGATGCAAAATGCATGGTATAAAGTGCCTCTTCTGGTAGACTCATTTTGATGAAAAAAGTTTTGTCACGTCTCGGGCGTATAGATGTCTTAAATATGAAATTTCAGTTTCATAGGACTTACCGTTTCCGCCCGGGAGTTACCACACACACACACACACACACACACACACACACACACACACAGACACACACACACACAGACCTTTTTTCGGGACTTGGTTATTTGGACTCAGGGGACCCTAAAACGTGTATTTCCGTTGAAAACTGGAATTCGAAAATTTTCACGATCGCAATACTTCCCCTTACTATATATAGTAAGTGAAAGTAAAAAACATACAAAAATAAAAATTGGTTACTACTCTTGTATTTATTAGTGTAGTATTTATTATCTAGAAAACAACTTGCGGTGATCAGTCTCGTCTTATTTATAATTATAAACGTACAACATCAAATTTTGACAAAAGTTGACTTTTAAATCTTCTTGGTCGATAATAAAGTGTTTGAAAATAATTAAATGTAGCTGAAGTTCTTTGTTTTTCCTTGTATTTAATTTTATATTAGGTATATTACTGTGTTATTATATCCCACCCCTGTTAAACAGGATGTGCGTACCATGAACACAGGCGATAGGTTAAGGTGAAGAGGACAAGATGAGAATGAGCTAACACTGTTGACAGATTGAGGTCCTATATTGCTTCTGCCAACAGTCAGTCAATCTTCCGGCGCTTATTGGAAACTTCTTAGTCTATACAATAAAAATAATTTACTAGTATAGTAATTAAGTTACATATCACTCAAATATGTAATAAGAATAATTTATCTATCCCCTCCCCCCCAAGAAATAAGGAAGTTATAAGCGTGTATACAGGCACTATTTCAAATTTTTAATTTTTTTTTTTTAATGGTTCTTGGTTTTTTGATTCAAAAACACTAATATTTTTTTCTCCATCTTCGAAAATAACGGAGTTTCAAGCGTTTTATTATTATTATTATTATTTTTTTTTTTTTTATTAATCGCGCTTTACTGATTCTAAAACTCTTAACATTTTTTTCTCCATCTACAAAAATAACTGAGTTATGGACGTATTTACGTTTAAAATTTCTATTTTTATTTTATTTTTTCTCTTTCGGCCGAAATTTTAAAAATAACCAGCTGATATCCAAGTCTAGGTGTTAGGATCCCTACTGATAATTTTACTGATTCTAAAACTCTTTAATTATTTTTCTCTATATTCAAAAATATCTAAGTTATGCACGTATTTACATGTGAAATTTAGATTTTTCTTTTATTCTTTTTTCTTTCAGGCGACATTTTAAAAATAGCCAGCTGATATCAAAGTCTAGGTGTTAGGATCATCGTTGCATGCCTAGTATTTTTGTGGCAGATTAAAATAAAATGGTCCACTAGTTTCGCAAAAATACCACGGACGACGGACCAACGAATGTTTTTTTAATTCGTTATTTGGGTTTTACGTACCTTGAAACGTAAGTTCTCGAATTTTGAGAATGGATTTTTTTTTTCGATTACCAAGGTTAATTACTAAAAATATTTGTCAATAACTTATTATAGAAATGTATTTTTACAGTTTGTAAATAAAAGCCTATATAAAGGCTTGTTTGGAGTATTGGCTGGCATAATAGACTTCTAAGCCGAAGGTCGCGGGTTCAAACCTGGCAAGTGACCCTAGGATTTTTCAAAGGGAGCGAAATTACTCATTAATACCGTTCTTTGTAGGGTATCTAAAATGTGGTCCCGAGCCAGTGCGATATCAGGTACTCGTTAAGAATTCCAATCCTAATTAAAAATGGATAAGTTAAATTTAGGAGTCACAATGTTGCATTGCCGATTAGCCTCAACAGCATAAAGTTACGTTAAATCAATGAAAAAAACATGAATAGAAGGGTACTGAAAAAAATCAAAATTCTGCATTATTTCCTTTAAAATCTAATACTTGATAAGGTCTATGGATATCTAAGTGTCCGTTGAATAACAATGCCTAGACAATAACGAGATATTTAAAAAAAAAAATCTCAGTGAAATTATTCAGAAAGGGAAACTGTAAAATGTACAATAGAAGACCTCCTTTAACAGTGGAAAGCTCTCTGGATTTGATGAATCTTTTAGTGGGACGTTCTCAAGTATTAATTCTTAACTTACTTTCTCCTTTCTGCTTTCAGGATACCTGTGACTCCTCCTGAGTAACAGAATCAATTTATTTAAACTTTTAAAATCGTTAAAAAAAAAAGAAATGGAATGTTGATGTCTTAGTGGATTATTTACTTGTTGAAAAAATAAGGAGCGTTGAGAAATTTTCGTGGGATTTCGGATAGTAAAGAATGCATGAAGGAGAGAATTCAGGCCTAACGGTGATGTGGATTAATGTCTCTGTAGTAGATAGGACGCTTAAATTGTTTGTGAAGTAAATACAGAATGATAGATATAATTAATTATATGTCTGTATTATGTAAAAAAAAATAAAATATTATAATATATATATATATATTTATATTATATTTATTACCTTATTAATTTAAATTAAGCTTTATCCAGTAACGGTTTTTGGGACGTAGGGGGAGTGTTTTAAATAGAAATACTTTTTTTATCTAATAATAGTTATTATTTACTTTGATATATTATAGTGGGTACTAAAGATGGGGAAAAGTCTCAAAAAAAAATTGTTGTAAAATTATTACACAATAGTTTATAATTTCCAAATAACTAAATTATGGTATAACTGTTTATATAGCTGTTTGTAGGACATTAAATACAATAAAAAACATTTAATATTTCAAAGAAAAATGGCATATCACCGCTTCTAATTTCTAAACGCTACATCTCAGCTATAAACGAATTTCTTTTCTTTTTTTTTCGTTATTCGGGTTCTACGCATCTTCTTCAAACGTAAGCCCTAAAATATATTTTTTTTTTTACAAAGATTTATCAATGAAAATAATAAACCAAAATCATTTATACTAGACTACGTTACTATTTACTTTTCTTCTCTTTCGATTTTCATTCAAATAATTCAAATAAAATTTCCTGATTCCAGATAATCTTACATTTTTTCTATATCATCAATACTAACCGAGTTATCAAGGAACCATTTCTTTTATAAGTTTTGGCTTGACCATATAAGAATTGTTTTCCTTGTTCGCGTTGTCTTGATATCGATAATCTTTTCGATTTTTCCCTATTTTCAATAATAACAAATTATTTGGTGGAATTACATCTATTATTATTTGTGACTTAAATATACAGATCAATTTTTCTATTTTGTTCATCGCGTTTTACTGATTCTGAAATTCTCTACATATTTTTCTGTATCTTCAAACATAACTGAGTTATGGCTAAAATTTAAATTATTTTATAAACACTTAAAAGAGCACACATTGACTTCCATTTGTCACTTAATCACTTTATTTCATAAGCTTTTCATATCTGTCGACGTTTCGGGGCTGTTTCCCCATTTTCAAGACTTATTTTTTTCATTATATAAATGCTTTTTCATATATCACCCATCATTTTATTTCATAGCACACTGCTATTTGTCCTTATGGGTGTTCATTGGCTAATATTTGGCCATAAGGAGAAATAGCAGTGTGCTATGAAATAAAATGATGGGTGATATATGAAAAAGCATTTATATAATGAAAAAAATAATCTTGAAAATGGGGAAACAGCCCCGAAACGTCGACAGATATGAAAAGCTTATGAAATAAAGTGATTAAGTGACAAATGGAAGTCAATGTGTGCTCTTTTAAGTGTTTATATTAAGAAAAACTTCAAAAAAAATTAAAAAATAAAATAAATTAAATTGTTTTCTTTTATTTTTTTCTCTATTTTTAAATTATTCGCTGTTCTTAGTTAAAAAAAAAAACGCTAAAAATTCTTTTTCTCTATTTTCTAAAATAACGGAGTTACAAACGTATATATAATCCAGATTTTAATTTTTTTTTAAATTTATTTATTTTTTATTGTGCTTAACTGATTCTAAAATTCTATACATATTTTTCCTTGCTTAAAAAGTTTTGTAAAACTGTGTTATAGGCGTTTTATGCGTAAAATTTCAATTTTTTATAATTATTCGCTTAAATTTTTTATCTGATTTCAAAAATAACTGACTAATTGAACCAAATCACTTTTAATCGGCTGTAATTTTAAAAATGACCAGCTGATATCATCGTCTAAGTGTTAAAATCATCGTTGCATGCCCTTGTATTTTTTGGGGGAGTTTTAAAAAAAATGGTCCAGTAGTTTCAGAGAAATGCCGCGGACGGCGCACAGTGGAAAATATGACCGATTTAGGTGGACAACATTCTGAAACTTGTCCATATTTAACCTTTGGGGTGCCAGATTACGGAAAAAAATTATAAAAACTAACTATTTTATGACACGATTAGCGAGCGTTCAGTGGTCAAACAACAAATTTATTTGCTAAAATCTAAAACTTCACTTTTTACCTTTGAAGTCGCAGAATACGGGAAAGATAGCAAAAAACATATAATTATGGCTCGGGCGACTGAAACCTGCTTATAGGTGTATTTTATATAATTTAGGAAACTCTTCAAATAATAGGTTGTAAAACTTTTGATTCGGAGTGTTGTGTCTGAAAAAAAATATGTATCACACAAAACGCAAAAAATCGCGAAAATTCTTTGTAATATTTAAAGACTAGAAGGATTGATGAAACAAATCTTACAAACAAAACCTTGGGGTAACTTGGGGGTTATATAGTTTTTCGTTATTAAATAGGGGCCTACATTTGCAAATTGCTAAATTAACTTTACATTTAGATTGCAATGTATATTCAATAACAAGTTTGAAAATATAATGTCTTACCTGTCTCAGCAATGTTCATTGTTAAATAAAAGCAAAAAGACTTTGTGCGAAATACACCTTGAACACAAAAAATTACCACTGAATAAAGACAATCCCACTGCCGGTTATTAGACACTTGTGCGAACAGGAATGATTCACTCATTTACTATTAATTTGTAAATTCTGAATTGCGGAAAATATTAGTAATAATGGTCTTGCCAACTAATAATAAAAAGGTGAAGTACTGGAAAATTCCAAAATTTTGACTTGACTTTTGTCCACCTAAATTGGTGATTTTGCCCACTGTGCGGCGGAGAAACGGATTTTTTTTTTTTTTAGTCGTTATTCGTGTTCTACTGTCTTGAATAGTAGGCCCTCAGAGTTTTGAGGGAGAGGGTTATTTTTTTCCGTCTATTACAAAGGTTCATTATTGAAAATAATAAACCAAAATAATGTTATGGAAAATTTTTATTAAAGAGCCAATTTATTAATTGTAAATTTACTTTACAATTAATAAATTGGTCAAACATTTTAAAAGTCATCAAAGTCAAACATTTTTGTAAAAGAAAATTTAAATAATCACACCCAATGACGCTCTGAACATTCCCTGATATAACATGGCTGTTAAGCGCTAGGCAATGTATTCAAGTCCCATCCTATTCTTTCTGGCCTTTGTGTTATGATGCTCTTCGAATTTCCCAACCGAATATAAATAATTCCTCTTTTGACAAGCCCAGGACTGTTTCAACCATCCTTAGAAACTTCTTTTAATTCAAAAACCATTCTCAAGCCATTTCCTTTGTCCACGCTTGTTACTCAGAATGTCTTTTCAACAGATTTTTCAAAAGCATTTCTTTCACAGCTTGAACTTAAGGGAGTTAAAAATTTGTCCTTTCATAGTGACATCAAAAGGGTTTTCTTTTTCAGCGTATGGATTCACGGCTTTCTGAAATACTCAACTTTCTGAATTGAATAGTCATAGGAAAGTCACTTGCAAGAAACATTTTTATGTAGAAGCTTCTGAATCGGTGGTAAAATCGCAAATGTCAAGTAGAAGACGGTTTGTGTATAACCTTCAAGAATATATTTATAAAATATAGTAGACCCGCCTCTGCGTCGCAGGGGTGCATTTGAATGAGGTGTCATTTATGTTTGAAAAATCTTTGTCTGACCGATTTAGAGTTTATCGCTTTGAGAGTTTTAGTTCATCGTGGTTAAAAGTGCAATTAGCAAGAAAACATGTTTATTTTATAACGTCTATTCATTATTATTTTAATCATCGGCAGAAATGAAAAAATTAGTGAAAAATTTAGAAAAAAAAAGTATCTTATACGCTAAATTATAAAGGTTTAGAAACAATAATACGTACCGAATCGTAACTAAGTTGTTAAGATAAACTAACATTGTTATTGGGGAGCCCATGGCTGAGTGGCTAGCACGCTAGTCCCTCACGCTATGTGAGACTCGTCAGCCAAATGGTGGCCACGCACAAAACTAGGCGTAGGGAGTGATGACCCTGCACTAAAAATTGCATCGTGAGTGTTAAACTCCCAGAAGTTTACACCGCGAGGCCCAGGGCCTACACGGCCTGTCGCGCCACTGGAAGAAGAAGAAGAAGAAGAACATTGTTATTAATTATTTCAAATTTAACAGTATTTCATGAAGACGGATGTTTCATTGTAAACTAAATGGGAGTCCTATGAAAACTAAATTAAACCTTTAAAATGTATTTTAAATAGTTTGTTTGGAATTTTAAATTATTATAAACCTAATAGGATAGGAACCTTTTTTATTGCTATAATTTTATTTCAATCAAGTTTTATTTATATGAGATAATTAAATTTTCCGTTATCTGTGCTTCACTTTGAATAAAATAAAAATAAAATAAAATAAATAAACTTAACCATTATGATTTATAGTTTATTTGTTTTTATTTATAATGCATCGATTTTGTTTATTATTGTACGGTCCCTAAAATAAGGCAAGATGAGGAAGATGGTTGGGGGTGCGGTCATAAATTAGAAACACACATTTAAAACAAGTGTTATTTTAATTATGTGCCGACGTTTCGGCCTACAATGTGGGCCTTCATCAAGATTGACTCTGAGACGCTGCCTAAAGGAGTCCCTAAAATAAGGCAATATTTCAGGTATAAAAAGAAAATAGAGAAGTTCACAACTGTTTTATGCTAAGAACTTTTTCTTTTCCCTCGGAATAGAATTTACCATGATGATGAACTACAATAACGTGTTTTCTTATTTCCTTGTCCATTAAATTTTCAGTCACATATGTTGTGGTCCGAATCTCAAAAAAAATCGCAGTCTATAGGCGAGAGGTTCGGAGAGTAGGGCGGGTGTGGAAGAATTTCATATCCAGGATCTACAAGCTTTTGTGACGTCACATGTGACCGGGCGTTGTCTTGCAACAAAACGAGCCTCTTCCGATTGATCTAAGATGGCTTCATTATTGCCGATTTCAGATGCATTGAGTTCATTTGGTTACAAGAAGTTTCGGCATTGATGGTTTCTACAGGATTTAAAAAGTTGTAATGTATCAAATCAGACGAAGTCCATCAAACTATAACCATCGCTTCTTTTTTTTTCATAAGTTGGAGGAAAATGTGCTGCTTTCCCTTTTCCCAGCCACAGTCCAGAATGTCTACTGTTATCGTATCCCCTTTTTATCAAAAGTAACGATTATGGACAGAAATGCTTAGTTTTGTTTCGGCAAAGAAGCCCAACACAAACTTTTGTTTCTTGGTGGTATTTTAATGAGTGTAGAACCGAACCTTCAAGCTTTTTTACCTTCAGGTTTTTTTTTTTTTACCTATCATTGAGGTTGTTATCGACGGTCGATTTTCTAAGGTTACCTTTCCCTGCAAGGTTTTCCTTCTGAGGTTTTCTTTCACCAAATCCCGCAGAACATGTTATCAACAGAGTAAGTATTTCCTCGACTTTCTTAGTCTTCAAGACTGACCACGACCTCCTTTGTCTACCTACTTTTTTCCCCCGAAAAGTGCACTAACTAATGCTGCTGCCGCCTTAGATGTTCCTGGCCGTCTAGACCCGTTCCAGAGTTTAAAATGGTAAAACCAAATCACATCTTTGTAAAGATAGAATTATTTCTAAAATGATACCGAGGTAAACAATACGTTTGTAGGAATATTATTAATGTGTTGACGTTAATACAAATGAACAATCTAGAAAAGGTAAACGGTTTTTTATAAAAGGGCATTTAAAAGAAACTAATATTTAACTAACCTTAATATTTTAAAGGCATTTGGAAATTCTTTCAATATAAATAATTATTATATAGTACGCTTAATCTAATAGAAAGAGGTTTATAAACCACAGAACCCTCCTAACAAATAGCCAATGTAGTTCGACCGGTATATTCTCGTCGGTAGCAAATTAAATTAACTTGTCATTGTAGGTCAGGTTGGCTCACGATGGAAACAGATGGGAGCTCTAGGTTATATTTCATTCCTCTTCCGATATCCCATTATTAAATAGAATAGACTTTGTAAAAACAAAAAAAAGAAAAGAAACGTTATTACTGTATTTTCGTTTAGTTATCTACAAAATTCAATGTTTTTTTAGAGGAAGATAATTTAAAATATCATCATTAATTATTAGGTTCCTTTAATTAAAATGATCCATTTCATTCAACTCATTTAATTTTCTTATTTTTTTCTCCTTACGTTTCGGCCTTTTGCCATTTTCAAGGGATCTACAAAAAACATTTATTTTAAAACTAAAAGATAAACAACATTATTTTTTACATTCTTATAAAGCAATTTACATACCTCTTTATATTCCATCATGCACTCTATATATAAATATATATTTTGTCATAATTTAATAAAATAAAAATAAGACTATTACAGGCTGACCTGCCCTGTCCTGGTTGTTATCATCTACTGGATTAAAGAAATGTATTCCCTCACTCTTAACTATTGATATCAAAACTAGTATACACACATATATTGTTTTATTACCTCCTCCTCAGTCAAGTCCACATTTGTTTTCACAGCCAAAACTATTTCTTTTAAAATTCTTTAATAAATTATTACCATACATAAACACACACACACACACACACACACACACACACACACACACACACACACACATACACACACACATGCATACATATACATAAACACATAAACAAATATATTAATATTCAATTAAAAACAAGATAAATCACTTAACCACAAAATTCCAAATATTATTCCATTATATTAAGTTATTTAAACTTTATTCAAGAAATTCAATTTACTTAAATTATATTACTTATTAATTTTGCTCAAAATCTCAGCATAATGATCATTTAAATTCTTTGTGTCTGTTTTGTAATTTATACTGTAGTCAATGTGTTCTGATATATATATTGCCTCTAAAATTTTTATTCTAAAATCATTGCTTTCTTTATGTACTACCATAGTATTTTCAAAGTCAAATTGATGTTTTTTATTTATCACATGCTGTACTAAAGCAGTCTTATTACTATCTTTTTCTTTATTCTTAACATCATTTTGGTGTTGATACACCCTATCCTTCAAGAACTGCTTTGTTTCACCAATATACACTGCAGGACAATTCACACATGGTATTTTATATACCATTCCAGATTGAGAGTTTTTTTCTATTTTATCTTTTAGCTCACTATAATAAAATGTAAAAAATAATGTTGTTCATCTTTTAGTTTTAAAATAAATGTTTTTTGTAGATCTCTTGAAAATGGCAAAAGGCCGAAACGTAGGGAGAAAAAAATAAGAAAATAAAATGAGTTGAATGAAATGGATCATTTTAATTAAAGGAACCTAATTATACAATTATTCATTCAAACAATTCTTAATTGTAATAAAAATTAATCATCATTAATCATTATTGCCGTTTTTGAGAAAAACGTAAAAGGTGCCAAATCCATGGTATAAATTAGCACTTCCGGCTAGCCGATTTTAGTGAAAAAGGTTCTGTAACATCTTAGTCGTATAGTTGTCTCAAATATGAAATTCCAGTTTCGTACTAATTTTCGTTTCCGTGCTGAACTCACCACAAACACACGACGCACTGACACACATACAGACCTTTTTGCGGGACTTGGTCATTTAGACTCAGAGGACCCTAAAACGAGTATTTCCGTTGAAAAATCAAATTCTAAAATTTTCACGATCTCAATACTTTATCTTACTACTAGTTGTAACCCGCGGCTTTGCTCGCGAATATTTTATTTTGTCTTTATTTTAATTTGCATAAATGCGTTTATGAGTAGGAACTATAAAACAAATATGATGAAACAGTTGTTTGGGGATGTGGTAACAAAGAAACTACAAATAAAACACACTTATTTTCTTACTGGAGTGTTTTCTGGGTGGCTTCACCCTCAACCAACTTCTTAACTATATAATCAAAACGGTCAACAACTACTCCATTTTCATAAGACGTATAAATTTTGTAGAAATATAAATATTATATTTTTAACAATTACATTTATCAAAGTTGTTTTCAAGTGAAAATATTCCCACTTGTTGTATCAATGTATACCAATCACATTTATGTTGCAAACGTGACTACATACCACGATTACGTTACAGCTGAAATATATTGAGTAATTTTGGGTATGCCTACTTCTACTGGATCGCTATTGTATATTTAACAGAATTAAATGGCAACTTATTAGACTAAAGTTAGAATTATAATTGATGATGAAAGGGATTTAAAAACAACTTAACCTATTACTATACTTAATCTAATACAACTACAAATATCTTGTTTCTAATATCGAGACACATTGAAAAAATAAAATGGTAGAAGATACACTTCTAGTACAGAATATATACACTTCTTTATCATTATTTGCGGTTTGGTGAATTCATTTTGATGAATAAAATAATTTAAATTGAAATTGCTACAAATCACCTAAGATGTTGATATTGACTATGTTGAATGAGGTTATACAAAAGAAATACAGGTGAATAGCAATGAACTATTCTGTTTATGATAAATAAAAGATTATTATTTCATGTCAGATATGAATTTTATTTGCTTAATGTTACAATTACATACCAGTACCAAGTAGCCACATCCAAATTATTCAATAACATCGTGTTATATTTTAAACATAACCGTTGTATATCATCATAACTCTTTTGAAACTCATAACTCATTCAAAAAAGTACTTCTAATTTTTCTGGAAACGTATAGTAATATATATTTTATTATAACTGAAAACTATAATGTAAATGTATATTTTATAAATAAGAACGCATAGAAGCAATCACCACACACTTATACTTTTAATTAAAAATCACATATGTGAAGATATGGGAAGGTCACCATGTTTAACCAGTGTTGCCATAGTTAAACAAATTTTGTTTTACGTTTTAGAAATATATTTTATTCAACCATTTAGAATAGTAATGAAAACTATCCTATCATTTAAGTTGGACCAAATAACAGATACTTACGAAGTTTGATCAAAGTCGGTTCAGTAATTTGAGAGTTTATCGCGAACAAACATTGTGACACGAGATATATATATATATATATATATATATATATATATATATATATATATATATATATATATATATATAAACATATATTTCATTTCTTTTATTTTACATATATAACTGTTATCCAATAAACATCTAAGTGGACGAATAGCAGTAAGCTATAAATGTAAAATAATGTGTTGTGCGTTAAAAAGTGTTTTTTAAAAAAGTCTTGATAATGGAGAAATAACCCCGAAACTTTGAAAAACTATGTAATAAATTGTGAAGGAAAATAAATATATAATAAAAGGAAGTTAAGGAGTATATTTCATATATAGACATGTGAAAGTAAAAATTGGTTTAGTTGGGTTTGATGGATAATGATTACCGGTACGTTACCATCAATTCAACTTAAAATAAAAACATAGGTTATTAGTTAATACTGTCCAACTAAGAGAAAATAATTAATATAAGTAAATGAAATTGGGAACGGTCAACCTATCAGAGAAATATTCCCTCGACCCGCAAACAATATTTCCTAGGATCATACCATTAACTCCCAATTCCCTTCCTATATCCATAGTCTTCTGCAATTTAAATCGTCAGTCCTCCCTCTTGAAATAAGGTCGCGCCATTCTGACCTTTACATTTATGCCCATAGAACAAAAATTTTGATCATTCCTTTCTTATCAGCTCTATTACTCTCTGGAATTCTCTATCTACTCACATCTTTTCTTCTTCTCTACCATTATTCAAGTCCCAACTGTCTTCTTAAACAGACGCTCAACAACAAGGCTGATATTTCAAATCAGATATCGGACTTCGATTAAAAAAAAAATATATATCATAAATTGATAATTAATTAATACTTTTTTAACTTAAAAAAATAGGTGATTTATTTATGTTTTCATTAAAGAATTCTTCAAATGATTTTAACAACAGAGGCCAGTACAAGTCGTGTGTTGCACGCACCAGATTTTTAAAGTAGGATTTATGTTAGAGGTTTATAACAAAAGAGAACAAATAATAATTTGCTTTATAAAAGGTTGAATTAACGCGACATCGAACGGGACATATATTTTTTTCAATAGGCTTAGATCCAAAAGAATATTGGCGTTGTGAAATATAACTCTTTCACAATACTTATTAGATAATAATAATGTTCCCATTACATCCCCGGTTTTTACAATGAAGGGCATATAAAGCATGCACATTTTCCTCTAGGAACTTCCTGTTATCAGCTAAGCTTCCCTTTAATACGCATTTGACTGAATGACGAGGACGCTGAGTTCCTTATGGGATATCCCATGCAATTATTAGGCATTAGGAACCATGTTCTTGGTATTTTATACTTTATTACTTTTTCTCAGCTTATTTATTTATAAGTATTTAAATATTATGACGAAATTCTGTTATGTCTAAAAAGTCGTCGAAGCGGGTTGTAAGGTTTGGTGGTGTATTTAAGTATTCAGGCCGATGGGTTAATGTTGTAAGCCAGTCAGTCATGGAACTTTAAATAATATTCTGTAGCAGGGGAGCACGTGGCTGAGTGGCTAGCGCACTAGTCTCTCATGCAACAGGTTCTGAGTTCGAATCCAAGTCCCGGCGGGGCTTTTATAAGGATTTTAAAAAAATGTGGATTGACTCACAACCTCTCCCCCGGTTATGTGAGACCCGTCAGCCAAAGGGTGGCCACTCACAAAATTAGTCGTAGGGAGTGATGACCCTGCACTAAAAAAATTGCATCGTGAAATGTGAGTGTAAACTCGCAGGAGTTTACACCGCGAGGCCCAGGGCCTACACGGCCTGTCGCGCCACTGGAAGAAGAAGCAGTATCTAAAACTGCGAGCAAGTCCAAGTCCTCATGGAGTAATTCTTATGTATGTTAATGTTACATAATTATGATATCTATGATTTTTCCTAAAACTTTTGATGGAAAAGACTGATTTTTTTTAATGCTGGAAAATTTGGTAGAGCATCTTTGCTGAACTAACTAAAAAAAAACTAAAACTACTTAATAAAATTCCATATGTAAGACAACTATACACGCCCGAGATGTTACAAAAAAATTTTCATCAAAATCAGCTATCTTGAAGAGCCACTTTATACCATGCATTTTGCACCTTTTTAGGATTTCCTCAAAAACGCCTACAAAGATTTTGATTAAAATCCCTATAAAGATGTAAAATTTAATGGGCTTTGATATCACGTAGGTTTCATTCTGATTGAAATAGTCTGCCAGGGCTTAAATGCCGATATTTTAAAAATTTCTTCTTATAAAGTACCTTTATTTTGTAGATTATATAAAAATAACCATATTATCTTGATACCACTGATGAAAAACAGATAAATCTATAAGTTGAACGAATTCGATATCCAACTAAAAGAGTAAACTGAAAACATATTTTTTAATGCAATTTTTTGTTTTTAAACATAAGAACAGTAATATATATGTATAATATACCGTTGGAAAGCTAAACATTTTAGAAAAAATATTATCTTGTACAAAAGCTTGTAAAAATTAATAAATAGTGACAAAAAGCCTATAAAACTAACTGATTATATCTGTGGTGGTTGTGAAAAACTAGATAACTCAGTTATATAAAAAATGAGTTAACTTCACGCATCGCTCCCTCAGACCTCCTACGTCGTGTTAAATTTTTTAAGAAAATTTCTTGGTGGAAGAAATTTCAGGTGGAGAGAATGCTGTAATTAATAACTCTATTTTGGTATTACGTAGAACTTTTAAGTCACTCACCTGTAAAATGAATATTTTGACTTATTCACGACCGCCACAGATATTAGATAATAATGTAATAAGGTTAAAAAACACATGTTTCTATAGAAATTTAATTCTTTAATGGTTTCACTAACTTTTGTCTCTGACTGTATTTGAAAATTCTTTAATCAATTTTTAAAACAGAGGTAAGTGAAAGTCGTGTGTTATCCGCATCAGATTTGTCTTCTTTTTTTTGGAGATGTTCTTCAAAATATAATGAAAATTAATCACACATTTGAAATATAACTTAATGACTCCTCCATTAAAACCCTGACGCATTTTATACATAATTAATGACATTAATGAATTCATAAGTCAATAGATTATTGGCGATTCTTTGGGTGACGCTCGGTTGACACGAATAGCGGGGGAGATAGGAATCGATAATATAACCTCTTGCAGTATTCATCATTCTCTCATGAATTGGGACAGTTTTTTCCTTCCCATTTTAGACGTCGGATTCGAGAGTTCTAGGAAATATTTTTGATTGATGAGTTTGATGTCTTTTTATATTCGCGTAGGGATGAGATGCCGAAAGTAATGATATCGATGAATTCTATGATGTATTTATAGCTATAAATAAATAGGACAATACAAACATTATTGTTTATTCAGTTATCCTCAAGAAAAAAACAAAAAAAAAAAAACATTTGTAATTAATGTTTAAGGCGGTATATTAACACGGTGAGAAATAGGGTATGTGTAGGTGAGGTGAAAGTACTCTCGCGAGAGTAGAGGGTGGAAAAAGGGTGGGGCGCGTGTATACGGTGAGAGTACGCAACAGTGCTCGGCAAAATGGCGGATGTGTGAACAGCTGTTTATTCAGGAAAGTTGTTGAAAATGTTGGTTAGCTCTGTAACCTAAACAAGTTCTTATGTAAAGATGAATGTTCAATTGGTGTCATCTTGTTTTAATAATAATAAGAGTAAAATCTAAAAATGTTTTCAACATTTTTATACGAAGTTACTTACTAACCAACTACAAACGTCAATTATAACACAAGTGACAAGTGACGGGAACATGCACGCATACCCATGCAGCAGCAACCCCAAGCAACATTGATTTGTAAAATCACTTACAATTTTTTATATTTCTATTTCGAATTTTAACGCAAAAAAATATATTATGAATCTCAAATTATAATACAAAAATATATATAATATAATTTATAATAAATAACTATAGAATTAAATGTAATATCCAAACAGTGAAAATATACATATTATTAAATAATGGTTTTGGAATCTAGAAACACAATTAAATATATATGAATATAAATAAACTATTTTTAGTTAAAGTTTGACCAAACTAATATAACAAATGGTATTGTTATTAATTAACTTTATGGAAAGTAGATGAAAGTGTGATATAGTACATCAACTATCACGATATTTACTTCCACCAACTTTCCAGCGCGCTCAACGATGTTAATGTCGCCATTTCACCTCACCTACACATACCCTATTTCTCACCGTGTATCGCCGCCTTTACGTGCCCCTAACTAATGTTTCCATATTTTTTGTTGGGTATATATACATTTTTTAATTTTTTCGAAACACTTACACTTACAATAAATTTGACTTAACCTGCAGCATCAGCCACGAATATTTCTTGTTTATATATGTATTTATCATTTTATATATGTTTATGGCAAGAGCAACTATAATATTGAACATATAATGATAGAGTTTAGTTGATCGTTGAGAATATTTGATGAGAAAGATGGTTAAGGGTGCGGCCAAAGAATAACACACTAAATAAGGATCCCCTACATTGTGGGCCTTCATCAGGGATATTGATGCCAGAGTTAAAAGTTCCTCCATCATCGAAACGAAAATTTTATTTTTTTTAAAGTAATTTTTTTATCAAGTTTTGGTAATCTGTTTACTAACACTTCCCCACTCCATCACCTTATTTAAGTGTAACCAACATTTTTGTCTTTAGTTCTTGCCCGATCGTCCTTGTATATATCTAGTCTACAAAGGTGTGAGTTCTTGATGGAAACCTGTAGTTTGACAGAGATCTTAATAATCAGCTTGTTTCAGAATTAAGTGGGCCAGATTTAAGGTTTGAATTAAGGAACTAAAAAAAAAAAAAAAAGAAGTCATATGGAGATGTATCCGAAAATGCGCATTTAAGGAGCTAGAGTCGAAAGTCTAATGTTGGAGTCAAAAAATGTTTTTCAGGCATTATCAGCTTCTCGCTTCTCAGGAATCGAATTTTCAACAAAATCCCTATAATAAAAGTTGTAGGCCATTAAATTATACATAAATTGGTTTCAAGCAATTAAACATAGCGTCATTAGACCCGGAGATAACTCAGTTGAAGTCCTAAAATATATATATATTTTTTTCTTAAAATCCATCTCTTTCTTAATCCTCATCCTTATCACCTCTACCTCCTCTTCGTTTCAATAGTACTATTTTATTAATCTGCTATTAGTCATGATAAAGTGAGCGGGGCTGACATTAGAATTGCCCGAAGTCGGCGGTCTAGCCTTTGCAGACTTCTAGCAGAATTTTAAGAAATATTTCTAATTTCTTAAAGACGGCGTTGTAAACCTTTATGATATTATTTCTATCTTTTGAGCTGGGTGCTAATACTCTTATCTGAAGCTAGCTGGTAGACGGAGGGGCAACCTTAGGGGGATAGGGTGAACGCTTTTTGTTCTTTAGCCTTCAGATCTTATTATTATTTATTGATTAATATTAAAATAATCTGATAATGAATTCGCTCCTCTCAGTATCCTAATACATAACACTATATAATTTTATTTATTATATCCTAAATACAATAGAACAATAGTATTGTTCCATTTATATATATATATATATAATATATATATATATATATATATATATATATATATATATATATATATTATTGATACGTGATATAGACATAAGGATAGACCCGGAAGACGTGAGGAAGTGGTGGAGTACGGACAGGTAGATCGATGGCTGTGTTTGTAGGCTGTTGCCAAGAGGGTTCGCCGGTATCCTAGCCTCCAATTATCAGCCTTTGCTCCTAATGAGGCTGACCAATTCATATCCCTCATCAGCGGTGTCTATCTAAAGTGGGTTATTGTTTCACTCAACCAATCAGGGCTCTATTGTATTATATATTATTCATTACTGGTGTTATTTATAATGAGGGGAACACTTAAGAACAAAGGGAGGAATATGATATAACGATATGGCTGAAATATTCTGGCGAAAAAATGTGGTGTGCGAAACACAATACTTTCAGTTACCTCCGTTGTTAAAATTAATTTAAAAACTTTAAATTAACTTAGAGACGAACAAATGTTAAAGAATCATCTTTATTGTTAAAAAAAATCTGGTGCGCGCAACACACGACTTTTACTTACCCTCGTTTTTAAAATCAATTTAAATATTTTTAATTAATTACATTAAGTTTCAATAGAAACATGTGTTTTATTAAAAAATCTATTATATTATCGTCTATGAGAATCAGTTAGTTTTATCGGCTATTCATCACTCTCAGTTGACTTTTACAACTTTGTATATAAGAGAATATTTTTTCTAAAATCTTTAGCTTTCCAACAGTATATTATACATCTATATTACAGAATAATTGACAGTGTGTATATATGGGAGACGTTAGTTGAGGGTGCAGTCAAAAGAACACACAATAGGGTATCAACTTAATTGTATGTTCTTTTGGCTGCACCCTTAACTAACTTCTCCCATATATAAACACAATCAACCATTCTCACTAAAAAAGATTAATGTTTTATGTGTGTTTTTTTTTAAGTCTAACATAATTTTAAAATTCTAAATTGATTTTAACAACCGAGGTAAATGATAGTCGTGTGTTGTACATATATTTAATTAAATATGTGAATTTATGTTTTTGTTTTTCTACGTTAATAACAATTCAAGTAAATGACGACTGGTAAGTATAGCTTTTTTCAGTCAAATTAATAATTTTTTCAGTCAAATTCATAATTTTTCCAGTCAATTTCATAATTTTTTCAGTCAAATTCATAATTTTTTTCAATCAGATTCATAATTTTTTCAACCAAATTCATCATTTTTTCAGTCAATTTCATAATTTCTTGTACCCGTTTTATAGAGTTAATTTAATGAGGTTTTACTATCAAGAACTTCACATTTTTATTAAAATTTGTTGTTGTTTATCCATTTAACGTCACTTTATGTTACTGTGCTTAATCCGACGGTGCAGCGGGTGTCCTAAGTTTTGCCTATCCAGGTTTACTTAAGATAGGGAGAGATTTTTTACCAGTTCCACTTTTTTAAATCTTTTAAGATTCACGTCGGCGTAAAAATTGTTTCAAAGACTAGAATTTTGGAAACTCTGCTTTTTAGTTTGGATATACAGCGGAGTACTGAAACTGTTCAAGTTAATAATCTAAAAAGATACAGGACTAAATGTCGAAAGCTCACAGTTGTCGGGTGTAACTACAAACTAGATGACCTTTAGCTAGCATTGGTATTTCGGTTCTTGTGTTGGCGCCTCACCCGTTGGATTCCTGTTTGGAACTGACAATAAGTTAATAAAATATGATTGCTAAAGTAAGAAGTTAAAAATTCTGATCAGATTAGGTTAAAGTCTATTAGTAGGGCACATATAGGAAATTTTCCTACACTTGATTCATCATGGGAGATCTTTTTTTTTTTTTTATTATTATTATTAATTATAGAGATATTTACAACTGTATTAACAAAAAAAAAAATCAAGTAAATGTGAACATTGAGATATATATGGGCATGGTAGGCGTGAGAAGATACCCAGTGGTAGAACTTCAGAGTTAATTCAGATAAGTAGGTCTTGTGGCCATCGGCTTTTCAGACGCCTCGGAGGATCATCAGAAACAGGAGGAGATGAGAGGTTGCGATGGATGTGGGTGGACTGTTAATATGGAGTGAAAGGAATTAAATCTAATTCGGGCTAAGTCTGCAATTAATGGTATATTCAGGTATTTATGGATTATTTTATTAGTGACAAATTAAGAGGCTTTTGCATTGCAAGGATTGGATGCGAGAGGAATTTAATGGCCCTGGGTAATCCCAATAGTTCAATTCCTTTTGTTCAAATAGGCATAAGTATGGTAATATAAATTAGTTTTTTGTAGTAGGTGGGAAATTTTGAACGTTTGTCAAGTAAATTTAATATAGCATATCTGGGAGCTGTTATGGGAGATCTATGTTTCTAATTGTTCAATACCGCTGGGTGGTTTTAAGTTAACTAATTTTAATTTAAACTACTAGTACATTATATATACAGTAATACCCCTTTGTAATTTTTACGAGGCTAAACAAATTTTGAATGTTATTATTCGTTGTATATTTAAGAGTCAGCTGAATTTTTTTTCTCGAAATTTAGATCATTACTTACCTATACGAGTATATGAAATATATATTAAGGGAAAATATTGCGATCGTCATAACGATTTTGATTAAACTCGCAATATCGATGTAAATATATATTAAGGGAAAGTATTGCCATCGTCATAACGATTTTGATTAAACTCGCAATATCGATGTAAATATATATTAAGGGAAAGTATTGCCATCGTCATAACGATTTTGATTAAACTCGCAATATCGATGTAAATATATATTAAGGGAAAGTATTGCCATCGTCATAACGATTTTGATTAAACTCGCAATATCGATGTAAATATATATTAAGGGAAAGTATTGCCATCGTCATAACGATTTTGATTAAACTCGCAATATCGATGTAAATATATATTAAGGGAAAGTATTGCCATCGTCATAACGATTTTGATTAAACTCGCAATATCGATGTAAATATATATTAAGGGAAAGTATTGCCATCGTCATAACGATTTTGATTAAACTCGCAATATCGATGTAAATATATATTAAGGGAAAGTATTGCCATCGTCATAACGATTTTGATTAAACTCGCAATATCGATGTAAATATATATTAAGGGAAAGTATTGCCATCGTCATAACGATTTTGATTAAACTCGCAATATCGATGTAAATATATATTAAGGGAAAGTATTGCCATCGTCATAACGATTTTGATTAAACTCGCAATATCGATGTAAATATATATTAAGGGAAAGTATTGCCATCGTCATAACGATTTTGATTAAACTCGCAATATCGATGTAAATATATATTAAGGGAAAGTATTGCCATCGTCATAACGATTTTGATTAAACTCGCAATATCGATGTAAATATATATTAAGGGAAAGTATTGCCATCGTCATAACGATTTTGATTAAACTCGCAATATCGATGTAAATATATATTAAGGGAAAGTATTGCCATCGTCATAACGATTTTGATTAAACTCGCAATATCGATGTAAATATATATTAAGGGAAAGTATTGCCATCGTCATAACGATTTTGATTAAACTCGCAATATCGATGTAAATATATATTAAGGGAAAGTATTGCCATCGTCATAACGATTTTGATTAAACTCGCAATATCGATGTAAATATATATTAAGGGAAAGTATTGCCATCGTCATAACGATTTTGATTAAACTCGCAATATCGATGTAAATATATATTAAGGGAAAGTATTGCCATCGTCATAACGATTTTGATTAAACTCGCAATATCGATGTAAAATTGAATAGCTGGAAGGAATTAGTCCGGGTGGCGGTCATTAAATGAAACAACTAAATAGTTTCAACTAGTTTATTGTTTGCCAACGTTTCGACCCCCTTTGTGGGTCATCATCAGGGCTAAAAAGATACAAAAGAATATAATTTCAATGACATTACATACAATATTATATAACCTATTTAGCTAGAGAACGTCGGTATTGAAAAAAATAACAGAAGAACTGTATATGTAAAAAAAAATACAGTGACCATATTACAATAATGAAAGTGTTATACAGAAAAAATAAAAATATTCACTAAACAAAATTTACACAGGTATCAATAATTTACATGAAATATGAAATATAAAAATATGAAGTAGAGTGGAGATACGTACCGCATGGTGGGAGAATGGAAACTAGGTACTGTTTGGTAGATGGGGGGTAGGTAGGATGGAAAATACGTAGGAAAAAAAGTAGAATGGGAAGTACGTATCGCTTTATGGACAGGGTCTCACAACAATGACTAAAATTCTTAATACTACCATACAAAGAATCAATGAAATTTAACTTATGATTATAATAATGATACAGGATAAAAAATTATGATTTAATTCTTGAAATATCACCTATATAATAGTAAGAGCAGTGATGGAAGATGTATATGGAGAAAAACTGACTGTACCTCCCAACTTAATCATCCCTAATTCTGTTTAAGGTATCCAAAGATAACAGGGTGGAAAAAATAATAATGGAACATTGTAAAATACATTAATTGACAAATCTTACAGCAACATAAACTCTCCGTATCCTCTCGAAACCCTCTAGCCTCAAAACTTTCTGAACACTCCATACATTTCAATCATTCCTTTAACTTTGACGACTGCTCCATTTTAGATTATGTTCCAAACCATAAGAAAAGACTAATCGCAGAATCCGTCCACATCCACCTCCAATCCAATCCTGTTAACCACAAAACCGATAAACAATGCATTTCCTCCACATATAGCCACATATTAAACTCTATTAAGTAGCATATTTTCTCTGTCTATCCCACCATATATATTGTTTTGTTTTTCATTATTATTGTTTGTTGATTTTTATTAATATTTTAAAATCTATTTTAGGTATCCATATAATTCTATATATGTATTTATTTTGTTTTGTTTATGTATTTAAAATTTTCTAAATGTCTTCACTATTCAATTTATTCCAACTTGTATTTATGTTTATTTAATTTTTTTTATCAACCTGTAAGATTTGTCAATTAATGTATTTTACAATGTTCCATTATTATTTTTTCCACCCTGTTATCTTTGGATACCTTAAACAGAATTAGGGATGATTAAGTTGGGAGGTACAGTCAGTTTTTCTCCATATACATCTTCCATCACTGCTCTTACTATTATATAGGTGATATTTCAAGAATTAAATCATAATTTTTTATCCTGTATCATTATTATAATCATAAGTTAAATTTCATTGATTCTTTGTATGGTAGTATTAAGAATTTTAGTCATTGTTGTCAGGCCCTGTCCATAAATCAGTACGTATTTTCCATTCCACCTTTTCCTACGTATTTTCCATCCTACCTACCCCCATCTACCAAACAGTACCTAGTTTCCATTCTCCCACCATGCGGTACGTATCTCCACTCTACTTCATATTTTTATATTTCATATTTCATGTAAATTATTGATACCTGTGTAAATTTTGTTTAGTGAACATTTTTATTTTTTCTGTATAACACTTTCATTATTGTAATATGGTCATTGTATTTTTTTTTACATATACAGTTCTTCTGTTATTTTTTTCAATACCGACGTTCTCTAGCTAAATAGGTTATATAATATTGTATGTAATGTCATTGAAATTATATTCTTTTGTATCTTTTTAGCCCTGATGATGACCCACAAAGGGGGTCGAAACGTTGGCAAACAATAAAATAGTTGAAACTATTTAGTTGTTTCATTTAATGACCGCCACCCGGACTAATTCCTTCCAGTAATTCTCAACGGTCAACTAATTACATCCACAATGCTAAAATTGAATAGGATTCAATACAATTTAGGATTTATTCGGATTTTAGTCCGACAGGACCTAAATGGGAATAATTTCAATTTTCTTTCTCCAAACGTTAAAAATATAATCTTAATAGCATTAAAAACCCCGGCTAAATAGACATACTGAAAGTTTCTGATACCTTACTAAATAAAGGAGAAAAGAGCAATTCTATTTTTTTAGGTAATTATTTTTTTATCGAACATATAAATAGTAATATAGATGTATAATATACCATTGGTAAGCTATATATTTTAGAAAGAATGTTATGATATATAAAAAGTAGTGTAAGGTAATGCGAAATTACGAATAGGACATACATTCAAGTTAGTGTTGTATACAAAAATGTAATAGATTATTTAGTGAAACGCCTGTTTCTGTCGCAACTCAATGTCGTTTTTTTAACCTTTCCTCATCTCTATCTTTATTTAAAAGTCTTTAAATTAATTTTAAAAAAGAAGAAAATTGAAAATCGTGTGTTACGTGCACCAGATTTTTAATTATAATAACGCATACATGAAATATAAATTATACAATATTTTTCTGCAGTTTCTACGTCCCTGAAGACATTTGATTGCTCTTGTTAGTATTGGGTTGTTTCACATGAAATATCCGTTTTCATAGTTTCTGAAATACATAAAGGATTTTGCAGGTCTCTATTGTTTTCTTCCGAATGTTTGTTTATTCGTTTAACGTCACTTTATGCTACTATGGCTAATCGGACGATGCTACAGTGGGAGTCCTAAATTTTGCCTATCCAGGTTTTATTAGGATAGGGATCTTTAACGAGTACCTGACATCGCACAGGCTCGGGACCACCTTTTAACGTCCCATCCGAAGGACGGCATAACTAAGGATTTTTTACTCCCATTAAAAAATCCTAGGGCCACCCGCAGGTTTGAACCCGCGACCTTTGGCATAGAAAGCTGTTATGCTAGCAACTACGCAAAAACATCTGCACCACTACAACCCATGAAGGGTTTTAGGCTCAGTACAGATAGAGATTCGTACTGTTTCTAGACCAACGGCCGTGCAATGAGATGATTAGGCCGAGATCACACTCAGCCGCCAGGTTTTTTCCCCAATTTGGGCACCCACTTTATAGAGGCTGGGTCTGCCCCAGGAGGGTCTCCATACCCTAGGGTCGCCCCCCGACTGAAATAACAGAATAAATAATATTCGAACCCAGGACCCGGAGCATAGTAGAAGAGCGCTCTATCCACTAGACCACGCCGCTCCCTATTTAAAGTAAACAGTTACTAATCCTCTACCTTGGTATTATAAACATTAGCTTCCCAATCAATTACCCACTTTTTAGTATACCTCCAAATATAAACAAGGAAACACGCAACTTTCGAGTAATATTTTTGTACGAGTTTAAACTCGGCCATTCAGCAGCTGAGGCCGCTAGAAATATTTGCAGGGCGTTTGGGGAAGGCAGTGTTAATGAACGGACCATTCGCCGTTGGTTTGCTAAGTTTTCAGCTGGGGATATCGACTTGGAAAACTTGCCCCGAGGAAGACCTCCGTCCGTAATAGACAACGATGTCCTCAAACATACAGTAGAAGGAAACCCCAAACAATTAAAGGACTCTCAGCACAACTAAATGCAAGTGCATCTACCGTTTCCATACATTTAAAGTGTATTAGGAAAGTAAAAAAGCTCGATACATGGGTACCTCATGAAATCACTGAGCGGCATTAGAGATCCGCTAGATAGGACTCTATCTTGACAAGGAATAAAGTCTTACATGGCATCGATAACGACTTCCACAACACGTTCTTGACAAACGATCAAAACGCCCAATCTTTTTAGGCGTGAGTCCATTTATATTATCATTATATGGACTATTTAGATGGTTGGGGTTTGGCTTTGAGGCTCTACTAAACTAACAAATTCCTCTCGTGATGATTTAAGCTAAACTCCTGGAATAATCCTTGTAATCCTTTAATATCTGGTTAGTTGTTGATTTCGTCCGAAATAAATTCCTAATCTCGACTGAAAAGGAGAATACCTCGATAACTGCTAATTTTAATAAGACACTGAAAGATATGGCTAACTGTTATTGTGCTAGTCTTAACACTTAAACACACACACACACAGACTATTTTGTGGGACTTTGCCTTTTGACTCATGGTATCCTAAAGCGTGTATTTCCGATGAAAACTGGAATTTAAAAAAAAAAAAAATCGATCGCAATACTCTCCCTATATATATATATATATATATATATATATATATATATTATATATATATATATATATATATATATATATATATATGAGATATATAGGTAAGTGAAAGTAAAACCTAAATATTTCGTTTTTATATTTATAGACCAGATATCAATCCTTCCATGAAAAAATCCACTCCCACTCTAACCCACTAGTTTCAATCCTGGCTTCATTTTTCATTCCTGACGATCCTCCGAGACATCTTCTTTTCAGACGCCTCGGAGGGTTATAAGGGATCGAAGAGGAAGCTAGGATAGAAACTAGTGGGTTAGAGATTCATACCTGGTTCAGGCCAAAACATTAACATAGGGAACATCAAGATCTTTGTGGATGAGCTTATTCGTGACAAAGTAAGGAGCGTTGAGGATTTTGGATTGTAAGGATTGGATACGAGAGGAATTAGATGGTTTGATGGAGCCCCATAGCTCAATTCCGTATGTCCAGATAGGTCTTATAATAGTCATGTAGATGATTCTTTTGTAGTTAAGTGGAAGATTAGAACGTTTGTCTAGTAAGTGTTGAAGTAGCCTAAAACGTCGTGCAGTTCCTTGTCGTTTCAGTCTTGTATGAGGGTTCCAAGTAAGGCGTTTGTCAAGATGCAGTCCTAGATATCCGATCTGTTCAACTGGAACAAGAGGAGTATTATTGAAGGAGACGGTAGGGCAGGATGTCATAGGTTTACGGCGAAGGGTAAAGGTTATTTGTTGGAATTTATTTTTATTCTCCAGTTCTGACACCATACTTCTAGGTCTCTAGGCGCTTGAAGAGTTTGAGAGGCGATAAATGGATCATTATGAACTGATAACATGCAGGTGTCATCAGCAAAGGCAGAAAGGAATGTGTTGGGATATCAGCTGTAAAGACTGTGTGAAGAATAGGTCCCAGGATACTGCCTTGAGGAACACCAGCAAACTGAGTAAAAAGGTATGAGTAGGAACTATTGTGATTTATTTTAAAGAATCTGTTAGAGAGGTATGATTGAATAATGAGGAAGTAAGCAGGAGGGAGGAATTCACGGAGTTTGTACAATAGTCCTGTGTGCCAGACTGTTGATTAGTAAATTATAAGTTATAATTTAAAATAAATCTTATATTAATCGTACATTGGATGATGCACATATTAATTTTTTTATGTGTGGACAAATCGTGTAAATGTTAGGTAAATTTCTAATGAAGCTATCTGGAAGATATATAATAGCCCACCAAAAAAATAAACAGTTAAATAAGCGTATGTAAGACATTTAAAAATAGCCAAAAGTAAACACAAATGATTTCCTTAATGTCAAGCAAATATTTTATATTTTATAATGATGTACAGTTTAATTTAGTTATGTATGGACAAGATTTCTGATGAAGGTAGGAACATATCCAGGTTTTATTAGGATAGGGATCTTTAAGGGGTATCTGATACGCACAGGATCTCTTTTTACGTCCCCTCCGAAAGACAGCATGACTAGAGATTTTTTACTGGAAGCAAAAAATCCTAAGGCCGCCTGTAGGTTTGAACCCGCGATCTTTGGCATAGAAATCTGTTATGCTATCCCCTATGCTGTAGGTGACCTCTATTCAGAAGATATATAAAAACATATAAACATTCTAGGAAACTCCTTTTAAAAAAATATTTGCCTAATAAATTCAAACGTATAGGTATGCCACTACCAGTATGATTCAACAATTTGAACGACCGAGGCAAGCTGACACCGCAAGATGTCACCTGAATTTCCAGCACTAAAAAATTAAAGGGTTCTGCTCTTTCTAAGATGAGGCCTTCTTCTGCTAAAATGTAGATGAGATTTTTCTTTTATTTTTTTTTATACTTTGTAGTTGTATTTTTTTTTTGTTGTGCGACACCTTTTGACAGAGATGTTTCTCTTTATAAAGCTTTAATTCTGAGATATTGGTTTCCTTTTAATTTATTACATCGTTGAGGTATAACACACTGAAGTCATCAACGTACAGGTATCCTCAAAGAGTTGAAACTATCAATTATATATAACAGTGCAAATAAAATTTGATGAAAATGGAATATTAAAGGGCCAAGCGGAATAAGCATGTGAAATCTGCTCCCGCGTATTTATTTATTTACACCATTGATTCACACCTGCGAGAAACCAATTTTTTTGCAAATATTTATCTCTATAATTATTATGGGAGGGAAGTTATAGAGGGGAAAAGAAAGAGCAAAAAAAAATATTTTGTTTTGAACAGCTTTATCGATTTTCACGAGAGAAAAAAAATATGTATATAACGTATAGGTATGCCACTACCAGTATGATTCAACAATTTGAACGACCGAGGCAAGCTGACACCGCAAGATGTCACCTGAATTTCCAGCACTAAAAAATTAAAGGGTTCTGCTCTTTCTAAGATGAGGCCTTCTTCTGCTAAAATGTAGATGAGATTTTTCTTTTATTTTTTTTTATACTTTGTAGTTGTATTTTTTTTTTGTTGTGCGACACCTTTTGACAGAGATGTTTCTCTTTATAAAGCTTTAATTCTGAGATATTGGTTTCCTTTTAATTTATTACATCGTTGAGGTATAACACACTGAAGTCATCAACGTACAGGTATCCTCAAAGAGTTGAAACTATCAATTATATATAACAGTGCAAATAAAATTTGATGAAAATGGAATATTAAAGGGCCAAGCGGAATAAGCATGTGAAATCTGCTCCCGCGTATTTATTTATTTACACCATTGATTCACACCTGCGAGAAACCAATTTTTTTGCAAATATTTATCTCTATAATTATTATGGGAGGGAAGTTATAGAGGGGAAAAGAAAGAGCAAAAAAAAATATTTTGTTTTGAACAGCTTTATCGATTTTCACGAGAGAAAAAAAATATGTAAGGGATTTCCAAAAAGGTTTTCAAAAAATCTTTTTTAAATTTTATTTCCATGAAAATACGAGTCAAATATTGTTTTTGAATTTAAAGAAAAAAAAAATGTTTTGGTTATGTTGGATTACTACACCTTCAATTTTTTGCTACTTTATTTCATTGCAGAGTCCTCTATAAAATTTTGTTTTTCAATTTCATTGCAATTGTACCCCTTGGTGAAAAATAAAAAAAACATTTTTCTTAAAAAAAAACGGATCAACCGACTTCAAAGAAAAAAATATATATAAACGGTTTTCTAAAAGTTTTAAGTTTTTCACGAAAACGTTAGTATAATTTTTTTTTTAGTTTCCAAAAAAATTTTTTTTAGCTTATATTGTATTGGTACACCTAAAATTTATGAAATGAAATGAAAAGTAATTTTATTCTGGAACGAGTAGTCATAAATAACAAGAAAAGTACATTATACATGATAATTGTCTGGTCGTTTAAGACTTCAGTTTAACAATAAAAGACAGATTTTGTGACAATAAATAGTTGTCATCAATAGATTTTAAATATTACATATGTTGGGAAGATTGATACTTTAGGAGATGGAGAAATAGTTGGTGTTTGAAAGTGGATAATGATAAGATTTTACGAATAGATACAAGCAAGGAATTCCAAAATAGGGTAGGACACAGATCTGTGAGAAGGTATATACAAGTTTATGGGTTGGGATCTAGTGTTTGCTGAATGGACAGAGGAACAAGTGGTAAGCAGGTCAAGAATATGAGGAGGTTTTTTTGTTTTGAAAAATCGGAAGAGACAAACACCTAGGAGGTACTGCCGACGGAAAGAGGGATAGAGCCTATTCAACTCAGTATACCTTCTAGAAACATGGGAGCGTCTGGAGATTCCACATGTGAATCTAATGAAACAATTCATAATTATTGTTACTTTATTTCATTGGAGGGACCTGCATAACATATATGTTAATCAAATTCATTTCAAATGTGCCCTATCGTAAAAAAAAAGCCTTTTGTCAGCTCTCTCACTAGTCAAGCTGTGAGTAGTTACTGGCTACGTTACCACGTCTCATGTGAACATAATCACGTACCCAGGGAAGAGGCTGTGAGTGAACCCCTATTTAATTACTTGCATTACAAAAGCCCTTCCGGGATTGGGGTTCGAACTCACAATCTTTGGTGTGGACGTGGTAGCCACACAGCACCACTACTCCCCTCCAAAAAAGTACCTTTCCAAGATAAAAACAGTTACTCTTTGGGATTACATGGCGAAGCTTTTTGCCGCAAGACCATCTGGTTTAGAATATTTATCAGTGCTACCAATGGGTAGCGTCTTTACAAGGCAGTTTTGTCAAAACTGCTTCATTTCACTTTGTTTTGTATTGAGGATACTGAGGGGTGTAGATTCATCATTGGATAATTATAATATTAAATAAACATTAATGGGCCTTTGAAAGTTCAAAAGGTGCTTACCCCCTTGTTTCCCCATCGGTCTGGAATACCAGAGATCCCTAGTAGTTTCCCCCAGCAGCAGCCAACAAGAATATTAAGGGTGGTCAAAAGATAAAAATAAGATCACAAAGGCTGTACCTCCAACCGGGGCACTTCTCATATCAGTCCCACCCGAGATAACAAGGATGAGAGAGAAGAGCCCAAGAGCAGTCTCATTCCAGCCACGAGAGTCAAGTTCCATCCACGAGAAGAGAATAACCAGAGATCCAGGAGAGGTCCGTCGGGTGGTCAAAGCTGAGAGCAGCTGGAGTAGGGGTGGGCATAATCGAATGACGATCATTCGATTATTTCAATCATTCGAATTAATCGATTATTAGATCAATCGGTTCGGAGAAACGAATGATCATTCGAACTGAATTTTTAACGATAATCGAGGGATTAGAGCTTGAATAATCGAACGACTTTTTTTTTTGCTCATGACATAAATTATATGGATATTTGCACCTAGGCTTAGCCATCATAGAGATGGGAAGTGTGGCATAATATCGTCTCTCAGAATGCATATTAATCATTCGATTATGAAATCATTCGATTATTTGAATCATCGAAGTCCGATCATCCGATTATGACGACCATTCGATTATGCCCACCCCTAAGCTGGAGGTCTGAGAGCCTAGAAGGGACATCTGAGACAATTTCCACCTCCGCCAGCAGATTAAGTGTTTTAAAGGTATTTACCTGTTTGTAATATTGTATGGTAAGGTTAACTATCATGTCCCTCAGTATTCTCAGGCATTTTGTAAATAAATGGTATATGTTTAAGTTAATTTAAATAATGTCAGTTATTGAAACATGTCTAATTTAATCTTAACCTGCATGCCACCTACTAGGATCGGTAAACACGATACCTTTGGAAAGGAAATCCAATGGCTTTAGTAATATTAATCTATACATACATTAAAGATATCAAGTGAGCTAGTTTTTGAAGCTACCGCTGCCTTAGAAAAGCAGCCGGTCAAAAACATAGCAATTTATCTCTCATCACATTAACAGGCTGTGTTATGCAATACTGTAGTATATTTCAATAAAGAATAAAAATAAATGAAAAAATATTTCGTGAACTTTTTTTTTCCATTAGAGCGATGCTCGCCAAACAACATTTTGTGATTATGTTATTTCCATTCAAGAACCATAAAACTAAGATTCTTATATTTTTACGATTGCAGAGCTTTCCTTTATTGTATATTTTATATAAAGGGTAATTGATGTAATCATTATATATTTCTCAATATAACTGAAAATTTAAATATTTCTTAACTATATCCCCCGTATTTCCTATACGTTTGATTTAGTGAATTTTCCGTTAATACCTAACGAATGAATCGGTAGTGGGGTGAGTTGAAAGAGCAATGTGTATTGATCTCTATATGTGCACGTTCTCGCCTGCTCCTCCGATAAACCAATGACACATTCCAGCCGGTATCTGCTTTTATCAACTATTCAGAAAACAACATCTGGAGAGAAAAAGGATAGCTGGTTGTCTACCACACCGAAAGTGCTTAAAGTGTTCAATATATTAAAATTAATTTATCAGTAGAATCTATCTATACATATGTGTATATATATATATATATATTATATATATATATATATATATATATATATATAATGATAGCGCGATTTTGGTTTCCGCACTCCTTCTATACCACGCGACGGACTTTTATTCCGTCTTTAATATCATTTAGGAAATTGTTTCCTAAACGATTCAAAGTAATATTCATTACAATTTGACTTTGTTTTTAACGAGAAAAATAAGTTTTCTGTAACCAAGTTATCAAAAAATTATTTCTGAAATATGCAAGTATAAGTAATATAGACGTATAATATACCGTTAGAGAGCTCAAGATTTCAGGAAAGTTTATATGCAATAAAATAAATCGTACAAGTTAATATAAAGGTGTAAGCTCATAAACTTATGAACGTATGGTATTAGGAAAACGAGAGGTTATAATAGATTAACGTGGCCAACACATATAGGGTCGAGCAAGTTATATTCTTCCATTTACTATGCAATATTTTTAAAATAATATTACTCACTGATTTTTGGGCCAGTTTTATTTCTTTCTGTATGTCAGGCGCTGAACGGGTGAACGGATTTTTTTTTTTGTTTTATATCTTAATTGCATGGGTAATACAACAACTTTACAGCTTTATGTTTGACGAGTCGTTGTTCAACTTTTACTTACAGACTTAAACAGACTTAATGCTAATATCTTACTAGAACTGGAATATTAGTTGCTTTACAAAATTAACCTTCCGAGTGCCTCTCGATAAGGTAAAGTTTCTTTTCCCCAGAGAAAATATTTTCTTAGAGTATGCCTACACAAAACCTCATCTTCTACCACCCTTCCTAAACCTACAGTCCTGTGTACACAAAATCCATTCGCTGGAAATAAGATCCCATCCCTCTGACCTCTGAGGCTCGCCTTATAGGATACTCTCTGGAATCTTCTTCCGTCAAATATCCGCCATACCCCTTCCTTCTTTATCCTGTTCCAAATCCTACTTTTTCATCAACCTTTTCAAGCAACAATTCTTTTAAAGATTTGAGTTTTACTTTTGGAATGCAATCCAACGAGTTGAATTAGGAAGCAATTAGTCCCTTTACTTATTTATTTTTTATTATTAGTATCTTTATTTATTTTTGCACGATTCGGCAAGCACTTTTCTGCACTTCTTTTTCAATATATAATTGCGAATGCTCCTTTTCTTACTACATATTAAAAAAACAAAATAAATAAATGCAAGATATCTATTTGGCAGTTATACAAAAGAAGTTTATTGATATATATTGTTTATTACTTTCACACCTTACAACGTTTCGGCCTCTAGGGCCATTTTCAGGTATCTGTAACAATTAATTTTTTATGGCATTTCTGTACATTTTATATATAAAAACGATTAATAAAATAATTAATTTAAATGTTGAAATTGGATGTAAAATGTATACAAATGCCATAAAAATTTAATTGTAAAAAGATGCTTGATAATGGCCCTAGAGGCAAAAATAAATAAACTACTTTTCTGATACGGCCAAATATAGATCTTACAGATATTGAACCAAAAGAAAACTCAGGAAAATGATGAGAAAATTAAAAAATAAAGACTACGTATATATTTACATAAACTAAACTACATACTTTTGCTCTTTTCTTTAGTTAGTTATCAAATTCGTACAACTTAGGTATTTAACCAATCCTATTCAATGATAATAAAAATATATGGTTAATATTTTGTTATCTCCAAAATTAAGGATAGTATAGAAAATGAAGATAAAAAAAATCGACATTAAATCCAGTGAGACTATTTCAACTCCTTTTATACTCAGGAAAAGATCCCGTCTTTCCGACCACTATAAGCCTTTCCACAGAAATATAAATTTTCCTTCCTAGCCCGGTCCATTTTTTTCTGGAATACTCTCCCATCAAACATCCGCCATGCTCCTTCCCAATCTTCATTCAAATCTTTCCTTTTTAAACACCTTATTGCTTCCCAACCAGATGTCAACTAATTTTAGTATAGCGAATAAAAAAGTGATGTGAGAAATGTCTACAGCTTATGACATAAATGATCCCAAAGTTTTCATTTTTAATTTTAATTATTCTAGTGTTCTTTTTTGTTTGTTATTTCTATATTACATTTCTATATTATTGTAATATTTTTAATTTTTATTTTTTGCTTCTTTCTCTTTTCATCATTTAAAATAATTGTACTTATTAATGTTATTATTTTTCTTTTGTATGTGTTCCTTGGCCAGTGATAATACTTTTTTTTTGTACCTGTATGTTATTCTTAAGGGTGCCTAGTCCCAGAATAAAGTTTTTTTCATTTATTCATTCATTCATCTAGACCGTAAGGCGAACGTCCAGGAAAATTTCACCTTTACAACAAGTCATTTTTGAGATAACCAGAAAACTTTATTTATTTATTTTACAGCTTTTCCACCACAAGTGCCATTTCTATCCCTTCTTGCAATTTCATTCATGCCTAAAATAATATTTTAAATTATTTAGAAAAATTTTCCCTGATTAGAAATTATACCTAGAATAATGCTTCAGCGAGATATTTAATTAAATAGAGTTGAAATTAAAAAAAAAAAAAAAAAAAAGCAGTAAGACAAGGCATTACTGTATGTAATATATAATATATTTAAGGCTTCTCAACTGACGGAAAAGAAAAAAAAAATCAAATGAAATCATACATTTCATGGCGAACGATGCAATATGACAGGAGACAGCGATTATTAATTCAACCTCCTTATCTCTTTCCTGCCTCGGGGGAAATATATAAAATGGAAAAAATTCATGGAGAAGATCGGGGGACAGAAGGCACGATAAACGGCGTTGGGTAAAGAGATGGGAGAGAAGCCACAATGATATCATGGCAAGATGGGATAGCACAGTTGAGAGGAGATAGCGTTACCCGACTCATATTACGTATGTCGGTTTTACTCAAGTGGAGTCTCTTCTCTTTGCTAAGCTCTTTTTTTCTAATATGCATACAAAAGAATCATAAATTACTTACCAATCAACTTTTTAAAAAAAATTATCTTATCTAAATTTGCACTTGGGAAGGAATTAACATTTATAGAATAGAACAGCACGGAATAGAATAGAAAAAAAAATCTGGTGCGTGCAACACACGACTTTCACTTACCTCCGTTATTAAAATCGATTAGAGAATTTTCAAATACAGTAATAGATAAAAAAAATGAGTGAAACTATTAAACAATTAATTAAATTTAATTTCTGTATAAACATGTGTTCTATTAAAAAATCGATTATAATATAATCTAAAATAATCAGTTAGTTTTTATCTGCTTTTCATCACTACTTAGTAACGTTTATAAGCTCGTGTATAAGATAATATTTTTTCTAAAATCTTTACCTTTCCAACGGTGTATTATACATGTATATTACTGTTCTTATGTTAAAAGAAAAAAAAAATGGATGAAAAATATTTTTTCATTTTTTTCCTTTAGTTGTTAATTAAATTCACTCAACTTGCTTGTTTAGCAGTTATTTATCAATGCTAACAAGATAATATAGTTACTTTTATAAAATCTACCAAATTAAAGGTAGTTTAAAGGAAGACAATTTAAAATATCAGAATTTAAGACCTGTCAGAATATTTAAATTATAAGGATGTGTTTAAATGGGGATTCACTCACAGCCTCTCCCCCGGTTATGTGAAACTCGTCAGCCAAATGGTGGTCACTCAAAAAATTATGCATAGGGGGTGATGACCCTTTTGGGGGTTGGTATTGGGAGCACTGAATGGTCTTACTTCAAGGAATAATCACTTTCCATCCCTGTCCTGGTCAGTTAGATAAAATACACTTAAAAAAATTATTGGTTTAAGTATTTTTGTTTTATTTTGATATTAGTCAGACACTAAAATTTTAGCAGAATACTTTAATTTAAAAGTAACCATAAGATTTATAAAGTAAGAAGGAATATATTTTTTCTTAAATTATAAATAAGGAATTAAATGTATTCCCAGACTACAAAGGGATAAAATATTACCGGAGCATCGCCATTAGGATAATCTCAAAGTCTGTTTAAACAGTTGCTTTTAGTCAAAGTATCTCTTGTATTTATCATGAATTAATTATTTTTTTTAGTTTGGTTATTATTTATGCTATATTGTGCAATTTTTTTGTCCAACTTTTAATATTCTATATTTTCTTGTAGAAGAATCTATTGATTATAAAGTGTTGTAAAGTTGTCGTATGTACGAATTTATAACTAATGTTGTTAATTAATAATGAGGTTATAGAGATTTCTGAATTCATTTTAAATAATACATCTAATACGTAGATGTAGCCTTACATATGTAAGACAGTATATTGTTTTAAATCGTAAGTAGCTTTGTAATAATTTCTTCTATATGTATTTATAACGTTAAAAAAAATCTGATAAAATTTAAGAACTTTAAATATAGCATTTCCAAGTCAATTGTAACCTTTTCCAAGTCAAATGTAACTTTTTCCAAGTCAAATGTAACCTTTTCCAAGTCAAATGTAACCCTTTCCATTTCAAATGTCACCTTTTCCAAGTCAAATGTCACCTTTTCCATTTCAAATGTTACCTTTTCCAAGTCAAATGTCACCTTTTTCTTCACTTCTAGCCTTAAATATTCCGTTTTATTTATTTATTTATTGAAAAATAATTAGTTCAATTAACATTATGACTTTTTTAATAATTTTGGCATATAATAATTGATATTTTTTTTGGGTCTCTTAGATATTTGATATCAAGTTCTGTTTTTTACTAGCTAATATTTAAAAAAATTAATTATCGTCTATTTAGTTTTAAGATAGTTGTTGATTTTGATTTTTTAGAGAGGAGGGGTAGTTTTTTGGAATAATTAATGTGTTTTCGGGTATTCCAATTAAATTTTTCGAGCTGTATTTTTTATCGCTCGCGTGCATTTTAACTCGCATTAAATTTTAATGTTTTTTATTGATATAGGGATTAATTAATGTGCTTTCGGGTGGTTATGATTACATTTTTTGAGCTGTATTTTTTTCGCTCGCGCTTATTTTAACTAAAATTTACTTTTTATGTGTTTTATTGATATAGGGATTAATTAATGTGCTTTCGGGTGGTTATGATTACGTTTTTCGAGCTGTATTTTTTTCGCTCGCGCTTATTTTAACTAAAATTTACTTTTTATGTGTTTTATTGATATAGGGATTAATTAATGTGCTTTCGGGTAGTTATGATTTTCCAATTAAATTTTTCGAGCTGTATTTTTTATCGCTCGCGTGCATTTTAACTCGCATTAAATTTTAATGTTTTTTATTGATATAGGGATTAATTAATGTGCTTTAGGGTGGTTATGATTACGTATTTTGATCTGTATCTTTTATCGGTCATGCGTATTTCAACTAATATTTACTTTTAATGTTTTTTATTGATATAGGGATTAATTATTTTGCATTCGGGTGGTTATGATTACGTTTTTCGAGCTGTATTTTTTTCGCTCGCGCTTATTTTAACTAAAATTTACTTTTTATGTGTTTTATTGATATAGGGATTAATTAATGTGCTTTCGGGTGGTTATGATTACGTTTTTTGATCTGTATTTTTTATCGCTCATGCGTATTTCAACTCGCATTTACTTTTAATATTTTTTATTGATATAGGGATTACTCAATGTTCTTTCGGGTGGTTATGATTACGTTTTTCGAGCTTTATTTTTTATCGCTCATGCGTATTTCAACTCGCATTTACTTTTAATGTTTTTTATTGATATAGGGATTACTCAATGTTCTTTCGGGTGGTTATGATTACGTTTTTCGAGCTGTATTTTTTATCGCTCATGCGTATTTAAACTCGCATTTACTTTTAATGTTTTTTATTGATATTGGGATTGATTGTTTTGTTTTGGGTTCTCATTATAACGTTGCTGGAATATACATCGTTTAGGTTTTTTTTTTTTTTTTTTTTTTTTATTATTATTATTTTATAAAAGGATTAGTTATAGTTCCTTTTCTAGCGTCCTGAGTAATTTTTTTCAACTAAATCTTTTGTAAAGGATCCGCTTCCTAACTCGGTCTTACAATTATTTGATAATTTAATTGAGGAATCGTTTATTCTATTTTCGGGTGTTCTGATAACATTATTTGAACCAAATTTGTTACTCATTTTAAGTTACTCTTTCTATTTCATAAATATTCGATAGAGGGATCGTTTATAGTGTTTTCAGGAATACTAATAGAGTTTATGACATTTATTTATAGCTAGTGCACATTTTAACTTAAATGAAAAGTGATCTAGAAGAATGCGCAATCGCGATGTAACGTCCAAATCAAAAATGTAATCAGATCCTGCAAAAAAACAATAAATAATGTTTACATCATATTATAACATAATACCTACGGTTTGTAGAAATTCCCAAGCGCATAAAAGAATAAAGTTCAAAACACGTTATGAGAATCCCCTAAAACAAAAACAAAGAAAGACCACTGCAAATGCAAGTTGAAATGAGAGCAAGCGACAATAAAAACAGCTTAAAAAACGTAATCACAAGACCCGAAAAGATAATTACAAACGTCTATAACAATAAAAGATATCAAAAGTAAATCCGAATTGAAATACGCATAAGCGATAAAAGATACAGCTCAAAAACGTAATCATAACCACCCAAAAGCACATACATTATCTCTCTATATATAAAAACATTAAAAGTAAATTCGAGTTAAAATACGCGGGAGCGATAAATAAATAAAACTAAAAAAACATAATTATAGGACCCGAAAACACAATTTTCAACACCTATATCAATATGAAACATAAAAAGTAAATATTAGTTAAAATAAGTGAGAGCGATAAAAAATACAGCTCGAAAAACGTAATTATAGCCACCCGAAAGCAAAAAAATGAATTCCTATATCAATAAAAAATATTAAAAGTAAATGCGAGTTGATATACGCATAAGCGATAAAAGATACAGCTCAAAAAACGTTATAATGAGAACCAAAAACAAAACAATCAATCCCAATATCAATAAAAAACATTAAAAGTAAATGCGAGTTGAAATACGCATGAGCGATAAAAAATACAGATCGAAAAACGTAATCATAACCACCCGAAAGCACATTAATTAATCCCTATATCAATAAAACACATAAAAAGTAAATTTTAGTTAAAATAAGCGCGAGCGAAAAAAATACAGCTCAAAAAATGTAATCATAACCACCCGAAAGCACATTAATTAATCCCTATATCAATAAAAAACATTAAAATTTAATGCGAGTTAAAATGCACGCGAGCGATAAAAAATACAGCTCGAAAAATTTAATTGGAATACCCGAAAATACATTAATTATTCCAAAAAACTACCCCTCCTCTCTAAAAAATCAAAATCAACAACTATCTTAAAACTAAATAGACGATAATTAATTTTTTTAAATATTAGCTAGTAAAAAACAGAACTTGATATCAAATATCTAAGAGACCCAAAAAAAATATCAATTATTATATGCCAAAATTATTAAAAAAGTCATAATGTTAATTAAACTAATTATTTTTCAATAAATAAATAAATAAAACGGAATATTTAAGGCTAGAAGTGAAGAAAAAGGTGACATTTGACTTGGAAAAGGTAACATTTGAAATGGAAAAGGTGACATTTGACTTGGAAAAGGTGACATTTGAAATGGAAAGGGTTACATTTGACTTGGAAAAGGTTACATTTGACTTGGAAAAAGTTACATTTGACTTGGAAAAGGTTACAATTGACTTGGAAATGCTATAAAATTAGACTTCAGCAAAGGTTTAAGAATTACATTAAACTTCAATAAAAACATGCTTTTTTAAAAAATGTATCATATTATGATCTATTACAATCAGTTAGTTTTATCGATTTGTTATCACTCTCTATTAACTTTTACAATATGGTTTATAAGATAATATTTTTCTTTAATTTCTTGAAATATAATAAATTAAAGGTAATTTAGAGGGAGGGAATTTAAAACATTTCAGCCCAATTAGACGATTTAAATCAGAATAAAACATACATAATATTAAACTAATACTAATAATAGTCTTAACGAACCCGAAGGTTCGATGCCGATACCACCAAATTCCGCCAACTTAAAATCGTCCAATGTTGACCGTTCAAGCCCTAACGCAAGATGGATCAGCCTTAACGCAATCCTCTCATCGACACTTCGTGCCTACCTTTCGGACACCTACCAGTCGGTTCATCCGTTCCTCACAACTTTATTCGCCCATTTGAGTCCCCGCGATGATATCAACTCAACTATATTCACAGGGTACAATCGCTTGTAATGCAACGATATCTAAATAGTGCCCCTTAACTTCATTCGCGACCGACTTTAACCCACCTGCCGTATTTAAACTTCAAACGTTCCACGTTCCTATTGTTAGATCTTTGCCTTTATTAATTTTAGTTTCATTTTATGTAATTTGACTTTTCTTTTGTATATATTGTAAATATTGTATGAATGTTATCATATAGCAGTATTATTATTGTCCATTGTGACGAATTGTGATATATCCGAATAAATAAAATTAACACAGGATTATTAGATATCTAATTTTCATCTTGCGCCATGATTCCCCTAAAGCAGTCCCCACCCGGAGTTTACCTCCGGATAATGAGCGTTTTACCTCAGAGGAATCCATGACTGTTGGTGGTATTTTGTGAACTAAAATATGTGAGTAGGGCATTCGAACCTACCTCACACCCTCCAGCAAGCCTCATTGTTGGTCAGCGAGCCCATCGGACTTAGCCGAGAGGGACTTCCAAGGAAATTCCACCAACCATCCCTACATCCGCCAACTTTGGGACGGTCCCCATACGCGGTAATGAGATCCGCGCGAGGTAGTTAATTGTACATAATATTAAAGAAGATAAAAGTTTACGTCGAGTTCAATCAAAATGGTTGTTGGCGTTTTGAGAAAATCGTATAAATGCAAGGTATAAACTTAAGCGCCTAAAATGTTAATTTTGAGTTTTATAAAACAACGTTTTCGAGCTAGACTTAGCACCCACTCACACCGCAGCATAGACGATCCTAATATCCATTATATATTGTAAGGAGGAAATACTGAAGCTATTTATTTTTTTATATTTTATAGCTTTTTCAGACTATAAGTAAAAAGTACAAAATATATTATTTATTGATTAGCTGAAGGTAATCAATCAACATTAAATAATCATTTTGGTTTTGCCTAGATCGCTTCTCGACTGCCCCACACCTGGGCTCTGAAAGCACGCGTTCAATATGTCGATTAATCATTGAGAACGTATTACTCTTACGGCTGTTTTGCTCCAGCTGGCTCTATGACCTCTTTTGTTCTTTCGTGAAGGGTGAGAATTATTATACTATTGATCGAATAATGGATTATGGGTTAGAAAATCAATGTTTTTGATTATGGTGTGATCATTCTAAATTCTTATATACTAGGAAAAATCAACTTCAGAGTAGAAAGGAAAAGTAGGAAGATAAGAGGTTTTTAATGTACAGTGAATAAGTCCGAACGTAAGAAGGTCAACAACAATATAAAGGTCAGAAGCAAAATCCGACTTGAAACAAAATTTTAAAATACATTTTATAATTTTTTTTTTTGTAAAACATTAGTATAATAATAACAATTAGATCACCAATATTAATAATATTTTATCAGTTCTGAAGAAAAGGAACAGAAATAAGCATAAATTAACTAGATACTCCGATAAATTAGGCAACATCCGAACACACTTTAGGCCTAGGTTGGTGTCAAGCGTGCACTAATACTTGGTAGTAATAGTTAGTAGGTTCTCGACCCCAAAAATATAAAGTTAGGGTCATAATATAAAAGGGTAGAAGCTGCGCTACAACTTTTATTTGCATTGTTTGGGATATAAATTTAAATAAAAATTCTATTTCAAGAAAATAATCTATACTAATATTATAAAGCTGAAGAGTTTGTTTGTTTGTTTGAACGCGCTAATCTCAGAAACTACTGGCTCTAATTGAAAAATTCTTTTTGTGTTGGATAGTCCATTTATCGAGGAAGGTTATAGGCTATATAACATCACGCTGCGACCAATAGGACCGAAGAATCAGTCGAAAATCTGGGAAAAAACGGGGAAAATTTGGGAGAAAAAAAAACCTCGCTTCCCAATGATTCCAAATGATTTACCTTTTATTTTTAAATAATTTAATTTCCCATTAATTTATATTTTTCTATTTAAACACGTAGGAATAGATTTACGTCGAGATCGGGTTGCGGAGAAAATCAGTATGTTCTTCTGACACAAGAAAATAAAACTAAAAATGTCATTTACGCGGAAGTACTTTAAAATATATTCTTTTAAAAACTTTTAAATAGCAATCATAAGAACAGAAATTGATGCAGACGAAGTCGCTTTAGAATATATCAAAGAAAAGGTGACATGTACTTAGAAGGTTTAAATTTGGGTGATAAAATTCCGGTTCTGGGATACGCCGATGATTTGGTACTGCTAAAGGAAGACACGGAAACTAAACAACTAAATACAAGTTCGTTAATAAAAACCGGTAAAGAAATAGGACTCGAAATAAATACTGAAAAGACAAAATATATGATTTGTAGCAGAGACGGTGGCGATCATAGTGATATTGATATATCAGGGTATACTTTTGAACACGTAGAGAAATTTAAGTATTTAGGTTATAATTATATAATACGTGTTATAATTCAGTTGCGAAATTACTTAGCTTCTGTCTAATAAATTAACGGTTAGAATTTATAAAACTGTTATTCTTCCGACGGTGAAACGTGGCCGCTTACTTTGAAGAACGGACAACGGCTAAAGGTTTTAGAAAATAAGGTACTAAAATATTTGGTCCGAAGAGAGATGAGGCTACTGGAGAGTATAGAAGGTTACACAACGCGGAAATATTTATATCAATCTATATTATTATCTATATTGTTAAGTCATGTTTTATTTCAAGAGTCATTTTCAACTTAATCGTTATTAACTTAGCGAGAGTTCTGCGCATGCGCATGAGTATAGCAGTCATCATTCAAATCGTCTCTTGGATTTCTTGCTTTTTCAGTTGGAATTCACTTCAGTACAATCTTGAAAACCTCACCAGACTTCAAGATAACAGCAGCAGTAAATATTGGAGCAAAGAACAGTAAGTTTTGTTACAATTTACAGTGTAAAGTGAATACTGGGTAACCTCTTCACATCAGCTGATTGCCAGTAGCTCGGCAAGGCCGGGATTGCTTTTTCTTTTCTTTAGTTATTGTTTTATTTCCCACATCTAGTTATTATCTCATTATCTTCTTCACATGAAATGCGATATTTTCACCAAGTGATGTCCTCCAAAGCATCAACTAAAAGATCTAGATCTAGTGGTTCAATCACGTCTCCCATAAAACAAAGACCCCGCCGTGATACTAATAAAAAATTAAATCAGCAAGGAACCCCTTCAGGTACTAATACCGAATCTGAACCACAACCTGGCACATCGTCACAAGGGATGACTGATGAATCTCCGTTTTTCACTCCAAATCCTTTTCAAATTCTACATAATGAAAAAGAAAACATGGAATCTGCTCCTACACCCAGTGAACCACGGCCTCCACCGATATTTGTCAAAAATATTAAAAATTTTCAGTTGTTGTGTGCTCAATTGAATAAAATTACCGACTCCACCAGCTACTACTGTATGAGTAGAATCAATGACACCAAAATATCACCGACCACCGCCGAGACGTATAGAAACATAGTGAAATATCTAACTGATACTAAAGCGGATTTCCATACTTACCAGCTACGCCAAGAGAGATCTCTTAGAGTTGTAATCAGAAATCTACATTCTTCTACACCAGTTGAAGCTATCAAAGAAGAACTTATAGAGATGGGTTACAAAGTGCGCCAAGTCACTAATGTCATAAAAGATAGAGTTCAACTTCCTCTATTCTTTGTTGACCTGGAACCATTGTCAGGGGTAGAAAAAATTTACGATCTAAAAAGACTGTACTATACAAGTGTAAAAGTCGAAAAACCTTACACCAAGAGAGAAATTGTTCAGTGTCACAATTGTCAGGCGTATGGTCATACCAAAAGTTACTGTTATCACATACCACGCTGCGTGAAATGCGGTGAACAGCACAAGTCTGTGGAATGTACAAAACCAAAGTCAACACCCGCTGTATGTGCTCATTGCCTCAAGGACCACCCGGCCAACTACAAAGGATGCCAAATCTATAAGGAACTAAGGACCAGGTATCAAACACCCCAAGTACTGGATGAAACAGCAAGACAGACAAGAACTAGAAGAGAACCCTCAAAAATAATCGATGCCAATGTATCATTTGCCCACTTACTTGGAGGTGGGAACCAATGTAGTGAAGCCGAGGCCCTGCCGGAACTGCAAAATGTACCTAAATATCCTCAGTCCATTCCACAAATACCTCTTCCTCAAAATATAACCAATCCTAAAAATCCTAATCCACCACAAATCTCTCATATTCCTCCTCCTTCAAACGCCACAGACCTTACCAGTTTGATGACATCCTTTATCTCCGAAATCAAATCCCTTGTTATGCCTCTAATATCACTCCTTACGAACCTTGTATCAAATCTCATTCCTGCCTTACAAAAACCATAAATGACCTCACCTAATTCCTTATCCATTCTCCTTTGGAATGCGAATGGTGTTAGAACTCACACTGACGAACTTACAGCCTTACTGCAAGACAAAAACGTTGATGTTGCACTCATTACTGAAACTAGACTAACCACTAAACAGTACTTCAAAATACCTGAATACACGACATACCGGACAGACCATCCAGACGGCAAAGCCCATGCCGGTACTGCAGTCATTGTCCACCGATCCCTCTCCCATCACTTACACCCACTTCCCGCCCACGACTTCCTACAAGCCACCTCTGTTATAATCAAGACCTTTTCCTTTCCGCTCGTCATCGCATCAGCATACTGCCCTCCTAGACATTCTATTTCCATTACCCAATTTGGATCCTTCCTCAACTCATTGGGGAATCACTTTATTCTGGGTGCAGACCTAAACGCCAAGCACCAACAATGGGGTTCCAGGACCACAAATACTCGTGGACGGACATTGCAGGCTGAACTCAACTCCCGACGCCTTAATCTCCTACCTCCCAATTCCCCTACCTACTGGCCAACAGATCCTAACCGTAATCCAGACATCCTCGACTTCTTCATCCACAGCGGATTAGGCTCCCTGAACTATTCCGTAACTCGCCTTGATGAACTATCCTCTGATTATAGTCCACTGATCCTAAATGTATCCTTAACACCTATGCCTAAACCTGTCCCACCGTCATTCATCAGAGGCCCTATCAACTGGAACCTCTTCCGCGAAATCCTCACCAATGATATTGACCTCAGAGTGACTCTCAAAACCCAAACTGATCTTGACGATGCCGTCTATTCCTTTACAACCTCGATTTAACAAGCCGCCTGGACTGCCTCCGTTCCCAAGCACTCCCAAATAAATCCTTACAAAAACCATTTACCACAACACCTCCTAGACCTAATCCACACCAAACGCCGAGCCAGAACATTATGGCAACGCACCCGCCACCCAGCAGATCGCCACTCCTATAACTTTTATTGTAGACAATTAAAGCGGGAGTTGGCGATCTTCCGTTCTCAATCCTACAATTCCTACCTCTCCTCTCTCTCGACTCGTGACAATTCCTTGTGGAATGTCACGAAGAGAATCCTAAAATCTCCCCTGATATCCCATCCTCTCCGGCGTAGTGATAATTTCTGGGCTGCTTCTGACAAAGATAGGGCCCAGGAATTTGCACTGCACCTTTCCAAGGTATTCACTCCTCATTCTGATCTCAATCCAACCCATACCGCAATAGTTGAAGAGTTCCTTACGTCACCGATACCAATTTCCTTACCACCTAATGCAATCAATCCCTCTGAGGTCAAATATCTTCTTAAAAAGCTTCCTTTCCGTAAATCCCCTGGATACGATCTCCTTACTCCTCAAATTCTAAGACAACTTCCACCTAAAGCCATTACATTCCTTACATATATCTATAACTGTATCCTACGCACTACCTATTTCCCTCTGTTGTGGAAACACTCGACTATCATCCTTTTCCTAAAACCAGGTAAACCCTCCAACTGTACGTCATCCTACAGACCTATTAGCCTTCTTCCGATCCTCTCCAAAATCTTCGAAAAACTCATATTAAAACGAATCCTAGCCAAATTTCACAATTTTCCTTCACACCAGTTTGGATTCCGTCCTCAACATTCCACGGTTCAGCAAGGACTCCGAGTTGTAGACCACATTTAATCCGCCCTTGAGTGCAAGGAGTATTGTTCGGGTGCCTTTCTGGACATAGCGCAAGCTTTTGACCGGGTGTGGCACCCGGGATTGCTCTTTAAGCTCAAAACCCATTTACCCCAATCCTTATACCTAGTCCTCCGGTCCTATTTATCAAACCGCTCCTTCCGAGTTCGCTGTAGTTTAGAGTTTTCCAAACATTATACTGTTGAGGCCGGTGTTCCTCAAGGCAGCGTCTTAGGACCCGTCCCCTACATCCTCTATACCGCCGATATCCCTACCGATCCCGATACCTTTCTGGCAACATTTGCTGATGACACAGCCATTTTATCATCCGATTCCGATCCTGAAGCAGCATCGCTAAATCTCCAAAGGCACCTTTCCCTTGTCGAAGACTGGTGTAATGCTTGGCGTATTAAGGTGAACGAAAGAAAATGCACACACGTCACCTTCACCCTTCGACGCAAATCCTGCCCAACAGTTAAACTCAATTCCATACCGCTTCTTTCTTCAGACACAGTCCGGTATCTGGGCTTTTTACTAGACAAAAGACTAACGTGGAACCCACATACAAGACTTAAAAGAAAAGAACTCAACCGCAGATTCGGCCAGTTATACAGACTATTAAACAGAAAATCTCATCTTACAGTTGACAACAAATTACTAATATACAAGACAGTACTGAAACCTATATGGACCTACGGACTTGAACTGTGGGGGACAGCTAAATACTCTAACATCAAACGCATCCAATCCTTCCAATCCAAAGTCCTACGAACAATAGTTAATGCTCCCTATTATGTTTCCAACTGTACCTTACACCACGACCTCAATGTTCCATTCATTTTAGATCTGGTACCATCCAAATTTTCTAATTTCCATCAGAACCTCCTTCATCATCCTAATCCTTTAGCTCAATCCCTCTCCAGCTCCACCCACCCCTACAATCCTCCACGAAGATTGAAACGGCAGTGGCCCCGCGACGTTCTATAACATTTATACTGGAGTTCTGACACTGGTCAGATCCTCCACTCATGTACTGTATGTTTGTGGCTACTGCGCCCTAACTCAGCCTCTACTGGCTAAGACCAGTGATGCGGCTGAGAGAGAGGCGCTGGGATCTCTTGGATTCCGCTTTTTTCCTCCACAAGTGGAGGGAAAAGCCCAGTCTGGGGTCCCCTTAGCAGTTGTAAATATTGTATATAGTTATGTTTGTTTGTATGATTTTTATTTATTTGCCATCTTTGTATTTATTTCAATTATAGGTTGTTGTTGTTTTGTTTTTTTTTGTTTTGTTTTTTTATTTTGTTATATTTTATTGTACATATAAATGATTTTTTTTTCTATTTTATTTAATTTGACTTTATCGTTATTTTCTGTATATATTGTATGAATGTGGTCCTATATCTCTATTACTATTGTTCATTCTGAAACAGATTGTAATATTTCTCAATAAATAAATATTAAATTTAAAAAAAAAATTAACTTAGCATATACATTTATAAATTTAAAAAATTACTATTTCTTTTGATTTATTCGAGTATAATATTCAGAACTATTATTTTAAGCATATTTAGGACTTTTATTAGCTGTATGTCTATATTTGTAAAAGAAAGTACCACTCAATTTTCTGGTATCTAAAAAATTACTATGGTTGTGAGGCTAAAATTTTTCCTGGAGGTTCGTCTTACCGCCTAGATGTGCAATAACGCAGGATCTGAAAATCTTCGCCCAAAAAGTGGTTCAACAACCTAAACGTAAAATTGTCTTAATCTGATATGTATCAGCAAAGGTACAAAGATTTTATAACAAATATATTTAAGCATATTACTGCTGTTATGTGTTCGTTTAACGTCACTTTTATACTACTATGGTTAATCGTATGATGACTAATTTTTTCCTCTCCAAGTTTAGTTAGGGTAGAGATCTTTAACGAGTTCATGGAATCGCAAAGGCTTGGGACCACCATTTTACGTCCCCTTCGAAGGAGGGCATAACTAAGGTTGTTTTCAACTCCCATTAAAAAATCTTAAGGGCACCTGGCTGGTCACTACATACAGGTGACCGACCCTTTTAAGTATATTGCGTTTCATATCTGTTTCGAGTGTAGGTTCCTATGAAAATATATTCAATTGTTATTTATTTTTAAAAAATGGTTTGTGACGATTATTTTTACACATTAAGTGATTATGGGTATAACCACTTCTACTGGTTTGCTATTGTAAATTTGACAGGAAGAAGTCAAGATCGGGCTTTAAATGATAACAAAGAGTAGCTGATAGTTGATATTTATTATAGCCAATCTTACCATAAACGCACATAAATTAATACGAAATGCAATATTCGCGAGCAAAGCTGCGTGACACAGCTAGTATAAAATATGAATTTTATTCAGGAACTTTGCATTTTGTAGGAATAACCGGCGCACAGTGGGCAAAATCACCAATTTAGGTGGACAAAAGTTTGCAATTTTCCAGTGCTTCCCCTTTTTATTATTAGTTGGCAAGACCCTTATATATCCCGTCATACCGTGTTTACAAATAAATAGTAAATGAGTGAATCATTCCTGTTCACACAAGAGCCTAGTAACCGGCAGTGGGATTATCTTTATTCGATGGCCATTTATTGTGCTCAAGGTGTATTTAGAGCAAAGTCTTTTTGCTTTTAGTTGACAATAGACATTGCTGAGACAGGTAAGAGATTATATTTCCAAACTCGCTATTGAATATACATTGCAATCTCACCTGTAGAGTTAATTTAGCAATTTGTTAATGTATGCCCTTACTCAATAACGATAAACTATATAACCCCCAAGTTACCCCAAGGATTTGTTTGTAGGATTGATTTCACCAATCTTTCTAGTCTTTAAATATTACAAAGAATTTTTGCGACTTTTTGAGTGATACATAATGTTTTTCAGAAACAACACTCCAAATCAAATAGTTTTACAATCTATAATTTTAAGAATTTCCTAAATCATTTAAAATACATCTATTAGCAGGTTTTAGCAACTCCGAACCATAATTAGAGTTTTTGTATTATTTTTCCCGTATTCTAGGACTTCGAAAATATAGGGAAGTTTTAGACTTTAGCTAATAAAATTTATGTTTGACCACTGTGCGCACGCCAATCGTGTTAAAAAATTAATTACTTTTTATAATCTTTTCTTATAATTAAAAAAAAAAAAAATTTTCGTAATCTGGGACCCCAAAGGTTAAATATAGACAAATTTCAGAATTTTGTACACCTAAATCGGTCATATTGCCCACTGTGCGGCGGAGGTATAAATTGAACGCAAAAATGTCATATGTTTTAAAGCTTATGGATAAACAAATAAAACGACGCATTCATATCGAACGAATAATAGCCAAGATATAGGAAATACATTAAATATAAAAATAAATTTTACTACGAATTGAAAAAAGTTTTACAAAACATGACATTTTCTACCCCATTCCAGGTTTTCCCGCGTGAAGATCCCCCTTTCTTCTGAGGACGTGGTTCTTTCCATCGCTTGTAACAAACCGACTATAATTTTTTCTGACTATTTCTTTTCACCAACATATTCTTCCAACTATATATGACCAAGATCCCATTCCAACTATATATATATATATATATATATATATATATATATATATATATATATATATATATATATATATATATATATATATAACATTTCTTTCTTCCGTGGACTCTTCATGTATATACGAGTTTATTGTCCGATTAGCCATAGGAGCATAAAGTGATGTTATATAAATAAATAACAAACGATATAGCAGCTAATACCTATTAGATTACGTGAAATACTTCAGTAATTTCAAATATAATAAAAATAGTAATAATAAACGTTATATAATAATAAAAATGTCGGGAAAATACGCCATCTCCTTTAGTGTCGGCCCGCAGAAGTATAGTCTGGACCCACAGAAGCCGTGCCCAGTTTGTGATGGAGACGCATTGGAAGATTGTTTCCATTTTTTTGCTCGATGTCCCGCATACCATGACAATAGAACCCGTTATATGCCCGTATTAAATGATGTGAGTATTGATAGCTTTTACGAAATTCTTGCGGAACCCCACGTAATGGACCTGAAATCATTATTTATTTTTGTCAAAGAGAATCTTAAAATAAGATTTCAACATCTTTCTCAGAATTTTAATCATTCTTAAGGGTTTCGGGACTTGTTAGTAATTTGTGGGGAATTAGTATTCGCTTTAGTACTAATATTTTTGCATTATTTATTGATATGCTTATATTTAATTTATGTTATTTATGTATATGCTGGATGAAATTAATCATAAAGATAGCAGCACCTTTATGCTTACTGCTGTATATGTGTTTTGTTGTTTTTGTTTTAAATATTTATTCGAATTGTAATTATATTATTGTATATTTGCTGGTGATAAATCTATTAATTGTGCTGTGTCAGCCAGCTCTATTTGTATGGGGATTGCCCTAAAGACAAATAAATAAATTTAAAAAAAAATAATAATAAACGTGAGAGTTCATAAGAATTATGTTCATATTTCACAGGCCTTTTTCATAATATGTATACCATGAAATGATTTTTTTCCGCCAGAGATGAATAATTTACCTCGACCGTTCTTGATTCTAGGTTCACTTTATTTCAGACTTATTATGTTTCGATCCGTACGGTCTATCTTTTTTAAAAAGTAACATCTTAAATCTATGCTATAGAATGCTGTGATAGTTTAAGTTTTAATAACATAGTTTTGTTATTTTTTTAAAAATATTAATCCTGTTTTATAAATTAAAATTAATTGTAATACAAAGCATTTATTGCAATATAACGTAATGCTACGGTCAAGACAATGTCGGGTGGACCACGCCTGGAGGGGCCTAGATGTGGCTAGAGACTTCTGGACCTGGACAGTCCTGGAAGTGCCTGGAACGGCCCACCGTATGATAGTAGGTGTACTAGGAGAGTCGTTTTTTTCCTTAGGTTCAATATTATTACCATAAATATTATTATAAATAAAAATAAAATTGTTTATTGTTTCAGGATTCTGCGGTTTATCATGAGTTGAATGTCGCTATGAACAGGTAATAAAATATTTATTTAAAATCTAAAGGATGTTTATAGGAAATCCTCAACTCCCTGCTTTTTTTTCTTTTTTGTTTGATCTTAAAAACAATAATTATTCAGTGGACATTATAATTTATAAATAATTATAAAATATATTTAAACGTTTCAGAAAAAGTGTGGTAAACAATTAGACACAAATCTTTCTAATTTAAATATTTTTATAATTTTATTTTATGTCAATTTTTCAATTAATTGTTTGTTTGCTTATTTATTTAACGTCCTGGGGTGGGAGTGTGTAAGTGGGAGTCCTAAATTTTGCCTATCCAAGTTATATTAGGATAGGGATCTTAAACGAGTACCTGACATCGCACAGGCTCGGAACCACATTTTAACGTCCCCTCCGAAGGACGGCATAGCTTAAGGATTTTTTACTCCCATTAAAAAATCCTAGAACCACCTGCGGGTTTGAACCCGTGACCTTTTACAATTAATTTTTTTATTTCTTTAATGTTAATTTATGTTTTTCACTCATATTTTGAAAATATCTATTAGAAATATATTATTATAATAGTTGTTCGTTATGGGCTATGGAAATATTAGCAATGAGGTAGGAAAAAAAAAGGGTGCAATATATTAAAAATATCGATGATGCTTTGTAGATTACAATACAAATAAGAAAAAAATAATTTTTAGTTACATTTAATATTAATAGTAATATTGTTTATTTATTCCGCTACGAGTCACTTTAAAATATTATTTCATGGCATAAAAATCAGCCATACAGAACCACAGAACATACGGATGAAATAATGATTATTTTTTTTTTTTTTTTTTTTTTTTTTTTTATTGGTTTCATTTGCCTCTACCCCAGAGGGTCATTGGCAAGTTTTGAAAATTATACTCTATTATAATATTTAGTTTCTTTGAGGAACTTGAACAGTTTCATAGCTGATTCCTCTTTGTCCTCTAAAAGTTTCGTTATAGTCTCCGGTAATTTTAATTTTCGTCTACTTGTTTCAAATAGGGGACACTCTAGTAGGACATGTTTCACTGATTGTAACGTATTGTTGCAATGTTCACATGTTGGAGCCTCCAGGCCTCTGAGGAGATAGCCATGAGTGAATTCACAGTGACCTATCCGAAGTCGGCATATTATGGTTTCTTCTCTTCTTGACTTTCTTGAGCTGGTGGTCCAACTTTTACAATCTTGTTTGATTTCAAACAATTTTGACTGGCTTAGGCTCCACTCTCTCTCCCAGTTCTGGAAGATAACCGTCTTTAGATGGTTTGTCCAGTCTTCCGTTGAGATTTCTTCTACCTCCGTTATTTCTGGTATTTCTCTTTGCCTAGCTGTGTTAGCTGCTCTATCCGCTTCTTCATTGCCCGAAATTCCGCAGTGGGCTGGGACCCAGGCCAAGACTACCTTCACTCCTTTCTGTTTCACTTCCCACCATGTGTTTATTATTTCCCGTATTATGGAGTTAATACGAAATGGGCTGTCTATGGCTTCTAGAACGCTCTTTGAGTCTGTGGCAATGACCCAATTTTTTGCTTCGGAACTTTTTACCCAATGAAGAGCCTTCAAGATAGCTGTAGCTTCTCCTGTGTAGACGGAGCATTCCTCTGGCAGATTAAACAGTAATTTGTGGTGGTTTATAATCACGGCGCAGCCCACACTGTTTTCCATTTTAGAAGCGTCAGTGTATATCACCTTGAAAGTGTTATATCGTTCTAGTAGTTCTAAGAACGAATTTCGTATTTCCAATGGATGTCCTTTTGCATATCTTTCCATTGTTCTATCTATGGAATCAGGAATGATTATTTAAAATATAATAAACTAATAATATATTTATATTTATATAACCCTACTAAAAAGTTTAGTAGACATTTAATTTATTACATTTTTATGTTTGATGATAAAACTAGAATCGTTTTATAAATTTAGTATACCACTAGTCTTGCTCTAATATTATTTTACTAGCTAAATATTTCCTTTATATATATATATATATATATATATATATATATATATATATATATATATATATATATATATATATATATATATATATATTGCTACAGCACACAGCATACCGCATCAATCCCGAAGACAATCTTAAATAAGAAAAAAGATAGAGAGAGATTCCGCCAAATAGGAAATACATACATTTTACTAATTTTGAAATCGATCATGGACATCCGAAAATCCAGACCAGCCTCAATATATATGGTGATGCAGGATTCCCAGTGAGTCCAAGATTATGGTCTCCGCCATGTTTTGCATCTCATTTCTTCCGAGTCCATAGTTCTCTAAGAATAATGCAGTGGCTACTGGGATGGTTCCTCTGCTTCCGAACCAAAGTCCCACGACTTTAAATTCCCTTTCGCCGAACTCCTCACGAAATTTTTCCCTCAGGTATGGAATACATTTTGTATAAATGTTCTCTTTCTCCTCTTGAATCCTCTTGCCTTGTTCTTGGTCATTTGTTTCATATCTGATAGTGGGGTCCACTATCAGTGCTTCATTTTTTTAAAATTTCATTGCTTCATAAATAAATTTCCTACAAAATGAAAAAAAAAAGAATCATTGAAATCGGTTGAGAATTAGGGGTGGGCATAATGGAATGATCGGACTTCGATGATTTAAATAATCGAATGATCGAATGATTAATATGCATTCTGAAAGACAATATGGCACAATTCCCCTCTCTATGATTGCTGAACTGGCTGAGTCTAGGAGCAAATATACACAAAATTTATGTGATGAGCAAACAAAAATAAATAAAAATCATTCGATAATCTAGACCCCTTATAATCCCTCGATTATCGTTAAAAAATTAATTTCGAATGATCATTCGTTACTCCAAACCGATTAATCCGATAATCAATTAATTCGAATGATTGAAATAATCGAATGATCTGATAATCTATTGAGAACTACTTGAGATATAGCGTTTTGAACTTAGCTGTGGCGATGGGCCATTTTTCTTGAAAATGTTTAATGATTTTCGTATTAGTCAATTGCCCATAAACAGCTATATAAATAGTTATACCCTAATATAGTTATTTGGAAATAATAAACCATTGTGTAATAATTGGCCGCGTTTCATTAATAGTGTTTTTTTCTTAAAAAAAGGCTTGCCTAGCATGCATATTTCTTCACATATAATCCTTCACCGCTTCTTTAGTAGTGGCATCTAATTCCACTACCTAAAGTTTAGGTAAAATTAGCGTAACCTAGTGGATAGAGCATTAGGTTACTGTTCTCCGGATCCAAGGTTCTAATCTCGGTTATTTCAGCTGAACGAACCTGGGGTATAGAGACCCTCCTGAGGCATACCCATAAAGTGGTTACCCAAGATCGGGGGAAAATCTGGCGACTGAGCGTGATTTAGGCCTAATCACCTCCTTGCACGGTCGTTGGCCGTGAAGCAGTACGGACCTCTATATGTACCGAACCCAAGACCCTTCATGGGTTGTAGAGGTACAGGAATTTAAGTTAAGTTAAGTAAGCGTTAAAGTTGCTAAAAATGGCGAGCAGAGGTATAAAGGTATACTATACTTTCACCATCCTGAAAATCCCACTAAATCGCTTTGTGTGAGTGCGGGACATAAGGAAGCTTATAGCAATTTAATATTCAAATACTATATTATAAAAAATATATCTCTGAGTATCGTTAGGTTATAACGGCGAAACTATTTCACCGGATCAGAAACCATAAACCGATTCCTACCCAAAGCCCTTATATTCTCAACCTGCTCACGTACAGTGGCCCGTTCCACTGAGTGAGGTCATGAAGACATCGGCAATTTATATATATTTCGCTCTCACTCATAGCAATATGGTGTAGGTATATATTTCAAAAATATCGAAATATATTTCGTACTTAAATTTATTATTATCAATATGTATGGTATATAATAATATTAGGCTTACTAAACACAAGAGTTCGATGCCAATACTCCGACATGTATATAGATTCGAACAATGAGCATCGTTCAATCCCAAGCCTCTGAGGTCCGACTTTAACTAATCTTCCCATCGACGCTTCGGCCTACCTCATGGACGCCTACCAGTCTTACACAGACCAACTTTTTATGCATATATAGTAAACTTTATGTATAGATTATACAGATAGATTTAATATATATATATATTGTGAACGCCAGATAGTATTTTTGTTGTTTAATTTGAAAATACAAATTTCGATATTTTTTTTGTAAATATTTATCTTTATTATTGTTGTGGAAATAGTTTTATATATATATAATATATATATATATATAATATATATAATAAATTCGTCATGTGCGTGAAGCCGATTACCTTAATTTAAACTTTTTAAATTAAATATTTAGGCATTGTTATTGCTAAATTGCTGTTTATAAGCAATTAACTAATATGAAAAGCAATAAATAATTTATAAGAAAATGGAACATCACCGCAGCTAACTTCAAAACACTAAAAATCTCTGCTAGATTCTGAACCACATTCAATAATTCCTTTTATATTTTGTAGAAATATATATATAAATTTATATCTGCACAAATAACTGAGTTATGGGCGTATTTATGTGTAAATTTTAATACTTTTTCTTCTCCTTTTTCTAATTATTCACATTTTTTTGTTAAAAAAAAACAATAATAATTTTTTTCTCTATTTTAAAAAATAAACGAGTTATAGAGGTATATATAAACATGATTTAAATTTTTTTTTTCTTTTTCCTTTTTTTGTTTATCGCGCATTATTGATTCTAAAACTCTATACATATTTTTCTCTATCTTAAAAAACAACTGAGTAATGGGCCTATTTATTTGTCGGTAAAATTTAAATTTTATTCTGTTCCTTTTTCTAATTATTCTTGATTTTTTTGGTTAAAAAGAACAGTAATAAATTGTTTTCTCTATCTTCAAAAAGAACTGAATTATAGGCGGACATATAGGCAAGATTTCCATTTTTTTCCTTTTTTAAATTTTATTTTATCGTGCATTACTGATTCTAAAACTTTATACATATTTTTCTCTGCCTTCAAAAATAATTGAGTTATGGGCATATTTAGACGTAAAATTTTCTTTTTTTTTTCTTTTTATTAATAATTACTCGCGATTTTTTGGTTAAAAAACACTCATGCATTTTTTCTTTATCTTAGAAAATAACTATGTAAGTTATGAAATGAAAACACTTTTAATCGGCCGCCATTTTAAAAGTAACCAGCTGATATGAACGTATAGGTGTTAGGATCTTTGTTGAGTGCACTAGTATTTTTTTGGGGGAATTAAAAATAATAGATCCAGTGGTAAAGGAGAAATGCCGCGGAAGGCATACGACAGAAAAAGGATTTTTTAAATTCCTTTTTTGAGTTCTACTTATCTTGAATATATGAATTTATTTATTTTCTATTTTATGTAATTTGACTATTATTATTATTTTCTGTATATATAGTATGAATGTGGTCTCATATCAATATTATTATTGTTCATTTTGTAACAAATTGTAATATATCTCAATAAAAAAAAAAAAAAAACTTATCTTGAACCGCAAGCCCTCACAATTGGGTTTTTTTTTTTTTATTTTTTTAGGTCGATTACAAAGGTTCTTTATTTGAAATGATAAACCAAAAATACTGGTAGCTATGGTACATTATGTTCAGAAAAGAACTGTAATTTTAAAATACTTGCGTGTTTGTTAGATATAACCAGATGAAAGATTTCGACAAAACTGAAGTATTTTTTAGCTCGATTAAGAACCGTCATAAAAGCCATTGTGTGTCAAATACTTATTCTATCTGGTGAATATAATTAATCCTAGAAAACCAGAGGGCTATCTGAGAGTGGGATAGACTTGGAAGCTGCCCAAAGGATCTAAGTTTCTATGACAGGCATCAGCACTGATGTCAGCGTTAATGGTAGGAATTCTCCAAGTCCAGATTAACCGTCCCCGTGTGCATTAGAAGATTGCCAATCCGGGCCCTAATCTCAGGGGAGTAATCTAGTAGAAAAAAATCTTTATCTTTTAATAAGAACCTTTTTAATGGTCATTGCCCTATAAAAAGTTTTAATTACTAAATTCAAATCCTTCAGAGCATGATAATTTTATTCAAAAGCATCAGGTTCGTGTCACCTTGATGTGAAAATTTATTATTTATATAAATAAAGGGCATTAAATATTATTTTTAAAATAATATCGCAACGCATAAAATATTAAAGATTCCCTTTTTGGTTTATTATTTTGACGAATGAACCTTAGTAAGTAAAAAGCATTAAAAAATGTATAATAATAAGAAAACAAAATCTGGTGCGGGTAACACACGACTTTCACTTACCTCCGTTTTTAAAATCAATTAAAGAATTTTCAAATACAGTAAGATATCAAAATAAGTGAAACCATTAAATAATTAATTAAATGGAACTTTTATAGAAACATGTGTTTTATTAAAAAATCCATTATATTATTATCTAAAATAATCACTTAGTTTTATCGGCTTTTCATCACTCTTTATTAATTTTTATAAGCTTGTTTAAGATAATATTTTTTTCTGAAATCTTAGCTTTCCAACGGTATATCATACATGTTGTAACCGGTCGCGGTTGTCGGCACCGGTTGGCAGAACCTGCTCCATTGTAACCTTACCTCTTGTTATTGAGACAATTATCTCGAATAACTTAATTTTAAACAAATAATAATTGAATTTAAATTTAAGAAAAGGTATATCCTTGTTAGAAAGAGATATTAGCAATTGCTTAAACAAAATAAAATACTTATCACTTAAAATAAATATATACATGCATATTAATGAACCAAATTGTTTCTAAACTCAGTAAAACTGCTTCTATTTCATTAAATAACCAAACTAAATTAAACTAAATAACCACTAACGGTAATAATTATAATATAAAAAAATAAAAAAAGAAATTACTTCACAAAAGGTATTGCATTAGCATTACCAGGCCCCACGTTGGGCGCCAATTATTTTATGACCAGGATATTCCACTTCAAAGTTAATTAGAAGGGCGCCAGGCTGGTTAGGCCAGATACAGGTAGCTTTATCCACTTTTGGTGCAAAATAAGGGAAAATAAAATTTGGTACATACCATGTCATAAAAAAGTTAATTTGCTTTTCCAGCAAAGCTCAGCGAGAAGGGCTGGGTTAGTTTGTTCTGGCATGCAATGCAATTATCAAAATACTTCTAATATAATTTATTTTCTATCTACAAAATAAAATAAATGCAATTACTACCATGCAACAATTTATGTACAATATTAAAATATTTACAATCGGTATATATAAAAGGTAATGAGCTACAAACAAAGAAATGAACATAAGACAAAATAAAAGGAAGTTTTACATAAAGGAAAATTAAAAGAAAAGATAAGGAGATACAAGTAAGTTATAAGGTAACATAAGGAACAAGAGGTAAGGTTACAATGGAGCAGGTTCTGCCAACCGGTGCCGACAACCGCGACCGGTTACAATGTATATTACTGTTCTTATGTTTAAAAACAAAAAATTGCTTTAAAAAATATTTTTTTAAGTTTTATCCTTTCTTCAAATTCGCTCAACTTGCTTATCATCAATGTTAACAAGATAATGTGATTATTTTTATAGAATATTCAAAACTAAAGGTACTTTAGAAGAACAAACTTTTAAATATAGGAATTTATGCCCTGTCAGACTATTTCAATCAGAATTAAACCTACATAGCGTTAAAGCCCATTAAATTTTACATCGACATAGCGAGTTTAATCAAAATCGTTGGAGCCGTTTTTGAGAAAATCGTAAATAGGTGTAAAATGCATGGTATAAATTGGCTCTTCTGTTAGGCTGATTTTAATGAAAATGTTTTGTAACGTCTCGGGCGTATAGTTGTCTTAAATATGAAGTTTCCGTTTCATAGGGCTTTTCGTTTTCGCCCGGGAGTTACCACACACACAAACAGACCTTTTTGCGGGACTTATATAGTAAGTGAATGTAAAAATATTGGGTTGTAAAATAAGTTATTAGCATTTTTCAATATTTTAATTTAGTCCTCTCTGTGTTTATAAAATCATGTTATTTCGATTAGTTAAGGCGCTTTTATACATCAGTTTCAACGTTGATTCCTTATGTTAATGTTGTATTTCGCTTGCTCCTAAGAGAAAAAAAAATTAAAATATTTTTATTATCTAATGATTTTTATATCTGAAAAGGAAAATCCGCTGCACAGACGGTAAGCAAAATTTGCAGCGTGTATGATGATGATGACTTAAAGAAAGCACCGTCCGTAAGTGGTTTACTCGACTAAGAGCCGGAAATTCGACTTGTAAGAAACAAAACGCTTGGGTCGTCCTTTTGTAACTGTTATGTTATTATATTTTGTCTACAATATTTAGCTTTTCAACGATATATTATAGATGTATATTACTTTTCTTATGTTCATAAACGGAAAAAAAAATATTTGCAGTTTTCTCCTTTAGTTGTATATCAAATTCGCTCAATTTGCATATTTAGCCGTTATTTATCTAAACTAATAAGATCATGTACCTATATTTTCCGAATCTACAAAATTAAAGGTACTTTAGAGGAAGAAAATTAAAAATTTTTAAAATATCGGCATTAAAGAACTGTCAGACTATTTTAACCAGAATGAAAGCTACATGATATAAAAGCCAATTAAATTTTACATCTATATTGCGAATTTAATTAAAATGATTTAATTAAAACACAGACACATATAGAGACCTTTTTGAGGGACTTGGTCATCTGGACTCAGAAGACCGTAAAACGTATTTCCGTTGCAAAGTTTATTTTACAATTGTTTTTATTTGTGCTCCAATGTTATTTGCCATCTGCAAAAAAAAAAAATAAAAAAAAAAAAAAAATAAAAAAAAAAAAAAAAAATAAATTAAAAAAAAAAAAAAAAAAAAAAATTAAACCGCTTTAAAATTCGATCTATTTCGAGGATAAACCCATTCCGACATCAGAGGAAGTACGATATTTGGGACAAAAGACTGACATGGAGTCTGCTTGACAAACGATCCAAATTATCCGTGAACACCAAAATTACTATTTACAAAGTACTGATCAAACCATTATGGACATACGGGATAGAGCTATGGGGATCTGCCAAATGTTCCGTTGAAAAGTTCAATTCGAATATTTTCACGATCGCAATAAAAATATTTCATTTATAGGTAAGTGAAAGTAAAGATGAATTGATATGCTTTAACAAAAAAAAAAAAGTACCTAAACTCCTGACGGGTCCTTGGCTCAGTGTGTGTGTAATATATATATATATATATATATATATATAATAATATATATATATATATATATATATTATAAACTTTAATAAAATAATACTTTTAATTTAAATTTTACATCTAGAAAACCATACAGGACTATATGCAAACAGTAATTAACGATAAATAGATGTATATATAAACACCATTGCGTGGTGTGTGAGGCCAGTGCCCCCCACTCGCGTGCTCACCTCCGGTTAAGCAACTAGATAATTGAAAGCTTAATGACTTGGTCTTGTAAAATGATTCAACTCCATTAGTGGATCCTGAGAGGAAAACGAGACAAACTTCTTCGTCCAGAATTCCACATCTTTATAAGGTTATACGGTCTAGAAATGATAAACATTTATTTTGTTAATTTGTTTATTATTCACAAATAGTGGAACTGACTTAGTGGGTCCTAAATACTTAAACCTGTTTAAAAAAAAGTAAAGCAGAAGCAACACACGAGTTTTATTTACTTCTGTTGTTCCAATTAATTTATGAACTTTTAAGTTAGAGTTGAAAAAACTTAATTTTTTTTTAAACATTATTTATTGAAATTTACAACTGTACTTCATAATACAACAAGTAAATATGATAAAAGAAAAATGACATGAAACAGACTAGTCGAAGAACTACTCAATGGTAGCACTCCTGTAACTATTATAAACCAGAAGGTCTCTGGGCAATCTTCTTTTCAGACGCCTCGGAGGAGTATTAGGTATCGAAGAGAAAGCTAGGATAGAAGAAACTTGTGGGTTAGAGTGGAAGAGGAGTTTGTTATGTTAGGAGTGATATCTGGTTCGGGCCGAATCCTATAAAAAATTAAAATGAGTTCCGATGGATATATTTAATTTAGTTTATATTGAATAGTATTGTCAAGTATTTAATTGTAATGTCAAGTATTTTACATTAACCAAGCCAAATATGTCGTAAAATATAGCTGCTGTGCGAAAAAAAACACGTTTTTATATAAAAATGTCATTCCGGAAACGTTCCCGGATATGACGGAGCCTTCTTGAAACAATTATTAATTACCCAACTGATATCTGTAATAAATACTTGTTAATTAATTTAGTTTATATTTTACTAGCGTGGTTTTAAATAAAATTTTATTTCTTCTGGCTATATGTTGTCTTATGAGGCTAAAAATATATAAAACAGGATAAAGAAATATTGTGCGGAAGGAGACAGCTGAAGCTTACCTTAAAATCAAACCACGAGAATAAAAAATGTTAAAACTGAACGTAAGTATGAACTTATCAAGAAAAGACCGAGAAGAAAAGCAAAAATGAGAACATGAGAAACCTACCAATATCTTCTATCAGCAAAGTTGACGCAATGATAACGAAGTATTGACCAACATCAAGATAAAAGTTTAATATGATATTTAAGAATACTTGGCTACATCGATTAAAAGAGATTCAGGCACATTTTTTATGAGTAGGCCTTATGCTTACTAAATAAATAAATTTTGAAATCATCCAACATACAAACATTGCACTTATTATTTTATAAACCAAAATTGTATCTATACCGTCATATATAGAACACTTGCATGATTTCGCGAACACCTCATCATTTCCGGTCTCTAAAATCGCAGATAGCAAATAATTATTCTGTATTTTTGGAAAAAGTCCCTGGTAATGTTAAAGTAAGACGGAATTCGGAATTCTTATATATATATATATATATATATATATATATATATATATATATATTTAAAATATTGCTATATTTATTCAATTTTATACAAGAACATAGTCAAATAGTTTTTGTAACGATTTTTTTTTCAAACATATATATTTGCAATTTCTTTAGATATTTTTAATTTCTTAATAATAAGTGTATACTTCCGCTATTAAACAGAGTCAAAAAGAAATACTCAAGTTATATTTTAGTTTCATTTTGAACCTCACAAAAACATTCCCGGAATGATTATTTTTTAGGGACTTTTCAATTTTTTATAAAATATATTTTTATTGAAATTTACAACTGTATGAAATACAAGTAAATATGCTGATTAAAAATAAGAAAATAAAAAAATGAAGAGAAAACTGCCCATTGGCAGCACTATTTAGTAGTGAGTCTAAACAAGAAGGTCTCGAGGCCATCTTCTTTTCAGGTGCTTCGGTGGAATATCAGGAATTGAAGAGAAAGCAAGGATTGAAACTAGTGGAGTTTTTCATGGAAGGAGTGATATCTGGCACGGGCATAATTAACAACATACAGAACAGTAAGATCATTGAGGATGACTTTATTCGTGTCAAAGTAAGGAGCGTTAAGGATTTTGCGAAGGATTTTGGATTGTAAGGATTAGGTACGGGAAGAGTTTGATGGTTTAGTAGAAACCCATAGCTCAACTCCAGGTCCAAATAGGTCTTATGATTGTCATGTAAATGAGTCTATTGTAGTTAAGTAAAAGGTTAGAGCGTCTGTCTAGTAAAGGTTGGAGTAACCGAAATCGGCAAGCAGTTTCTTGCCTGTTCAGTTTTGTATGCAGATTCCATGCATACAGCATCAAGCAGGAGTCCTAAATAGTGGATCTGTTCAACCGGGACAAGGGACTTTAAGACTTTTCAATTAAAAAATGAAATTACAAGAGTAGTACTCTATTCTATGCTCTGCTAAGGGACAAATTGTTTAAACAGAAGTTTATTGATCATTTAAGCTGATTATCAATTTAAGAGCTGCTAAGTATTTTCTATCATAAAACAGGATTCAGAATTTGCAACCTTGGTGATTTTGACCCATCTATGCAAGGAAATACGCAGGATGTTCTTTGTTGACAGTAATATCGTTGGCAAACACATAAAATCGATATTCTACCATCGAATAAGCTATAATTTCAAAGCAACGTATGTAGAATATAGTAAATATAAATGGCACAAATATAGATGATTGCGTAGGATATAGACTAACCCAATTTCGATCTATTACGGTTCAGCTTTAAATGTTTAATGCCCAGGCTAGACAGTTATTGATTCGTACGGTTCCGAGGCAGTAGGAACCGTAAGTGTTTATCGATAGCATATATATTTAGCTATAAAGTTCTTTAATCAATTTCATTTGAAATTTAATAGCTCATTTTGGTATATTACTTAATAAGATCAATTACCAAGATAAACAGAAATTGATTTGAGTATATAACTGGAGCGGGTTTGATCATTAACTTGAGTAGTATTAAAGTGAAAATTGTATATATTTTATGTTCTGTAAATTAATTAATTCTCTTACCAACTTATTTTTGGATTCTAGTTTTCAACGGTTTAGGGTTTCCAGTGTCCAAATAACCAAGTCACGCGAAAAGGTCTTGGTGTGTGTGTGATAAGTATAGCAAGTAAACGAAAATTTATATTTAATACAACTATGTACCCGAGATGTTAGATTAAATTTTTCACAAAAATCGGCTGACCAGAAACCCTACTTTAAACTATGCATTTTACACCTTTTCACGATTTTCTCAGGAATGGCTATAACGATTTTGATTTAACTGGTTATATCAATAAAAAATTAATAGGCTTTAATTTCAAGTAGGCTTCATTCTTAATGAAATAGTTTGACAGGACTTAAATACCGATATTAAATATTTTCTTTTTCTAAAGTACCTTTAATGTAGTAATGTAGATTCTATAAAAATAACTGTATCACCTTGTTATTATTGATAAAAAAACAGGTAAATATATAATTTGAACAAATTCGATATCAAACTAAAGGAGAAAGCTGCAAACATATTTTTTAATATAAACTCATCTTGTTAGCATTGATAAAAAACGAAGAAATGTACAAATGTAATAAATTTGATATTAAACTAAAGGAAAAAATATATATGATTTTAACTGATTATTATTATATCAATATATTCTAAAACACCGGAAGGTCTCGCATAATATTAAGGTAGATATTTGGGCTGAATAATTTCTTTCATAAAAACTTTAAAAAAAAAATCTATAGTGAATAATTTTTAAATTTTGTTAATAATGGACACCTAACTTTAAATATTGTTCTACAAAATGTTTTTAACAATTTACTTCACTATAGAATTTGTTTTTAATGTTATGGAAATTGGTATTTTTACTTTGTAGACTTCTGAAGATGGGAAAAAATCCCGAAACGTTATGTTGATTTAATAAAAAAATCTGGTGCGGGCAACACACGACTTTCACTTACCTCCATTTTTAAAATCAATGAAAGAATTTTTAAATACAGTTAGAGATAAAAATACGTGAAATTATTAAGGAATTAATTAAATTAAATTTCTATAGAAACATGTGTTTGATTCAAAAATCAATTATATTATTATCTAAAATAATCAGTTATTTTTATGTTCATTTCATCGCTCTCTATTAAGTTTTAAAAGCTTGTGTATGAGATGATAATTTTTCTAAAATCTTTAGCTTTCCAACGGTATATCATACATGTATATTACTGCTCTTATGTTCAAAAACGAAAAATTGCATTAAACAAATATTTTTTCTGTTTTCTCCTTTAGTTGGGTATCGAATTTATTCGATTTATATATTTACCAGTTTTTCATCAGCGTTAACAAGATAATCTAGTTATTATTATTGAATCTACAAAATTAAAGGTACTTTAGGGGAAGAAAATTTAAAATATCGGCATTTAAGCCCTGTCAGACCATTTTTATCTAAATAAAACCTACATTATATTAAAGCCCATTAATTAATAAGGGCGTATAGTTGTCTTAAATATGAAATTTCAGTTTCATAGGACTTACCGTTTCCGCCCGGGAGTTACCACACACACACACACACACACACACATACACACACACACACACACACACACAGACACAGACCTTTTTGCGGGACTTGGTTATTTGGACTCAGGGGACCCTAAAACGTGTATTTCCGTTGAAAACTGGAATTCGAAAATTTTCACGATCGCAATACTTCCCCTTACTATATATAGTAAGTGAAAGTAAAAATTTACGGTAGTTTGTTTGTTTGTTTGTTTAGGTTTTAAGGCGTAAAACCCTAAGGTCATCAACGCCTAGACACTATATGCATATTCAACTTTTATAAAAAAGAACTATTAGGTAATGGGTGATTGAGAGAAAGAAAGAGAAAAAAAAATAAAATAAAATAAATAAATAAATAATAAATAAATACAAAAAAATAATAAAAAAAATAAAATAAAGAAAGAAAAAAAAAATTTTTATGTAAACTATAGTTTAAAAAGCTAATACTAGTAATGCTAACTGACTAGGAATGGTCATTATAATTTCGATAATAATGACTGCTCCTTAAGAAAATCAAAAACTGATTCAATGGTTTTCTCTCTATCACCCAGCACCGCTGAAATATTCGGGCTTAGTCCATAGGGGAATTTACGGTAGTAAATTTCTTATTAAATTTTTTAAAGTAAATTTCTTTCATAAAGACTTAAAAAAATGTAAGCCTTTATGGAAGAAATTATTCAGCCCGAATATCTACCTTAATAGTAATTATTATTTTTCCGAACAAAAGCATACTTGAATAGATTTAGAATATACTGCTAGAAGGTAAATATTTTAGAAAAAAATGATATCTTATACACGAAGTTGAGAAGGGTAAAGTAAACTTTATTCTACTGCTAATCGGACGATGCTACCTACTGTGGGAGTCTTAAATATTCCCTATACGGGTCTAATTAGGATATTTAGAAAATACCTGGCATCGCACAGGCTTGAGACCACCATTTTACGTTCCTTTTCGCAGGATTACATAACCAAGGATTTTATTTCTCACTCACTTCGAAATCCGAAGAACATATGTTGAGTTGGAACCGGCGATCTTATATATATATATCATATTATATCATTAGGTATATAAGGTTGTTATGCTAGCCTCTACATCATATATAGCTCCATTTTAAAAATTTAAATTATTAAATCTAAAAAAAAATATAATTAATAAATGTGGTACGTGAACAACATTTATTTAAATACAAATATTTTGATCCTATATTCTATACTTAAGTCAAAAAAAGTTCATCAGTTAAAGCATATATCGGATTTTACCAAGGAGAATCTCTATTTCTATTTTTCAAACAAACCATCTTAAACATTATTTAACTGTTTTACATTATCTTATAATTATACTTCATTCAAGTAAAAAAAAAAAAAAGTTACTTTTCTGGCCACGTGAAACAAAAGTTTTTTCAAGTTGTTGGTGAAAGTCTTCTAGAACAATATAAAAAATCTGGTGCGGGCAACACACGACTTTCACTTACCTCCATTTTTAAAATCAATGAAAGAATTTTCAAATACAGTTAGAGATAAAAATACGTGAAATTATTAAGGAATTAATCAAATTAAATTTCTATAAAAACATGTGTTTGATTAAAAAATCTATTATATTATTATCTAAAATAATCAGTTAATTTTATGTTCATTTCATCACTCTCTATTAACTTTTAAATGCTTGTGTATGAGATGATAATTTTTCTAAAATCTTTAGCTTTCCAACGGTATATCATACATGTATATTACTGCTCTTATGTTCAATAACGAAAAATTGCATTAAAAAAATATGTTTTCTGTTTTCTCCTTTAGTTTAGTATCGAATTTATTCAATTTATATATTTACCAGTTTTTCATCAGTGTTAACAAGATAATTTAGTTATTATAATTGAATCTACAAAATTAAAGGTACTTTAGGGGAAGAAAATTTAAAATATCGGCATTTAAGCCCTGTCAGACCATTTTTATCTAAATAAAACCTACATGATATTAAAGCCCATTAAATTTTACATCGATATAGCGAGTTTAATCAAAATCGTCGGAACTGTTTTTGAGAAAATCGAAAAAAAGTGCAAAATGCATGGTATAAAGTGCCTCTTCTGGTAGGCTCATTTTGATGAAAAAAGTTTTGTCACGTCTCGGGCGTATAGTTGTCTTAAATATGAAATTTCAGTTTCATAGGACTTACCGTTTCCGCCCGGGAGTTACCACACACACACACACACAGACCTTTTTGCGGGACTTGGTTATTTGGACTCAGGGGACCCTAAAACGTGTATTTTCGTTGAAAACTGGAATTCGAAAATTTTCACGATCGCAATACTTCCCCTTACTATATATAGTAAGTGAAAGTAAAAAGATACCTAGCTGTTCAAGAAAAGTATTATAAAGGCAATATGAACATTTTATTATTATTATAAATTTATTATTTTTTAATTTAATTTCATAAATAATATTACATTCTGTTATAAAAGAAAGATTGGAAAGACTTCAGTGGATGAAAAGCTTCATTAACACAATATATAGACAAACAATAAATATCATTGTGAAGTGAGAATGTTTGACTGTGTGATTATACATAGGAGATTGTTGGGGAAGTACTGGGATTTCATTGGCTCTACTTTCCTCTCCATGCGTTAAGGGATGAGCTTGGTTTGGCATTTCCACGGCAGACTGAATCAGATATGCGTATGTTAAAGATATTCATTGTTTTTAATTGTATTTTTTTCTTCTATCTATGATTTAGATGAAAATTCAGTAGAGGGTGCAGTCAAATTGATACACAATTAAATATAAATTTAATTTAATAGAGCCGACGTTTAGGGTAAATTTTAGGCCTTCTTCAGGACTATAAAACAAAAGATAACAACCAGTAGTAAAATACAATATATAAAGATGAAAAGTAAAAGAAATTATGCTGATAATAAGAAACAAAATCTAACAGTAGTTACGTTAATTGACAAATATAATAATTAGAAACAAAATTGTCCTATATTTAATATTATAATGTTCTTTCACATTTTATGAAAGTATTGACATTTTGTACGTCATAGATATGTAACTCTTGTTTTCATAATGCAAAAATTTTTTTTTTTTTTTTTTTTTTTATTATGTTACACATTTTTTTATACCGTAAATTTTTTTATAATTTCTTTTGCCCCTTTTGTATCTAATTATTATAATATTCGTCAATTAACATAACTACTGTTTTATTTTGTTTCTAATTATCAGTATAATTGATTTTACTTTTCATCTTTATATATTGTTTTTTTATACTGGTTGTTATCTTTTGTTTTAGGCCCAGAAGAAGGCCTAAAATTTAGGCCGAAACGTCGGATCTATTAAATTAAGTTTCTACTTAATTGTGTGTTAATTTGACTGCCCCTCAACTGACTTCTCCTCTAAATAAATATCATAGATAGAAGAAAGAAAATACAACATTAAAACAAAAAAACAAACAATTAAAAACAATGAATATCTTAAACACACGCACACTTAATTACAGTCTGCCGTAGAAACCCCAAACCAAGCTCATCCCTTAATGTGTGGAGAGAAAAGCAGAGCCCATGAAATCCCAGTACTTCTCTTTCAGCAGCGTCACTGGTTCAGGGCCAGCTAAAGTTGAATTAGGGCACAGCCACAATTGTACCGCACCTGAGGGGAGAATCTGGCAAGTGCCAATTTGTCTATAGAATATCAAGGACAAGGTCTCGATGCCACTGCCGTTTCAACCTTTGTGGAGGATCGTATGGATGAGTAGAGGGGAATTCAGGGAAAAGCTTAGATTAATGAATAAGTTTCTGATGGAATAAGTTCTAAAATCAATGGCACAATGAGGTCATGATGTAATGTGTGGCTGATGACATAATAGGAAGCATGAAATATTGTTGAAAGGACTTAGGATTGAAATAGTGGGTGCCTATGGTCAAGATAGGTTTCGGTATGGTCTTGTAGATGAGTAATTTGTTGTCAACTGTAAGCTGAGAGTTACGGTTTTGTCTGAATAAAATGCCAAATCGTCGGTTAAGTTATTGTTATTTAAGTCTAGCACGAGGGTTCCTATATTCCTCTTGTAAGTATTCTGTCGAGTAGGAAGGCAAGATACTGGACTGTGTCCGAGAATGGAAGTGGTATGGAATTGAAAATTACTGGCGGACTGTCTATTTATATGTATGTTATAATTATATATAAATCTATATATATTATAAAAGTTTACTTTTTTAACTATTTTAGCCGATTATCTCTAGTGATACATAGTACACAATTATATGTATACAATCCCTCATAATTACTAAATAATTTTTTATATAACAGATAAAAGCAGAAAATATATGTGACTTTCTATTTGCCCAAGGCAGAAAATAATGAAATCAGGTACTACAGGTCACACCAGTTTCGAAGTTAAATTACGAAAGAGCGTTCCTTGCTAATTAAAAGTTTATTAATTAAACTTTTGGTCACTCTGTATTATTCCCCACTTGTCTAGTGGCTTCAATGCAATCTTCATAGAAAAGTAAACGAGATATCCATTTTTTAAAATATTTGTATTAAAGACTAAATAAAATAATATTTTTTTAACTCATTTATCTATATATGAAATAGATAATAAGCGAAAGTATTGAGATCGTGAACAATATACAAATAGCTAAGTCAGGCAAACAGGACTGTATGTGGTAAGACTTGAACGAAAACAAAATTTCATACGAAACTGAATTTTCATATTTAAGACCACTTACGAAGAGATGTGACAGCAACTTTTTCAGCAAAATCAGCTAACCAGAAAAGCCACTTTATACAATGAATTTTGCACCTTTGTACGATTATTAAAAAACGACTGTAATAATTTACATTAAACTCACTATATCGACGTAAAATTTAATTGGATTTATATCATGTTTGTTCAATTCTGATTAAATTAGTCTCCCAAGGTTCAAATGCCGGTTTTTAACTTAATTTTTCTCTTAGGTACCTTTAGTTTTGTAGATTCGAAAAAAAATAAACATAGTATCATGTTAGTATGATAAAAAGCGGATTAATTTGAACAAATTAAATACATATTGAACGAATTTGATAATCATCTAATTATAAAAGAGCGAATATATATTTTTTGGGGGTAAATTTATTTATTTTCTGTTAAACTTAAAACAACGATATTTATCAAACAAACGATGTAAACTTTTTAAAAAAAATATATTTATTGGTATTTACAACTGTATAATAAAATACATTTAGTAAATGTGATACAAGATATGTTGACATGATTCATATGTAGGGATACTACCCATTGGCAGCTCCCCAAAGTTAAACTAGAAGGTCTCGGAGCCATCTACTTTTCATACAAAAGTGTTTAAGTAGTTGAAAACGTCGAGCAGTTTCTTGTCTTTTCAGTCTTGTATGAGGGTTCCAAGTGAGACGTTTGTCCAGGTGCAGTCCTAGGTATCGGATCTGTTCAACCGGGACAAGAGGAGTGTTATTGAAGGATACTGTTGGGCAGGATGTCATAGGTTTACGACGAAGGGTAAAGGTTATTTGGTGGGATTTATTGGAATTTATTTTTATTCTTCAATTCTGACACCATACTTCAAGGTCTCTGATTGAAGAGTTTGGGAGGCAATAGTTGGATCGTTGTTGACTGATAAACACACAAGTGTCATCAAGTTAGGTAGAAAGGAAAGTGTTAGGATGGGATGGGATATCAGCTGTATAAACTGTGTAAAGGATGGGTCCTAAAATACTGTCTTGAGGAACACCTGCATACTGATTAAAAAGGGATGAATAGGCATTATTATGATTTACTTTGAAGGACCTGCCTGTGAGGTAGGGCTGGATAATGAGGAATTATGTAGGTGGAACGAATTTACGGAGTTTGTAAAGGAATCCCGGGTGCCACGAAGTAAACTTTAAGTGATTTAAATGATATGGGGTTCTTAAAGGCCTATTTTTTTTTATTTTCTTCCTATTAACTATCTTTAATTTTGTAGATTCAAAAAAGTTAACCATTTCCTTTTTTTAGCCATGCTTTAGCAATGATAAACAACTATTAAATATACAAGATGAAAGAATTTATTTACGAACTTAAGAGAAAAGAGCAAAAATATTATTTTAGGTATTTTTACAACACAAGAATATAATATAATGGGTGTATAATATACCGTTTGAAAGCTAAACATTTTAAACAAATTTTATATTATATAAAAAGTGGTGGACGTTAATGAAAAGTTACGAATAGGGTATAGACTTTGGAGATTGTTGTACATAATAATTTATACTGTAATATAATTTAATCTAAAACATATCTTTCTTATGAAACTGAGTTTTATTCTTTAATACATTTTGAACTCTAAGTTTTTGTTTTCACTTACCTATATATGAGATACATAGAAAGGGAACGTATTGTGATCTTGAAAATTTTCGAATTCCAGTTTTCAACGGAAATACACGTTTTAGAGTCCCTTGAGTCCAAATAACCAAGTGCCTCGAAAAGGTCTGTGTATGTGTGTCCATGTGTATGTGTGTAGAAGTCTAGCATAATAATAAAAAGTAGGACCAAAATGAAATTTAAGACAACTATACGCCCGAGATGTTACATCAACTAAAATCGGCTGCCCGAAAGTCATACTTTATACCATAAATTTTGCACCTTTATACTATTTCCTCAAAAACGATTTTGACTAAACTCCCTATATCGATGTAATTTTTTTTTATTTTTTTAAACATATTTATTGATCTTTACAACTGTATTATTATATACAACAAGTAAATGTGATGGACATAGTAAACTGACATGAAATACATGAAGAGACGCTATTCATTGGCAGCATTCTAAAAGTATTTTAAACTAGAAGGTCTCGGGGCCATCTGCTTTTGAGACGCCTCGGAGGATTATCAGGAATGGAAGAGAATGATAGGATAGAAACTAGTGGATTAGAGTGGGAATGGAGTTTTTCATGGAATGATTGATACCTGGTTCGGGCTAATTGAGAAACATATGGGACATTAAGGTCTTTATGGATGTGCTTATTCGTGACAAAGTAAGGAGCGATAAGGATTTTACGAAGGATTTTGGATTGAAAGGATTGGATACGAGAAGAATTCGATGATTTAGTAGTGCCCCATAGCTCTATTATGTCCATATCGGTCTTATAATGGTCATATAAATGAGTCTTTTGTAATTAAGTGGAAGTTTGGAACGTTTGTCCAGTGAGTGTTGAAGTAGTCGAAAACGGTAGTTTCTTGTCGTTTCAGTCTTGTATGGTGGAGTCCTAGATATCGTATCTGTTCAACAGGGGCTAGTGGAATCATTGGTTTACGACGAAGGGTAAAGGTTATCTGGTGGGATTTGTTAGAATTAATTTTAATTCTCCAATTCCGGCACCATACTTGAAGGTCTCGGATGTGGAATTGAAGAGTGAGAGGCTATAAGAGGATCATTAGATGTAAAATTTAATTGGCTTTAATATCATGGAGGTTTCATTCAGATTGAAATAGTCTACCATGGCTTAAATAGTGATTTTTTGTATTTCTTCTTGTGTAGGACCTTTAATCTTGTACATTCTAAAAGATTAACCACATCATCTTATTTAAAATTGATGAAAAACGTCCAAATATACAAGTTGGACGAATTAGATGACCAACTAAAACATACAAGTTAAATTTTTTTTAAGTTTTTTTTTTTTTTATAATAAGATCAGTAATATAGACGTATTCATCAATTAAAGATTTTAGAAAAAATATTATTTTATGCAAAAAGTGTAAAAGGTAATATAAAAGTGACAAATAAGCATAAAACATATTTTGATTAACAATTCAATATATTTATGTAATGTATTGAAGATACTGAGGGGAGTTAGGATTGGATAATTATGGTATTAATTAAATAAATACTTGCCTTCCTTGGATTCTCTAATAGGCCCCCCGGTTTCCCCATGGGTCTGGGATACCAGAGACCCCTGGTAGTTTCCTACAGCGGCAGCCTACAAGAATAGTAAGGGTGGTCAAAAGATAAAAATAAGATCACAAGGGCTGTACCGCCAACCGGGGTCATGTCGGCCCACCCGAGGTGACGAGGATGAGAGAAAAGATTCGTAGGGCTGTCTTATTCGAAACAGGAGTCAGTCATGTTCTGTCCTCAAGATGAGGTGAGTCTTATTCCAGTTACGAGAAGTTGAGTTCCATCCTGAAGATGAGATGGCCGTCTCGGGGTCAGGAAGAGCAGTATGAGATCTAAGAGCCTAGAAGGGGTGACTAAGATTGATTCCACCTTCGCCAGCCGACAAAGTATTTAAAGGTATTTCTCTGTTATGTAATATTGTATGGCAAAGGTAGTAGTGAAAATGTCACCCAGTATTCTCAATCAGAGTTCTAGTCAATGTGTTAATATAATGGATATGTGTAAAATAATTATAGTAATGTATTAATTGCATCTTGTTTACTTCAATCTTACCCGCATGCCACCTATTGGATTGGTAAACACGATACCTTTGGAAAGGAGATCCAATGGTATCATTAAATATAGTTTATATATTGACTAAATATATCAAGTAAGCTAGTTTTTGAAGCTACCGCTGCCTTAGAAAAGCAGCCGGTCAAACTAGCATTTAATGGCATCCGATTGTGGGACGTAACTTACCAATCCACTATACTTAATACACATAGCTAAATTAACAATATATTAATTTTATCAGATCAATTAATTTAATCAAATCATATCTTCCAATGAAACTGAATACACGTTTTATTAAGATTAAATTAAAACATTTTTTTCAATTTCAATTATATTGAATAGGTTTTAAATTGATTTTAACAGCCAAGGTAAGTGAAAGTCGTGTATTCACCGCACCTGATTTTTTAAAAAGTTTTAAATTGATTTTAAATTGGTAAGTGGAAATTTTGTGTGGTGCACTACATTTTTATTATTCTATCAGGGACAATAATAATAAAAATATTATTTATTACTGCCTCCAAAGTGTTTTCTATTGAGGCTAAACAGTTTAGAGAGCCTTCTAATCGGATCTCGAAATCGATTTCTTATCAAGACTGCTCAATAACAACCCCCAAGTGTGACCAGTGCCAACAAACCCTGTCAGTCCGAACGAATGTCAGCTTAGTCAAATGAAGAGCGCCCTTGACAAATAATGATTTATTAATCATTATATTAATTGGGATCCTTTTTCGTCAATTTAACATATATGAACATGTGTCATTGACAGGCTTTATAAGAAAAGAGATAAATAACATACCTATTTCAGTATATCGGAAAGAACAATAAAGCAACTCAATACCTTGGGAGTTTTATTATTGTGCATAGTAAGATTCTATGCTATTTCCAGGCCAACGAAAGTACAAGGATTTGGTCATGATCAATTTCCAGCTTCTTTAGACACCCACCCAATTAGTGTGTTTCCATAGCTACGTTTTTTTTTTTTTTTTTTTTTTATAATGTATATTAATGAGGCTAAAAGAAAAAAATAGTGTTGACTATTACCAGTTGTTCGAATGCTTGCATGTTTCATAGAGCTGTTGTCAATAGGGCGGGAGGAGGAGTCATGCTTTTAATCCGACGTCCAGCACCATTTCATTCAAACCCCCGACTTGGCTTGTACTGAAGCGGTTGCTATAAACACTACAATAGACAATAAATTAACTACCGTTATTTCAACGTATATCCCACCAAATAAAATAAATATCGTTGATCTCAATAAACTATTTCGTTTAAATAAATATTTCCTTGTCTTTGGGAATCTTAACGCAAGGCATGTACAATGGAACTGCCACAGCACAAATAAAAAGGGAAAAGCCATTTTAAATTTTATTATAAACAATCAAATACAATTACATAACCCGTTTGAACCTACCTATATACCCTCTCAGCGTAATTTTAAACCCAGTATCATTGACCTTGCTCTCACATAAAATTTACAAAAATTGACTCAACTCATTTCTTTACCGTGTCTTAGTTCGGACCACAACCCCGTCATTTTCCGTATAGATACGTCATTACCTGTTTACCTGTTGACAAAAAAATGTATTTTCAACAAAGCGGACTGGCGTAAGTTCCGGAAGGTACTGGACTCTCAAATATGTGTAAATCCGTCAATTCGTAATGCAAAAGACATTGACAATGATATAACCAAATTAAACGAATGTATTAGACAGGCTATGGTAGAGTCAATTCCGCAACAATATTTTCACAATTATCAATATTATAATTTACCTAACCATTTACGAGCATTAATTAAAATAAAAAATAAACTCAGGAAAAAATATCAACGAATTAAAAACCCACAAACTAAATTTATTTACTTCAAATTCAATCATTTTGTGAGATCCCGCATCAATAAGTGGAAAAACGATAACTGGGCTAGAATTTTAAGCTCTTGCAGGACAGGAGATAAAGTTATCTGGAATATACATAAAAAAATCACAAAACAGCCATCGAAAATTCCTCCACTTAAACACACAAACAGTTTCGCTTATGTTGATAAAGATAAGGCTGAACTACTAGCCAAACACTTCCAAGAGTCTCACGGTATCACTTCAAATTTGGGTACTAAAAACCAAAATAATAAAATTTCAAAATCAGTTCGTGATCATTTTAAAATACCTGTAAGTAGTAACTTTTCCTCTATTTCACCAAAAGAAACTGGCAAAGTAATCAAAGAACTCGCCACAAAGAAAGCATCAGGTGATGACGGTATTCCCTCTTTGGTAATAAAAAATATTAGCAAAAAATCAATATTATACTTAACAAAAATCTACAATTGCATCTTGAGACACAGATATTTTCCTGCTATCTGGAAAACCCACAAAACTATCGCTATTGCAAAACCCAATAAAGACCAGAGAGAAATTTCGAATTACAGACCGATTAGCCTATTAAATATTTTATCTAAAATCTTAGAAAGACTAATATTAACCAGAATAAATCGGCATATTAGACAAAACAAAATCATAATAGACGACCAATTCGGCTTCAGAAAACACCACTCTACTGTTGACCAACTAGCAAGGCTTACTGATTACGTAACCAAAGCTTTTAACGAAAAGAAACATACCGGTATGCTTTTAATAGATTTAGAAAAGGCTTTTGACACGGTTTGGCATACAGGACTTATTTACAAATTAATTAAATACAACTTCCCTCCCTACCTCATTCATATTATCCATTCATATCTCGACAATAGACGATTTTTTGTTCGCGTAAATAATTCGACATCCAGTATACTCCCTGTAACGGCCGGCCTTCCTCAAGGATCCTGCCTCTCGCCAACTTTATTCAATGTATATATATCCGATTTTCCAAGCCACCCGCACGTAATAAGATCTCTTTACGCTGATGATACAGCCCTATATACATCATCTTATCGCATCGATACCATAGTTAATAGGTTACAGCTAAACTTAAAAAAAATCAATAAATATTGCAATATGTGGAAATTAAAAATAAATGCAAACAAGTCAGAAGCTATAATCTTTACTAAGCGCAGACCGAATATAAACCATCACCTTTTATTAAACTCAGTCCACATTAACTGGTCTAAATCAGTTAAATACTTAGGCATAACATTAGACAAATCGTTAACTTATACCGAACATATAAATAGAAAATCCGAAAAAACAAAAAAATGTATTTATAAAATGTTCCCATATTTTAATAAAAAATCTAGTTTAAGCACTCAGAACAAACTACTACTATATAAAACAGTCATACGTGCCCAGATATGTTATGCATCGCCCGTCTGGAGCTCGACTTGCAATACCAATTATAAAAAAATAGAAACAATACAAAATACATGTATGCGAATCATTAACAACTATCCACGATATACTAAAATTTCAAAAATGCTCTTTGAACTAAATCTCCCAACATTAAAACAGTATATCTACACAGTAACCAAAAACTATTTTGATAAAACCACAGCTTCTGAAAACCCATTAAAACTAGAAATTGGTAATTACAACAAAACATCACTAAAGCGCTACACGCACAAAAGAACCAAACATGTACTTTTAAACTAATATTGTAATTTATATTGTGTAGGTTTTTTTTTTCCTGTTACTTTTCCTACTGTCTTAAACAAAATATTGTATAATCATTTGTAAATTCAAAGGATGATTGAAACTCTGTTATCATGAAAAAAGGTCTACTGAAATCATGAAACCAAACATGTTTGTATTGAGTGTACATTGTAAATATTATGTAAATAAATAAATCTTCTTCTCTAGAGCTGTTGTAGAATATAGAGTTAAAAAAAAAATGATTGATTTATCATTTTCTACCTAAATTATTAATTTTGAAAAAAAAGGTATTTTTTCCGTTTGTGAATGTACGGCTAAGACTAAATGATAAATAATGGGAAAGGAAACACCCTTGTTAAAACAAAAAAAACGAACGGGCGTGGGAAACGAACGACTTTCACTTTCCTTGGTTCTGAGGAACAATTATTGAATAGATTTAGCGTTAAAAGTTTTGTAAACAATTATATTCAGTTACGTTGGATATGTTTAAAATAAAAAAAATATAACATTTCAAAATATTTATGTACAATTTGCTATGTCTGTACTCATTTAAAACATGGGTTAAACTAAGGGAGTATAATTGGAAACCTTTCTAAAGGAGTTTGTGTTATCCAATTTATTAAGAAACGTTAATGAATAAATAAATAGTTTATTTAGATACAGATTATGTATAATAAGATCAAGGGACTGTATAAATTACTTGACTATAAAAGATTAAATGCTGTCGGCGGCTTCCGGATATGTGTCCTCTTCAAGATCTTCTCTCTGACTCCCCCGGTGGCTCTCCATGCACCAGGAGTGGAGGGGTGCATATTTTTTTGCACCGCCCTTCTAAGAACCTTCCTGGCTAGGGCCTGACAGCACTTCTACTCGTCTTTTATACTTTTCAATATTTTAGGTTTGATACATAGCAAATTATTACATAAGTTAATGGCCTATTCGTAACTTTACAATCTCTTTACATTTTTATTGAGGATGTATAGTCGACTGTAGAAACTATTATAGGTGGAATAATCAGGAATCAGTCATTTTTTGAAATTTTTTTAATTTTGCCAACGTTTCGGCTCAAGCTTGTGAGCCATCATCAGGGAATTACTGAGCCATGTCCAAGCATAAACTGACACTTTTGCTTAAGGATATATAACGAATCCATCAAGCCGCTTAAAACTCATTGAGACTTATCATTGAGGAGCTATATCCGTTCAAGTGAAAAATTGCTCAACTAGCCCCGCCCTACCCTACTATACATTTCATATATAGGTAAGTGAAAGTAAAAAATATTCAATTCTAAATTTATTTATTTATTTTTTTTTTATTTTTTTTTTTATTTTTTTTTTTTTTTTTTTATTTTTTTTTTCTTACCCTCTGGTTTTATTTTCGAACAAAATACAAATACAAATATAATATGTATAGCTGTCAGATTTGTCCTTCTGTTACCCGGAGGTATTCTAAAGAGGATTGCTATATGCGCTGGATGCACTAGTAATCTTTCAAGGGCTTCTTCTAAGCCTTTATTTATCCATTGCAAAATGGGAGGGACCATTCTTCAGGGTTTTGGCAATAAATTGAGTTCAGACATAGTCCGAACTCCTTCCCTCGGCGACAACGTCAACGAGAGGTAGTGATCCTTGCCACCTCCCAGGCTTGGGTGGTGGGGTGATATCAGAAAATAATGGATTAGCACAGGCCTTCAGCCCATCAAAGAATTTAATGTGCCTCCGGCTGATATATTCAGGCACTGTTGGCAATACTAATTCCTGATGAAGGATATGGTTTCTGGCCCTCTGTAAGTTGGTACCTCTGACAATCCGCCGAAGGATGGAGTTCTGGAACGTCTGTAATTGTTTGAGAGTGGACTTAAACAGATGCCGCATCAAGGGCGCACCATAGAGCATAGTCGGACGTATTATAGCCTTGTAGATCTGTAGTTTCAGCCTCAGTGAGAGCTGAGGTGACGTGAGTAAAATTTATTTAAAGTTCCTAAATTGATTTTAACAACAGAGGAAAGTCGTATTTTGCGAGCACTAGATTTATTTATTTTTTAAATTCTCACCTTTAGAAATCCCTGGAGTGACGTATTAAAACCCCTTACTAATGGAAATGCATTAATCCTGTGGACTGGGACTTGGTGCTAACCCTTAACTGAACAGGGCAATGACACATCTGGGTCATGTAAAAGTCTTTTATTATTACCGAGGCGTCAGGGTGCGGTTGATATGTGACATTCCCCCTTAATAAGTTAAGCTAAATCGACCCAACTGGAAAATCTAAATGTTTCTAGAGGCAGAACAGGGAAGCTAAGCGACACAGGGAAACATCTGAAAACCAGCTGGAGAGCTACGATAATCTCATTTAGCGCACAAAATATTTAAATCATTGACATATGATATTTTCAGAAGTCTTTAATATTAAAAAAAAATAATAATTTTTTTATATATTTGGGTTTATTATTTTCAATAATAAACCCTAGTAAAAGAAAAAAAAAATATCTATCACCTTCCTCCCTTTCAAAATTTTTAAATACATAGAAACCGAATAACGAATATAAAAATACTTATTTCCGCCGTCCACGGAGTAGTTTTTCTACGAAACTACTTCACCATTTTTTTCGAAATTACCAGAATATACAAAAATACGATAAAATTTTAGAAAAACGATTGAAAAAGATTGTGGAACTCCTTCTAGGAAAATAACAATAGGAGCACCTAGGATCTAATCTTTGCTATAAGGCAGGCTTCGGAGAAGCTGATAGACAAAGAAAAATAGGCCTAAATCTGCTTTGTCGATCTGATCAATTAATCAATCAATCACACTGCACCAGGCGGTAGGCGAGGAGCGGACTAAGAAGACGGTACAGAAATACCAGAAAATTCGATAGATCTAGCAACAAAAAAAAAAGAAAAAAAAAAAAGTTAAATCGGTTACGAAATAGCTATGATTTACCTTTTTGAACTTAGCAGTGGTGATTGGCTATTTACCTTGAATATAAATGTTATACACCGATATAATTATTTGGAAACGGTAATAATTTGCATTTTTTTTTTTTTTAATTCGAAGAGAGGGTCTTTATGTTTTATTAGTTTAAAATCGAAATCAATAAATTTCATTTAAATTGACCTATTTATTATTATTTTTCTTTATTTATATATTGACTGATCAAAAGATGATTTGTAATGATGGAGTTTTGTTGACCGTTGAGAAATTAGATGAGGAAGATGGTTGGAGGTGCGGTCATAAATTAGAAACTAACATTTAAAATAAGTGCTATTTTAATTATGTGCCGACACGTATTTAATTGTAGGCCGAAACGTCGGCACATAATTAAAATAGCACATATTTTAAATGTGTGTTTCTAATTTAAGACCGCACCCCCAACCATCTTCCTCATCTAAAAGATGATTTGGGCTGTTCTATCTTCAAGTTACCATCCACCCAAAATATATCAAATCAGATTTTGAAACTGTTATAATTACTTAATTCCCATTACCCCCGATCGAATGAAATAAATAAAACATATAACGTCACTTTATGCTGTGGTTGTTATCAGGACGATACTACAGCACGAGTCTTAAATGTTGCCTGTCGAGGTTTAATTATAATAGGAATGTTTAACGAGTATCTGACATCACATAGGCTCAGGACTACTATTTTACGTCCCTTTCGAAATACGGCATAACCAAGGATTTCTTTCTCTCATGAAAAATCCTAGGGCTACCTCCCAGGTTTGAACCGGCTGTTAAGCCATTAGGTATTATTAATGAAGTTGCTGCAAACTTTTAATGTTAATAGAATATTTAAATTTTTAGAGATAACGTTTCGTATTAATGCCTCGAATAAACAGTTCCTTTCCATCTATCATGCATATTTATAAGTTTTATGTTTTAAATGGCTAAGTTTCTTGATGAAAGTTAATTTTTTGTTTTAGTTCTTGGCAATTGTATCAAAATAAAGTTTTAAACTACCAACCGTGACGAAATTATTATAATGTTAAGGAATTTCCTGAGTTATATGTTGATATCATTTAATAGAAAAATGCAATACTTATTTCTGAGCTAATCTGTTGTAAGTTACAAGATGTTTTGAGAGTCAACTAAATAGAGAACAGGCTATAAATCTATGTCTATCAATGTCTGGTAACAACGCGCTTCTTGGAACCGTTTCGCATTCTTGCATCCTTCCTTCTTTAGTTTAGCTTTAGTTTTGCACGAAAGTAGGGATATTTCTGTACAAATAGATTCCGTATCATAGTCAGTGCACGTGTTAGAAATTTAGTTCAGCAAAAAGGATGTAAAAATCTTGGGCCTTGAGAGCTTTTCCATTGATTATGACTGGTGTTTAAAATCGAGTTGGAATTGTAGCATACTTCGTATTAAATAGCGGAGTGACGTTATAAGAAGTTATAAATAATAAAAAAATATATATTTTTTTTAAGGTTGAGATAATTAAAATGGAGTTTAAAAAAATAGTGTAAACAACGTTGATTAATCACGTATTTTATTTTCACCAGACTCTCAATACAAAAAAT